>OX451739.1:746807595-748007595 GCA_948472305.1 Vicia faba
ACACTCAAAAATTTAATGCAAAATCAATGGTTTAAGGCACTATTCTGATCAATAGAGGTTTACATATTGAATTAATCTAAAAATGGCAAAAAGGCAACATTGCCATTTTCATAAAGTTGGCTTTATGTCAAGTTGTTCCTCTTGAGCCTTGAACCTTTTCTTTTGCAGAAAAAAAAGTTCACTAATATCAGGAAATTGATACCAACTCTTGGCAGACCCTAAGCTAGATGGTACAACCCTTTTGCATTGTCATTTCACATTTTTCTTAAAAGCCAAGTCAACTTGCAAAAACCAAGAGAACTTTGGTATATGATAAAACCAACTCTTGTAACCATTCAAAATAAGTTTTTCACATTTCCTTAAGTCAGAAGCACGAGCTAACCACTTCTCAAGTCTTCCAAAAACAACAAAACACCATCTTCTTGCAAAACAGGGCAGCTTTTGCAGTTTCACCTCCATCTCACAAACCACTCGTGCGTTTTGTCCCAAACCTCTTCCAACACACTCCATACAACCCACCTAAGCTCTCCCAACCATTGTCCAGTAACTGTAACTCCATTTACACCCTTCACCATTTCTGAATTCTGTTTGTGCAGGTTGACTTCTACAAGCTTATTCAATTGAGTACAAAGCCAACTAAGAATTGGGGAAGGTCAGAGAAGTTCAGACAAGCTCACAAGCATCTCAGGCCTCACTGGAAATCCTTACATTGCCATACTCGTGTTCAACTGAAGCAGGTATTTTCCAACTTTCTATCTCTCTATTTAGGAATCATTAAGCTTGTATTTGTGAATAAAAAATGTAGTACTCATTGCCCTTAAGTTGTATATATGCATAGATTTTATTTAAGTTAACTGAGTTGGGAGAATTTGATTGATGAACTTTCTGAAAAAGTTAGGTTAGAAATTAGGGCCAGAGAAATTCTCTCTGGTCTTTGAGAATTAGATTAAGTTCTTTACATGGTTGGAATCATGTTGTAAAATGCTATAACTTTTGTCTTGTGAGTTTTTGCTTTAGAGCACGTATGCAGGATTACCAGATTTGAACGAGGAACGCGCGTTTTTGTTTGTCACAAGGTTGAAGATGAAGCAAGTGGGTTGGGCCTGTGTTGTTCCATGCTTTTGACACCCCCTGACTAGCTATTTGCACCCCTCAGCCCATTTGTTTATTTTTTGCATATTTTTCTATTTCTTTTTCATTTCTGACTTTATTTTATTTTTCCTAAACATTAAAAATACCAAAAACATTTTCATACATTTTCACATTTTATTTTATTATTTTATTATTTTTGGACATAGAAATAATTATTAAATAATATATACATTATTTTCTTAATGAAAAAACTTGTAAATACTACAAAAAAAATATTATACTTTTATTTTTTATTATTTATATACTTAAATAATATTTTTTCTAACATATTTTTATTTTTGACATTTGTATATATTTTTTATTTTATTGTATATAAATAAATAATACATTATATATATATATATATATATATATATATATATATATATATATATATATATATATATATATATATATATATATATATATATATATATATATATATATATATATATATATATATATATATATATATATATATATATATATATATATATATATATATATATATATATATATATATATATATATATATATATATATATATATATATATATATATATATATATATATATATATATATATATATATATATATATATATATATATATATATATATATATATATATATATATATATATATATACTTAAAATAAATTAGGTTTTACATCCTTAATAAAAATAATATTTTTCTTATTTTTGATACATTAAATATTTTATTTTTCCATACATAAAAATAATACAAAAAACATTTTTTGCATATTTATAGTATATTGCATATTTATTTAATTGTCCATTTAAATATTTGCTTATTTATTATTTGAACAAAGAATTCAATTTGGTTGTAATAATCTTAGGGTTTTAATTTCTTGCAAATAATCCCCTATTCAAAATTGTATCCCCCTCCCCATATCAATGTTGTAATAGCTTAGATTACTTTTACGCATTTATTGCTTTCAAATATGCCATGATAGAGATTAGGGTTTGTATGTAATATCCAAAATCAAAACAAATAGCTAGACATAATACAAGACATAAAAGCATGTAAATTGACAACACAATGCACACATGCACCCCTAGGGTTTCATCCACTTGTTGCCTTTAAAATGGCCATGGTATACATGTTGAGTATCTTGGAAAAACAAAAACAAAAACAAAACAAAAGATCATAGTCCCTCGATGATGCTATCTTGGTTGCCTATACAAAATGATCTAGTCCCTCAAAAATTTGCTAAGATACTTGGCATAATTTCTATCATGATCATACAATGACCCGCGCCTGTCCCGTTTAACATCCAAACACAAGGTTGTTTACCAAATACAATGGTAAAACAACAATGTCAAAGGGTTAAAAATGTGTAGGAAATATCTTTGAGTAGGGTAGACAACTCCTAGTTACTAGATCAAACTTGCAAAACATCCTTGCTAATTTCAAAACATTTTCCCAAAACAAACTTTCAAACATTGAAACATCTTTTCAAAAGATAAACACCTTTGTAAAACATTCAAACAAGAATTGTTACAAAGGTTGCCTAGACAAGGCCTCTTTTCAAAACATTTTCGAAACCACACACAAAGCACCATTTCAAACAATTGAAAAGCAAAAGCAAGTGATCTAACCAAGTAACTAAGAGCCCATGGAAAACCATGGATGAAAAGGATGCTAGCACCTTCCCTTTTCATAATCTACCCCCCGAACCCAAGAAAACATCTCAAAGGTCTTTCCTGTGCTTTTTGACCTTTCCTTTGGATAAAATAAAAAGTCGGTGGTGACTCTTGCTAAACCTAAACATTTGCGAATACAAACGCAAAACCTCAAGTCAGTTCTCCCACCGTATCACAGAACTGGCGACTCTGCTGGGGAAAATACTTAAAAGTGGGGTTACCTTAGGGTTTAGATCACCTTTACATGCTTACTTTATTTTCTTTGTTTGCTTTACATTTGGTTCTATTGTTTGGGATTGAAATCCTCTACCCGGATTTGGGAAACATTCATAGGTAAATAGCAATACATTGTGAAAACTGTGCGGGGTATACCGACATGGTTAAAGCAATAGCTATATTAGTGCGACATATTTGTGAGTACCGGTAGCCTTTGAGTCAATCAAAGAGAATACGGGGCTGCTGAGTGATGTCATGAAGCACTAATGGACTTTTAGAACCTTTACTTGACCATCTTGGCCTTATTAGGAGTAGTGAGATGACCGGATTTGGTACAGTCCGAAGTTGGTAGATACTCGATACTACACTCATTGAGGTTTGTTTTCTTGGAATATTTCGGTCGTCTGTAAAGTGGTTAAACTGAAACAATGAACACAGAAAATAATCCAATGATATTGAGCTCCTTAGAACCCGGTTACTATTTATAGGACAGGTTGAGCCAACTAAACTTCAAGAGGGTACTTACCTATGAAACCCCATGCAAGCCTGAAACTAGGATCTTGTGTGATTTGCTTGTACATATACTTGTTCATACATCATGAACATCATGAAGCATCATATGCATCCATTAAGCATTTCAAGGGTTTGGATCTTCATCTTTGTTCCTGTTTTGTAGGTTATGGAATCACTTCGCAGGAAAACAATTCAGGTCAACCTTGTGAGAATTCCTCCTCAACTCAAGGAGCTTGCTTCCAAGATTACAGAGAATTCTCCCTTCACTGAAAGACGTGGTAGACTTCTCAACTTGGTCAACTCCAACATAGAGGAAGACATGGTGAAAGTTCTCTTCCAGTTCTTTGACCCCCTACACCATTGCTTTACATTTCTTGATTACCAACTAGTATCTACTTTGGAGTAATTTTCTCAAATCCTGAGGATTCCTATTCTCCATCAACTACCCTACAACGGTACGGAAAGAGAGCCAAAGCCTGAAGATGTTGCTCAAGCCTTACACTTGCAACCATCTGATATCAAAGGTCATTAGGAAACCAGAAGTGGTGTCAAGGGTTTCTTGGTAAAGTTTTTGTTTGAGAAGGCACAAGAATGTTGGAATTCTCTAGATCTGCAAGATTTTTGAGGAAATCGTGGCTCTTCTCATCTATGGGTTGGTCTTGTTCCCAAACCCTGATCAACTTATAGATGTGAATGCTGTCAAGATTTTCATATCTCGGAATCCTGTGCCTACATTGCTTGGGGACATCCTACACTCATTTCACACACGAACAATGAGGAAAAGAGGTGTTCTCATGTGTTGTACTCCTCTTCTAGCAAGGTGGTTTATTTATCACCTTCCCCAATCAGTCTTGAAGAATGAGCAAGGCTTAAGGTGGTCACAACAATTGATGACTCTCACATATTCTGATGTTCATTGGTGCTCTCAGTCTAGAGAAAATGTCATCATCATTGACCATTATGGGGAATTCCCTAATGTACCATTACTTGGCATTAGAGGAGGCATTACCTGCAACCCCTGCTTAGCTCTGAGACAGTTTGGGTATGCCCGAAGGCATGTCCCTCATGACATGCTGATTCTAGACTTGGTTTTTGACTTCGACAACGATGCTCAAGGACTTCGACAAAGGTTTATCCGAGCTTGGAGGATGCCCAACAAGGTAGACAGTAAGACACTGGGACACAAGAATTCCATCCCCCTTGAGCCTTACCTCAAGTGGGTACGAACCCGCGCCCAGAATCTTATGATGCCTTACCCCTACATTCTCCCGGTGATCAAAGAGCCTGTTATGGAAGGAGAGGTTCCATACACCCTCCTACATCCTGACATGCCGACATCATTGGAAGATTTGAAAAGGAGTTGGATACAGCTCAAGGGAGAACGCAATACTTTTGAAGCCAGCTTCTACGCCAGTGAGAAGAAGGTTTTGGAACTTACTCGTCGACTCCATGAAGAGCAGACTCTCAACACCTACATTGCGCCAAAGAGAATGCGCAACGTCTTTTTACATTAGAATTTTGTATTTATTTTGCCCATGGGGCATTTATGTACTAACAAATTCTATCTTATTAATATGATGTGTGTTCCTTTTTGTTTACAATAAATTTGAATTTCTGAATCCTTGATTTGCATTACATGAATACACATCATTCATCATATGCATAAATAGGTCTTCACACCAGGTTTCCTTATCTCTCTGTTGTTTATTTCAGCAAGATGGATATAGAGCAGACGGTCAAAGACCTACAAGCGCAGAATTCACAGTTCCAACAACTCCTCGTGACCTTGGCAAAGGGTCAGGAGGATCTTAAAGCACTGTTAGAGAAGGAAAAAGAGAAAGAAAAGAGTTGGTGTGTCTACTTTGGGTAGAAGGTTTGAGAACCAAGCTAGAAGGGTCTTGGATTTCCCCTCAACATTTGATGAAGGGGTAGGAAAGGGTAAAGGAGCTGCAGTACCATCTGAGTCTGAGGCTGAAGAAGAAGAAGAAGAGGATGAAGACTATTCTGAACAGCAGTACCCTCCTGCAGATGACAAGTACAAGAATCTGGAAGAGTGTCTGGCAGCCATGGAGGTGCAGAGGGTGCCTGGGCTGGATTTCGAAGAGTTAGGGTTGGTTTCTGGGATTGTCATTCCCCCCAAGTTTAAAGTTCCGCTGTTTGCTAAATACGATGGGGTGTCTTTCCCAAAGATGCACCTACGGTCTTACATCAGAAAAATTCAACCTCATTCTTCTGACAAGGACCTGTGGGTCCACTTTTTTCAGGATAGTTTGTCGGGTACACAATTGGATTGGTTCTACCAGCTTGAGAGGTCTGATGTGCACAATTGGGAGGATTTGGCTGCGGCCTTCTACAGACAATATCAATATAATGCAGACTTAGCACCTACTCGTACTCAATTACAGAGTATGGGTATGGTCTCTAATAAAGGATTTAAGGAGTATGCCCAAAATGGAGGGACTTGGCTGGAAGGGTGCAGCCACCATTGTCTGAAAGAGAGCTTGTGGATATGTTTTTGGGGACCCCGTCAGGTCCGTTCTTTAATCACTTGATCGGGAGTTCGTCTGCGGGGTTCACCGAGTTAATTCTGACTGGTGAAAGAGTTGAAGCCGGAATCGAGAGCGGTAAAATTCAAAAGGATGTATCTGCTTCCGCTGCTATCAAGAAGACCTTTCCAGCCAAGAAAGAAGTCTTAGCTGTCTACTCTCAAAGAGGTCAAGGAAGAGTTGAGCGCTGGCCAGCGGTGGGGGCTATAATGATTCAGAAGTCCGCAGCTGATCAGCCCAGAAACAATCAACCTAGAACCAACCAGCAAAGGGTGGAAAGACCACAACGGCAGTATACCCGGATAAACATGACACCTGCTCAGGTTCTACCCCATCTCTTGAAGTTAAACCTTGCCAGTTTGATAGAGGCACCGAAGAATACAAACACTTCATCACCATATTATCATCCCAATGCCAAATGTGCTTATCATTCAGATAGCATGGGGCACGACACCAACAGTTGTTGGGCCCTCAAGAATAAGATTCAGGATTTAATAGACGCTAAAGAAGTGGAATTCGACGCCCCCGAAAAGCCGAATGTGATCTCTGCCCCAATGCCAAAGCACGGCCAGAATGCCCATGCTATTGAAGAAGATCTTTTTTTTGTTGCTGTTGATGATTTGATGACTCTGTTACCAATAATCAAGATGAATCTGTTGAAAGCCGGGATTTTCCCGGGCTGTGAAAAAGATTTCTACCTTTGTTCATCCTTACAATCCGACTGTCCGTTGTTGAAGTTAGGCATCCAACGCCTAATAGATAATCAAGAAATCCTCTTTGAGAAAACTCCTATTACTCCGACTCCTATCAACGATGTTGCTATAATTACCATTTCCGCCAATCTTTCCAAGGTCTCCAAAAGACCTGTTAAGATTACATCTGATCCAAAGATTGTACCTCTAAAGATAACTATGTCGGGGCCTATCCCATACAAGTCCGACAAATCTATACCGTGGAACTATGGAGGAGAGATCTTCTACCACGGTATTAAGCAGATTGAATCAGTTGAAGAAAGTTCCGATGAAGAGACTTCTGACATTGGAAATATTGCTGGGACGAGTAAAATCACCCGCAGCGGAAGGATTTTATCTCCGGAGATTGCTCCTCCAAGGGCAGTCTTCGGACCCTCAAATGTTCCTAAGGTTACTCCTGTGCCGGTCAACATATCTGTGCGAACTCCAGTTATTGAAGAAATTGTTACTCCTGTAGTTGTACCCTCTGCTGTTACTGCTGATAAAGGTAAGGGGATCCAAGAAGCGCCTGTCCGGACGAGGGCTCAGCCTTTGGTCATCCCCGACACCACTCAAAAGGAAATGAAGGAGATTTTAAAAATAATTAAGAAAAGCGACTATGATGTTGTAGAACAACTGGGGCAAACCCCCTCAAAAATCTCTATGCTGGCCCTATTGCTCTGCTCCGAAGTTCATGCCAAAGCCCTGATCAAGTTCTTGAAGACGGCCCAAGTACCTCAGGAAACCTCCACGGACCAGTTCCAGGAGTGTGTAGCCAGCCTAACAGCCGACAGTGGTCTTGGCTTCTCCGATGCCGATTTAACATCTAAGGGGAGAAAGCATAATGACACGTTGCATGTCTCGGTGGAATGTAGAGGGAATACTTTAGCTCACGTTCTGGTTGATACTGGGTCGTCTTTAAATGTCTTGCCGAAGAAAGCATTGGACAGACTAGATTATGAAGGTTTAACTCTGAATCCCAGCAATATCATTGTCAGAGCCTTTGATGGTTCTAAACGGATGGTCCACGAGGAGGTGGACATCCCGATTAAAGTGGGAACGGAAACTTTTAACTCCATATTTTATGTGATGGACATCCGTCCCTCATACTCTTGCTTGTTGGGAAGACCCTGGATCGACAACACTGGGGCAGTCACTTATTCTTTGTACCAAATGCTAAAGTACCCAGTCCAGGGGAAAATTATAACGGTTCATGGCGAGGAGGAGTACATGATAAGCCATCTAAATTCATTCCGCTATGTTGAATTAGATGGTGAATTCATCGAGACCCCCTTTCAACACTTTGAAGAGGTTTCCCCTGAAGTTGCGGCAACTAAGACAATGACTTATGTACCCATCGTTACCAAACCTATGTCCTGAATGTCATCCCTCAAAGATGCGAAGGCTGTGATTGAGGAAGGAGGAAGTACAGTATGGGGTCAGCTACTAGATTTTCCTTTCAAGGCAGATAAATTCGGCTTGGGTTTCACTTCTTCTGCTCAAAAGGCTGTGCGCCGCTCCCGGGACGAAGGGCCGCCGTTGAAAATCACTCATCATGGAGTTCATGCTTTGGAGGATGGTAAAGATGAGAGAAACTTTGAAGACTGAATCTTTCCAACTGTTGAAGGAGGACTGAACAACTGGGAGGCGAAAGACTTCGTTCCCATTACTTTCATCAATCAGTAATTTATCTTTCAAACATTTCTGTTGGTCTATAATAATTCTTAAACAATTCGTACACTTTTTGCCTTATGCCTTACCCGAGGCATATAGGTCCATTTGTAAGGGCTTGATTTTTCATCCGCATATGCCATTTTTAATGAATCATGGACGTTTTCACATGTAAACTTTTGTGTTCATTTTATTTCTTTTTACATTTTATTTGTTTTAAGGTGGCTATCCCTTACACACACCCACACTCACAAAATGCAGGTACCCTTCCATTCCAGATTCCATGGGTAACAATTCTGCTATGGCCTTCAGTGACTCTGAAGATCTGGTCAATCATGCCGAATACGAAGGTGATGAAGACTGTGAAGTGCCGGGAGAGTTGGCTAGACTTCTACAACAGGAAGAAAGGGCTATTCTGCCCCATAAGGAGCTGTTAGAGACAATCAACTTGGGTACTGCAGAAGACAGAAAAGAAGTCAGAGTGGGTGCCAACCTTGAGCCAAGTGTCAAAGAGCGCTTAGTTCAGTTGTTGAATGAATATGATGAGATCTTCGTGTGGTCCTATGAAGACATGTCGAGACTCGATACAGATATTGTGGTTCACTGTCTCCCTACAAGAGAAGATTGTCCACCAATTAAACAGAAAGTCCGCCGAATGAGGCCCGACATGTCAGAAAAGATCAAAGCTGAAGTGATGAAGCAGTTCAATGCTGGGTTTCTTGCTGTTACTTCCTATCCACAATGGGTTGCTAACATTGTGCCCGTTCCTAAGAAGGACAGAAAAGTGAGAATGTGCATGGATTACAGAGATTTAAACAGGGCTAGTCCTAAAGATGACTTTCCACTACCGCACATTGACATGTTGGTTGACAATACAACTCAGAATAAGGTATTTTCTTTCATGGATGGATTTTAAGGGTACAACCAGATTAAAATGGCCCCCGAAGACATGGAGAAAACTACCTTTGTTACACAGTGGGGTACCTTCTGCTATAAAGTGATTCCATTCGGACTGAAGAATGTCGGGGTAACCTATCAGCGCGCCATGGTAGCTTTGTTTCATGACATGATGCATCATGAGATTGAAGTCTATGTAGACGACATGATAGCCTGTTCACAAACAGAAGAAGAACATCTCGACCATTTGCAAAAGTTATTTGTCAGGTTGAAGGAGTACAAGCTCAGACTGAACCCTAACAAGTGCCCTTTCGGAGTCAGGTCCGGTAAACTCTTGGGTTTCATCGTCAGCAATAAAGGAATCGAGGTTGATCTTGCCAAAGTCAAAGCTATACAATAAATGCCTGCCCCTCGCACTGAGAAGGAGCTTAGGGGTTTCTTGGGACGCCTAAACTACATTGCAAGGTTCATTTTTCACCTTACATCTACCTGTGAGCCAATCTTCAAACTGTTGAAGAAAGATCAGGTAGTTAATTGGAATGATGATTGTCATGTTGCTTTTGATAAAATCAAGGAGTATTTGCTAGAACCTCCTATCTTGATGCCTCTCGTCGAAGGAAGACTGCTAATCATGTATCTGACTATTTTGGATAATTCAATGGGGTGCGTATTGGGCCAACATGACGAGTCTGGCCAAAAAGAGCATGTCATTTATTACCTTAGAAAAAAGTTTACCGACTGTGAGACCCGCTACTCCCTGCTTGAGAAGACTTGCTGCGCTTTGGTATGGGCTGCTCGCCGGCTAAGGCAGTATATGTTGACTCAAACCACTTTACTGATCTCTAAGATGGATCCGATCAAGTACATCTTTAAAAAGTATGCTTTATCTAGAAGAATAGCTAGATGGAAAATGATCCTGACTGAGTATGATATACAGTACACGACCCAAAAAGCTATAAAGGGGAGTGTGCTAGCTGACCATCTAGCTCATCAAGCTGTCGAAGATTACCAATCCATGAAGTTTGACTTCCACGACGAGGACATTATGACATTGGACAACATTGAAGGTAACAGACAATATAACGGACCTGAACAAGGATCCCGATGGACCCTGTACTTCGATGGTGCTTCTAATGCACTTGGGAACGGTATTGATGTTGTGCTCATCTCTCCACAAGGTTTCCATACACCTTTCACTGCTAGACTCTTCTTCAGCTGCACCAACAACATGACCGAGTATGAAGCTTGTATCTTTGGTCTCAAGGCTGCTATTGACTTGGGAATCAAATCTTTGGTTGTGTTTGGAGACTCAACTTTAGTTATCAGTTAAATCAAAGGAGAGTGGGACACTAAACATCCTTATCTCATCCCTTACAAAGAACATGTCCTGACATTTCTACCTCATTTCGAGCAGATTACCTTTGAGCACTTCCCGCGAGAAGAGAACCAGCTAGTAGATGCTCTATCTACAATGTATTCCATGTTTAAACTTAACTGGGATAATGAGGCTCCCCAAATCACCATTGAGCGAAGGGACGAACCTGCACATTGTCATGAGATTAATACCGAAAAAGTAGTGGGCCGACCTTGGTTTCATGAGTCAAAAGGTATCTCGAGACTCGAGAATACCCTGAAGGAGCTTGAGTCAACGACAAAAAGTTCTTGAGGAGATTCTCTGCCAAGTTCTTCCTGAGCAATGGTAACCTATACAAGCGCAATCATGATTGCATCCTGCTCTGTTGTGTGGACAAGGTTGAAGCTGAGCAGATCATGGTTGAAGTACATAATAGTACATTTGGCACTCACTCGAGCGGTCATACGATGGCTAAGAAGATTCTACGGGCAGGCTATTACTGGTTTAACATGGAAGCTGACTGCCGTCAACATTCCCGTACTTGTCACAAATTCCAAATCTATGATGACAAGGTACACATACCTCTAGTTCCTCTCAATGTCCTAACATCTCCTTGGCCATTCGCAATATGGGGAATCGACATGATTGGAGAGATCAAGCCTACAACATCCAATGGACATCGTTTCATCCTGGTGGCTATTGATTACTTTACCAAGTGGGTCAAAGCAACTTCCTTCGTCTCCATTACAAAGAATGTTGTTGCTCGCTTCATCAAGCAGAACCTCATCTGCCGGTATGGTATCCCCGACAGGATTATCACTGACAACGGTACAAACCTAAACAATACTATGATCACCGCTCTGTGCGAGCAGTTCAAGATTCAACATCACAATTCATCTCCCTATCGGCAAAGATGAACGGTGTTGTTGAAGCTGCGAACAAAAATATTAAGAAGATCATTCAAAAGATGACGGTCACTTACATGGACTGGCATGAGATGTTACCGTTTGCTCTGCACGGATACCGTACCACGGCGCGTACATCAACTGGGGCAACACCCTATTCTTTGGTATACGGAATGGAAGTTGTTTTACCTATCGAGGTTCAGATTCCCTCCTTGAGAATCATGAAGGATGCTGGTTTGAGTGAAGACGATTGGATTCAGACCCGGCTTGATCAACTTAACTTGATTGATGAAAAGCGACTTACTGTTGTTTGCCATGGTCAGACGTATCAAAAATGGATGATCAAGACTTTCAACAAGAAAGTAAGACGTCAGGTATATCAAGTCGGAGATCTTATAATCAAGCGGATCATCTTGCCGCAAAGTGATCCCAGGGGAAAGTGGACTCCTACCTACGAAGGACCATTTGTGATCAAAAACATCTTTTCTAGTGGGGCAATGATTTTAACAACCATGGACGGTGATGACCTTCCGCACCCTGCGAATGCCGACATAGTCAAAAGATACTACGCATAAACAACCCGACAAGTCGAAAACCCAAAAGGGCGACTTGGGCAAAAATGGGCATCCCGGTGAATCGAAAACCCGAAAGGGCGGTTCAGGCAAAAATTAGGGATAAAACAAAAAAAAATCTGTACAGTTACTCTCCAGCAGTATGAAGTAGATTGAAGATTCTCATTTCTCCGCATAAGCCATCAGAGTCTTCTTTATTCTCCAGCAGATCAAGGTTTTCCTTTGTTTGATTCCCAGTAGAGGTCTCCAGAGTTTCCCTTATTCCCCAGCCGAGTAAAGATTCTCATCATATAATCCCTAGGAAAGTCGTGAAGGATTCTCACATCCCCATGAAGGTTGTCAAAGTTTTCGATAATCCCTACGAGTTGCCAAGGATTCTCTATCCCCAAGCAGTCAACAAGGATTTCTCATCTTCAGCTGTCAAAGATTTTGAAACTCCAGCAGTGGTCAAGGATTTATTTTCCCTGACAGCATTCAAAGATTTTATTATCTCCAGCTATCAAGGATTCATTTTCCTCAGCAAGACGGCTAATCAGCTTACAAGCACATACATTGCATTCATATGTCATGAACATTGATAAAACACATATATTGCATCGTACATTTCATGCAACGTAACTTTGTGTTTCAGCTAACATTTTACCCTTTTCAGGATAAGATTAACAAGCTACCGATATACAATCATGAAAACAGCCTAGATATGCTCCATACATGGATGCTAATCTATTGCTTATTCAAATTCAAGGATCGTGAAAACAGTTTACGGATGCTCCATACATGGATGCTAATCTATCGCGTGTTCAGATTCAACTTCAGATAACAGTTTACGGATGCTCCAGACACGGATGCTAATATATTGCTTATTCAAATTCAAGGATCATGAAAACAGTTTACGGATGCTCCATACATGGATGCTAATCTATCGCTTGTTCAGATTCAACTTCAGAAAACAGTTTACGGATGCTCCAGACACGGATGCTAATCTATTGCTTATTCAAATTCAAGGATCATGAAAACAGTTTACGGATGCTCCAGACATGGATGCTAATCTATCGCTTGTTCAGATTCAACTTCAGAAAAAAGTTTACGGATGCTCCAGACACAGATGCTAATCTATTTCTTATTCAAATTCAAGGATCACGAAAACAGTATACGGATGCTCCAGACATGGATGCTAATTTATCGCTTGTTCAGATTCAACTTCAGAAAACAGTTTACGGATGCTCCAGACATGGATGCTAATCTATCGCTTGTTCAGATTCAACTTCAGAAAATAGCCTAGAGATTCTCCAGACACGGATGTTATTCTATTGCTTATTCAGATCCCTAGCTCAGAGATGCTCCAGACACGGATACCATTCTGACGCTCACCTATAACTTACAATTCAACAAACATCCTTGGATGGCATCTTTAAGCCCATCTCCGACAAGGTTCTGTCAAACTCCAAATGGCATCTTTAAGCCCATCTCCGACAAGATTTTGTCAAACTCCAAATGACATCTTTAAGCCCATTCCCTCAACTATGCTTTGACGAGTGCAAATGTATGGACACTCTAGTGTCCAATCATCTTTTACCTTCGAGTCACGAAAGGCAAACTCGCCAATCTAACTCTTCAGGTTCAAGAAGATTAAACAGGGGCAGCTGTTGTACCCCAAAATTTGCCCTCTCATTTCATCAATATTTCCCCTCACAAGACTCTTTGAACTCAAGACCAGATTAAGGTTTACTCAGCTCAAGACATCTCCTTGCACTGTTGACCTGAAATTAGGGTTTGAGTTTGCACAAGGATTTTTGGACTTTAAATGCTCAATGTGACTTTCATACTTCATGTTGGACTTATAAGATTTCACATACCAAGTTTCAAGCCTTGAATCAAATTTTTGCCCAGTCAATTGGGCAATTGACCTAGGAATCAGTTGTATTGAGGAAAAAGTCAATTGTGGCCAATTTACAGTCAAACCTCATAAATTTTGATCCACATCAACATTATAGACTCATATTAACCATTTTATCAAGTTTGGACCACAACCCCTCAAGAAATTTGATCAGATCACCAAAAGGGCAAAATGGTCATTTTTAGGGTTTTGACTACAAAAGGGCAATTTCTGATTTTTCACCTAGACAATGGAAAATTGGGTTCAATAATGGATTCAAGGACTCAATGGCATCATCTTGACCTATTCACAAGGTTCAAAAGATCTCAAATGCATTGGATTGACAGATGAATTTTCCAGTCAACTGATTAAAAATCAACTGTACACTGAAAAGTCAAACTTTGACTTTTTGGTCAAAATCAAGTGCCAAGGGTCATTTTTCATCAAGATATGTTAAAACATGAAACTTGTTCATCAAGAAACTTAATTTTGCAAATTAGGGTTTAAAATTGAAAATTTTCATAACTTAGAATTTTTCTAAGTTATAAAATTTTCTTATTTTTTCCCAACTTTGCCCAACATTTTCACCATGATGCAATTTGATTCAAAGAAAACTTCCAACATGAAAGTTGTAGTCCTCCACAAAATATACAACTTTTATTCACAAAGTTTTCCCAAAAGATGCTTGGATCTCCAGTTATTATTTTTGGAATAAGGGTCCATGAAACTTTTAACTTAGTGAAATTTTGCCCTAGTTTAGGCAGGATTTTGACCTATCTTCATGGAAATTTTTCACCTAGTTCCCATTGGAATATCAAAATTCATTTCAAAGACGGATTGTAGAGCATGTTACAAGATTTCCAAAATGTCTAAGAACTCTCCAAAATCATTTATGGTTAGAGAGAATAGAAGGTTTGAATTTGGCAAAATGTCACTTTGATCCATGGCATTTTTCACTATGCTACAAGTTGCAATTTCTATCCAGCCTTGTTTGTACTTGTTTACAGGTATCTAAACCCTTCCACACTCAAAAATTTAATGCAAAATCAATGGTTTAAGGCATTATTCTGATCAATAGAGGTTTACACATTGAATTAATCTAAAAATGGCAAAAAGGCAACATTGCCATTTTCATAAAGTTGGCTTTATGTCAAGTTGTTCCTCTTGAGCCTTGAACCTTTTCTTTTGCAGCAAACAAAGTTCACTAATATCAGGCAATTGTTACCAACTCTTGACAGACCCTAAGCTAGATGGTACAACCCTTTGCATTGTCATTTCACACTTTTCTTAAAAGCCAAGTCAACTTGCAAAAACAAAGAGAACTTTGGTATCTGATAAAACCAACTCTTGTAACCATTCAAAACAAGTTTTGCACATTTCCTTAAGTCATAAGCACGAGCTAACCACTTTTCAAGTCTTCCAAAACACCAAAACACCAAAACACCAAAACACCAAAACACCATCTTCTTGCAAAACAGGGCAGCTTCTGCAGTTTCACCTCCATCTCACAAACCACTCGTGCATTTTGTACCAAACCTCTTCCAACACACTCCATACAACCCACCTAAGCTCTCCCAACCATTGTCCAGTGATTGTAACTCCATTTACACCCTTCACCATTTCTGAATTCTGTTTGTGCGGGTTGACTTCTACAAGCTTATTCAAGCAAGTACAAAGCCAACTAAGCATTGGGGAAGGTCAGAGGAAGCTCAGACAAGCTCACAAGCATCTCAGGCCTCACTGAAAATCCTTACATTGCCATACTCGTGTTCAACTGAAGCAGGTATTTTCCAACTTTCTATCTCTCTATTTAGGAATCATTAAGCTTAGGTTTGTGAATAAAAAATGTAGTACTCATTGCCCTTAAGCTGTACATATGCATAGATTTTATTTAAGTTAACTGAGTTGGGAGAATTTGATTGATGAACTTTCTGAAAAAGTTAGGTTAGAAATTAGGGCCAGAGAAATTCTCTCGGGTCTTTGAGAGTTAGATTAAGTTCTTTACATGGTTGGAATCGTGTGGGAAAATGCTATAACTTTTGTGTTGTGAGTTTTTGCTTTAGAGCACGTATGCAGGATTGCCAGATTTAAACGAGGAACGCGCGTTTTTGTTTGTCACAAGGTTGAAGATGAAGCAAGTGGGCTGGGCCTGTGTTGTTCCATGCTTTTGACACCCCCTGACTTGCTATTTGCACCCCTCAGCCCATTTGTTTATTTTTTTGCATATTTTTCTATTTCTTTTTCATTTATGACTTTATTTTATTTTTCCTAAACATTAAAAATACCAAAAACATTTTCATACATTTTCACATTTTATTTTATTGATTTATTATTTTTGGACATAGAAATAATTATTAAATAATATATACATCATTTTCTTAATGAAAAAACTTGTAAATACTACAAAAAAATATTATACTTTTATTTTTTATTATTTATATACTTAAATAATATTTTTTCTAACATATTTTTATTTTTTGACATTTGTATATATTTTTTATTTTATTGTACATAAATAAATAATACATAATATATATATACACACACACACACATATATATATACTTTCTTAAAATAAATTAGGTTTTACATCCTTAATAAAAATAATATTTTTCTTATTTTTGATACATTAAATATTTTATATTTCCATACATAAAAATAATACAAAAAACATTTTTTGCATATTTATAGTATATTGCATATTTATTTAATTGTCCATTTAAATATTTGCTTATTTATTATTTGAACAAAGAATTCAATTTGGTTGTAATAATCTTAGGGTTTTAATTTCTTGCAAATAATCCCCTATTCAAAATTGTATCCCCCTCCCCATATCAATGTTGTAATAGCTTAGATTACTTTTACGCATTTTTTGCTTTCAAATATGCCATGATAGAGATTAGGGTTTGTATGCAATATCCAAAATCAAAACAAATAGCTATACCTAATACAAGACATAAAAGCATGTAAATTGACAACACAATACACACATGCACCCCTAGGGTTTCATCCACTTATTGCCTTTAAAATGGCCATGGTATGCATGTTGAGTATCTTGGCAAAACAAAAACAAAACAAAAGATCATAGTCCCTCGATGATGCTATCTTGGTTGCCTATACAAAATGATCTAGTCCCTCAAAAATTTGCTAAGATACTTGGCACAATTGCTATCACGATCATACGATGACCCGCGCCTATCCCGTTTAACATCCAAACACAAGGTTGTTTACCAAATGCAATGGTAAAACAATAATGTCAAAGGGTTAAACATGTGTAGGAAAGATCTTTGAGTAGGGTAGACAACTCCTAGTTACTAGATCAAACTTACAAAACATCCTTGCTAATTTCAAAACACACAATTTCAAAACATTTTTCCAAAACAAACTTTCAAACATTGAAACATCTTTTCAAATGATAAACACCTTTGTAAAACATTCAAACAAGAATTGTTACAAAGGTTTCCTAGACAAGGCCTCTTTTCAAAACATTTTCAAAACCACACACAAAGCACCATTTCAAACAATTGAAAAGCAAAAGCAAGTGATTTAAACAAGTAACTAAGAGCCCATGGAAAACCATGGATGAAAAGTGCTAGCACCTTCCTTTTTCATAATCTACCCCCCGAACCCAAGAAAACATCTCAAAGGTCTTTCCTGTGCTTTTTGACCTTTCCTTTGGATAAATTAAAAAGTCGGTGGCGACTCTTGCTAAACCGAAACATTTGCGAATACAAACGCAAAACCTCAAGTCAGTTCTCCCACCGTATCACAGACATCAACAAAAAAAATTTGAAAGTTCCCTAGGGAAATTGGATCCACTCCCTATGCCACCTAGCCAATTATTACAACATTTGACTAAGGTGTCTCTAATATAGCTGAAACCTTTAGCTCCTCCAGTTGGGCCTTTGCCTCCCAAGTATAACACCAATGCCAAATGTGAATACCATGCCAATTCCCCGGGGCATACCATAGATCAATGTTGGGCTTTCAAACATAAACTATAGGATCTAATAGACTCTCAAGATATTACTTTTGAAAAACCGAACATCAAATCAAACCCCATGCCTCCACATGGTGGTCCAACAATAAATGCAATCGAAGTAGTCATCGATTGTGGGGGAGGCAAACGAGCAAAGTCTCTGATAAATATGTTGAGGGAATATATGTTGGAATGTGGATTTCTTCTTTAATATAAAGAAGCTTTTGAAAAGACCTTACAACAAATTGTGGATCCGGGGATAGTCCAATTTGGACCATACACTGAAGTTAAGTATATAGAAGTAATTGAAGGAAGTACAAAGAAGCCATTGGTAATTCCTTATCAAAGGCTAAATCGTGACAAAAAGACTCTCGTGATCCCGTGGGGAGATTCAACAAAAACTCCTACAATGAAGCAGACTCTTAAGCAGACTCTGAGAATACCAATAGCACCGAAGACTACGATGGTAATAAAAGGGCCATCTCATACCCCTTACAAAACTGACAAGGCAGTACCATGGAATTATGATTCGACTGTATATATCAATGACTCGAAACAAGAATGTGAGTCATCATCAAGTCAAGAACCTGTAATTTCAAACATAGCAGGGACAGGGAGCATGACCCTTAGTGGTTGGGTGTTCGGATCTAAACCATCAGAAAAGAATGACAATGTGTTGAAAAATAAAAATGACTTGTTGACAAAAGAAAAAGGAAAAGCAACATAGGAGGTGAATCAGGAGCCTCTAAGCAAAAGCTTCACTGACCAAGAGGTCGACGATTTCTTGAAGATGATTAAGAGAAGTGACTATAGGGTGGTGTACAACCTTCACCAAGCTCCAGCCAAGATTTCCATACTCTTGTTGCTCATCAAATCAAAAGCGCATCGGGATTCTCTGATGAAAGTTTTAAGTTCTGCTCATGTTGCAAAGAAATTACTATGGACCAATTTGATAATGTTGTAGAAAATCCAACATCTGGGTCATATATGGGTTTCAATGACAGTGATTTACCTCCACAAGGTCGAGCTCACAACAAAGCACTGCATATTTCAATACAGATAGGTACTACGAGTCTATCCAGGGTACTCACTGATACTAGTTATTCCCTCAATGTGTTGCCCAAATCTAGCCTGATGAAGTTAACATTAGACGGTGTTGTGATAAGATCGAGTTCCACGTTAGTCAAAGCTTTCGATGGTTCTCAAAGTACAATATTTGGAGAAGCAGACCTTCCCGTCAAGATCGGTGCACACATGTTTTATATCACCTTTCAAGTCATGGGTATAGAACCGACATATACATGTTTACTCGGACAAACTTGGATTCATGCAGTAGGGGCAATCACTTCAACCTTACATCAAAAATTGAAATTCTTTGTTGAAGGAAGATTGGTCATAATTGGTGGAGAATAAGACATCTTCATAAGTCATATTGAGTCCTACAGGTATATTAGTGCTGATGAAGATTACATAGCTACACCATTTCAAGTATTAGAGGTTACTTCAACGATAACCTTACCAGTAGAAAAGGTCAAGAAACCTACTATGACTTCGTGGAGAGACTTACAAATAGCAATGGAGAATGGTGACTCGAAAGGTTATGGAAAGCTCCCCGAAATATATGAGAAGAAGAACCGTTTTGGTTTGGGTTATGAATCATCAAAGGCTACTCTAAAAGGGAAGGCACGATTTCCACAAATCCAGGAAACCTTCATCAGCAAAGGGGTAGAGCATGGCGAGCAAGTGGCAATGATGTCCCACAAAGACAACATCAAAAGAGTATCAAATTACATATGTGAATGCGCCCCAGGCGAAGAGCTGAAGAACTGGACAATTGTGGAGATTCCTGAGATTTTCTTTCCAAAGTAATTTACTTTTTTTTTAAAGAACCTATGTCAAGCCCGAGGCATAGGGGTTGTTTGTAAGGGTCCCCCGTGTGTTTCAATCAATATTCATGATTAATAAAAATATGTTTTGTATTCAATTAAGATCCTTGTTTTTTTTTCATTTATACTACATATTTAAAATGGCAATACTTCATATCGTATGCATTTTCTGAAATCACGTACTAAATAAAAACTGCACCAAAACATGATAAATGTGCAGATCCATGCTCAAAATCACTGATAATGTTACTGTAACGCCCGTAATTTAATTAATTATTTAATTAAATTATTTTTGGAATAATTGTGAAGTTGTATTGTGATTAGTTGGATTTATTTATTTTATTAAGTGGTGGAATAATATTATAAGGATAATATTATGTGACGTGGGTTTGTTTTAAAGGATAGAAGTAGTAATAAGGGGGTGTAGTAGTCTTAAGCCCATTAAGAAATAAAGAGAATGATAGGGTTATTTTATTATTGTTAGAAATAATAAGAAAGAAGAAGCAGTGAGAAGAATAAGAGTTGGAAGAAAAGAACGTGAAAGCCGTTGGAAAAGAGGCATAACGAGAATCAACTGGAAAAGTTATAGAGCAACCTTCATTCCAAGGTAAGGGTGGGGTTCTGACTCTATAATAGAGTTTGTGATAATTGGTATGTGGGGTTAGAGGTGTAAGATTGTTTGGTTTATGATTGAATTATATAAGATGTTGTATGATGAGAATCGATGAATTATGGATGAATAACAATGTCCCAATGCTGTATATATGATGTAGAATTATAGGATAATTGTAATTGATAATTATCTATGATTAGGAGATGTTTTTAGGGTCTAATGTATGGAACCCGTAATGAAAACGCAGTAAAATCGCAGAAAATATCCAGTATGTGTCGACCCCAAACGTTATGTGTCGATACAAGAAGGCCTTTAGACTCAGGATAAGTCGACACGAAGGAGTCCTGTGTCGATACACGAGGGCTTTTAGACTCAGGATGAGTCGATACATAAGAGCATGTATCGATACATGCAGTGTGGAAGACTCAGTATGAGTCGATACAGGAGAGTGTGCATCAACTCATGTAACGTGTTCAGTTCAGTACGCGTCGACCCAAGGCATTACGCGTCGATCCATGTTGTCTGGTTTTTGGCAGAATTAGTTTAAGAATGCTGTAACTTGAGTTTTTGGATTCCGTTTGAGGTGTCGTTCGAAGTGTTGAATAGCTAATGCGATGAACCTCATTCTTAAGGATTAAAATGAATAATAGTAAGGATAATCCTAGTATCCAAGTTAGGAATCAGATTAGTTCTCGTATTGATTGTTATGTTGATTTTGTGAAGAATGACGAGGATAAAACATTCATAGATTACTGTCTGATTTGTAACAGTAGGATTAATGATGATAATGATGTATTATTACAGAATAGTAATATGCAGAGGTTTGGAAATTTAGAAGTAAGCCTTAGTTGATTAACTAGTTATAGGCAATATCGCGTTGTAGGCATATGGCCAACGTTTCGAGATTGTCGAATTGCTGTTGTAATGTAGTGGTGGCTGAATTGCTGTGAATTATGATAATATATGATGTTTGATGAATTGCGATGCTATATGATGTTTGATGAATTATGATGATATATGATGTTTGATGAATTATGATGATATATGATGTTGATGAAAGATGTTGATATGTCTCTAATAATTGGCAGCTATTAAGATGTAGGCTTATGGCCAACGATGATGTTTATGTTAAGATGTTGTTAATTGTAGTGTTGTTATCGCATTCATGATGGTGCCGCATACATTGCATTTCAAGATGGAGCTTATGCTCGTTAAAGATGGCCTGTATTGGCGAATATTAAGATGAAAGCTTATGCCTTGTTGATGCCTCTATTTATTGGCAGATTTTTAAGATGAGAGTTCTGCTCTAATGGTACCACATGCGTTTCCATAGTATTGAGTCGCATTATATGATTGCATAAAGAAGTTGCGTAATGATGTTTTGAATGTGTATTATTATTGCGATTATTGTTGATTATGAGATGATAAGTGGTGATGTTATGTGATCTAATTTAATATATTAATTATCATACGCTTTATTACATTGTTATCTCACCCCTTCTGTTTGAATGTTACCCTTACATTGGTAACGTGCAGGTAATCGAGAGTGAAGGTTGTATACCTTCAGTAGTTCGATTCGGTGTCATTGCTCTGATATGTAACACTCAGGAGGGGGGGGGGGGGTGAACGCTTGTTGCTTTTGATTTTTTATTATTCAGTTGTTGAACTTTAAGTTGATTATTATTAAGTATGTGTTGTTTTGAACTTACTGTAATGATGGTTAAAGATGTTATTATGAATTCCGCTGCGTAGATGTTTAAATTGTTGAATTGAGAGATTTAATTATTGCAATGATGGTTCATCCAAAGTTTAAAGTGTTATGTATCCACAATGAATGCAATGAGTTTTTAATGATGAATTCGTGGCGTCCCGATTCGTTTGCATGAATGATTTTATAACTCTAATTTATTTATATAATTGTCTAGTAGAATTGGGGTGTTACAAAGTTGGTATCAGAGCAAAAGGTTGGTCCGACCTTGTTGTCGAGTCGTAGTTGTCTAACAATCAAGTATTGTTAATTTGAGTTCTAACTGTTGTTTATGTTGTAGTGATAAGTTGAGATGGCTGGAAGGAATGATGTTGCACTTGCTGCTGTTTTAGAAGCAATGGCTCATGCGATGGAGAATCAGCCGAATGCTGACGGGAATGCTGGACCTCGTAGCTTGGCAACTTTCCAAAGAGATAATCCGCCTACGTTCAAGGGAAAGTATGATCCTGGCGGAGCATTGGATTGGTTGAAAGAGATTGAGAGAATCTTCCGTGTGATGGATTGCACTCCATCGTAGAAGGTTCGATATGGTACTCATATGCTAGCAGTCGAGGTTGATGACTGGTGGCTAGAGACTTGTCAGATATTGGAAGCTACAAATGAGAATGTCACTTGGGCTGTGTTCCGTAGGGAATTTCTGAGGAAGTAGTTTCCTGAAGATGTTCGCGGTAAGATGGAGATTGAATTCCTTGAGCTAAAGCATGGGAGTATGTTGGTTGTTGAGTATGCCGCCAAGTTTGCTGAACTGGTTAAGTTTTATCCTCACTACGCTGAGCCGGATGCTGAGTTTTCAAAGTGTATCAAGTTTGAGAACGGGTTACGCCCGAAGATCAAGAAGGCAGTTGGATACCAGAAGATCCGTGTCTTTGCTGATTTGATTGATAGCTGTAGAATTTATGAGGAGGATAATAATGCTCATTACAAGATTATCAGTGAGAAGAGGGGTAAGAACCAACATAATCGTGGTAAGCCTTATGATACCCCAGCTGGTAAAGGTAAACAGAAAGTTGCTCAGGGTCAAAGGACTAGTGGGGGAGATGCTCCTGCTGGTGTGGTTTGTTTCAAATGTGGGAAACATTGGCATAAGAGTAATGTGTGTACTACTGAAGTAAAGAAGTGTTTTTGTTGTGGTAAGAACGGACATGTTGTATCTGAGTGCAAGCATAAGGATGTGATTTGTTTCAACTGTAGTGAAGAAGGGAATATTGGTAGTCAGTGTCAGAAACCAAAGAGGGCGCAGACAAGTGGTAAAGTGTTTGCTTTGGCTGAGGATCAGACAACTGTTGAGGACAAACTTATCAGAGGTACATGTTTCATTAATAGTACTCCTTTAATTACTATTATTGCTGTTGATTGTGTTGAAAGATTGGGTCTTATGTTGTCTTCTATGAATGGAGAAATGGTCATCGATACTCCAGCCAAGGGGTCAGTGACTACTTCTTTTGTGTGTTTGAAGTGTCCCTTATATATCTTCGACAGAGACTTTGCTGTTGATTTGGTTTGTTTACCATTAATAGGTTTGGATGTGATTTTGGGTATGAACTGGTTAGAGCATAACTATGTTCATATTAACTGTTATAACAAGTCTGTGAGGTTTTCTACTTCTGAAGAAGAGGAATATAGTCTGTTATCTGCTAAACAATTGAGGAAGTTGATGCAAGAGGAAGCACATATGTTCTCGTTGATGGCGTCGCTATTTGTAGAGACTTAAGCTATAATTGAGGAATTGCAGGTGGTGTGTGAATTTCCTGAAGTTTTCCCTGATGAAATTCTTGATGTACCGTCGGAGAGGGAAGTTGAATTTGCGATTGATCTTGTACCTCGTACCAGCCCTGTGTCTATGGCACCATACAGGATGTCTGCATCTGAATTGTCAGAGTTGAAGAAGCAATTGGAAGAGTTACTTGAAAAGAAGTTTGTAAGACCAAGTGTATCATCCTGGGGAGCTCCAGTGTTATTAGTAAAGAAGAAAGATGGAAGTATGAGGCTTTGTTTTGATTATAGACAGTTGAATAAAGTGACGATTAAGAACAAGTATCCACTTCCAAGAATAGATGACTTAATGGATCAATAGGTGGATGCTCATGTGTTTAGTAAGATTGCTTTGAGGTCGGGTTACCATCAGATTAAAGTGAAGGATGAAGATATCTAGAAGACGGCTTTCAGAATATGTTATGGACATTATGAGTATTCGGTGATTCCTTTCGGTGTTACTAATGCGCCAGGAGTATTCATGGAATATATGAATCACATCTTTCATACTTATTTGGATCGGTTTGTAGTGGTGTTCATTGATGATATTTTGATTTACTCTTAAGTCAGAAGAAGAGCATGCAGAACACTTAAGGGTAGTATTGCAAGTTTTGAAAGAGAAGAAGTTGTATGCAAAGTTGTCCAAGTGTGAACTCTGGTTAAAGGAGGTTAGTTTTCTTGGCCATGTGATTTCAGGTAGTGGCATTGCTGTAGACCCATCGAAGGTTGATGTTGTGCTGCAATGGGAAACTCCAAGGTCAGCTACCGAGATTAGAAGCTTCTTAGGATTAGTTGGTTATCATAGAAGGTTTATCGAAGGTTTTTCTAAGTTGGCACTTCCATTGACTAAGTTGACTTGTAAAGGTAGAGCTTTTGTATGGGATGTTCAGTGCGAAGAAAGTTTTAAATAATTGAAGAAGAGATTGACGACGGCTCCAATTTTGACGTTGCCTAATCCAGGAGATCCTTTTGTGGTGTATTGTGATGCTTCTAAGATGGGTTTAGGAGGTGTGCTTATGCAGAATGATAAGGTAGTTGCTTATTCGTTAAGGCAGTTGAGGACTCATGAGAAGAACTATCCTACGCATGATTTAGAGCTTGTTGCAGTTGTCTTTGTGTTGAATATTTGGAGGCATTATCTTTATGGTTGTAGATTTAAAGTGTTTAGTGACCATAAGAGTTTGAAGTATCTTTTTTATCAGAAGGAGTTGAATATGAGGAAAAGAAGATGGTTGGAGTTGTTAAAGTATTATGATTTCGGTTTGAATTATCATCCAAGAAAAGCGAATGTGGTAGTTGATGCGTTGAGTCGAAAGACTTTACATATGTCGGCAATGATGGTTAAAGAGTTGGAATTAATTGAGCATTTCAGAGATATGAGCTTAGTTTGCGAGGTTACGCTGCAGAGTGTTATGTTGGGTATGTTGAAAATTAATAATGAATTTCTAGACAGTATCAGAGAAGATCAGAAGTTGGATGTGAAACTGGTAGGTTCAATGGTTGGGATCGATCAGTCTGAGAATAATGATTTTAAGCTAGATGCATAGGGTGTGTTGAGATTTTGTAATCGGATTTGTATTCCTGATGATGTTGAGATGAAGAAAGTGATACTTGAAGAGAGTCATAGGAGTAAGTTGAGTATTCATCTAGGAGCTACAAATATGTATCAAGATTTGAAAGGTTTGTTTTGGTGGCCTGGAATGAAGAGTGATATGGCTCGGTTTGTGTATGCATGTTTGACTTGTCAGAAGTTGAAAGTTGAACATCAGAAGCATGTAGGATTGATGCAATCGTTAGAAGTTCCAGAATGGAAATGGGATAGCATTTTGATGGACTTTGTGACGGGGTTACCTAATACTATAAGAGGACATGATTCAATTTGGTTGATTGTTGATAGGCTTACGAAGTCGGCTCATTTTATTCCTATTAACATCAGTTTTCCAGTGTCGAAGTTGGCTGAGATTTATGCTAGTGTGATTCTGAAGCTGCATGGTGTTCCTTTGTGCATTGTGTCAAATAGAGATCCAAGATTTACTTATAATTTTTGGAAGAGTTTGCAAGAAGCGTTGGGTTCTAAGTTGAGGTTAAGTTCAGCGTATCATCCTCAGGCAGATGGTCAGACTGAACGGACTATTCAGTCGTTGGAAGACTTGTTGAGGGCATGTGTTCTCGAGCATGGAGGTTCGTGGGATACTTATCTTTTGTTGATAGAGTTCACCTATAATAACATTTACCATTCCAATATTGGGATGGCACCTTTTGAAGCGTTGTATGGTCGAAGATGTAGAACTCCTTTATGTTGGCATGAATCTGAAGAGAGTGTAGTACTTGGGCCCGAACTTGTTCGTGAGACTACAGAGAAGGTGAAGTTGATTCGAGAAAAGATGAAAGCTTCCCAAAGTAGGCAGAAGAGTTATCATGACAAGCGAAGGAAAGATTTAGAATTTCAAGCGGGTGACCATGTGTTTTTGAGAGTTACACCTATGACTGGTGTTGGGCGAGCATTGAAGTCTAAGAAGCTCACTTCTCATTTTATTGGACCATGTCAGATTTCGGAGAGAGTGGGGAATGTTTCTTATAGAGTGGCCTTACCGCCTAATCTTTCGAATTAGCATGATGTGTTTCATGTGTCACAACTCCAAAAGTATATTTCAGATCCATCTCATGTGATTCATATTGACGATGTGCAAGTACGGGATAATCTTACGGTGGAGACGATTCCTGTACGGATCGCGGATTATGAAACTAAGACTCTTAGGGGCAAAGAGATTGCTTTGGTTAAAGTGGTTTGGCTAGGAGCTTCCGGAGAAAGCATGACTTGGGAGTTGGAGAGCAAGATGCGGAACTCCTATCCTGAGTTGTTTGATTAAGGTAAATTTTCGAGGATGAAAGTATTCTAAGTGGGGGAGAGTTTTAACGCCCATAATTTAATTAATTATTTAATTAAATTATTTTTGGAATAATTGTGAAGTTGTGTTGTGATTAGTTGAATTTATTTATTTTATTAAGTGGTGGAATAATATTAGAATGATAATATTACCTCACTATTACAGGGTTCGATTGGTAGTGGGAATGCATTGAGCATGTACTTGAACCCCAGGGTACAGGGTTCGATTCCCATGAAAGGAAAAAACTCTACTAGTGAGGGGGTAGAGAAGATCGTGAGGTAATAGTGTCGGGAACGCTGAAGGCTCGGGCTGTTATAGTTACTGCTGCTATCTGATATGATTTTGATTCTCCCGTCAACCAAGCTGAAGAGGAATATGATGAGGATCTTGAACTTTCTGAAGAATTGGCAAGAAGCATAGAACAAAAAGTTGGCAGTATACAACCATATAAAGAGCCTATTGAGACCATTAATCTTGGCATAGAAGAGGATCCTAAAGAGATCAAGCTAGGGACAACGTTAGAAGAAAGAGTCAAAGAAAGGTTGATCAAGTTGTTACATGAGTATGTGGATATATTCGCCTGGTCTTACAAAGACATGCCAAGATTAGATGCAAACATTGTGGTACACATATTACCTCTCAAAGAAGGTTGTCCCTTAGTCAGACAAAAGCTCAGGAGAACCCATCCAGATATGTCCCGCAAAATTTGGGAAGAGGTTCTTAAACAATTTGACGCAGGATTCTTGGCAGTGATAGACTATCCACCTTGGATAGCTAACATTGTGTTGGTGCCCAAGAAAGATGGAAAAGTACGTATGTGTGTGGATTATCAGGATCTAAACAAATCAAATCCTAAAGATGATTTCCCGCTACCTCACATAGATGTTCTTGTGGACAACACGGCTCAAGCTTCGGTATTCTCATTCATGGACGGATTCTCAGGCTATAATCAAATCAAAATGGCACCCGAAGATATGGAGAAGACTACCTTCATGAAACTTTGGGGGACTTTTTACTACAAATTAATGTTGTTCGGCCTAAAGAATGTAGGGGCAACCTATCAACGGGTAATGGTGACATTGTTCCATGATATGAGTCATAAAGAGGTTGAGATGTACGCAGATGATATGATTGCCAAATCTCATACAGAGAAGGACCACATCATACATCTGCAGAAGTTATTTGATCGACTGCGAAGGTTTAAATTAAGGTTAAATCCAAACAAATGTACCTTTGGTGTCAGATCAGGCATGTTACTGGGTTTTATTGTAAGCCAGTGTGGTATCGAAGTGGACCTCGCCAAAGTAAAAGATATACAAGAAATGACAACACCAAACACGTAAAAAGAGGTTCGTGGTTTCTTAGGGTGATTGAACTACATTTCAAGGTTAATATCACACCTAACTGCTACGTGCGAGCCTATATTCAAATTACTGCAAAAAGATCAAACAATAACATGGAATGAGGATTTCCATACAAATTTTGAGACGATAAAGCAATATTTACAAGAGAAACCAATATTGATTCCACCAGTTCCTAGGAGATCGCTCATTATGTACCTAACAATACTTGAAGGATGAATGGGATGTGTATTGGGCCAACAAGACAAAACAGGTAGGAAATAGCATGCAATCTACTACCTCAACAAGAAATTCACTGACTATGAAACCAGGTACTCACTCCTCGAGAAGACTTGTTGTGCATTATCCCGGGCTACTAGAAGATTGAGGCAGTACATGTTAACACACACCATGTGGCTAATAGCAAGGATGGATCCCTTAAAATATGTGCTCAAAAAACCAGCTCTTACAGGGAGGATTGCTCGATGGCAGATGTTATTATCAGAGTGCGACATACTATATATTACTCAAAAGGCCATCAACGGTAGTATACTAGCTGATAATCTAGCCCATCAACCATTTCCAGAGTATCAACCCATGAAGTTCGACTTTCCAAACGAAGATGTTATGGTTATAGATGACTACGAAATACCAGAACTCGATGAAGAACCTGAACCAGGGGTACGCTTGACACTCATGTTTGACGGAGCTTCAAACGCGCTGGGACATGGTATCGGGGTAGTTTTGACTTCTTCAAAAAGCTATCACAAACCTTATACTGCAAGGTTATGTTTCGACTGCACAAACAATATTGTTGAATATGAAGCTTGCATCCTAGGTCTGGAAGCTTCCATTGATTAGAGAATCAAATATCTTGAAGTATTCAGAGACTCCGCGCTAGTCATATACCAAGTCAAGGGTGAGTGGTACACCAAACACCCCAACTTTATTCCATATCGGGATCATGTCTTGAAGCTAGCTGCAGAATTCACTGAGATTACTTCAACCACATCCCACGACAAGAAAATCAAATGGCAGATGCTCTAGCAACCTTGCCAGCCATGTTTAAAGCAATTTGGCCCAACCATGAGTCACACATTACTATCAGACATTTTAAAGAGCCTGCGCACTGTCTCGCTATTGAAGAAGGACCGGATAATAAGCCTTGGTTCTATGACATCAAGAGGTATCTTGAGAAGCAAGAATATTTAGAAAATGCCTCTATCATCGACAAACGAACTCTGTGAAGGCTAGCCTCAAAATTCTTTCTGAGTGGTAATGTATTATACAAAAGAAATTACGATATGGTGATACTCAGGTGTATGGAGAAACAAGAAGCGGATACGCTTGTGAGGGAAATCCACGAAGGCACTTTCGGAACCCATACAAATGGGCATGCTATGGAAAGAAATATTTTACGGGCAGGGTATTACTAGTTAACAATGGAAGCAAATTGCTATTGTTA
The DNA here is from genome assembly GCA_948472305.1 of Vicia faba. Lineage (NCBI taxonomy): Eukaryota > Viridiplantae > Streptophyta > Magnoliopsida > Fabales > Fabaceae > Vicia > Vicia faba. The sequence goes on from OX451739.1 coordinate 746,837,364, forward strand.
CACAAAAATATGTCACAAATTCCAAATCTATGCCGACAAACTGAATGTACCACCTACTCCTCTAAATGTCATGAGCTCTTTGTGGCCGTTCTCAATGTGTGGGATAGGTATATTAAACTGAAAGCATCTAAACAACACCAATTTATACTAGTCACCATTGATTACTTCACCAAGTGGGTAGAAGCAGCATCATATGCAAATGTGACAAGCCAGGTGGTCACTCGATTCATCAAGCAAAATATCATATGTAGATACGGGGTTCTAAACAGGATCATAACTGATAACGAGTTTAATTTAAACAACAAAATGATGAAAGAATTATGCGACGATTTCAAGATCGAGCATAATAATTCTTCACCATATCGACCCAAGATGAACGGGGCCGTCGAAGCTGCAAACAAAAATATAAAGAAAATCATTCAAAAAATGGTGAAGACATACAAAGATTGGAACGGAATGCTTCCCTTTGCTTTACATGGCTATCGTACCTCTATATGCACATCAACAAGTACAACTCCGTTTTCTCTGGTATATGGCATGGAGGAAGTAATCCCAATTGAGATAGAAATTCCATCACTCTGGATGCTAATGGAAACAAAGATCGAAGAAGCCGAGTGGGTTCAAACACGACTTGATCAGCTCAACCTCATTGAAGAGAAATGTTTGACAGTTGTGTGCCATGGTCAATTATATCAGAAACAGATGAAGAAATCCTTAAACAAGAAAGTATGTCCTCACATATTCAAAGAGGGAGACCCAGTGCTTAAAAAGATCCTGCTACCTCGTCTCGATTCACGTGGTAAATAGACACCCAACTACAAAGGTCCATTTGTGGTGAAAACAACATTCTCCAGTGATGGTCTCATCCTCACAACAATGGATGGGGAAGAGTTACCACATCCGACAAATACAGACACAGTCAAAAAATACTATGTGTAAGAAAGCTCGCTAAGCTCGAACCTTGAACAGGCGACTTAGGAAAAAAGGAGCGTCCCGGTGGATTGAAAACCCGAAAGGGAGATCCAGGCAAAAATTAGGGACATATACAAAAAAAAAACTTATCCCGGTGGATTGAAAACCTGAAAGGACGATCCATGCAAAAATTAGGGATCTTATCTAAAAGAAATAAAGAACAAAAAGACTGTGATCTGAAAACTACGACCACGAACCACAAAGAAAGAGTTAGAGCCAAATCATCCAACTCAGAAGCGAAGAAGTTGGAAGCTATCAAAAGGATATTGGGAAGATAGCAGTAGCAATCATCATTTTAATTTCCATTTACAGTTTAAAATTTTCTGTAATTACCTCCTTTCAGGAATTGCATCTTGTACTCACGCCTATTTAAAGGCATATCAATAAAACTTGTATCTCTCTCTCGCTAATCGTGTTTTTTTTTCTTTTTCAGACTTGTTTGCAAAATACTATGTTTGTTTCTTTTGAATATTATGGTGAAATAATTTCGAGGATTTGACAAGAAAAAACACTTGATAAAATATCGAAAAACATTTTGGTTAGAAAATATCAAAAGGAGATACACGTCTGTGTCCATGTCTACGCTTATCTCCATGATTATGCCCACCCCTATTTCTATGCCCACGCTTACATCTACGACTATGACAACATCCACGCCAACGTACATGTCTACTCTTATCTCCACGATTATGCATGCGCCTATGTTGCGTCTACGCCTATGATACAGACTTCAAAATCTTACTGACACTTTTCACCAAATTCAAATCAACTCAGAGATACAATAATTGGCAACAAACAATGTTGGGAAATAGGTGACTACAAGAACCCGATGGTTTAATAAAGGAGAATTATCAAAAACATTTCCAAAATACTTGAGGCATACATACACTCGTTACATATGCACTCTAAAATCTGTGTTTCCATACATATGCATCATGCATAACATTTCTCAAAACCTACTACGAACAGAGCCAATATCTTAGGGCCCTCCATCAGTTCTTTCCTCGGTTAGAAACAAATAACTAGTAAAATCCATCCTCATCTTTGATTTAGTTATCTAAGATATGAATCATTCAAAACACCTTCCTATACACTCCACCCATTGTGTCAGTCTCTATGCGAAAATGCATAAAATTTTCTATATTTAACTTATTGCGTCAGTCTCCACACAATAATATATTCTTCCGTTGTGATCTAGCTCATTGTGTCAGACCCTAGGCAGCAATGTTGCATGGTGAGAAATACCACCCATTATGTCAGTCTCTATGCAACAATGCGTGAATTTTCTATATTTAACTTATTGGGTCAGTCTCCATGCAACAATATGTTTTTCCTTTGCGATCTAGCTCATTGTGTCAGACTCCAGACAACAATGTTGCAAAGTCAGTAATTCCATCCATTGTGTCAGTCTCTATGCAACAATGTGTGAATTTTCTATATTTATATTATTGTGTCAGTTTCCATGCAACAATATGTTTTTCCTTTGCAATCTAGCTCATTGTGTCAGTCTCCAGGCAGCAATGTTGCAAAATTAGTAATTCCACCCATTGTACCAGTCTCTATGCAACAATGTTTTGAAATTTTCAAATTAACTTACCGTGTCAGTCTCTACGTAATAATGTGTTTCTTTCTTCGTGATCTAGCTCATTGCGTCAGCCTCTATGCAGCGATGTCGTTATCAAACTTTTTCTATCGCATCAGTCTTTATGCAACAATATTATTGTCAAACCTTTTCCATTGTGTCAGTCCCCATGCATCAACTTTATTGTCAAACTTTTTTCCACAACATAACACATTGCACCAGTCTCCAGGAAGCAATATCATTATCAAGTTTCTTCCCCGGTTTAACTCATCGTGTCAGTCTCTATGCAGCAATATCATTATCAAGTTTCTTCCCCGGTTTAACTCATCATGTCAGTCTCTATGCAGCAATGTTTGTTATCAGTTTTCCTGCGACATATCTCTATTGCGTCAATCTCCATGCGGCAATGTATCATTAAAGCTTCATTTTATCCACACCATAGGTTGCAATGGATGAACAAAATGAAATCAAACCAAAACTTTCTATTTTTAGTCTCCAAGCATTAGTAAAGTTAACTGTTCAAACATGCATCATTTACCTCCTAGGCAACGGTAGATATGCAAACATTCTCTTCTTAGATACTTGCGGGACTCCGCATCGTCATGTCTAAGTCAAATTAACTTGGGTTCAAATGCATATTAGATGATACATCATCGTCTATGCTTGCTCTTCATATCCCTGAGAGCACTGTACAACGTATCCTTATAAATCTTCTGGGAAAATCTTGGGCCTTCTAATATTTAATAAACTTCCCATCAGAACGTGCGAGACCTGCGTATTCTCGCACTATTCAATCGAAAGCTGATTAAATAGGGGCAGTTGTCATACCCTAAAATTTGCCTTACCTTTATATCATATGTAAAGTTTCTATTTTCATAATGTTAGGTTTTATTTCTCTGAGGGTGTTTAAAAGAAAAAGAGTTATATTGATCCAAAATGGACCATCAATATCTGATGGCCCATTAGGTCTTTAGAAAAGGAGTCCATTTCCAGTTAAATTGGGAGGTATATTGTTTTAAATCAAGATATATAAAACAAATCTTTATTTTTTGTTGAAAGCCCGATAGTTAAAAAAAACAGATGGGCCCATCCAATTTTGAAAAAAAATCATTTTTGTTGTTATTAAGATTATTGTTACTATTTAGGAAGAATGACTAAAAAAGGTTTTTTTATGGCCCAAGCTTAAAGGACCCATTTGAATCTTTTGCCCCATCAAGTCATTTTCGTATGACCCATTTTTAAGAGTCCATTTAAATTGGGTTGGCTTTTGTTTAAAACCATCAGGCTCAATACTAAAAAGGCAGTGACCCGTTCAGTTCTGCTTTGTCTTGATTTGTTTTGTTTTAACTATAATTATATCAATTATCATTATACTCTATTATGTTAAAATGGTTTTATTTAACAATGTTATTGGTTTGGTTTAACAATATTATTGTTTCTCTTTATATTGTTTTTTTATTATTTAATCGAGTTGAGAAAGAGATATGAAAGGCCATCACAGAGGACCCTTTTTTTAGGCCCAAGGTAGAATGCTTGGCCCAAATAAATCAAATGCGCACAGCACAGCCTCACAAACGACCACTCTTTGGACTAAACAAAAAAATATACGCTTCTTTGTTTTAAGTCAATATACGAATTAGAAAGGATTAATGAATGGTCAATACAAATTCAAATACAAAAACAAGATCAAAACATAAATACAGAGTTAATCAAAACGGTTCAATACAGAATGGAAATAATTTACAGAAAGGAAATAATCTACTATGTTCATACAATTACAGACAAACTTTCTAAATACTTTCTAAACCATAATCCCTAATTCAATTTTGAAAACTAACATTACAGACACATAAATTTCTTTCCTAAAATTCTAATTTCTAAAATCACTATAAGAAGGGAATTACAGTGGAGGAAAAGGTAGGACAGAGGGACACAAAGAGTTATCGAACAAGAAAAATTATAGAAGAAGAAGAAGAAAAGACAAAGCGTCCATGTTTCACTATTGATCCGCCACCGTCTTTGATCTTTGTTGACCATTCCGATTTAGGGTTTCAAGATATAAAACCATAAATCTTCCGCTCTTCATCCTCGCACCGCCGTCCCATCCCCTTCATCACCGTCACCTACGGACACAAGGAGAAAGAGAAGGGATCAAAACCCCAAAATCAGACAAAACGAATGCAGAAAGATCATGGTTGAAGGTAAACATAATACTTAGCTTAGGAATATTTTTGTTGTGTTTTTGTAAGTTTGGGGTTTGGGATCATTGTTGGGTTGCATGTTGAGGAGGGTTTGCTGGCCGCCGCGATGGGGTAGATCTAGGGTTTAGGTTGCGTTGAGTGAGAAGGAACGGAGAAGAGAGAAAGGGAAGGACACTGAGAGAGAGAGAAATGATAATGAAATTAGAATTCTGTTTTTTTTAAAAAGAAATTGTATTATGTTAATTGATTCTATGCGCGATGTCCCGTCGTGCCTATCATAAACCATCAATCACCATCGCATGATTTAAATCAAGCGATCCAAATCATGCTAGTATATGGTATCCCCGTGCCCCCCACCCCACACACACACACAGAGTCCATGCAGACTCCTTAATGCTTATATTGGGCCGAGCCTAATGCTAGTAACACCCCATGGTTTTTTATTTTTATTATTGCGTTATAATTAGCACCCCGCAGGCCGAACGGGCCCATTCCAAGATCTGGATTTGGGTCTCCTATTGCTCAAACCCCCCATTTACTACTTAGTTTAAAAAATACACCCCTGGCCTTTTGGGCCTGAAATCAATATCTGAATTCAGGCTCTTTCTATTAGCACCCTTACCTTTTACCAGCCTAGCACATTTTTGAACCCCCTACGTTTTTTAAATATTTTTATCACTTTTTAAATTTCTATATCTCATTTATTTTTACTATTTTTTTTATTATTTTATATATATATATATATATATATATATATATATATATATATATATATATATATATATATATATATATATATATATATATATATATATATATATATATATATATATATATATATATATATATATATATATATATATATATATCTTTTATATATTATTAACATATTTAAATATTATATTATCATTAATTATTACACAAATTATGTTATTTTCTAAATTCATAAGAAAAATAATATTTCTATTTATTGCATTAAAAGCTTATTTTTACTCATGCATTTAAAATAGAATTCTTTTTTTCTAAAAAAATGATTAACATATTAAAAAGCATCTAACCAATTACAAACCTATTTTTAAAATTAAATCAATTCAATAATCAATTTTCAAAAAAGGAATTGCAAACTTATTAAAATCGACTGTGCATTTAGTCTAACAATTTCTGTTATTCACGACACCTAGACTAAACGTGCGAGAAGTTATGAATATCTTTGTAATACATAAAAAACACAAACCAACTGCGAACTACAAAATTGGACTCTGATTCCTCCTAAGAGGATACGTACGCATACGATCAAAATCGTGGCGAGTTCCCCTAATAAAACTTAAAACCCTATTTCTTAAAAATGCACTTCTAAATCTAGTATCCTTGTGAACAAGGTAAGGTAGACAAGGGGTGCCTAACACCTTCCCCTCGTCTAGAATCGAGTCAAACTTAGAATCTCTGACTTTTTAGGGTTAATCCTTTATATTCCCTTCCTTAGGATAAAAATCAAGAGTGGCGACTCTGAATTTAAAACCATTTGCAACACTCCCACATAAAAACAATCTCAACTAATTCAAACACTTTTTCCTTTTGGATTTTATTTTCAAAACCTTTTCAAAATGAGAGATACTTCATCCATTCATGTGGCGATGCAAACAACGTTCCTACTACATGTTAATATTGAACTTTTTTCCACTCAAATGCGATGAAGGCAAGAATTCGTATGAATCTAGATTCAGTCATCCATTCTTGAAGTGATGTAAATTTTCCATTATCCATATTTCGGGAAGCAATGTTTTTCCATTTAAATGTGATCGAGTACCTCTCACTAAAAAGAACCAACAAATAAACATTTGCTACCTAAAATACGAAGCTCTAATTTCCTTATTGCACTATGAGGATATGTAGGCACGAGATACAAAATCTATCTTTCAGTCAAACCATGAATAGAGAACCCATACAGTTGTTCTTGAGAAAATTAGGGCACCTGCTCCATAAAGATCCAAGGTCTTCACACTCTTATGAATGCTTATACATTGATATATACACCGATTCCGACCCTTCCTTTAGCATCACATACTTGTTGAAGTCACCACATATGTTATGACATGTGGCCACGACATACTATCTAATATCTTCAAAACATGATTGGATTGCCTTCAAAGGAACACAATAGTAGTAAGAAACCTTACGTTAGAGACCTTAGCACAAATTCCCAAAAGTTGGAAACAAAAAGAATGCTCTTGTTGTTCTTCCATGACTTGTCACTTTCATGTCAAACCACTTGATCAGAAACCCGAGAAACCTTCTTCTTGATCATCCTCACACCATAATTATTTTCTTCCAAACACACTTAGACGTGCCTTTATAAGTGGACTTGAGAAATTCCCAGGTATCTTTGGCTACAACACAAGTGATGCATAGAACTTACCGATTTTATAGAACTTGAAATAGATAATTTCATAGTAACACAGAGCCAACTCGAACTTTTCCCTTCTTCTATCTCTTCAATACAAGGATTACCCTATCCTGATAATTCTTCAAGATTTGATGTTCATAAATAACCAGAATATTATCATTCTAGCCTTCCAAAAATAACAATAGTACCAGAAAATACTCCCTGAAGCTCACCCAATAGACCAGGGTGCCTAATCTGATGCCAATTGAAATTTCACTGGTACATGCGACACATGTTAATACTAATGTTCCAACATCAGAACAATGTCACTACAGATGTTACAACATATGTTGAGAGGCTGAATATATATATATATATATATATATATATATATATATATATATATATATATATATATATATATATATATATATATATATATATATATATATATCAAGTTATAATAGATACTGAAACTTAAACTGTAGAATGATAAATAACACAAGGAGTTGTTAACCTATTTCAATGCAACATCACCTACATCTAAGGGCTACCAAGCCAGGAATAAAATTCACTATTAGCAGTATTAGTTCAAAGCCTAAACACTCCCAATTTACAACTTCTCTCCTAATCCCCATCCAATGCAACTTCTATCCAGGAACCTCCTAAATATGAGAAATCACCATCTCACTTCCTAAATCACCTCAGTGATATCTAACAGTCTCAATCCCATTGAATGTATCAAGAATAACTCAATAAGAAGATCATACTTACATTACAATACTTAGCAAACTAAGAACAATACTTGGATTTGCTTAAAAGCTTCAACTAATAAAAATACTCAATTCATTTCCTAAAGGCTTCTGAGTGAGAACCTAATGTCGACCACAAGTATCAAAAGATAAAGGGGTGAATTACACCATACAATACACAAGAGACTCTAAAAACAAACCTTGAACCTGATGATTTTATGCTCTTGCAATCCATCGTAGAGAACTTTTCCAAGCATCCTTGGGTTTTAAGTGCTTCATATGTTTCATTTAGGTTAGATTTCCAATATCTTAAGATAACTTATATAACAGATGTCACTTAGGTTTCACTTGGATCACTAATGGCACATTCTTGAGCATTAATAACATTTAAATGGACGACAAAGATTTGTTTAAGGCCGTTGAAATGAGTGAAAAATAACACTTAACTATCCTCTCGATTTTGGAATAAAATTGAAGGGTTGGATTAATTTTTTTATACAAAAATGGTTACATTGTTTATCCAGAATATTAAAAATACATTGTATGCAACAAATCTTCGTAGAATATTATTGCACTGTAGCAGTAAAATTTGAGACTAAGTCATAATTGACATAACTCACACAATGAAGTCGCCACCACACTTGAATGTTTCCAAAGGGAAAATAGGAAAAGAGTGAATAGAAACCAAAATAAAATAAAATCAAGATCAAGGTACGGGGGTCAATTATGCAAAGAGAGTGTATTAGCACCCTAAGCATTTACGGTACTCCACATGATCCACTTTGTGTATTTCTAATCAGAGTGTGCTATATAAAACTTAAACTTTCTAGAGGGAATGAATGAGCGAGTTATTAAAGAACAAAAAAGAAATGTTTTTTTATTATTGCACTCGTCGCAATTGCAAACCTTTGTGCCTACGAACACCCCCTTCGTGCAATAAGGGGTCAATGCACTCGTAGTTCTTCTAAAAAGAACAATATTGTGTGTTGGTTAATTTTAAATAAAGAGACAAGTCGTCATTTTTAGGAGAGAAATCTCAACTAATTTCCCACAAGGTGTGAGAAAGATAGACCGTGTATTAACATGAGGAGGGTTTAGAAACGCCTCTGGCACTCAAGTGAAAAAGTCGACACCTTTATAACCATGGGGATAGAAGAATGATATCTCGACTATAAATAAATTATGTATAATCTTGGAAAAAGTTTTAAAGGGAAAAGGTGTTCGAGCGTATAAAAAGGTTTGAATGAGTTAAAGTATTTTGTTGGCTTGAAAAGGGATTTGTAATTTGAACCACACAAAAGACTATGAATGGAATGAAGAACAAGCTCAAGAATGGATCCACTCATCCTTCTCCAATTTCTAAGGCTCATGTAACTATGATTATCATCATCATTTATTAAGTGTTTTGAGAAGTTTGAAGAATAAAATAATTTTGAAAAGTCACTCGACATAGTTGTGGTTTATTATGAAAGCGGTTAAAGTTTATTGAAAACAAGAAGGTTTTAAAAAAGATGAGAAGGTTTTGAAAATGAAGAATGGGGTAGTAAATGAAGAGACTATCATATGTATAAGAAAGTAAAAGGTAGGTAAGGAACAGTCTAACCAAATAAGAAGCCAATACTTGACATTAAGAAGTGTAAGTGTTTGTTGGCAGCAATTTTGGTAAAACAATGACTTAATAATGTTTCGCTAAACGTATCAACATTTGGAGCAAAACTGTTTTGTATGATGTCAAAGCAGATGTCTTAACATCTTCCTCCTGAACTGATCTTAGCCCAACATCATTTTAAGTTTTATGTTTTCTGATTTCCAGCACTCCATAATTCAAGATTTGTAACTCACAGACAGCGAAAAATATGGAGGAATATTTTTCAAAATGCATGGATTTTATCTTGACCCTGTTTTTATGGAAATATTCAAAAGAATTGAATATTTGGTTTTAAATCCCAAGCCCACAGTTGCACATATATAAGGACTTGTTCCTTGTTCGAACGACTGTAACTTTTGAAGAAGAATACTTTCTTTCTATTTTAAAAAGTCTAAGTCTTTTAATTGTCAAACACTCTAGTATTGATTGAATACTTGTGTTGTTATTTGGGTTTTTTAATTGTGTGTCATTCATAAGCTTTTAAGCATTGAATGATTTAAGTGTTTTAAACGTATTATTTATGTTAGTTTTTCACTGTAAGTGATTGAAGGGATTTGAGGAGGGCCTCATACCTAGGTGAGTCTTAGTTATAAGTTAAGCACGGGTAATGATTAAGTGATTAGATCGTAAAATGGTTGTTTACTGAGGGTCTATAAATTGATACTATTTAGTGAACTTGTCCCTGGCTTGGTAGCCCACAGAGTAGGTGTTATTGTACACTGAACTGGATGAACAATCTCTTGTGTTTTTACTGCTTTTGATTTTAGTGAACTTTACTTGCAAAAATATATTTGTGTCGTGACATCTCATTCAACATCATATATCTGATACTGGAATTTCAATTGGTATCAGAGCAGGGATCCTGCTCTTATCTGGGTGAGATCTAGGGAAGATAATTTCTGGTACTATGGACAAGGAAGGTGGATTTGTGAACATACCACTCATTCTGTATGGAAGAAATTATGACTACTAGAAACCACGAATGATTGTCTTTTTAATGTCCTTAGACAACAGGGCTTGGAAAGCTGTCTTAAGAGGATGGAAACACCCTGTCAAATTGGGAGAAAATAGTGAACCTACTTCTAAATTAAAACCAAAAGAAGATCGGTCTAATGAAGAAGATGAAATTGCTCTTGGAAATTCTAAAGCCTTGAATTCTATATTCAATGGAATTGACAAGAACATTTTCAGATTAGTGAATACATGTGAAGTTGCTAAGGATGCATGGGGGATTCTTCAATCTACTCATGAAGGCACATCCAAAGTTAAGATGTCAAGACTTCAGTTGCTCACTACAAAATTTGAGAATTTGAGGATGAAGGATGATGAAAGTATAAATGACTTCCATATGAACATTCTTGAAATTTCTAATTCCTCCATTGCTTTAGGAGAGAAAATTCCTGAAGACAAATTGGTGAGAAAGATGCTCAAGTCTCTTCCTAAGAGATTTGATATGAAAGTGACTGCTATAGAAGAAGCTAAAGACATTGACAAAATGAAAGTGGATGAACTTGTTGGATCCCTTCTAACATTTGAATTAAGCATCAATGAAAGATCTGAAAAGAAAACCAAAAGCATAGCCTTTGTATCAAATACTGAAGATGAAGAAGAGGATTGTGATCTGGATACAAATGTAGGAATATCAAATGCCTTAGCTATGCTTGGAAGACAATTTAATAAAGTGATAAAAAGAATAGACAGGAACCAAAGATCAAATGTCAAGAACATCTCATCTGACATCCATAAGTCAAATGAGTTTGGAAGAAAAAGGGCTGAAGAAAAATCTACTCAAGGGAAGGGAGTTCAATGTCATGAATGTGAAGGCTTTGGTCATATTAGAGATGAATGCCCTACATATCTTAAGAAACAGAAGAAGAATCTATCTGTTACTTGGTATGAAGAGGACTCAGAGAGTGATATTGAAGAATCTTCCAAATATGTTAAAGCATTGACAGGCAAATATGTTTCTGATGAAGAGTCTAGGGATGGGGAACTAACCTTTGATAAGTTAGATGCTTCATACAAAGAATTATGTCTCACAAGTGCAGAAGTATGTCTTGAAGGGGAGAAACAGAAAGCCCTCATAACTTAGCTGAAAGAGGAAATGAAAGAGCATCTTAAAACTATTTATGATCTGGAAAGTGAAGTGTCTTATCTAAATTTAAATCTTGATAGAATGGTCAAATCTCTCAAGATGCTGAATAATAGGACTAACACATTAGATGAAGTTTTCCAAGCAGGAAGAGCTACAGGAGACAAGAGGGGTCTAGGTTTCAATGAGAAAAAGGAACCTAACTCAGAAAAGCCTTCATCAGTTTCCACTCATTCCAAGCCTAAACCAAAGATGTCGAATAAAATGTCTCAACATATTGGCAAACATCATGGGAAGAAAGGACATTATGGAAAACATCATGCGAAGAAAAATCTTAATCACACCAGAGAGAATCCCCAGCCCTGGAGATGTCATCACTATGGAAGGCTTGGTCATATAAGGCCCTTCTATTTCAAGTTGTATGGGTATCCTAAAAATATTTCTTTTCCCAAAACTGATAAGATTCCCCAAAATAGCAAAAAGAAGAAACAGTGGGTTCCCAAGTCCAATGTTGTTAGTTTCATTGCTCACACCTCTCTCAGAGTATCAACCAAAGATAACTGGTACTTTGACAGTGGCTGCTCTAGACACATGACAGGTGTCAAGAATCTGTTGGTGGATGTAAAATCTCACTCCACCAGTTATGTGACTTTTGGTAATGGGGAAAAAGGTGAAATCAAAGGTGTTGGCAAGCTTGATTGTTCAGGAGTCCCTAAGCTTGATAATGTGTTACTTGTCAAAGGGTTAACAACTAACCTGATAAGTATAAGCCAATTATGTGATCAAGGATTAAAAGTTAACTTCACCAAGGAATAATGAAAAGAATGAAGTTATTATGAAAGGGATCAGATATAATGATAACTTTTATCTATGGGTTCCTCAAGAGTTGAACCTCTCTTCAACATGTGTTTTAGCCAATGAGAATGAAGTTAAACTATGGCATCAAAAATTGGGGCACTTGCATCTGAAAGGTATAAAAAGAATTATATTTGAAGAAGCAGTGAGAGGGATTCCTAAGCTCAAAATAGAAGAAGGAAGGGTATATGGTGACTGCCAAATTGGAAAGCAGACTAAGATGTCACATCAAAAGATTCAACATCTTACTACATCAAAAGTTTTAGAACTTCTTCACATGGACTTGATGTGACTTATGCAGGTTAAAAGTATTGGTGGTAAGAAGTATGTCTATGTTGTTGTAGATGACTTTTCCAGATACACGTGGATAAGATTTATTAGAGAAAAATCAAAAACTTTTGAAGTGTTCAAAGATGTTTGTCAAAAACTTCAAAGGGAAAAGGAAAGCCATGTCATAAGAATCAGAAGTGATCATGGAAAGGAATTTGAGAACAACAAATTTGTTGAGTTTTGCTCTTCTGAAGGAATCAACCATGAATTCTCTTCTACCATTACTCCTCAACAGAATGGGATTGTAGAACGCAAGAATAGAAGTCTCCAATAATATTCTAGAGCCATGCTTCATGCTAAGAAGCTACCCTACCATTTTTTGGTTGAAGCAATGAATAATGCATGCTATATTCATATCAGAGTCACTCTAAGGAAAGGCACTTCAACTATTTTGTATGAAATATGGAGGGGAAGAAAACCAACTGTTAAATACTTTCATGTTTTTGGAAGTAAATGTTACATCTTAGCTGATCGTGAACAAAGGAGGAAGATGGATCCCAATAGTGATGAAGGAATATTCTTGGGTTACTCTATGAGCAACAGAGCTTACAAAGTTTTTAATTCCAAAACCAAAGTTATGATGGAATCAATAAATGTTACTATTGATGATAGTGGATGTGTGATGTGGTGGGATAACTGACTTGAGGGTTTCGCATTTTATCGCAAATGTTGCGGTTAGCAAGACTCGCCACCGACTTTTCTTTTATCCAAAAGGAAAGGTGAAAAAGCACAGGAAAGACCTTTGAGATTGTTTCTTGAGTTCGGGGGGTATATTGTGAAAAGGGAAGATATTAGCATCCTTTTCATCCATGGTTTTTCACGAGCTCTTAGTTACTTGCTAGATCACTTGCTTTCATTTTGAAATTGTGCTTTGTGTGGTTTTGAAAGTATTTTGTAAAAGAGGCCTTTGTTTAGGCAATCTTTGTAATGATTCTCGTTCGTAAGAATGTATACAAAGATGTTTGTCTTTTTGAAAATGTTTTCAATGTTTGTAAGATGTTTGGAAATGCGTGTGTTTATTTTGAAAATAACAAGGATAGTTGTTTGAAAATAGAGCAAGTAACTAGAAGTAATCTACCTACTCAAATGTCTTTCTTGTTTATTTTCTATTCCTTTGACATTGTTGTCTTACCATTGATTTGGTAAGCAACCCTATCTTTGGATGTAAACGAGACGGATGTGGGTCATCGTATAACCATGATTAGCAAGATTGCAAAGTATCTTAGCATTTTTTTTGAGGGACTAAGATCATTTTGTAAGGCAACTTTGAATAGCGTCATCGAGGGACTTATGATCTTATATTTGTTTGTTTTGCTAAGATACTTTATATGCATAAGATGGTCATTTTTGTATAAGGCAACCAAGTGGAGTAACCCTAAGGATACTTGTGTGCAAGTGTGTTATTTTCATGCTTAATTTTGTCTTGGATTAGGGTTTTCTATTTAATTGTTTTCATCTTGCCATTGAAACCCTAATTACTAGCATGTTATATGAAAGCGGTAAATTGCGTAATTTAAAGATTACTATGCTATTACAACATTGTATGGGAGGGGGATATACAAATTATGAATGGGGATTTACAATAATATAAATCTAATTAAGATATTACAACCAAATCGAATTTGTACAAATATTTGAATAAATAATATACAATATAAATTAAATATGCAATGTTTATGTATATGCAAGAAAAATAAATTTGTTTTGTTTTTTATATGCAAAAGAGTTTTGACCTAATCCTAATAATTTAAGAAAAAAGAAATTATTTTTATGAATTGGTTAACACTAATTTCTAATTTGTAAAAGAAGATAAAGTTCTTTAAATATTATTATTTGTGTATTTTTTGTCTTAAAATAATAAATAATATTTTGTGAAATATTTAGTCTTTTTATATGTCAAAATAAATATTTACAAGTATGAAGAAAAAGGAATAAAAATTAACCTAAGTCTATTTTATTTAACAAATTTATTTAAGAAAAATAATTAATATATAATTCAATAAAAATATTTTTTATGTGAAAATAAAATAAAATAAACAAAAATGAAATATTTAAAATGTTTATATTTTTCATGATTTTATAATATTTAAGAAAATATATTTAATGAAAAAAGGAAATAAAAATAAATAATAAAAATAAATAATAAAAATTTATGGGCCCAGGGGTGTCCTGAGCAATCAGGAGGTAATATTAGAAAAAAAACATAGGCCCAAGTGAACAAAAGCCCAGCGCTGCAAAAAAATGAGAAAAATGGAAAAAAATGAGAAAATATGCAAAAGGCAGACACCAAGGCTCGAACCCATGACCTTGGCATTTTTAGCGCGCTGCCTTGCCACTGGGGTGGCTGTACATCCGTTAGTTCAAATGAAACAAGAAAAACATAACACATAACGCCTCCTTGCCCTGTACTTCATCTTCTTCCTCAAGTTAGCCAGAACCTCTGTATCTTTCTCATTTCTCCATGAAAATGGAAACTTCAAACATGAAAATGGTAGTACTTTTTCCCATGATTTCAACCATGTAACTCATGTAAACTAACAATCAATGATCAAAGCTAATTTCAATGGCCCTAATTTTAAACCTAATTTTTACAGAAATTTGAAATCTAAAATTCTCCATACATAATGAACATAAATGAAATCTATGCACATGGTTGGCTTTAGCACAATAATATCTACATTTTCCTTTCACAAATCGAGACCAATGGATGTCTGTATGAAGAGATAAAAGTTAGAGTTCTTACCTCCTTCAGCTAAGATCGTAAATGGAGTTTGAGTGAGTTTTATGAAGGCCTGAAGATCCTTTTAGCTTGCTTGAACCTCCCTGAGTATGTTCCAATCTTTACCTTGTCTTGAAAATGCCTGAATCTCCCTATTCAAGTCAACCTGCAACCTTGAAAAAAAAATGGCATATGGAGAAGGAGGAGTTACAGTGAAGGGATGATGGTCTGGAACACTTAAATATGATGTAGGTTAAGTGTTTAGGTGATTAGAAATTGAAACACATGAGTGGATTTTTGAATTGCTATGCTTGGTACAAAACTGCAAGTTATGGCGGGTTTTTGGTGATAGAGAGTTTGAGAGTGTTTCTGGCCTTTTGCAATCGTGTATTAGGTTGCAATGTGTTTGTGTATAAGTATAGAGAAGGTTTCAAGTCAGCTCCACAACAGATTTCTCAATTGTAGGCTTTTTGCTCTATTGCTTGCCTTTTAAGAAAAGTGAAGAGATAACTCTCCACGTGATTGTACAGGCCTTCTTGGAGTTGGTACAAGTCCTAGACAATTTTCTTTTGGTTTATAGGACTTGTGTGTGTAGAGAAAACATGTCCAATGCTCAAGGATTGAAAAGTTGCAAAAGTTATGCTTTTCTAAAATGGCAATGGCAACTTTGTGCCATTTATGGAATTAAAGCTTAGACAAAGACTCTTGTGCTTGGATTAAGGCTTTATCATATGTGTAAGCATTAAATTATGAAGTGAGAAACAAGTTTGAGACCTGTAAATCAAGGATTAAGTAGCAAAGGTTCAGATTCGAATCTTGTTCTTCATGAAATGTCTTGAAATCAAAGTGAGAAAGTGCCAACTTCATCTCTTCGATTCTCCCTACTAAAGAATGATATCAAGGAGTTCTTGGACATTTTGGAAAGCTTGTAATGTTCTCTATAACTCATCTTTGAAATGAATTTCAAGATTCCTCTTGGAACTAGGTGAAAATTGCCATGAAGTTAGGTCAAAAACCTGCCTAAATTAGGGCAAAATTTCACTAAGTTATTTTAGTTCATGGGCATCTATTCACAAAATTATATCTTGAGATCCAAGCATCTTTAAGGAATAATGTGTGAGGCAAAGTTGTAGATTTCATGGATATCTACAACTTTCATGTTGGGAACTTTATTTGAATCATCTTGTATCATGGTGGAAATTTGGCTTAAAGTTGAGAAAAAATAAGAAATTTTCTACACTTAGAAAAATTTCTAAGTTAAGAAAATTTCAAATTTCAAAACAAAATATTCAATATTTGATTTATTGACGAACAAGTTTCATACTTTGACAAATTTTGATGAATTGTGATCCTTGGCACTTGATTTTGACCAAAAATTCAAGGTTTGACTTTTCAGTATACAGCTGACTTTTGATCAGTTGAATACAAATTTCATATGTCAATCCAATGGATTTGCAATGTTTTGAACCATGTCATTAGGTCATGATGATGCAATTGAACCCTTGAAATCATGCTTCAAACCAATTGGTCATTTGCTAGGTCAAAAATCAGAAATTGCCCTTTCTCAATCAAAACCCTAATTTTGACCATTTTGCCCTTTTGATGATTTGATCAAATTTCTTGAGGAATTATGGTCCAAACTTGATCAAATGATACATATGAGTCTAAAATGTTTATGTGGATCAAAAATTATGAAGTATGACTGTAAATTGGGCATGGTTGACTTTTTCCCCAATACAGCTGATTTTTAGGTCAACTGTCCAGTTGACTGATCAAAAATGGGATTCAAGGCTTGAAACATGACATGAGTAATCTTAGGTGTCCATTATGATACTTGAAAGTCATATGAAGCATTGATAGTCAAAAAATCCTTGTGCAATTCCAAACCCTAATTTTGGGTCATCAGTGCATAATGAGATGTCTTGAGCTGGTCAAACCCTAATCCAGTCTTGAGTCAAAGAGATCTTGTGAGAAAAGTCTTGATGAATGAGAGGGAAAATTTTAGGGTACAACAGCTGCCCCTGTTCAATCTTCTTAAACCTGAACAGTTAAATTGGCGAGTTTTGCCATTCGTGACTCGAAGGTGAAAGATGATTGGACACTAGAGTGCCTAGAAATTTGCACTTGATGATGTGTAGTTGAAGGAATGGGCTTAAAGATGCCATTTAGAGAGGTGATAGAACCTTGTTGGAGATGGGCTTTTATATGCCATCCAAGAATGCTTGTTGAATTGTGAGTTGTAAGCTGAAAGAATAAGTATCAGAACGGATTCTTTGTCTAGAGCGTATCTGAAGTGTATCTGGAAGTTGATTTTGACTAAGTATCAGAATGGAATCCGTGTCTGGAGCGTATCTGTACTATATCTGAGAGTTGAATCTGAATGAGTATTAGAGTGGCATCCGTGTCTGGAGCGTATCCTTACTGTATCTGAGAGTTGAATTTGAATGAGTATCAGAATGGAATCCGTGTCTGGAGCGTATACGTACTGTATTTGAGAGTTGAATCTGAATAAGTATCAGAATGACATCCGTGTCTGGAGCATATATGAACTATATCATGATTGCATATTTTCAATGGTAACTGCTAATCTTATCCTGAAAAAGGGTAAAATGTTAGCTAAAACACAAAGTTATGTTGTATGAAATGTATGATGCAATGTATTTGCTTTTTCAATGTTTATTGATATATGGATGTAATGTATGCGCATGTGAGCTGATTTGTTGTATTGCTGTTTGATTGAGGAAAATAAATCCATGAATGCTGTTGAGGATATGTGAATTTCCATGTCTTGAAGTTGAAGTACTGGTGAACTTTCGTTGAGGGAAGTAAATTATGTTGTGAGGGCAATGCCATGTACTATTTATAAGATCAGCTTGGGGAATCATGAGAAATTCGACGACTTCTACTGGGGATTAATAATTTGAAATTTGGTTCCGTTGGGGATTTAAATGACGTACTGTAGGGGATCACTTATGGAATAGCCTAGATACATTTTCCTATTCTTTCAACCAATCAGTAATTGTCTTCTCATTTTGTTTATTTGTAAACTGTAATCATGTTCAAATGCATATGTTCATCAATGAATCATTGGACGTTTTGGCAAACAAAACACAAGCGTAAAGAAAAAGACAGATAGTTTTTTTTTGCACTTTCAAAGGGATATCTTTGTATTGACCTTGAATAAATATTTTGTACAAAGGGGACAAACATTCTAGTAAGAGAATGTTGTCGTAAAACAAGAAAAATTTGATACAAAGAAATATAACTATGTGTAACAATCCCATGGGGTTCCCATTCTGCTATAGCCTTCGTATCTCTGAGTATCTTGTCTATTTGCCTTGTCCGAAGATGATTTAATTGATCAGAAACTCTGAGTTTGTCAGTGGAAGTCAAAGGTTGTCCATAAAATGATCCGACGGGACATAGTCATACGCTTTAATTCCCTAACTTTTTCCTGGACCGCCCTTTCAGGTTTTCAGTCCACTGGGAAACCCTTTTTTACCAAGTCGCCCTTTCAGGTTTTCAACTTGCCGGGTGTACAGATTTTTTTCATTTTATCCTTAATTTTTGCCCGAACCTTTTGGTTCGTCGTGATTCCCCTTGTTTTTCCTAGGTGTGTCAACCTAGCGGGTCTCTTATGCGTAGTATCTTTTGACTATGTCCGCGTTCGCAGGGTGTGGTAGGTCGTCGCCATCCATGGTGGTCAAGATCATTGCCCTACCGGAGAATATGTTCTTGATTACAAATGGTCCTTCATAGGTAGGAGTCCATTTGCCCCTGGGATCACTTTGTGGCAAAATGATACATTTGATCACTAGATCCCCAACTTGATATACTTGGCGCCTGACTTTCTTGTTGAAAGCCTTGATCATCCGTTTTTGATACATCTGACCATGGCAGACAGCAGTAAGTCTCTTTTCATCAATTAAGTTCAGTTGATCAAGTCGAGTCTGGATCCAATCGTCTTCGCTCAAGCATGCATCCTTCATAATCCTCAAAGAGGGGATTTGAACTTCAATAGGCAAGACAACCTCCATGCCATAAGCCAAAGAATAGGGTGTTGCCCCGGTTGATGTGCGGGTCGTGGTACGATAACCGTGGAGAGTTAATGGTAGCATTTCCTGTCAGTCTTTGTATGTGACTATGATTTTCTGTATGATCCTCTTAATGTTTTTATTCACAGCTTCGACAACACCATTCATATTTGGCCGATAGGGAGAGGAATTATGATGTTGAATCTTGAATTGCACGCACAAGGCGGTGATCATAGTGTTGTTGATATTTTTACCGTTGTCAGTAATGATCCTTTTCGGGATACCGTACTGGAAAATAAGGTTTTGCTTGATGAAGCGGACAACAACATTCTTGGTGACGGAAGTGAAGGAAGCTGCTTCAACCCACTTTGTAAGATAATCAATGGCCACTAAGATGAAGCGGTGTCCATTAGAAGTTGTAGGCTTGATCTCTCCAATCATATCAATTCCCCACATAGCAATAGGCCAAGGAGCCGTCAAGACATTCAGAGGAACCGGAGGTACGTGCACCTTGTCAGCATAAATTTGACACTTATGGCAGGTTCGAGAGTGTTGATAGCAATCTGCTTCCATGGTAGACCAGTAATAGCCTGCCCGTAGGATTTTCTTCGCTATTGTATGCCCACTGGAGTGGGTGCCAAAAGTACCTTCATGTAATTCAGCCATGATCTTTTCAGCTTTAACCTTATCCACGCACCGAAGCAAAATGGAGTCATGATTGCGTTTGTATAGGATGCCATTACTAAGGAAGAATTTAGCAGAGAATCTTCTTAAGAACTTCTTATCATTGATTAAAGCTCCTTCTGGATATTCTTGAACCTCGAGATACCTCTTGACTTCATGAAACCAAGGTTGGTCCATTAACTCTTCAGTATTAATCTCGTGACAGTGTGTTGGTTCATCCATTCGTTCGATGGTGATTTGGGGAGCCTCGTTATCCCAATTAAGTTTAAACATAGATGACATTGTGGCTAGAGCGTCTGCTAGCTGATTTTCTTCTCGCGGGAAATGCTCGAAGGTAATCTTCTCAAAATATGGTAGCAATGTCAAAACATGTTCTTTGTAAGGGATAAGGTTTAGGTGTTTAGTGTCCCATTCCCCTTTGATATGGATGATGACCAAAGCTGAATCTCCAAACACATCTAAAGATTTGATTCCCAAGTCTATGGCAGCTCTGAGACCAAAGATGCATGCTTCATATTCCGCCATGTTGTTTGTACAGTTGAAGCAAAGTCTGGCAGTAAAGGGAGTATGACACCCTTCTGGAGATATGAGTACAGCGCCGATGCCATTACCAAGTGCATAGTGTTGTACCCCAAAATTTGCCCTCACATTTTTCCTCAAGAAATCACAGCTTCAGGCGTTTCCTGATTTTTCAAACTGGCTCAAGAATCGGTCAAACAGACTTTTCTCGTCAGTCAGACAAAATTAGGGTTTTACTGATTTTCAGGGCTTTAGATTGTTTCAAACAGTTGGCTTAGGGTTTTGGTTGATTTTGGCTCAACTTCGATCAGGCGATCGTTTCTTTGGAATTTAATCAGGAATTAGGGTTTTTATGCGCGCGTTCTCGGAAAGATTTAAATTCTACCGTGCTTTTCAAGTTATGCTGGGATGTGGATTGAATTCGCATTTGTTTGACTGAATCAGTAAACAGTTGCATTGGGCTTGAATTTGCAATGTTTGATTAAAGGAAAAAAGCGTCTGGGCAATTGCTGTGATTGACTGTTGTTTTGCTCTGGATGTTTGAAACGCCAGGTTTAACTGATCAAATGCTGAAGCATTGTTTATTTAATTATTTATTATTCTAAGATTAAATGATTGGAATTTATTTTCAATTATTATAATTAAAGAATTATAAATAATAAAACGAACAATTAAAAAAAGGAGGAAAAGAATTAATTGGATAAA
The DNA here is from genome assembly GCA_948472305.1 of Vicia faba. Classification (NCBI taxonomy): domain Eukaryota; kingdom Viridiplantae; phylum Streptophyta; class Magnoliopsida; order Fabales; family Fabaceae; genus Vicia; species Vicia faba. Next base: position 746,858,840 of record OX451739.1, read on the forward strand.
GAAACTTTTTATTTATTTTTAAATTATTTGTACAATTGTTTTGTTTACAAATTGTTTACAACGATGATTTTACATTTATTTAAATTTAAATAAAAACTATCCTAAATATTTTTCTAATCTTCAATTCTTCATCTGCTATCCCTTGCTCCAGTGCTCCATGGAATTCTATCTGCAAAACAAAGAACAAAAGAAAAGTCAATTGCAGATAAATAATAAATAAAAGACAGATAAAAAAGGGTCATCATTAAGGGCAACTGACTGGGATCAGTTAGCCCTCTTTGCATATCACGGGATTTCTCCCAGTTCACAAAGAGGGATGATATTTATTTGCTAATCATGAATTCACAAAGTTGAAAAAATGCAATGTTTGTCAACATACTGCATATTTCAAAACAAACTGAACTAGGCCTAACCACAAAGTCCAAACTGAAATTCCAAACTATCCACAAACTGTACAAGGCTACTCAAAACTGCCAAAAGAAGATATCAAAGTATCAAAAGGTACAAAGTGCAGCACAAAATCTGGAGGAAAGGGGACAAATATGCAGAGAAAGATTAATATGCAAGCAACATAATTCATTTTCATCATTTCCCAAGAGTTGCCCTTTCAGAAAAAGTACAAAGCATAAACATTTTTAATGCTAAAGCTGTACTGAAGAGAGAGAGAAGAGAAAAGAAGTGCAGGTTTTGCAGGCTTAGGCTTTAGGAAAGAAAGCATAAAAATATACAAAACTGCAAATAACACGGTGGACAAGAGGCAAAAGAGAAGAAAAGGATAAAAGAACACAAACTGTATCAAAAAGAAAACCTCACCAAAAGGCAAGACCTGCATAAGCCTTACCAACAAGCATTAAACCTGTCAAGCCAAAGCCCCTAAGGCCCTGAGTAAGAGCCAGAAACCATAAACATTCAAAACCTAACCAGCATAAGCCTGAAACACCACAAGCCTTAAACCTGCATTAACTAAAAGCCATTAACCTGAACTGTAAAAGCCTAAACCAAAAAGCTCCCAAACATCAAAAACCTGTCAAGAGTTAACAGCCACAAGCCTGCTAAGCCCCTTTACCTGCATATAAAACAGCATACCAGCCTAACCACTCAAGGCCATAAACCATTAAACCCTGTCAACTAAAATCTGCAGCCTTAACCAGTATAACCAGCTGAAGCCACGAGCTTCAATCAAAACAAAATTATCCAAACACAAAAGCCAGCATAAACTGTGAAACCTTAAACCACTGTCAATCCAACCAAAGCCATCAAGCCAAATGGCCTAAACTAGAGAAAAGACCATTCAAAGCATCAACATGTCAAGCCTATACCAACCATCAAGCCTGAAGCCTGAAGTTCACAGTAGGAGCTCCAAATTGACAAAAACTTATGCATTCTTGCAACCCACACAAAGCCTCAGAGAAACCCTCATCATAGGCAAATAAACCGGTATTTCAACAGGCAACACAAGCATACAGAGAGTAAGCCAAAGGGTCAGGGGCAAGAAGAGAAAGAAGGCAAGCGTTTCAAAGAATACTCAAGCATACAAAGCACACTCAGAGTATATCAAATATCAAGCATGTTCAGCATACAGTGAAAGACGAAGAAGAAGGAAATGATATCACAAAAGGTTCAGTTCATCATCATCACCAAACAAAAGAAGTAAGACACAAATACCAGAGTACCGTGGCTAGCTCAGCATCGCCTCCTCCACCCTCAGCCGCCTAGAGAACCTCCAGAAATCGTCCCAAGGTAGTATCTTTTCTTTTCTCGCCTAGAGCACCACAAACAAAAGAATATTTAATCAGAATCAAATAGCAAAAAAGGCAAACATGCAAGAGTTAAAAAGACCTAAAAAACGTCACCTTGAACATCACTGAGCGACCATAAAGAAAAGAGGACGAAGGGTGAAGCCCGGTGGCCATGGGTGAAGAAGGAAGCTCAGGCGAAGGTAGGAGGCGAACGAAGACGAGGATGAACAAACGGCGCTGTAACTTGCCAAACCCTAGAATCCTCAATTGAACACAAAATATGAGAACCCTAAGAAAAACATTGTTTGCATGCTGGGCCTTGCCCGTTTTAAACACACTGAAGCCCAAATCCACTCTAATTGGCACCCCCTCTTTTTGGTTTCCAATTCTGACTAAGCCCATTTATCCCCTTAGCCCTTCTCCTTCTACACACAATTTGATCTTTTTTTTTATAAAACAGATTTTATTTTCTTTTTGTTGATAAATTAACTTAACCTTTTTACATCAAATTTTTCTTTTTAGTTTTGAACATAATATATTTTCTCAATTTTTCTTGTATAAATATAGATATTAATACTAATTACTAATATATAAGAAACAAAACTAAAAATATTTTTATACATTAAAATACATTTTTTAATATACATAATTTAAATTTTTTTAAACATTTAATTAAAATACCTCTCTTGTATATATTAAACACAAAATATGAAGATACAAATTTATATCAAACATAAATAATAATTTTCAAACTTAGAATATTTTCTTTTCTTTTTGTACATATTAAAGAAAAATACAAGACTATAAAAGATTAAATAAAGAAAACATTTAATTCTCACCATTAGGTTAACAATACTTAATAATATACATTAAATTCACATTTCCGCACCTGTAAATAATTACATACACATATACACTTACACGTACACTTACACAATACATTTCACATTATACACATACAATTGCTATTCTTATACGTTACTATACATTGTTTACACTTTTATCGCAATTCGATTTGGTTGTAAACTTATTGGACACTACATTCCTAAAGTCTCATCCCCGTTTGTAAATTGTTACCCCCACTCCCGGATACTATTTGTAATAGCGTAGATTTTAAATTCTTGCAATTTACCGCTTTCAATTATACCATGGTTAGACCTAGGGTTTGCATGTACATAAAATCAAACGCTAGATAACCTAATACAAAGACAAATGCATGAAATCAATACACAATCACACTTGCACCCCCTAGGGTAATCCCACATGTTGCCTTCCAAAATGGGCCATGCTTGCACGTCGAGTCTCTTTGGCAAAACAAATTCAAATGATCATAAGTCCCTCGATGACGCTTTTGAAAGTTGCCTAAATGGAATGATCATAGTCACTTCAAAACAAATTGCCAAAGACACTTGGCATCATTGCATTCATGGTCCGTACAATGACCCGCGCCCGTCCCGTTAAAACATCCTAAACACAAGATTGTCCATTAAATCCAATGGTGGAACAAAATTGTTAAAGGGTTGAAAACATAGAGAAAACCTTTGAGTACAATAGGGGTAGACAAAACTCTTAGTTACTTGAGATCAACTTGCAAAAACACTTGCCTTCTTTTCAAAAACCACACTTCACAAAAACTTTCAAAACAAACCCTCAAAAACATTTGAAACATCTTTTCGAAAAGATCCACACTTTTGTAAAACACTCAAACACGAGTCGAATACATTGGTTGCCTAAGACAAGGCATCTCTTCAAAAACATTTTTCAAAACACACACACACACATACCATTTTCAAAGCAATCGAAAATCATGGAAAGTGATCTAAAAACCAAGTAACTAAGAGCCCATGGATAACCATGGATGAAAAGGGTGCTAATACCTTCCCTTTTCATAATCTACCCCCCGAACCCACGAAACATCTCAAAAGGTTTTTGCTGTGCTTTTTTAAACCTTTCCTTTAGGATAAAATAAAAAGTCGGTGGCGACTCTTTCTCAACCGAACAAGTGCGAATACAAACGCAAACCTCTAGTCAGTTCTCCCACCGTATCACAGAACTGGCGACTCTGCTGGGGACTAACTTAAAAGTGGGGTTACCTTAGGGTTTAGATCACCTTTACTTTCTTGCTTTGATTGACTTGATTGCTTTATCTTTTGGGTTCTTGTTTGGGTTTGTTGTAAATCCTACACCCGGATTTGGGGCACCTTCTTAGGTAAATAGCAAAAAAACTGCGAGGGAACTGTGCGGGGTATACCGACATGGTTGAAGCAGTAAGATATGTTAGTGTGACATATTTGTGAGTACTAGTAACCCTTGAGTTCAGTCAAGGAGAGTACGGGGCCGCTGAGTGATGTCGTGAAGCACTAACGAACTCTTAGAACCTTAATTGACCATCTTAGCCTTTTTAGGGGTAGTGAGATGACCGACTTTGGTGCAGTCCGAAGTTGGTAGATACTCGATGCTACACTCATTTGAGGGTTGTTTTCTTGGAATATTTTGGTCGCCAGTAAGTGGCTAAACCGAAACGATGAACACAGAAAACAATCCAATGATATTGAGCTCCTTAGAACCCGGTTTCTATTTTAGGACAGGATGAGCCAACTAACTTCAAGAGGGTACTTACCTAAACCCCATGCAAGCCTAAACCTAAGGACTTGTTTGCTTTGTGTGAATATGTTTTTCTGTATATACACTCACTTGCTTTTCTGCATACATGTACCTAACACCATGACATCATACCATAGCATTTTCAATAACCATTTCAAGGATCTCGAGGGTTCTTTTGATGCAGGGTTACGTTGAACCAGACGTCTACCAAGGGGAAAGAGGTTTCTCCTCTAACCAATGCCAATCAAAGTTCAAGTGCAACAACTTGAATCAGTGGCTATGACCCACTTGACATGGTGAGCTTGATTCTCGTGGAAAGACATCCACCAGTGCATAGTTCTCCAATCAAAGATCAAGTACAACAACTTGAATCAGTGGCTATGACCCACTCGACATGGTGAGCTTGATTCTCGTGGAAAGACATCCACCAGTGCATAGTTCTCCAATCAAAGATCAAGTGCAACAACTTGAGTCGGTGGCTATGACCCACTCGACATGGTGAGCTTGATTCTCGTGGAAAGACATCCACCGATACAAAGTTCTCCAAACAAAGATCAAGTACAACAACTTGAATCAGTGGCTATGACCCACTCGACATGGTGAGCTTGATTCTCGTGGAAAGACATCCACCAGTGCACAGTTCTCCAATCAAAGTTCAAGTGCAACAAATTGAATCAGTGGCGATGACCCACTTGACATGGTGAGCTTGATTCTAGTGGAAAGACATCCACCGGTGCGAAGTTCTCCAATCCAAGAGCAAAGTTCAACCTCTAACATTTTCTTGTGTTTACCCCAAGAGATCTTTTGAAAACATGCATCCACATATCATGCATTGCATCTTAACAATCTTTCCTTTTTCAGGTTTCCTTACTCTCATGCTGTTTATTAAAGTAAGAGATGGCTCTGGAAAGGTCTGTCAAAGACATCCAAGACCAGACTGCTCAGCTGCAGGAGATGTTACTGAACTTGTCTCTGGGGCAAGAAGAAATGAAAGCTCTCCTCACAAAGGGCTTGGAGAATTCAAACAATGCCAGGAGTGATCAGCTTGCGGAGCTGCAGTTTGATCTGATAACATTGAGGACCCAAGTGATGGGACAGTTGGTGGGCCAGATGGCTCTCATCCAAGACTTATCTCAAAGACAAGAGGAACTCAGAGTTCTTGTCCGCCAACTACTTCCAAACAACCAATTGGGGCGAACATCTGAGGTTGAAGAGCAAGTCACCGCTCAGCCTCCATCCACTCAAGAAGACAAGGGGAAGGCCCATTCGCTTGCTTCAGGGTCACAAGCCCATCAACAACCTCGCCAGCGTCAGCGGGGTAATCGGCGTAAGCAAGAAACGTCGGGAAGACAGTTCACGGAGACTGAGATACCATCATTCTTCATACTGAAGCGCTTGTTGGAGGTCAACCTGCTTACCTTAAGGGATCCTCCTCAGAAGCTCAATACCTCCTCTCCTAACTATCGTCCCGACGCATTTTGTGTTTACCACTCCTACAGCTCGGGACACGACACCAACGACTGTTGGGCCTTGAAGAACAAGATTCAAGATCTGATCGACATTGGGGTGCTGGAATTCATGCCAGACGGCGAGATGAAAATCTTCCGTTAAGGGGTTCTCCACCTGGAGTGACAAAGCTCAAGCTGAAAGACTTTTGCTTCATTTTGAATTTTCGAAGTTGTAATTTCTTTTGTTGTCAAACAATTATCTGTTGATGTTAAACTCTGTTTTCATTAATGCATTGCATATGTTTGTCTTGAATTCATCCATTCGTTTCACTACTCTTATGCTTTTCTTTATGACATCTGACTCTTGATAAAAAGCTGCAAGCCTTTAGAGGGAGGATGACGAAACAATACCATAATCTCATACAATATGCTTTTGAACAGACCTTGCTGATGATGTACAGGCATTTCTTTCAAATCCCAAACACTGGAGTTATAAGGAAGTTAATCCCTAGTCAACCCCTTCGAGCCAAAGAAGTAGGAGTTTTATGTTCTAAACAATCAAAACCTTTGATATAAACCCGGGGCAGGGTAGTATCTCAGTTAATTCAAGAGAAACGCGCATTGAAGTCGCAAACTCTCAGTTCGTAATACAATGAACGACGTCAAAGAAAAAGAAAAGCATTCCTTTGGAATCAAAAGACAAGGGTGGTTCCCTATCACATAGACAGTCAATCTCTCAAAAGAGAAAAGCCCACCAAGCCAAAACCTATAAAGGAGGCTTAAGAAAGCTGGGGCATCCCGCTGACTGTAATCTCGAAAATGGGAACAGTCAGGCAAAAGTTAGGGATAACAAATCAAAATCAAAATAGTGAGGTCATTACAAAATCCTCAACAACATGAAAAATGTTGAAAAAGAAAAAAAGGAGATGATGACTGTCTCCCAAAATTCAACTGGTGAACCATCACCTAAAGGTCGTCCCAAACTCAAAGCAGAGTGCGACGCACAATTAACTGAGCTTAGAGTTGAAGAACATCATGAAGAGCGGGTGGGTACAAATATACTTTGAGCCTTTATCCTTTGTTTCTTAAACCGTGAACCAGACCACGTTACAACCCTTCAAAAGTCCTAATTGAAGCATGGGTTAGTTCGAAAGCATACTGTTTCAAAAGGTATCCTGACTCCTGTAAGGCTTCGCTCTAAATCTTGTGTTGATCTGTCTTATAATAAGTTTTCTGCTAAAAACGCATTTTTAAAAACTTCGAGACAAACATAAACTTTGCATTGCTTGAATATCACTGTCTGCATTTGGCTTTTTGTTTGACAGCGAAGAAATTCATACAGCGAATGTTCGGAGGAACGAAAACTCTCTCAGTGAACAGAATCACTTCAAAAGGACGACACTTCCATTACGAATCTCCTATCAACAAGGGGCAGGCTATGTCACCATCCAATTATCCTGGGGCAGTCCAGTCAAGGTCCAACAGATCTTCCAAAATTCAGTTAACTTGGGGCAGTCCAGTCAAGATTTCAAGAAATCTCTCAATTCGCAGATTAATCTGACTCAAGATTCATCATCACTTGGGGCATTCAAATGTCAAAAGTGTTCAATCATTCCTTCACCACCTGTTGGAAATTACAACCACCAACAAATCAACTATCATAATTCCAGACTCGATTCCTGTATCTAGCCAGGGCACGTCTGAAGAATTTCCAGATTCGATTCCTGTATCCAGCCAGGGCATATCTGTTGACGACTATTTCCAGACTCGATTCCTGTATCTAGCCAGGGCACGTCTGAAGAGTCTGAGGATTCGATTCCTGTATCCAGCCAGGGCATATCTGTTGACGACTATTTCCAGACTCGATTCCTGTATCTAGCCAGGGCACGTCTGAAGAGTCTGAGGATTCGATTCCTGTATCCAGCCAGGGCATATCTGTTGACAACTATTTCCAGACTCGATTCCTGTATCTAGCCAGGGCACGTCTGAAGAGTCTGAGGATTCGATTCCTGTATCCAGCCAGGGCATATCTGTTGACGACTATTTCCAGACTCGATTCCTGTATCTAGCCAGGGCACGTCTGAAGAGTCTGAGGATTCGATTCCTGTATCCAGCCAGGGCATATCTGTTGACGACTATTTCCAGACTCGATTCCTGTATCTAGCCAGGGCACGTCTGAAGAGTTTGAAGATTCGATTCCTGTATCTAGCCAGGGCATATCTGTTGACGACTATTTCCAGACTCGATTCCAGTATCTAGCCAGGGCACGTCTGAAGAATTTCCAGATTCGATTCCTGTATCCAGCCAGGGCATATCTGTTGACGACTATTTCCAGACTCGATTCCTGTATCTAGCCAGGGCACGTCTGAAGAGTTTGAAGATTCGATTCCTGTATCCAGCTAGGGCATATCTGTTGATGACTATTTCCAGACTCGATTCCTGTATCTAGCCAGGGCACGTCTGAAGAGTTCGAAGATTCGATTCCTGTATCCAGCCAGGGCATATCTGTTGACGACTATTTCCAGACTCGATTCCTGTATCTAGCCAGGGCACGTCTGAAGAGTTTGAGGATTCGATTCCTGTATCCAGCCAGGGCATATCTGTTGACGACTAATTCCAGACTCGATTCCTGTATCTAGCCAGGGCACGTCTGAAGAATTTCCAGATTCGATTCCTGTATCCAGCCAGGGCATATCTGTTAACGACTATTTCCAGACTCGATTCATGTATCTAGCCAGGGCATGTCTGAAGAGTTCGAAGATTCGATTCCTGTATCCAGCCAGGGCATATCTATTGACGACTAATTCCAGATCAACACCTGTAACAAGCCAGGAAATTATCTACATCACCACTTGGGGCATTCGAATGTCAAAAGTGTTCAAAAACCCGATGCAGTTTTACACGGACTCATCATCAAGAAATCCTACACAGATCTCCTCAAAACAGGAAGTCCCTAGTAGTTTGGCATACAACCCAAGTTTCTGATTCCCCTAACAGTGGTCCCAAGACTTCTCATTTTTCAACAATCAAGGATTCTTGCCCTCCACAGCAGCATCCAAGGAATTGTTCTCCCCGGCAGCAGTCAAGATTCCTTTATCTTCAACCATCCAGGATTCATCTATCCTCAGCAAGATAGCTTATCAGCTTACATGCGTATTCATCACATTCATGTCATAAACACTGGTGTAACATACATTGCATCACGCATCATGACATTGCATAACAACTAACCCTTTACCTTTTCAGGTAAGATCAGTCGACAGACAAAGATCATTTTCCGAGATTTATCCAGAAATAGTTCAGATGTGACCCAGACACGGCGACATTCTGATACTTATTCCAGATTCACTCAGATGCAGTTTTACACGGACGCATCATCAGGAAACCCTACACCGGTTCCTATTCAACTTAAAGACTTCTGAAAACAGTTCACGGGTTCTCCAGTAACGGATGTTAACCTATCACTTGTTCAGACTCTTCTCAACTTTTGAAAACAGTTTACGGACGCTTCCCAACAATGGATGTTGCTCTATTGCTTATTCAACCTCAAGACTTCTGAAAATAGTTCACGGGTTCTCCAGTAATGGATGTTAACCTATCACTTGTTCAGACTCTTCTCAACTTCTGAAAATAGTTTACGGATTCTTCCCAACAACGGATGTTAATCTATCGCTTGTTCAGATGCAACTTTTGAAAACAGTTTACGGACGCTTCCCAATAACGGATGTTGCTCTATTGCTTATTCAACCTCGAGAATTTTGAAAACAGTTTACGGATTCTTCCCAACAACGGATGTTAATCTATTGCTTATTTAATCTCAACTCCTGAAAACAGTTCACGAATTCTCCGGACACGGATGTCAATCTATTGCTTATTCAGACCCCCAGTTCAGAGATGTTCCGAAACATGGAGGCCTTTCTGATGCTCGTCCACTCACCATTGACATACAGTTCAACATTTCCAAATGGCATCTTTAAGCCCATTCTCAGATGGCATCTATAAGCCCATCCTCCTACCAACATTCCCAAATGGCATCTTTAAGCCCATTCTCAGATGGCATCTCTAAGCCCATCCCCCGACAAGATTCTATCGCATCAGATGGCATCTTTAAGCCCATCACCAAATGGCATCTTTAAGCCCATTCCCTCTACCATCACATCACCGAGTGCAAATTTTAGGGCACTCTAGTGTCCAATCTTCTTTTACCTTCGAGTCGCGAAAGGCAAACTTGCCAATCTAACTCTTCAGGTCCAAGAAGATTGAACAGGGGCAACTGTTGTACCCCAAAATTTTCCCTCGCATTTTTCCTCAAGAAATCACAGCTTCAGGCGTTTCCTGATTTTTCAAACTGGCTCAAGAATTGGTCAAACAGACTTTTCTCGTCAGCCAGACAAAATTAGGGTTTTATTGATTTTCAGGGCTTTAGATTGTTTCAAACAGTTGGCTTAGGGTTTTGGTTGATTTTGGCTCAACTTCGATCAGGCGAACGTTTCTTTGGCATTTAATCAGGAATTAGGGTTTTTGTGCGCGCGTTCTCGGAAAGATTTAAATTCTACAGTGCTTTTCAAGTTATGCTGGGATGTGGATTGAATTCTCATTTGTTTGACTGAATCAGTAAAAGGTTGCATTGGGCTTGAATTTGCAATGTTTGATTAAAGGAAAAAAGCGTCTGGGCAATTGTTGTGATTGACTGTTGTTTTGCTCTGGATGTTTGAAATGCCAGGTTTAACTGATCAAATGCTGAAGCATTGTTTATTTAATTATTTATTATTCTAAGATTAAATGATTGGAATTTATTTTCAATTATTATAATTAAAGAATTATAAATAATAAAATGAACAATTAAAAAAAGGAGGAAAAGAATTAATTGGATAAAGAAACTTATTATTTATTTTTAAATTATTTGTACAATTGTTTTGTTTACAAATTGTTTACAACAATGATTTTATATTTATTTAAATTTAAATGAAAACTATCCTAAATATTTTTCTAATCTTCAATTCTTCATCAGCTATCCCTTGCTCCAGTGCTCCATGGAATTCTATCTGCAAAACAAAGAACAAAAGAAAAGTCAATTGCAGATAAATAATAAATAAAAGACAGATAAAAAAGGGTCATCATTAAGGGCAACTGACTGGGATCAGTTAGCCCTCTTTGCAAATCACGGGATTTCTCCCGGTTCACAAAGAGGGATGAATATTTATTTGCTAATCATGAATGCACAAAGTTGAAAAAATGCAAAGTTTGTCAACATACTGCATATTTCAAAACAAACTAAACTAGGCCTAACCACAAAGTCCAAACTGAAATTCCAAACTGTCCACAAACTGTACAAGGCTACTCAAAACTGCCAAAAGAAGATATCAAAGTATCAAAAGGTACAAAGTGCAGCACAAAATCTGGAGGAAAAGGGACAAATATGCAGAGAAAGATTAATATGCAAGCAACATAATTCATTTTCATCATTTCCCAAGAGTTGCCCTTTCAGAAAAAGTACAAAGCATAAACATTTTTAATGCTAAAGCTGTACTGAAGAGAGAGAGAAGAGAAAAGAAGTGCAGGTTTTGCAGGCTTAGGCTTTAGGCAAGAAAGCATAAAAATATACAACACTGCAAATAACACGGTGGACAAGAGGCAAAAGAGAAGAAAAGGATAAAAGAACACAAATTATATCAAAATGAAAAAAGAGCTGCCTCCAAACCTCACCAAAAGGCAAGGCCTGCATAAGCCTTACCAACAAGCATTAAACCTGTCAAGCCAAAGCCCCTAAGGCCCTGAGTAAGAGCCAGAAACCATAAACATTCAAAACCTAACCAGCATAAGCCTGAAACACCACAAGCCTTAAACCTGCATTAACTGAAAGCCATTAACCTGAACTGTAAAAGCCTAAACCAAAAAGCTCCCAAACATCAAAAACCTGTCAAGACTTAACAGCCACAAACCTGCTAAGCCCCTTTACCTGCATATAAAACAGCATACCAGCCTAACCACTCAAGGCCATAAACCATTAAACCATGTAAACTAAAATCTGCAGCCTTAACCAGTATAACCAGCTGAAGCCACGAGCTTCAATCAAAACAAAATTATCCAAACACAAAAGCCAGCATAAACTGTGAAACCTTAAACCACTGTCAATCCAACCAAAGCCATCAAGCCAAATGGCCTAAACTAGAGAAAAGACCATTCAAAGCATCAACCTGTCAAGCCTATACCAACCATCAAGCCTGAAGCCTGAAGATCACAGTAGGAGCTCCAAATTGACAAAAACTTATGCATTCTTGCAACCCACACAAAGCCTCAGAGAAACCCTCATCATAGGCAAATAAACCGGCATTTCAACAGGCAACACAAGCATACAGAGAGTAAGCCAAAGGGTCAGGGGCAAGAAGAGAAAGAAGGCAAGCGTTTCAAAGAATACTCAAGCATACAAAGCACACTCAGAGTATATCAAATATCAAGCATGTTCAGCATACAGTGAAAGACGAAGAAGAAGGAAATGATATCACAAAAGGTTCAGTTCATCATCATCACCAAACAAAAGAAGTAAGACACAAATACCAGAGTACCGTGGCTAGCTCAGCATCGCCTCCTCCACCCTCAGCCGCCTAGAGCACCTCCAGACTTCGTCCCAAGGTAGTATCTTTTCTTTTCTCGCCTAGAGCACCAAAAACAAAAGAATATTTAATCAGAATCAAATAGCAAAAAAGGCAAACATGCAAGAGTTAAAAAGACCTAAAAAACGTCACCTTGAACATCACTGAGCGACCATAAAGAAAAGAGGACGAAGGGTGAAGCCCGGTGGCCATGGGTGAAGAAGGAAGCTTAGGCGAAGGTAGGAGGAGAACGAAGACGAGGATGAACAAACAGCGCTGTAACTTGCCAAACCCTAGAATCCTCAATTGAACACAAAATATGAGAACCCTAAGAAAAACATTGTTTGCATGCTGGGCCTTGCCCGTTTCAACCACACTGAAGCCCAAATCCACTCTAATTGGCACCCCCTCTTTTTGGTTTCCAATTCTGACTAAGCCCATTTATCCCCTTAGCCCTTCTCCTTCTACACACAATTTGATCTTTTTTTTTATAAAACAGATTTTATTTTCTTTTTGTTGATAAATTAACTTAACCTTTTTACATCAAATTTTTCTTTTTAGTTTTGAACATAATATATTTTCTCAATTTTTCTTGTATAAATATAGATATTAATACTAATTACTAATATATAAGAAACAAAACTAAAAATATTTTTATACATTAAAATACATTTTTTAATATACATAATTTAAATTTTTTTAAACATTTAATTAAAATACCTCTCTTGTATATATTAAACACAAAATATGAAGATACAAATTTATATCAAACATAAATAATAATTTTCAAACTTAGAATATTTTCTTTTCTTTTAGTAAATTTTCTTTTTGTACATATTAAAGAAAAATACAAGACTATAAAAGATTAAATAAAGAAAACATTTAATTCTCACCATTAGGTTAACAATACTTAATAATATACATTAAATTCACATTTCCGCACCTGTAAATAATTACATACACATATACACTTACACGTACACTTACACAATACATTTCACATTATACACTTGATACACATACAATTGCTATTCTTATACGTTACTATACATTGTTTACACTTTTATCGCAATTCGATTTGGTTGTAAACTTATTGGACACTACATTCCTAAAGTCTCATCCCCGTTTGTAAATTTGTACCCCCACTCCCGGATACTATTTGTAATAGCGTAGCTTTTAAATTCTTGCAATTTACCGCTTTCAATTATACCATGGTTAGACCTAGGGTTTGCATGTACATAAAATCAAACACTAGATAACCTAATACAAAGACAAATGCTTGAAATCAATACACAATCACACTTGCACCCCCTAGGGTAATCCCACATGTTGCCTTCCAAAATGGGCCATGCTTGCACGTCGAGTCTCTTTGGCAAAACAAATTCAAATGATCATAAGTCCCTCGATGACGCTTTCGAAAGTTGCCTAAATGGAATGATCATAGTCCCTTCAAAACAAATTGCCAAAGACACTTGGCATCATTGCATTCATGGTCCGTACGATGACCCGCGCCCGTCCCGTTAAAACATCATAAACGCAAGATTGTCCATCAAATCCAATGGTGGAACAAAATTGTTAAAGGGTTGAAAACATAGAGAAAACCTTTGAGTACAATAGGGGTAGACAAAACTCTTAGTTACTTGAGATCAACTTGCAAAAACACTTGCCTTCTTTTCAAAGACCACACTTCACAAAAACTTTCAAAACAAACCCTCAAAAACATTTGAAACATCTTTTCGAAAAGATCCAAACTTTTGTAAAACACTCAAACACGAGTCGAATACATTGGTTTCCTAAGACAAGGCATCTCTTCAAAAACATTTTTCAAAACACACACACACACACACCATTTTCAAAGCAATCAAAAATCAAGGCAAGTGATCTAAAAACCAAGTAACTAAGAGCCCATGGATAACCATGGATGAAAAGGGTGCTAATACCTTCCCTTTTCATAATCTACCCCCCGAACCCACGAAACATCTCAAAAGGTTTTTGCTGTGCTTTTTTAAACCTTTCCTTTAGGATAAAATAAAAAGTCGGTGGCGACTCTTGCTCAACCGAACAAGTGCGAATACAAACGCAAACCTCTAGTCAGTTCTCCCACCGTATCACACATAGGATGCTCCATCAAAGAACAGGTTCCATCGGGATCCTTGTTCAGGTCCGTCATATGGTCTGATTTCTTCACAGTTATCTAATGTCATGATGTCTTCATCCGGGAAGTCAAACTTCATAGACTGATAGTCTTCTACAGCTTGATGAGAAAGATGATCAGCTAGCACACTGCCCTTTATAGCTTTCTGGGTAGTATACTGTATGTCATATTCTGTCAGGATCATCTACCATCTCGCTATTCTTCCAGAAAGAGCAGGCTTTTCAAATATGTACTTTATCGGATCCATCTTAGATATCAATAAGGTAGTATGAGTCAGCATATACTATCTTAGCCGGCGAGCAGCCCATGCCAGAGCACAACAAGTTTTCTCGAGCAGTGAATATCTAGTTTCATAGTCGGTAAACTTTTTGCTCAGGTAATAAATAGCGTGCTCTTTTCGGCCAGACTTGTCATGCTGCCCCAATAAACACCCCATTGAGTTTTCTAAAACGGTCAGATACATGATTAATGGTCTTCCCTCGACTTGTGGAATCAACACAGGAGGCTCTTGTAAGTACTCTTTGATTTTGTCAAAAGTAACCTGGCTTTCATCATTCCATCTGACTAATTGATCTTTCTTCAATAGTTTGAAGATTGGTTCACAAGTAGCTGTTAGGTGAGAAATGAATCTGGCAATATAGTTCAAGCGTCCCAAGAATCCTCTGACTTCCTTCTCAGTACAAGGAGAAGGCATATCTTGTATTGCTTTAACTTTTGCAGGATCGACTTTAATACCCTTGTTACTGACGACAAAACCTAAGAGTTTACCGGATCGTACTTCGAATGTGCACTTGTTTGGATTCAACCTCAGCTTGTACTTCTTTAGTCTCTCAAACAGCTTTTGCAAGTGATCATGGTGCTCTTCTTCCGTTTGTGATATGGCTATCATATCGTCTACGTAGACCTCTATTTCATGATGTATCATGTCGTGAAATAAAGCTACCATGGCGCGTTGACAGGTTTCCCCTGAATTCTTTAGTCCGATGGCATCACCTTGTAGCAAAATATGCCCCACTGTGTGACAAATGTAGTTTTCTCCATGTCCTCTGGTGCCATTTTGATTTAGTTGTAACCTGAGAATCCGTCCATGAAGGAAAACAATTCGTGTTGTGTTGTATTGTCAACCAGGATATCAATGTGGGGGAGTGGAAAATCATATTTAGGGCTTGCCCTATTCAAATCTCTATAGTCCATGCACATTCGTACTTTCCCGTCTTTTTTGGGTACGGGAACAATGTTGGCGACCCATTGAGGGTAGGAAGTGACAGCTAAGAATCCAGCATTAAATTGCTTCATGACCCCCGCTTTGATCTTTTCTGACATATCAGGTCTCATAAGGAGAACCTTTTGTTTTACTGGTGGACAATCTTCTCTTGTAGACAAGCAATGTACCACGATATCCGTATCAAGTCCTGGCATGTGTTCATATGACCAGTTAAAGATCTCAACATAATCATGCAACAGCTGAATCATACGCTCCTTGACACTGGGTTCCAGATTGGCACTCACCTTGACTTCTTTTTTATCCTCTTTGGTACCCAGGTTGATCGTATCCACAAGTTCCTCGTGAGGCTGAATGGTTCTTTCCTCTTGTTGTAGTAGTCTGGAAAGTTCCCCTGGTACTTCACAATCTTCCTCACCTTCGTCTTCGGCCTTGTAGATTAGATCCTCAGAGTCACAAAAGGCCATAGCAGTATCGTTACCCATGGGATCCAGAATGGAGGGGTTACCTTCATTTGTGAGTGTAGGTGTGTGTAAGGGTATAACCATCCTTAATAAAATGTAAAAGAAAAACAATGAGCACAAAAGTTTGTATGTGAAAAACGTCCATGATTCATTGAATGTCATATGAAGATGAAATAATAATCCTTACAAATGGACCATTGTGCCTCGGGTAAGGCACAAGGTTTTAAGAGTGAGAATTGTTTTTCAATATTACATATCCAACAAAATGTAAAAGATAAATTACTGAGGGATGAAAGTTATTGGGATGAAGTCTCTGGCCTCCCAATTGCGGAGTCCTCCATCGATAGTCAGAAAGATCCAATCCTCCAAGTTGCAATCCTCTTCACCATCTTCTACCGCGTTGACCCCTCGGTTGCTAATCTTCAAGGGTGGCCCTCCAGAACGGGCGCGGCGTACAACATTTTGAGCAGTTAAAGTGAAGCCTAAGCCAAATTTGTTAGATATATACGGGATATCCGAAAGTTGCCCCCATATGGTGCATCCACCCTCCTCTACTACTGCTTTGGCGTCCTTCAGAGATGACATCCGGAGTGGAGGTCTTGTAATCTTGGGAATTTGGGACACAACTTTGGTCACTGCTACCTCTTGGGGGACCTCTTCGAAGTGTTGAAAAGGAGTTTCAATGAACTCGTCGTCCAATTCCACATACCTGAAGGAATTGAGATGGCTAACCATATATTCTTCCTCTCTGTGGACAGTGATAATCTTTCCTTGGACTGGATATTTCAGCATCTGGTGCAGTGTAGAGGTGACAGCGCCAGCATTATGGATCCATGATCGTCCTAGAAGACAGGAGTAAGACGGGCGGATGTCCATTACATAAAAGGTTGAATTGAAAGTTTAAGTCCCAACCTTTATGGGGATATCCACCTCCCCGTGTACCATCCTCTTCGAGCCATCAAATGCCCTCACCACTATGTTACTTGGCTTCAAAGTCAACCCTTCATAGTCAAGTCTGTCGAGAGCTTTCTTCGGTAAAACATTCAAAGATGAGCCAGTGTCCACCAAGACATGGGCCAGAGTTGTGCCTCTACATTCCACAGAGACATGTAATGCCTCCTTGTGCTTTCTTCCCCTTGGTGTTACATTAGCATCTGAGAATCCTATGTCGTTATCCGCTGTCAAGCTGGCCACGCAATCTTGAAATTGATCAGCAGACGTCTCCTGAGGCACATGGGCTGTCTTTAGGAATTTCACCAAGGCTTTCGCATGTGCCTCGGAACACAGTAGTAATGCCAGCATGGATATTTTGGAGGGAGTTTTCCCTAACTGTTCAACTACATCGTAGTCACTCCTTTTTATGATTCTCAAGATCTCCTCCATTTCTTTCTTGGAGGTCTCAGGGATAGTCAGTGATTGAGCCTTCGTCCGGACAGGCTCCACTTAAATACTTTTTCCTCGAGTTTCAACAGCAGGAGTGTTAGTAGGAATGAAAGCAGGGGTCGTATCGTCTTCGTCAATAGGAGCACTTGTAGAGATGATTATTGGTACAGAAGTAACCTTTGGAGCAGCCACGGGTCCAAAAACTGCCTTTGGGGGGGGCAATTTCTGGAGAAAAGATTCTACCGCTTCGGGTAATCTTACTAGTTCCGGCGATATTGCTAATGTTGGGGTCTTCTTCTTCAGAGCTTATCTCTTTGGTGGACGGCCCATATTGTTTGATGCCATGGTAATAAATGTCCCCACCATAATTCCACGACACATTTTTGTTTGATTCATATGGGACTGGCCCGGGCATTGTGATTATTATAGGAGTAGTTGTTGGAACTGATGTAATTCTAACGGGTCTTTTGGAGACCCTGGAAGAATTGGCGGAGATGGTAATGATCGAAATATCTTCAACAGGAACAGGTGAAACAGGAGTACTTTCAAACAGAATCTCTTTGTTGTCTATCAAGCGTTGAATACATGTTTTCAACAAAGGGCAATCAGTTGGTGAGGATAAGTAGAGGTGGAAGTCTTCATTACAACCCGAGAATACACCAGCTTTCAACAAGTTTATCTTAATGATTGGGAGTGGAGTCAAGAGTTCATCAATTGCGATAACAAACAAATCTTCTTCAATAGCATTGGTGTTGTGACCATGTCTGGGCATAGGAGCAGAAATGACGTTTGGCTTCTCAGGCGCGTCAAACTCAATTTCTTTCGCTTCAATAAGGTCTTGAATTTTGTTTTTCAAGGCCCAACAGTTGTTAGTATCGTGACCCGAACTTTCGGAGTGATATGCGCAATGGGCATTGGGGTGATAATGAGGGGACGTTGTGTTGGGTTTTTTGGAGCTTCTTTCAAAGTTGCCAAATTGGATTTCAGAAGATGCGGTAATACTTGGGACAGAGTCATATTGATTCTTGTGAATTGCCGGACTGGCCTTTCCACCCTCAGTTGATTACTTCTTTGTTGATCAGATGTAGGCTTTGGAATCATAACAACCCCTACTATTGGTCGGCGTTCGGCTCTCCCTTGGTTCCTTTGTGGATATACATCAGCTACTTATTTCTTCCCAATAAAAGGCTTCCTCACAGCTATAGAGGAAGACGAATCCTTCTAAATCTTTCCACTTTTTATGCCAGCTTCCACCCTCTCTCCGGTCAGTATTAGCTCAGTAAATCCTGCAGATGAGCTCCCAATCAAATGGTTGAAGAAGGGGCTAGACAAAGTTCCTAAGAACATGTCCACCAATTCCCTTTTAGAAAGAGGGGTTGCACTCTCCCAACCAGATCTCTCCATTTCTGCGCGTAAGCCTTGAAACCCTCATTGGAAGCCATAACCATACTCTGAAGTTGAGTACAGGTAGGCGCCAAATCAGCATTATATTGATATTGCTTGTAGAAATTTGCGGCAAGATCTTCCCAATTATGGACGTTGGCCCTTTCCAGTTGGTAAAACCAGTCGAGTTTTGTTCCAGATAGACTATCCTGGAAAAAATGCACCCACAAGTCCTTATCAGCAAAGTGTGGTTGGATCTTTCTCACATATGATCGGAGGTGCATCTTAGGACATGACACCCCATCATATTTTGCAAACAAAGGCACTTTGAATTTTGGAGGAATCACAATCCCTGAAACTAGTCCCAATTCTTCAAAGTCTAAGCCTGGCACCTTTTGTATTTCCATAGCGCTTAAACGCTCTTCGAGATGTCTGTACTTATCATCTGCTGGAGGATACTGTTCCTCAGAGTAGTCTTCCTCTTCTTCCTCCTCTTTAGATTCTGACAGGACCGCTGTTTCCTTTCCTTTCCCCTCTCCTTCACCGGATGTTGTTGCAAAATTCAAGGTTCTTCTAGTCTGTTCCTGAAACCTTCTCCCCATGTTTAAAACCCCGGTGACCTTCTTTGTTTTCTTTTTCCTCTCCTCAGCCAGCGAAGTCTTCAACTCTTCTTGCCCCTTGGCTAGGGTCATGAGCAACTGTTGAAATTGCGTGTTTTGAGCTTGGAGATCTTTGATTATTTGTTCGAAATCCATCTTACTGAAATAAACAGTAGAGGGATGAGGAAACTCGTTGCAATAGACATGTTTATGTTATGATGAATGATATGTGCATATGCAATGTTTTCAAGGATTTCAAAGATTCAAGTTTGTTTTAGACAAAAAGAAACACACGTTATATTAATAAGATAAAGTTTGAGTACATCAATGCCCCTTGGGAAAAATAATACAAAATTCTAAGATAAAAAAGTAGTGCGCATCCTCTTTGGTGCTATGTAGGCATTTAGAGTCTGCTCCTCATGAAGTAGCCTAGTGAGTTCCAAAACCTTCTTCTCGCTTGCGTAGAATTGGGCTTCGAAAGTATCTCGCTCTCCTTTGAGCTGTATCCAATCCCTTTATAGGTCTTCAAGAGATGTGGGCATGTCAGGATGTAGGATAATGTATGGAACTTCTCCCTCCTTAAAGATCACCGGAAGGATGGAAGGATAAGGCATCATAAGACTTTGAGCACGGGTTCGTAACCATTTGAGGTAAGGCTCAAGAGGGATGGAATTATTGTTCCCCAAAGTCTTGCTATCCACCTTTTTTAGCATCCTCCAAGCTCAGATGAATCTCTGGCGAAGACCTTGATCGTTGTTGTCGTAGTCGAATACCAAACCTTGAATCAGCATCTCATGCGGGCCATCGCTTCGAGCGTAACCAAACTGTCTTAAAGCTAAACATGGATTGTAGGTGATGCCTCCCCTAATGCCAAGTAGAGGGACATTAGAGAATTCCCCACAACGGTAAAAAATAATAAGATTCTCTTTGGATCGGGAGCACCAATGAATATCTGAATGTTTGTGCGTCATTGACCTTTGTGACCACCTTGAACCTTGCTCATTCTTTAAGACTGATTGGGGAAGATGAGAAATAAACCATCTTTCCAGGAGAGGAGTGCAACACATAAGGACACCCTTTTTCCTCATTGTGCGAGTGTGAAAAGAGTGTAGGATATCCCCTAGCAATGTAGGCATCAGATTGCGTGACATGAAAATTTTGACGGCGCTCACATCTATGAGTTGGTCAGGATTAGAAAATAAGACCATCCCATAGATAAGAAGAGCCACAATTTCCTCAAAGGCTTGCAAGTCTAAGGAATTCCAACAGCTTTGGGCTTTCTCAAACAGGAACTTTTCTAAGAAGCCTTTAACACCACTTCTAGTTTCCCAATGGGTTGTGACATCAGATGAGTGCAAGTGCAGAGCTCGAGCAATCTATTATGGCTTTGGGTCTCTTTCCGTACCGTTGAATGGTAGTTGATTGAGAATGGGAATCCTCAAGAGTTAAGAGAATTCTTCCAAAGTAGGCATAAGCTGATAGTCAGGAAATGTGAAGCAATGGTGCAAAGGATCAAAGAACTGAAAGAGCACCTTCATCATGTCCTCATCTGTGTTAGAGGTGACCAAGTTGAGTAGACGACGATGTATCTCGGTGAATGGAGAGTTCTCAGGGATCCTTGAAGCTAGCTCCTTAAGTTGTGGAGGAATTCTTATAAGGTTGACTTGGATAGTTTTCCTGCGAAGTGAATCCATATCCTACGAAACAAGAACAAAGATGAATCTCCAAAATCCTTGAAATGGTAAGTAGATGTATATGATGTTCATGATGTCCATGATGTTATGTACAAGTATGCATATACAAGCAAAGCAAACAAGTCCTTAGTTTAGGCTTGCATGGGGTTTTATAGGTAAGTACCCTCTTTAAGTTTAGTTGGCTTAAACCTGTCCTAGTAACCGGGTTCTAAGGAGCTCAATATCACCGGATTGTTTCCTTGGGCATTGTTTCAGCTCACGCCTCTTTAATGGCGACCGAAATATCCCAAGAAACCAAACCTCAATGAGTGTAGTATCGAGTATCTACCAACTTTAGACTGCACCAAAGATGGTCATCTCACTACATCCTAGAGGCTAAGTTGGTCAAGTAAGGGTTCTAGAAGTTCATTAGTGCTTCATGACATCACTCAACGGCCTCGTATTCTCTTTGATTAACTCAAAGGCTACCGGTACCCACAAATATGTCGCACTAACATAGCTATTTCTTAGACCATGTCGGTATACCCCGCACAGTTTCCACAATGTATTGCTATTTACCTATAATGTATCCCAAATCCAGGTAGAGGATTTTAAACCCAAACAAAGAACCATAATATAAAGCATACAAGTCAAACAATGTAAGAAAATAAATGTGATCCAACCCTAAGGTAACCCCACTTTTATAATATCCCCAATAGAGTCGCCAGTTCTGTGATACGGTGGGAGAACTGACTTGAGGGTTTTGCATTTTATCGCAAATGTTACGGTTAGCAAGAGTCGCCACCGACTTTTCTTTTATCCAAAAGGAAAGGTGAAAAAGCACAGGAAATACCTTTGAGATTGTTTCTTGAGTTCGGGGGGTAGATTATGAAAAGGGAAGGTATTAGCATCCTTTTCATCCATGGTTTTCCATGGGCTCTTAGTTACTTGCTAGATCACTTGCTTTTGTTTTGAAATTGCTTTGTGTGGTTTTGAAAGTATTTTGTAAAAGAGGCCTTTGTTTAGGCAATCTTTGTAATGATTCTCGTTCGTAAGAATGTATACAAAGATGTTTGTCTTTTTGAAAATGTTTTCAATGTTTATAAGATGTTTGGAAATGTGTGTGTTTGTTTTGAAAATAGCAAGGATAGATGTTTGAAAATAGAGCAAGTAACTAGAAGTAATCTACCTACTCAAATGTCTTTCTTGTTTATTTTCTATTCCTTTGACATTGTTGTCTTACCATTGATTTGGTAAGCAACCCTATCTTTGGATGTAAATGGGACGGGCGTAGGTCATCATATAACCATGATTAGCAATATTACAAAGTATATTAGCATTTTTTAGGGACTAAGATCATTTTGTAAGGCAACTTTGAATAGCGTCATCGAGGGACTTATGATCTTATATTTGTTTGTTTTGCTAAGATACTGTACATGCATAAGATGGCCATTTTTGTATAAGGCAACCAAGTGAAGTAACCCTAAGGATGATTGTGTGCAAGTATGTTATTTTTATGCTTGACTTTGTCTTGGATTAGGGTTTTCTATTTGATTGTTTTTATCTTGCCATTCAAACCCTAATTACTAGCATGTTATATGAAAGCGGTAAATTACGTAATTTAAAGATTACTACGCTATTACAACGTTGTATGGGAGGGGGATATACAAATTATGAATGGGGATTTGCAATAATGTAAATCTAATTAAGTTATTACAACCAAATCGAATTTGTACAAATATTTGAATAAATAATATACAATATAAATTAAATATGCAATGTTTATGTATATGCAAGAAAAAGAAATTTGTTTTGTTTTTTATATGCAAAAGAGTTTTGACCTAATCCTAATAATTTAAGAAAAAGGAAATTATTTTTATGAATTGGTTAACACTAATTTCTAATTTGTAAAAGAAGATAAAGTTCTTTAAATATTATTATTTGTGTATTTTTTGTCTTAAAATAATAAATAATATTTTGTGAAATATTTAGTCTTTTTATATGTCAAAATAAATATTTACAAGTATGAAGAAAAAGGAATAAAAATTAACCTAAGTCTATTTTATTTTACAAATTTATTTAATAAAAATAATTAATATATAATTCAATAAAAATATTTTTTATGTGAAAATAAAATAAAATAAACAAAAATGAAATATTTAAAATGTTTATATTTTTCATGATTTTATAATATTTAAGAAAATATATTTAATGAAAAAAGGAAATAAAAATAAACAATAAAAATATATGGGCCCAGGGGTGTCCTGAGCAATCAGGAGGTAATATTAGAAAAAAAAACATAGGCCCAAGTGAACAAAAGCCCAGCGCTGCAAAAAAATGAGAAAAAATGGGGAAAAAATGAGAAAATATGCAAAAGGCAGGCACCAAGGCTCGAACCCATGACCTTGGCATTTTCAGCGTGCTGCCTTGCCACTGGGGTGGCTGTACATCCGTTAGTTCAAATGAAACAAGAAAAACATAACACATAACGCCTCCTTGCCCTATACTTCATCTTCTTCCACAAGCTAGCCAGAACCTCTGTATCTTTCTCATTTCAAACATGAAAATGGTAGTACTTTTTCCCACGATTTCAACCATGTAACTCATGTAAACTAACAATCAATGATCAAAGCTAATTTCAATGGCCCTAATTTTAAACCTAATTTTTACAGAAATTTGAAATCTAAAATTCTCCATACATAATGAACATAAATGAAATCTATGCACATGGTTGGCTTTAGCACAATAATATCTACATTTTCCTTTCACAAATCGAGACCAATGGATGTCTGTATGAAGAGATAGAAGTTAGAGTTCTTACCTCCTTCAGATAAGACCGTGAATGGAGTCTGAGTGAGTTTTATGAAGGCCTGAAGATCCCTTTAGCTTGCATGAACCTCCTTGAGTATGTTCCAATCTTAACCTTGTCTTGAAAATACCTGAATCTCCCTATCCAAGTCAACCTGCAACCTTGTAAAACAAAAATGGCAGATGGAGAAGGAGGAGTTACAGTGAAGGGATGATGGTATGGAACACTTAGATACGATGTAGGTTAAGTGTTTAGGTGATTAGAACTTGAAACGCACGAGTGGATTTTTGGATTGTTATGCTTGGTACAAAACTGCAAGTTATGGCAGGTTTTTGGTGATAGAGAGTTTGAAAGTGTTTCTGGCCTTTTGCAATCGTGTGTTAGGTTGCAATGTGTTTGTGTATAAGTATAGAGAAGGTTTCAAGTCAGCTCCACAATAGATTTCTCAATTGTAGGCTTTTTGCTCTATTGCTTGCCTTTTAAGAAAAGTGAAGAGACAACTCTCCACATGATTGTACAGGCATGCTTGGAATTGGTACAAGTCCTAGACAATTTTCTTTTGGTTTATAGGACTTGTGTGTGTAGAGAAAACATGTCCAATTCTCAAGGATTGAAAAGTTGCAAAAGTTATGCTTTTCTAAAATGGCAATGGCAACTTTGTGCCATTTATGGAATTAAAGCTTAGACAAAGACTCTTGTGCTTGGATTAAGGCTTTATCATCCGTGTAAGCATTAAATTATGAAGTGAGAAACAAGTTTGAGACCTGTAAAGCAAGGATTAGGCAGCATAGGTTCATATTTGAATCTTGTTCTTCATGAAATGTCTTGAAATCAAAGTGAGAAATTGCCAACTTCCTCTCTTCGATTCTCCCTACTCAAGAATGATCTCATTGAGTTCTTGGACATTTTGGAAAGCTTGCAATGTGCTATATAACTCATATTTTAAATGAATTTCAATATTCCTCTTGGAACTAGGTGAAAAATTTCCATGAAGTTAGGTCAAAAACCTGCCTAAATTAGGGCAAAATTTCACTAAGTTATTTTAGTTCATGGGCATGTATTCACAAAATTATATCTTGAGATCCAAGCATCTTTAGGGAAAAATGTGTGAATCAAAGTTGTAGATTTCATGGAGATATGCAACTTTCATTTTGGGAACTTTCTTTGAATCATCTTGTATCATGGTGGAAATTTGGCTTAAAGTTGAGAAAAAATAAGAAATTTTCTACACTTAGAAAAATTTCTAAGTTAAGAAAATTTCAAATTTCAAAAAAAAATCTTCAATCTTTGATTTCTTGGTGAACAAGTTTCACACTTTGACATGTTTTGATGAATTTTGATCCTTGGCACTTGATTTTGACAAAAAAAGTCAAGGTTTGACTTTTCAGTATACAGTTGACTTTTGATCAATTGACTGCAAATTTCATCTGTCAATCCAATGGATTTGCAATGTTTTGAACCATGTCATTAGATCATGATGATTCAATTGAACCCTTGAAATCATGCTTCAAACCAATTGGTCATTTTCTAGGTCAAAAATCAGAAATTTCCCTTTCTCAGTCAAAACCTTAATTTTGACCATTTTGCCCTTTTGATGATTTGATCAAATTTCTTGAGGAATTATGGTCCAAACTTGATAAAATGATACATATGAGTCTAAAATGTTGATGTAGATCAAAAAATTATGAATTCTGACTGTAAATTGGCCATGGTTGACTTTTTCCGCAATACAACTAATTTTTAGGTCAACTGTCCAATTGACTGATCAAAAATATGATTCAAGGCTTGAAACTTGACATGAGTAATCTTAGGGGTCCATGATGATACTTGAAATTCATATGAAGCATTGATAGTCCAAAAATCCTTGTGCAATTCCAAACCCTAATTTTGGGTCATCGGTGCATGATGAGATGTCTTGAGTTGGTCAAACCCTAATCCAGTCTTGAGTCAAAGAGCTCTTGTGAGAAAAGTCTTGATAAATGAGAGGGCAAATTTTGGGGTACAACAGGATTGAATATTGAAGAAGATGTTGGAACATCTATGCCTGATAGCCCAACTAAATCAAATGACACAAGTATTGATTCTAATACTCCTCAAGAAGATAGTCACCTCAATAAAGGACCTTCAATTAGAACTTAGAAAGATCATCCTAAGGAGCTTATCATAGGAGATCCAAACAAAGGAGTTACTACCAGATCAAGAGAAGGGATTTCAAAATCTTTCTTTGTATTAAAAATTGAGCCTAAAAATGTCAAAGAGGCCCAAACTGATAAATTATGGATTAATGTTATGCAAGAGGATCTAGAACAATTCAGTAGGAATGAAGTTTGGGATCTGGTTCCAAGACCTGAAGGGACAAATGTGATTGGCACTAAACGGGTATACAAGAATAAATCTGATGAAAAAGGGGAGGTCACTAGAAATAAGGCAAGGTTAGTTACACAAGGATACACTAAAATTGAAGGAGTGTACTTTGATGAAACCTTTGCTCTTGTGGCCAAACTTGAGTCAATCAGACTACTATTGGGAGTTGCATGCATACTGAAATTTAAATTGTTTTAAATGGATGTAAAAAGTGCCTTCTTAAATGGCTATCTGAATGAAGAAGTTTATGTGGAACAGCCAAAGAGATTTATTGATCCAAGTTTTCCTAAACATGTCTACAAATTGAAGAAAGCCCTGTATGGATTGAAGCAAACTCCAAGAGGTTGGTATGAGAGACTGGAAGATTTCCTTGGGGAGAATGGATATAGGAAAGGTGGCATATACAAAATCCTATTTATCAAAGAAGAAGAAGGGAAGATTATGATTGCTCAAATTTATGTTGTTGATATTGTATTTGGTAGGATGTCAAATGAGATGGTTCAACATTTCGTCAAGCAAATACAGCCTGAATTTGAGATGAGTCTTGTTGGTTAATTAACCTATTCTCTTGGTCTGCAAGTTAAACAAATGGAAGATTCCATATTTTCATCTCAGAGCAAGTATGCCAAGAATATAGTAAAGAAGTTTGGGATGGAGAATGCCAGTCATAAAAGAACCCCTGCTCCCACACATATGAAGTTGACTAAAGATGAAAAAGGAGTAAGTGTAGATTAAAGTCTCTACAGAAGCATGATAGGTAGTCTTCTATATCTCACAGCTAGCAGACTAGACATTTCCTTTGTTGTAGGTGTGTGTGTGTGTAAGATATAAAGTTGATCCTAAAGTTAGCCATGCCAACCATGTGAAGAGGATTCTTAAATATGTGAATGGAACAAGTGACTATGGTATGTTGTACTCTCATGGATCAAACTCTGCCTTAACTGGTTTTTATGATGCTGATTTGGCAGGAAGTGTTGATGATAAAAAAAGTACATCAGGAGGATGCTTCTTTCTGGGAAATATTCTCATATCATGGTTCAGCAAGAAGCAAAATTGTGTGTCTCTGTCCACTGCTAAGGCTGAGTATATTGTTGCAGGAAGCAGTTTTTCTCAATTGGTTTGGATGAAACAAATGTTAACAGAATACAATGTCATACAAGATGTCATGACATTATTTTGTGACAATTTAAGTGCCATAAACATATCATAGAATCCCATTCAACACAGCAGGACCAAGCATATTGACATTCATCATCACTTCATAAGAGATCTTGTTGAAGAAAATATTGTTGCCTTAGAACATGTAGCCACTGAATTACAACTGGCTGACATCTTCACAAAGGCTTTGGATGCTAATCAATTTGAGAATTTAAGATGAAAATTAAGAATCTGTTTATATGAGGGTTTGTAGCAATTAAAAGTGTGTGGGAATATCATTAAAGTGATATTGTATTATTTGTGTTTCCAACAAATAAAATTTAGAAAGTAGTCATTACAAGACTGCCTTAAATTAATTCCCACACGCTACGAAATTTCTTCTCTCTACTTTCACAAACTCTTTATTCTCCTCCACAGTAAAAGGACCCTTTCCATTCTTCATCACCTTGCTCAAAAATTCTCAAACATTTCTTAGCATCATACATCATCTTCTTCAAAATCTGTCAACCTCCTTGAAAATCTTTCCCTTGACAGAGTACTCGATGCTACTCCTTTAACAACCATCCAACCTCTTGATAAAAAGGTCAAGAAACCCAGATCATCACCTGCAAATAAATCCAAAGATGATAGAGGTAACTCTTCCACTGCAACTGATAATAGGACTGAAGATGATAGAGGTAACTCTTCCACTTTTAGGGTTACTTCCTCTTTCATCCTGAGTAAACCTTCCCGAGGGGAACAAAAACTTCTTAAAATAAACTGGAGTTTGTCTATTCCTGGGATCACCATTTTGTTGTTTTTTTTTTTGCATCACAAATTCTAAAGTAAAAGAAAATTGTAAATTATTTTTGAGAAATCGATTTTGTTATTTAATCTTTTTACTTTGAAAGTTATTATCAATAATAAATGGAGTTTTTGCAAGCTAAATAAAATAAGAAATACAAAGAATTGGGTAAAAGCTCAAATTTTATTAATAGAATGGTAGTCTGCGAATGGCGAGGCTCCATGGATAATTACAAAGTTCGAAAAATGGTAATATATAATGGAAAATATACATTGAGATACAATGAACACTATCCCCTCTAACAACTTTTGAAATCCTGAGCAGCAACTTCTATTGAAGTGTGATGAGAATCTGGGAAGATTGTTGCTCCAATGATCAAGTCTTGTCTGATGTAGTTACTTGCCAAGAAAGTACCTAACTTTTGCCTAAGCTGACCTTGTGGGTTTTCAGCTTAGCGGGAAATTTATTTTGTTTATGTCTCTAATTTTTGCCTAGACCGCCCTTTCGGGTTTTCGGCCTACCGAGACGCTCTTTTTTGCCTAAGTCGCCCTTTTGGGTTTTCAACTTAGAGAGTTGTTCTTTTATTTCTTTAGGCAAAGTATTTCTTGATTGCATCAACATTCATGGGACGTGGGAACTCCTCACCATCCATAGTTACAAGAATTAATGCACCACCAGAGAAGGCTTTCTTAACAACATATGGGCCTTCAAAGTTAGGAGTCCATTTGCCCCTAGAATCAGTGTTGAAAGACATGATCTTCCTGAGCACGATATCTACTCCCCTTGCCCGCATGCCTCCTCCCGTTGAAAGAGGAAGTAACCCTAAAAGTGTTGCTTCTGAATCACCAATCTTCAAGAAAGATAATGCTGAAAGCAAACTTGAGAAGATTGCTATCTCTGCTCTGAAGGAAGTGGAAGAAGAAAATGTTGAACAAAATGTTGAAGAGAACTCTCCCTCTAAAGAAGATGCTGATGCCTCCAAGGATGGAGAAGGTCACAATGTTGAGAATATAGTCAATGTTGAAGAGCTGTCTGACAATGAGCTTATTACTAATATGGTACCTAGTATTGCAAGAAGGTTAAAATCCAGGAAAGTGAAGGATGCAAGTGTCACACCCCCTGCCAAAATAACCAAGAAGAAAATCATGTATGGACCTCCAAAGCCAGGAAGTAAAGTGGTTCCTCTCTCTAGCAAAAGAAAAGCTAGACCTGTTAGCTCCATAGATGATGATGACGATTCTGTAAAAACATCCAAGAATAAGAATAAAGTCGTGGTGGTTGAAGAAGTTAATTCAGACTATGAGTTCGAGAAAGATGTCCAGGACATCTCTCCTATCAAAAAGTCTGCAAACAAGAAGATTTCTGTGAGGGTTCCATGCCCCACTTGACAACATCTCCTTCCACTCTGTTGGGAATGCTGAAAAGTGGAAGTATTTGTATCAAAGAAGGATTGCCCTGGAGAGAGAACTGGGAGATGGTGCTTTGGAATGTAAAGAAATCATGGAGCTGATCTCTTATCCTGGATTGATGAAAACAATTACCAGGTTTGCCAATTGCTATGAAACCCTTGTTAAGGAGTTTATTGCTAATATTCATGTTGATTATGTTGACCATAAAAGTAAGGAGTATAGAAAGGTTTTTGTTAGAGGAAAGTGTGTAGAATTTTCTCCTGCCATCATAAATAGATTTATAGATAGGTCTGAAGATGTCTGTTGTGAGTTGGAAGTTATAGATAATCAAGTGTGCAGATCCATCAATACTAATCAAGTAAGTGAATGGCCCATGAAAAATAAACTTCCTGTCAGGAAACTGAGTGTGAAATATGCAATTTTACATAGGATTGGAGCTGCAAATTGGGTTCCCACTAATCACACTTCAACCA
This sequence comes from Vicia faba, assembly GCA_948472305.1. NCBI lineage: Eukaryota > Viridiplantae > Streptophyta > Magnoliopsida > Fabales > Fabaceae > Vicia > Vicia faba. The sequence continues at coordinate 746,889,100 of OX451739.1, forward strand.
TCTCCATTGGTTTAGGAAATTTCATTTATACTATTGGAAAACAAATTTTTTTTAATTATGGGACTTACATATTTGATCAGACCATCAAACATGCATGAACTTGTGTCATTAAGACGTCAATTGCTTTTCCTTCCCTCCTCTGTGGAATTATCCTAAATCAGCATCCTGGAATCATAAGTGGAAATGATGTAGTATGCAAGAGGGAGTCTGCTTGACCCTTCATTTTAAGCTCTTTTCAGAAAAATATGTCCCAGACATTGTTTTAACATATGCACCTGCTGAAAAGACCTTCACCAAGGATGATATGATCAAAGAGTTAAGAGAAGCCTGCAAGGAATTGGATTATGTGATCAGAGTTAGCTCAGCAAGGAAGTTAACCTTTGAAAAGATGATCAAGGACCTGCAAAAGGACATCAACCTTGATGATACAGTGAACTCTGAAGGTGAAGACTCTAGTGAGGAAGAAAATTCTGGCTCAGATAAGTCAACTGGTCTTGATGACAGTTAGACTAATTTATGTTTCTTGATATGATAATTTTATTCTTTTTTTTGGCACTTTCATGTGCTTGATATTTGAATTCTATAGTCTATAGACAAATCAAAAGTCTAACCACTCACCACTGATTGACCACTGACCTTTGATTGAGGGGGAGCTTAATACTTGAGGGGGAGCCTCATGTCTCAGAAGATGTTTTGACATCTTCCTTTGCTCATAGATAACTTCTAACTGAGTTTATGTTTTGATTGTTTTGCTTATGTTGCTGCTCTGATAATGCTCTGATAATATTTTAGCCAAAATTTGCCAAAGTGGGAGTTTGTAAGTGTTTGTTGGCAGTAATTTTGGTAAAACAATGACTTAATAATGTTTTGTTAAACGTATTAACATTTGGAGCAAAACTGTTTTGTATGATGTTAAAGCAGATATCTTGACATCTGTCTCCTGAACTGATCTTAGCACAACATTAGTTTAAGTTTTATGTTTCCTGATTTCCAGCACTCCATAATTCATGATTTGTAACTCACAGACAGCGAAAAATATGGAGGAATATTTTTCAAAATGCATGGATTTTATCTTGACCTGTTTTAATTGAAATATTCAAAAGAAATGAATATTTGGTTTTAAACCCCAAGCCCACAGTTGCGCATATATAAGGACTTGCTTCCTTGTTCAAACGACTGCAACTTTTGAAGAAGAATATTTTCTTTCTGTTTTAAAAAGTCTAAGTCTTTTAATTGTCAAACACTCTAGTATTGATTGAATACTTGGGTTATTAATTGTGTATCATTCATAAGCTTTTAAGCATTGAATGATTGAAGTGTTTTAAACTTATTATTTATGTTAGTTTTTCACTGTAAGTGATTGAAGGGATTTGAGGAGGACCTGATACCTAGGTGAGTCTTAGGTAGAAGTTAAGCACAGGTAGTGAATAAGTGATTAGATTGTAAATTGATTGTTTACTGAGGGTCTATGAATTGATACAATTTAGTGAATTTGTCCCTGACTTAATAGCCCGCAGAGTAGGTGGTGTTTTACACTGAACTGAGTAAACAATCTCTTGTGTTTTTACTACTTTTGATTTTAGTGCACTTTACTTGCAAACAAATATTTGTGTCGTGACATCTCATTCGACATCATATATCTAATACCAAAATTTCAAGAAGTCAATACAAATTCCCATCCTTTGAATTAAAGCCACAAATAAAGAATAAACCAAGAGAAATATTTACCAACAGATATCATGTGAAAATAAATTACAACCAGACAGTATCAGAGAAACCTAAGGCTCAGATAAAATTCAAAGCATCAGATAAATCTCATTATGCTATATAAAGCTCAAAGCCTTGGATAAGAACTCCCAAGTATCAAATAAAAATCTCTACATCAGATGAAATTCCAACCACACAGACAAAAACCAAGATAATAAAGAAATAATCTAAAGGTCTCATGTGGAAAGAAATTACATGCTAATATGGGTTAGAACATGTATCAAAGTTAAATGAATGATTGAAGTATGAAGTAAATGTTTAATTAATTAATAAAGAATTGATAAAGTTAATTAATTAAGTTTAAAAAAAACTAATTAGTAAAAACTAATTAATTTTTGAATTACCAAATCAACTAGCTAATATTAATATTTGATTAATTAACTAAAAGCTACCAAGTGTCAAAGATGAAATCAAATAATAATTAAATAATTAGATGATTAAATAATACAAACAAAAATTAATTAAGTTAATTGAAAATATTTAATAAAACTAATTGATCAATATTAGTTTAGTTAAATAAGATCAATTAACAAAATTAATTAATATGTTAATTGACAAAACAAAATAATAGAAGCCAATAGAAATAATGAATGTAAATGAAATTGGGTTTGAAACAGTAAAAATGAAGGGTGCCTATAGGAATTTGGATGGGCTGGTGTAAAAAGATTCAGTTTAGCAAGGCCCAAAGTAATAAAAAAAAGAAACTAATAAAAAAATAAAACTGGGCCGTGATAACATTAAAATATGGGGTGCAATTGATGAATTTCGGAATGGTCTTGATAAATGGACCTTACTTCTCTTTTGATTATGAAAATTCTGAAAAATTATTGTGTGTAATTGCTCTTCTGGAAAACTGCAGGTTTAATTGATTCTTGAATTTGATGTTGCTTTGGGAAGATTCTTCAATTCCACAGCATAATACCTCTTCTTCCAATTTCTATTTCTTCCCCCTTACTTTGTTGTGAAGCAGTGGTTTTATAGTGAAGACTGGTGAAAACTAGGAGGGAGAATTTGACGGTTGAAATTTGGTTTGAGAGGGATTTTTAAAGTGTAATCCGTGTGACAACTTGATAGCAATTCTCAGCCACCGATTGTTTTGAATGGAAGGTGCAGATTGGTTGTAACTTGTTTTCTGTTTTTGGAATTGGGATATGGATCCCTGCCAATTTTTTGGTTGTGACCTTTGATTGAATTTGGATGAAAGGCTGAGATGAATTAGAATGAAATTGGTTTTGTTGAAGAATTTTTTTTTTAATAACCAAGTGTGATCGGTGGAAATAGAACTGAGTGTTTTTAGCTGGTTTCACGAAATGTCGCGGTAAGCAAGAGTCGCCACCGTCTTTTATGTTCTCCAACATGGAAAGGACAAAAGCACAGCAAAATTCCTTCTTTGAGAATGTTTCTCGGTTCGGGAGGTAGATTTATAGAAAGGGAAGGTGTTAGCACCCTTTCTATCCATGGTTATCCATGGGCTCTTAGGTACTTGCTCTTATGTTTTCAAAATGATGTTTGCTTTTCAAATGTGAGTGAGTTTAGAAAAAGTTTCATTTTTTGAAAGATTTCTGAGTGACTCTTGTATCTGTCCTCAAGAGTGTTTGAAAAATTTGTTTTGAAAGCTTTTTGAAAGTGTCAGTGTGAAAAGATTTTTGTTTGTTTTTTAAGAGAGCAAGTACCTATGAGTCATCTACCTACCCTAAGGAATTAGGCTGTGTAAGAGTCCTTAAGGTAGTGCCATCCCACCATTGAGAGGTAGGTAGCACCACCGTTGGAGGTGTTCGGGTCAATTCGATTTTAGGGACAGTGTGGTCACCGAAGCAATAGGTAGGACACCTTAGAAGTAACCCTAATGTCCTAGATCCTTTTTAATCCGAGGAAACCGTTTCGAGGCAACTGGATCTTAGACATAAGGGCGACCGCTAAAACACCCTATACTTGACGACCACTTTCGAGGCAACGAGTGAGGCGTACCCTAGAAGTGGCATGTGCATTGTGTGTTGTTTTCAGGTTAACGTTTATCTTGGATCATGCAATTGTGAGCTACGAGTTAATTTTATTTGGCATACAGTCTTGCAGGTATAATTAACAGTTAAATAATTTGCGGAAAATAAATTGCGGAAAGTGAATCTACGCTATTACAAGGCGTCGGGTATTTACATCGCCAAAAACAAACCCTTTAATTTAAATTGTGGAAAGTAAAATAAAGCAATAAATAAATAAATTCCTAATTAAAGGCTATTACATTCTGGGAAACAGATACAATAATATGATAAAATGGATCGCGTGCGGGAAATTAAATCGGATGCGAGTTTTTTGGGGTTTTGACCCTTTTTTGAAAGAAAGTGGTTTTTTTTTTGTTATTTTTGAATTAAATGGAATTAAATTAAATGAACAATTAAATTAAATTAAATAATGAAAATATTTTTGGATTTTTGAGTTTTTTAAAGAAATAAAATAAATTGAATTAATGCTAAAAAAAACCTAATATTCTAAATTAATTTTAAATATTGCAAAAAATATTAAAAGTTAAATCTAATTAAAGCTAAATTGATTAAATTAATTTATTTACAAAAATAAAAGTGATGAAGTTAATTTTAATAAATAAAATATTATTTTTGTTTTTGATTTTATTAGGAAAAAATGTTAATTGGTTAGTGATTAATAAAAATAATAACGATTAATTAATTAAAGGAACATAATACAAATAGAGAGAGAGTTTAGGAGTATACGAGCCTGATTGGAGGGGTGAAACAGTTATTGGCGTCATGTGTAAACTGTTTTGTTTTGGCCATTTGTATTCTGGCCTCAAGGTTCCTTAACATTCTCAAGATGTCTGCCTCGCCATGTATTGGTGTCATGTGTAAGCTGTTCTGTTTTGGCCATTTGGCTTTTGGCTTTTGACCATTTGTGTTTTGGCCTCAACGTTCCTTAATGAACCTGCATGGGATCCTGTCTAAAATCTGCAGTGTTGAATCTCATGAACACATTAAATAAAATCATAAAATGCAAATAAAACCAATATATGAAGAAATTTAATGTTTATGCACAACATAGCATGTATGAATGATTATACCCTTTTGATCATGGAGATCAAATCAATCTTACCCTTACTGGAAAAGTAGTGACATGAATGCTTTTATGCCCTTTTGATCATGGAGATCAAGTCAGCCTTACCCTTACTGAAGAAGTAGTGAGATGTTGGTTTGTAACTGAGATGGCTTGTTTGTAGTGAGAGAGAGATTTGTAATAAGGATTTCAAGGTTTTAGGGTTCTTGAAAGAATTTGATATTCTAACCGTGTTGTGGCAAAGTTTTTTTTCTCTTTTTTTCTCCTCTCTTCTTTGTGTGAAAAGAAGGTGATTATATAATGGAAATTAGGGTAAAGAAAATGGACTTTGAATGTGCAATTGGGCCTCCAATGTTCACCTGAGTTTGTCACTTTCTAGGCTAAATCGCAGGGACTTAAGTGCAATTTTTGAAGTTGAAATGTGAAAACAAAATATAGCCGATATCGAGAACTAACTCCTGTCCGAAAATCAACTCGATCGGATAAACAGTGAATTAGTTATGAATTTTTGAATTTTCAGCTCAGACAAACTTATTTTGGGCTCCAGTGTCGACTCTGACACGTTCTTCAATAAAAAACTGGTATTGATCGGAGCATAATACGGTCTCGGCTTTTGAAGAAAAGTTGTAGATCTATGAGTCAGTGACCTTGTGTAAAAATATGAGCCCAATCCGATAAAAATTGACCGAGTTATGAATTTTCGAAGTTTCGGCCCAGAAGAAATAATATTCAGCATTCAGGATTTTCAGCGTGTCATGCACTCTGAGCAAAAACCGAAGGCCTTTTGAGTACCGTTTGAACTCAATACCTTCTGTGAAAATGTAGCCAACTCAATTTGTAAAATTTTGACGCTGGAACCAGCTCGATACGATGAAAATCGACCAAGTTATGATTTTCTGAACATGACGCAAATAAACTTCTGTCACAAATTTTCTGTATGAAAGTACTTGATAAATCCGCATTTTTGAAGACCTTCTGATCGTAATTGGCTTTCCATCCGTGAGAGATGAAAACATAGATAACGTCAAGACAGAATTTTGGCCACCGGAACGGGTTCAAAACGAGCCACGATCTTCAAGTTATGAATTTTTTAGCGCGTAAAAACTGCACTTTCAGCACACTTTTTTCACCATATTTCTTCGAGAAAACTCACACAGTCGGATACCTTCTGAATTTGAACATACGTTAGGACATTAAGGAGCACTTTAGGTCATTTGGATGTAAGGACCTTGATGCAACACAAAACCCTAATTTTGAATTCACTGCCTAAGGAGATGATTTGACTGTCCAACTCTTGAGCCATCTTGAACAACTTGGAGATGATTCTTTACATGTCTTGAGAAATATGGGAGGGCAAATTTTGGGGTACAACACCAAGTATTAAAAAAAATCGCAAATAACCGCGTTTCGGAAAAAATTACGCAAATAACCATGTTTCAGATGACTCCCCAAAGGAGGAGCCATCTCACTTGGCGCCTACTCCCATTTTTTAAGGGGAGGCGCCATCTCATTTGGCGCCTATGTGCTTGGGGCATGCCCTAAGCCAAGTGAGATGGCGCCTAGGTGTATTTTTAGGGAAAATTTTGATTTTTTTTGTCTGGTGCGTTGCATATTGGATACAGGATCAACAAAATGGACTTTTTATTAAAAAATATAATTACATCCAACTGTATTATATTAAAAAAACAGATAAAAAAACAGATAAAAAAACAGGAAAAAAAAAACAGATAAATCAATGATCCCCCGTAATCTGGTAATGACCCCCGGTTCCGCATCCCCGTCCTCGCCTTTCCCGTGCTGGGTGTCGTCGCGTTTCCTGTTGCGGCAGGGTCGATGGCCCAGTGAAGTCAATGCGGTCTGGATCCATAAAATTATTCAGATCTCCATATCTAGAAGATCTGCTTTGGTACAGTCGGTTACCCATACCCTCAAAGTTTGATCGTGTTGGCGGTGGGTGGGGTTCCATGGTGGGTCTGTAGCATTGATCGTCTGAGTACGGTGGGTAGAAAGGAAATGGATCTTGAGGTTTTTGGTATTGAGGATGTTGGGTGGTTTGGTGATATTATGGTTGATGGTAGGTTGGGTCGGTTTGTTCGTAATCTTCCGACATTCCCATATAAGGGCTAAGGCTGGATGTTGAGGGGGCCATATTGGGATATACGGAAGACTGAAATTGTGTGTGGGGTATGCGGGTGTGTTGGTATTATGATTGGTATTGTGGTTGGGTGTGAGGCATATCGGGGTGCAAGACATAGCGGTGACGCCTCTGCCACATCTTACACCATTCCGGAGCGAAGTCTTTCCAGTTAGTAAGACCCCACTGGGCGTCGACCCTTTTAAGATGCCATGGGGACAAACAAGTTGGATCACTTGGTATCTCTTGATGCATTTCGAACTGCATCTTCACACGGTCGCTTTGGTGCATCTCCACAATGTTGAACCGAATGATTGCAGTCTTTGCGGTCCAAATTGCTGCATCCTCCAGTTTTGGATCATGGCCCAAACCCAAATATGGTCTCCAGAGGAACTGCGATAAAATTTAAATCACGTTAACAAAAACGTAATGTATAAATAATTTAAATGAAGAAAAGTTTAAAGCTACGACGTACATCATCCGGGCCTAAGTGATCCAACAGATTGCGGTATAGTGCGACATTGAATCTTGGATTCTTGCCGTAATCCATACCCCTCACGCAATACCTAAAGGAAATGAAAAACATTTTATTCTTAGCATATATTTGGTGAAGAGATGAATAGTAATAAATGATATAACTTGATGACTTACTTTGTTGCGTACGGGAAAACGAAAGTGTTGTTGTTGATGGGGTTTAAGGACTCCATCCTCCACCAACCCCAGGCTTGTAGTAAAAAAACGCACCCATAAAGTGTACATTTTTCCTTGACTGCATTTTTGCACAAGGAACTGTATAGGTGGGCTAAAACTGCAGAACCCCAACTATATTTTCTTGTTTTTTCAAAATTTCTTAGTAAATGTAAATACATAAAATTTACACTATTTCCCGTACTTTCGGGAAATAAAAAGGTACCAAATAGTATCATAAGATAAGTTCTGGCTTTTACTACCCTGTCTTGCTCAGAGGAATTTTCGTTTAATTCCAAACTTGCATAATGACTTTTAAGCTTAGTGAGTAGTATTCCATGACCTCTCGCACCACCACCTTCAACCATATCCCTGCCCAACAGTTCTTCACACTAAGAGTTGGGTTGTTGAACCGACCCGTTCACGGCCTTACCGTCAACAGGGAGACCTAGTAGCATGTACACATCCTCTAGCGTGATGGTACATTCACCTATTGGTAGGTGAAATGTATGGGTCTCTGGTCTCCACCTTTCCAACATTGCAAGAATGAACTTCGAATCAATTGTGCAGTTGGAGATCTTTATGACATGTCCAAAACATGCGTATTCCAGATATGGTATGATAAATGGGTCGGGAGCCAGGTAGTTGTGAGAACGGATTCGAAATCTTTTGGTGTCCTGAGTTCATAATGTAAAAGGTGTAAGATTAAGTAAGATAAGCAAAGCATTATCTGAAGTATGAAAAATGTATAACCAAAATAGAAACTTACAAATGCGGCAATGTTTTCCCTTGTGCCTCTGTGAGAATCGCCCATTGTTAGAAGAGCCATTGTTTAAAATGCTTGAGATTATGAAAGACTTAGAAAGTGTAAGAGAGTATGAAAGACTTAGAAAGTGTAAGAGATTATGAAAGATTTCGTAGCAGAGAGTGAGACTTGTGTGGGTGTGAGAGATGTATGATATGGTATGTATTTATAGGCAAAACAATTTCATAGAGTGGTTGTTGGTGCTTGCATGCATGCGAAGTGTCACTCTTGCAGGCTAGGTGGTAGCCTAGGGGGTTACATATCTGCATGCATGTACAAAAATGAAAGGTGTCACTCTTGCAGGCTAGGTGGCAGCCTAAGGATGTAACACGACTGGACAGTAAGGGAGGCGCCATTGGACTTGGTGAAAGAGTACAAAAATGAAAGGTGTCGCCATCCCAATTAGCGAATAAGAGGTGTCCTTGGTTGTAGGCTAGGCTCAGGCTACGTGACAGCCTTTAAGATGCCATGCCTGAATGCATGTAACCCTATTGGAGGTGATGGGAGGAGACTTACAAGATACAGTATAGGTGCAGAGTAGGCGCAGGCTAGGTGGCAGCCTAAGGGGTTACATATCTGCATGCATGTATCACGATTGGACAGTAAGGGAGGCGCCATTGGACTTGGTGAAAGAGTACAAAAATGAATGGTGTCACCATCCCAATTGGCGAATTAGAGGTGTCCTTGGTTGCAGGCTAGGCTCAGGCTACGTGACAGCCTTTGGGATGCCATGCATGTAACACTATTGGCAGCCTTGGGGGTTACATCCTTACTTAATTGAAATTTTTAGTCTTACGTTTATCATAACATTGATTCACTTAATATGTTAAATCTTCCAACCTTCAAACGTTCTTACAATCAAACCTTCAAACCTTCAAACAATCAAACATACAAACCTTCGAATAACTCATAAAGTTCAAACATTCCAACCTTCAAACCTTACAATATCCAAACCTTCATACAATCAATAAACTTCAAACATTCCAACCTTCGAATAACTCATAAAATTCAAACATTCCAACCTTCAAACCTTCAAACCTTCAAACAACCCTACGCAATGGCCTCTGCACCATAATTTGTCGTCAAAGCATATTTCAACGGTGAGACATACATTTGTCTCACCGCTGGGTTTTTGTTTAGAGACACAGACAACATCCAATTTCTCTTAAACGGGAAAGCCAATTTCTCGTACTTCAAAAAACTATTGGAGGCCAAACTTGGATGAGGCCCGGTGACCTAGATATTTTATCCGAATCCCGTTTTTTTTGGAAACAACCAAGTAATTTTTTATAAGGTTGAAGTTCAAGATGACGAGGATCTCCAGAATATGTTTTCCAGCCATGTGTATTCTGGGTACGACTCTATTGAGTTGTACATTATGCTGCGAGAGCCTCAGATGACACAACTGGTTGATCCTTTGGAGAATGGACAAGCTAAGGTAGATGCAGTTGATGAAGAAGAAGAAGATGACGAGTTAGAGTTTGATGAAATGGTGAATGATGATTCCGACGATGATGGCATACCTAGTATTCTTGCAAATGAAATCTACACACCACCTCTGCACATGACAAACTTCAACATGGGCGGAGATGAACCTTCTACTGACTTATTTTTCAATGCGTATATGCAGTCGGATGAAAATTAAAAAGAGAAGGACAAGTTGCGTAACAGAGAGGAATGCATCAGAGCCATAAAAAAATTCCACATGCTTAACTCAGTTGATTTTAAGGTGGACCGTGTCAACCCGGAAAGGTACAAGATCAAGTGTGTCCACCCTGACTGTATGTTCAAGCTGACCGCATCATACAGATTAAGAGGTGACTGCTGGGTCATAGGTTCCATGACTACCCACACTTGTGTAAGTTCCACTCAATCATAGGACCACCGAAAACTTAACTACGATCTCATCTGTCAAGAAATCCTACCCCTGGTCAGCAACGACCCATCTTTGAAGGTGAAAACAATCATCTCCCACATCACCATGGTTTTTAACTACACTCCGTCTTACCATAAGGTGTGGTTAGCAAAGACTAAGGCGATTGAAAAGGTGTACGGAAACTGGGAGGAGTCATACCAAGAACTTCCTCGCTACCTGAATGCACTCAAGACATATTCTCCGGGTAGTGTTTATGTTCTGGAAACAGTGTCAGCATACGCCCAAGATGGTAGTCCACTAAACGGCAACGGAATATTCAGTCGAGTGTTTTGGGCATTTCAACCTTGCATCATGCAAACCAATTATACAAATTGATGGGACTTGGTTATATGGGAAGTACAAAGACACGCTACTGATGGCAGTTGCACAAGATGGCAACAACAACATTTTCCCCATTGCCTTTGCCCTTGTCGAAGGGGAGACCGGTGGTGCTTGGAGCTTTTTTCTGAAAAATCTGCAGACACACGTGGCTCCTCAACCAGATCTCTGTTTGATCTCGGACAGACATGCCTCCATTGAAAGTGCCTACAATAATCCTGCAAACGGTTGGCATGACCCTCCTTCTACGCATGTCCATTGCATTAGGCATATCGTCTAGAATTTCACGAGGGAGATCAAGGACAAAACATTAAGGAAAGCGGTTATGAATGCGGGATATGCATTGGCACAACCCAAATTCAAATATTACCGCAACGAGATCCGTTTGTCAAATTCGGAAGCCGATAGGTGGATCGACAATATTCCGGTGGAAAAATGGACTAGGTCATACGACAATGGCCAAAGATGGGGGCACATGACAACGAATCTTATTGAATCAATGAATGGGGTATTCAAAGGAATACGAGACCTCCCAATCACTGCTTTGGTAAAATCTATGTATTTTAGGATGGCTGCGTTATTTGCCAAAAGAGGTGAAATATGGAATGCGGTGTTGCAATCTGGACAACTATGGAGTGAAAGCTGCATGAAATACATTAAGGCAGAAAGTGCTAAAGCCAACACTCATATGGTTATACGGTTTGACCGACACAACCACAACTTCATTGTGAAATAGACAATCGACCACAACGAAGGCCTGCCAAGACAAGAATATAGGGTCATGCTACCTTCTCGTTGGTGCGATTGTGGAAGGTTTCAAGCATTTAGTATGCCTTGCTCTCATGTCATTGCCGCTTGTGCTCATACCCATCAAGACGCGCTGCAACTTCTGTCAAATATTTACAAATTTGAAATGTTGCTCAATGTTTACAACAACAACTTTCCTTTGGTAGCAAAACCAGATTATTGGCCTGCATACAACGGCGAAATAGTGTGGCACAATGACCAAATGTGAAGGAACAAGAAGGGTCGTCCCAAAAGTAAGTGAATCACAACAGAAATGGACGATCTTGACAAGTTGGAAAGAAAGTGTGGTTTATGCTGTCAGGTCAGACACAATCGCAAAAATTGTCTGAATCGGACGTTTGCCTCGACCACATAAAAATTGTAATACATAAAATCTTTCCTTAATTATGTTGTAAACATTAGGGTTTTCTGTTAACATATTTTTCTACAATAAATATTGCACGTACAAGAAAAATTAACGATATTTCGTATACGAAATTACAACTGTTAACACAATTTCATCTGACCCATGCATCATCAACATTACATCGCTGTCTGTTTTGACTTCCTCCAACCATACATTAGGTCTTCTTGTTGCCTGTGAGGTTGTTGTTCGTTTTTGCTGGATCCTTCGAATTTTCCCCCCTCCGCAATGTCTCCATCTAGCCATCGCATCAACTCCCGCTTCAGACGCTCCATGGAGTGAATGTGCCTGAATTTCATTTTCATCGCAGGTTTCGTGGTGGAGAAGATAATGTAACCATATCTGCTAAAAATCATGGGCGATGTCATGACGCAAATAACAGAGTAAAAAATAAAAATACAGTGCGAGAAAGTATGCGAAATTTCGGAGAAACGGACGAATTATTTATAAAACAGCATTTTGCCCTAGTTTTGCCCTAGGAGCCAAGTGAGATGGCGCATCCTCTCACTTTTAAGGAGAATGCGCCATCTCACTTGGCTAAAAGTGAAGGGAGGAGCCAAGTGAGATGGCGCCTAGGGCAAAAGTAGGGGTGGAGGCGCCAAGTGAGATGGCTCCTCCTTTGGGGAGTCATCTGAAACATGGTTATTTGCGTAATTTTTTCCGAAACGCGGTTATTTGCGAAATATCATTTTAATACTTGGTTATTGTAAAAAAAAATTCTTTGTTGAAAGTTTGAGAGTTTGGATTTCTTCTTGCTGCATGAAAACCGTGACTTCTCTCGTGGATGGTCCCAATTGTCTTGCAAATTTATCTATTTTCCATTTTTTTTTGACAAATACAAATAACTAACAAAAAATAATACAATAATAACATAAGAAAAATGTAAGATGTTACTATGTTAGTAACAATAATAATAAAAAATTAATAATAAAATGTAAATAAAATTTAAATTAAAAATGATTTTAATTTCTAATAATAATTTAAATTAAAGAAGGTGTTTTCAACTTGAATTAAAATAAAAATTAAGAATCGAAAATGAATAAAAAAATAATATTGACTAAAAACTAAGATTTTTAAATGAACAGAAAATGCAAAAAATGCAAATGAAATATATTTTTGATATTTAATAAAAAATTGTAGCTAAAATGAAATGATGTCACATATTAATGATTTTTTGAATAATGATGCAAAAGATGTAGGTTTAAATGAAGCTAATAAAGATTAATAATATTATTTTTTTTGAATTTTTAGAAATAAAAATCAAAAGGATGAATTAAAAATAAGAAATATGTGAAAAATGATCGACTTTTCAAAGTACGAAGAAAATGCGCCAGATGAAAAAGATAATGAGTAAAAATGGGGTATGACAAATATCAAGATTGCTTACCAAGAATATTAAAAATACAGGATGTCCAAGATCCATACAAGATGCTAGAGATCTGTTTCCCATAAGAATTTTTATTTTTCGCTGATATCCATCTTCTGAAAAGTTAAGCTCTCTTCTTTGTTTAAATTTTCAAAGGTTGAGCTCCCTTCTTTGTTTAACTTGAAGAAATAATGATTTTCTGCAATTGCAATTTATCAAATGAGCAAAAATACAATAACAACATTTCTCCAAAACAAAAATACAATACCATTTTGTGAGATAGATTACAAAGGCAGAAAAATATTTTGTTCTAGATAGAAGAACATTGAATATTTTTTTGTTTTGAAATCTATCCAAAATAATGATGCAAGTTTTGGGCGGCTTCATATTAACACGAATTAGGGTAAAATCTAATAATTGTTTTTTATAGTAAAACATGTCTATTATACCCCTCAATTTATTTATAAAACCGAGGTAATGTTATTATTATTTATATTTTTTTAACTATCACCTCAGTTAAGGTTAAAAATCAAGGTGATAGTTATTATTATAATTTTTTTTAATATTACATTGTCTATACATAATATTAAAATAAATTGTTTACAACAAATCTCTTCAATGATTTTTCTGCACTTGCAATCTATCATATAAGTGTTGATGCTTGAATGTCAGAACTTTGCTTCCAAGATTGATTGTTGATGCTATCAGTATCACTGTCTTCACTAGCATATACAATGTGCATGCTTTGATTGCATCCAACTTCTAATAAGGTGTTTGTTTCAAAAATTGGAAAATATTTTTTCTGCACTTGCAATCCATCAGTAAAGACTTTTAGGAATAAATCATAGTTGTTCAAAACCTTGAACAACAACAAGGGCAACATCAACATCATTGTTTGAGATAGATTGCAAAGGCTAAAAAATGTCTTGTTCAAGGTAGAAGAACATTTTTTTTCAGTTTTGCAATTTATCCAAAAAATGATGCATTCGACGGTGGGACGACTTCAAATAAGATAACATTAGGGTGAAATTTGTTCAACGAGTGTTTTTATAGTCAAATATGATTATTTTATCCCTCGAGTTATCAAAGAAACCGAAGGGTTAGATCATTTATTTTACACTTGTAAAAAAATAAAAAACATAAAGTTCAATAGATGGGATTCGGAGCATGTCCGGAATGGTATATCACCTCGGTTTTTAAAATAATCGAGAGAACAAGTTGTTTTTTTAAAAATAAAATATAAAATATGACGCGCCTTGGAATAAAACCTCGTATTTTTTTTGGATGACGTCAAAGCTTCGTCATGAAAATCGTTATTTATTGCAGTGATGATACCCTAAGTGAATGTGAGCATGCGATGGCATATGTTTGTGTTATGTTATGTTTTATTTAACTTGTGTTATAGAGAAGGTGTTGTATGTTGTTTGTTTTTCTGCTGCATGTTTTCTAAATGATTTTGATTTATTGAAGGATTATTATTGGTGATACTTTAAATTGTTGAGTAATCCTTTATAGATAAGTTTTCGGTGTTTTGGGTGTTACAAAGTGGTATCATAGCAGGTAGGTTCATTCGGTCAGGTTTATGTAATATTATATGTTTCCTAGTATGCGATATGTGTGTGAAACATTGTTAGAGCTTTCTCGTTTTTCTTACTGCTAGTTAGCAGAAGCGGGAATGAAACAAGTGAGGGAGAAGCTTTTGATTCTTTGACTCTGGTTACTTATGGTATTTTTCGAGGGCAAAAATTATGTAAGTGAGAGAGAGTTATAACACCTCATTTTCGTTATATTGTTTATAATTAATTTATCTATAATTTTTATGTGATTTATTAAATTGTTGTGTAGTTATGGGGGTATGTATGCCCGGGGAGGGGGTGTAGAGAGAGTTAGAGTTGATTAGAATTATCAAATTAGGGATTTTTGGTTATTATAAAAAATAGGAGTTGAGAGAATCAGGAGATTTTTTTATCATTACGTGAAAAGGAAGAGAATAGGAAGCAAGAGCTTTTGGAAGGAGAGCTAGGTTTTGAAGGGAGAATGCATATGAGCTGTTTATTTTGCAACTGCTTGCTGGAAAAACAAGGCAGGGGGAGAATTGATTCAATAGAGGGTATAATGCATGAAGGTTTGAATGAGGAGTCATTAACCTCTAATAGGATTTGTGTGAGTCTGTCATGATTTGTTGTTGATGTATGTCAATATGATTTAGATGATTTATTAGGATAAGAATTATGTTTTCATGGATGAATTTGCATTAATTGATCGTATAATAACTCATTGTGTTTTGTTGACTATTCTTCCATGGATGTGTTCTTGAAACATTTAACACCTAACTTGAAGAATCTGTTAATTGGTGTATATGATGTGGTAATATTGGATTAGATGGGGTATGGAGTTAGATTTTCTAAATAAGTTATTTGGACATGTTAGGGAATGTTTGCGATATGTTTAAGTTGAAACAAATGAGCTTAGAAATTAAATTCTCATAAGGAAATCGTAGGAAAACGCATGACAATATTGATCGACTTGTTTCGTGTATATCTTGAGCTTCATAAGATTGTTCGAGGCACTGTCAGTTGCATTAGAAAGCTAATGTAATATTCTTTCCGTCTAAGTGGAGAAATTGGGTTTAGGAGTGTTACAACAGTAGAGGTTCTCTGATTTTATACTAGAAATGTTGGTGAATTTGGTTATGCATTGGTCAGCTTGTTTCAAGTGTAACTGTAGTCTCGTGAGTCCGTTTAGGGTGTGGTAAATTGCGTTGGAAATAGGATTTAATGATTCTTTCAACTGGAAATATTTATAATTTTCTCATAAGTATATAATTTTTAGCGCCGTTTTAAAGTCAAGCGAAACATTCTTCCCAATGCGAGTACCCGTTCTTGTTGCTTGATTAAACTGAACTGATTAGTGTATTAAGCCCTAAAATAAAAATCATATTCTTAAAATAGACTCTCTCAACTTTTCGGAACATATTCATTTGCTTGATTCCGACTTCGTTTGATATTTTAAATAATTATTCGAATATGATAAACTATCATGTTTTTATATAAGTGAATCAATTGTGTTGTTCTATAATATTGAATGTTAATCCTACTGATTATGCTATTGTGTGATTGTGAATAATTGATGATGATGTTATATTGAATTGTAAATTATGATATCATGATGTGATGTTGTATGGTCACGAGATTATTGATGAAATTAAGTGATGTTGTATATAATTATGGGTTAACTTAGTAATATATTGAATTGTAGAATATGTAATATTGTTGTGTTGAGGATGTGTGCAACTCCCTAATTTTTATTAATTAGTTATATATTTGATTAATTAGTTATTTGTCTGATTTTATGAATAAATAATTTAATTTAAATTATTTAATGTATACTCTATGTGACGAGTTAGTCGGGGTGAGATTATCGAGTCGTTCAGTTATCGTTAGAAGATAATGTCGGTTAGTGAAGGAGTAATTAATTAATGAGAATTGTAGAGGAATAGTGAAGTAATAGTAATTGGGCTTAATTGTGGGAATGTGAAGAGTAAGTGGGGTGTGATAGTGAATACATTAACTTTGAATTGGAATTAGAGTTAGTATCATTTTATTGGCGGTTTAATAAAAGAAAAGAAAAGTTAGTAAGGGAAGAGAAAAATAGTCTCACGTAGAAACAGAGGAGAAGGGGAAAAAGAGGAATAACACCAAAGGGAAGAATTCATCATAAATCAAGGTAAGGGTGGGTATTTGTAGGTTATGTTAATTGTATAATGATGTGTAATGGGTATATTTATGCTTAGGGTGAAAATCTCTTCATTTCTAGGTTTTGTAAATGCTTAGGTTTGATTAGAAATCCATGTGTGTGAGGTTGATTTGTGTTGTGATGTTTTGGTTAGAAATTACATGTTAGATATGTTAATTATCTGATTTTATGATTGATATTATGTTTGGTAAAACTAATACAACATCAATATGTTAAATATGATGTGTTATCTTGCTAAGAAGAACAGGTTGAGAAAGAAGTCCTATTTTTTAAAGAACATGTTTAGTTGAAATGTTTCAACATCTAGAGCAACATATCAGATAAGATGTTCTATGCAGGTCATATGACATCGCGCCTGAGTTGAGCTGGATAGATGGATTCTGTTATGATTTAACATATGCATAATATTCTAGGAATATTATGCAATCTTATGTGGTGCTGATTTAAATGTCTGGAAGAATCAAGAAGAATATTGACTTTCTAAATAAGGAGACTTTTTAGGAAAGATTTGGTTGAAGACTTATTTTGTTGCATAATCTTCTACAGAATTGTAACAACTAATATGTGTGATTAAAAGCCCAGATCCATTTAAGATATAGGTTATAAATATAAGCATTGAAACCTAGGATTGGTACCAGTCATTTCATTAAAAAGTTGTAGTTATTAGGGATGAGTCAGTACCAACTTACGACTGGATGAGCTTATTCTCAACAATCGCAACTTGGAAGCTGCCATGGAACATGAAAACCAGACCTGATATGAAAAATCAGAGAGCTAGACATCAACTTTAATGACTGCATGAAAACTGGATTTTCTAAACTCAACAACCTGGTTTCTCAGCAGCTAAGCCAACAGTTCGCCTCCACGGCAGCCATTACCTCTTTGAGCATATCTGCAACATTAGGTTTTGCTAGCTCAATTTTACACCCAACCAGTTCTGAAAATGTGGTTATTAGCACATCCTTTCCATTGTTACATGTCCCTTTACCTAATAGCCAACCTCAAACATGTACCACCACTTTTAACGTTCAACTTTCCATGCCACCCACACCACCACCCTTTTCTGTTCCTCCGCCATAACCCACGATTCAGTCGGGCCGCTCATCCTTTACAAACTACCAATTAACACCACTTCAACCCCCATTTTCCTAACAAACTCACCTATTCCATGCATTTTTGCATCAACCTAATCATACATCCCATACGATGCGGAATCCTGAGGTTGAAGTAGGAGTTTTTGATGGTTCAGATGCTTTGGAATGGTTATTCAAATTAGAACAATATTTTGGTCTTTATAACATTCCTATTGAAAACAAATTGCCTGTGGCTGCTTTTTACATGAAGGGAGAAGCCCTTAGTTGGTATAAATGGATGTTTCAGAACTAGCAATTAACAGATTGGCACTCTTTTTCCAGAGCCCTCGATTTAAGTTTTGGCCCATCAATCTATGAAAACCATCAAGCCAAAATTTTTAAACTCGGGCAACATGGGTCTGTGGCGGAATATAAAACCAATTTTGAAAGATTAGGAAATAGGGTGTCGGGTTTACCACCAGAAGTAATGCTTAATTGTTTTATATTGGGCTTAATTCCAGAAATTCAAAATGAAATAGTTATTCATCAACCTTATTCTATATCTCAAGCAGTGGGCCTTGCTAAGTTGATTGAGTTCAAACTAAAGGACTCCAAACCCAAATTCCCAAAATAACCCCACTACCTATCTTCTTCATATAACCCACACCATATTGTTTCACCCCAAAATTTTCCCTCTTCATTTTACTTTTAGTGGTTTATGTTTCATCATATGCATTTCATACATTGTGATTAGATAGAGGTTATTTTGTTTCTCAAGCTCTCTTCAAACAACAATTTTTTATTGTGTCATTAATCAGTCTGATGGATCTCATATCCTTATTTTTTTGATCATTCGGGCTACCAAGGTTTCTCAGGTCTCAGGATATCTCATTGATTCTTTGTGACATTAGAGGATTCATGATCTGTAAGTGTTGAAGTGTGATATTGGGGTTTGTACTCATCATGTTTGAGCTTGACCAACTGAGGTTCATTGGTATTTGATTCTAGTCTTATCATTCTTAAATTTTTCTTCAAAAGCAAGATTTTGTTCTTGAACTCAGTGATTAAGGAGAGTTTCTATGTGGATTTTCATCAGAAGGGATTGTATCTGGTTTCTAAAAATAAGTGGGTTTTTGGTCCAATTTTTGAGTTCAAATGGCGAAGTTATCGTAAGATATTTTTGGGCTTATCATGGGGTTTTCAACCTTTGGTTTAGATAAGGTCAATTTCAAAAGGCCATTGATACTTGGTATTTGGAAAGACTTGCATTCTTGACGAGTTTTGAAGTTTCAATCGAAACATTTTTGAGATAAAGTAGGAGTTTTGTTCTTCAAGATCTTTGTTATGCACATTTGAAAATTTTTGAGCCAAATTCAAAATTATTATTGTTCCAAGAGTTTTTTATAAGATACAAGGCAAGCACCAAAGTTTTGGTAAGAATCAAAGAGAGTATAAAGTTTGATTTCATTACTTTCAAAAGTTTTGATTTGTACAAGCCACAAATTTCTCAAAGTTTCATTGATATTCAAGCTTATAAGTATAATTTTGGAATATACTTATCTCTAATTTCACTACCAATTACAAGTTTTGAATTTTCAAAATACAAATTACAAGCTTGAATGACAATATACTCCTAATTGATACAAGTTTGTTTTAAACTACATGGAGGTTCTTTTAAGCTTCAAGGTTCTTTGAGCGTTTTAAGTCTTTTCCACCTCTTTCATCCTCTTCACCAACTTGCTCACTCGTCACCATCATTTGTTCATGAAACAAAAGAAAAGAAATTGTTAGTAAGAAATCAAAAGACCAAAACATGAACAAAAACAAGCTTTCACAAAAAGAAGAAATTTCTCTTCAAGTGTCATCACGAGGGTTTGTCATATGAATCAGTTTAAGGGTGGTTTTCAATCATGTTTAAGCCCAGCAACAATCAAAGCCTCATACAATTTTGGTTCACACAAGTCAGATTTCAAACAAGTAATCATGGGCCGAGTTTCTTCATTACAAATCACAAAAACAAGTTTTGGTTCACAGTAAAGAAAGAGAGACAAAGTTATTGCAAGATCAGTGCACATCATCACAAAGCAGTACAAAGTTCAAATTTTAAGCCCAATGCAAAGTTCACAGTTCAGTCAAAACAAGGAAACATAGCAGAAAATTACGCAGCCCAAGCAACAAACAGAAACATATTGCTATTCAAGTATTGTTCGCAAATAACTTGCATAACATCCAACTTGATAAAAATGGACAGGGGAATCAGAAGTACAGTTCAGGAAAAGCAGAGTTCAAAATGCCAAAGTCAGAAAAATATTAAAAGAGGATAAGTCAGAAACGAATGTAAGCAGGCCTCCTGTTATCAAAAACTCAGAATTGATATTCCAGCTCAGCAAAACTTATCAAGCAAACTTCATTGCGAATAAATCCTCACCCTCCAATCATTGTAACAAACTCTCACAATGAACAACTCAGATCAAAATTAATCCCTAACAGTTTTTCAAAAATGATAAATCTATATAAACAGAAGATTCAAGATAGTATTACTCATTCTCCAACTTCTAGAAGAATCACATAAAAGTATCTACAAAATTCATTTAAAAAAACGTTTTCAGAAATCAAGCTAACACAAAACTACAAGAATAGTTCATGCTAAAACCCTAGTTAATTCATCATCTTCCTATCGCAAACCCTTCAGAATACATAGAAAGAGGAAGAGGAAAAACAATCGTAAGTAAACTGAAGGCCACGAAGGAGAAGAAAGAGTGAAAAACTCAAAAAGATATCACTGAGGTAGATTCAGGAGTGGCGTTCTCTCCATTCATCATCAACAGCCTCTTGTTCATCAATGACCGTGCATCAATCGCATCATCATCGTTGGACCATCATTCGCAAACACTTAGGGTTTCGTTCCTCCATTTCAAGATCTACGCGAAACAGTTAACCGTCTAAAAAATCAAGTGCCAAATTCGTGATCAGAAGAGAGAGGCAAACAAGAATATATAAAGAAATTGAATATCGGAGTTGTTGTACCCCAATTTTTCCCCCTAAGATTCCTCTATCATATTATATCAATTCAATCACAACAAGATCACACACTAGGGTTTGGTTCTTCATCCCATCTTTAGGTTTGTCCATGTGGAATCACCAAACACCTTGACTTGTATTTTGTGATCATCTATGTTTTATATTGATTAACTTTTTATTAATAAGTACAATGAATATTTTCTCTAATTGTCGGTATCATAGGTGAAAGCACAATACATTTCATCAAGTTGATCCATAGGTTCATGAGTTTATTTCCATGCCTTATTCAACAAAGCTTCATTGAGATTCAAGCTTCATTATTGAATATATTTTGAAATAATATCATGACAAAGTCTATTATGATTCATCATGTCTCAAGTTGTCAAAAATAGTTCAAAGGTACAAGGGTTGATTGAAGAAGTTTGACCTAGTTGGACAAGTCTTTGGTTTCATTGATCACAAGTTCATATCTCCCTCAATTATCAAGATTTGGAAGTATTTTTGGTTTCTATGGTTTCTCATTATCATCCTCAACAACTTCTATTTACATGACAAAAGTATTTGTGCAAGGAGTCTTGTCAAAATTGAAAAGGGTTTCCAAGGCATTTTGTTGCTCTATGGGGCTAGGGTTTTGAACTTCTAGAGGCTATATCTTGCTCATCTTTTGGTTTTTTGAGTGATTCCAAAAACTTGCTTCTCTATAAAGTGTTATCAACAAATGACTTCAAAAGTTTAAAGAAAATTTTGTGTGGAAGATACCTAATGATGAAGAAAGATTACAACTCCTCTAGATAAGCCATCAAATTCCTTTAGGTGACTTCTAAAGATCATAACTTGGTCAATTTTTATCTCCTTGAGCCCATTATTTTTACACAATGATCTTGAAGATGTGAACTTCAACTCTTCTTTTATGTGCGAAGTTTGAAAATGGATGGAAGATGCCCTAAGGATGCAAAAGATTATAGGTCATTTTATGCATTTTTGCCAACTTCAAAAAGTCATGACCTTCTCGTTTTTTGGAGATTTTAAATGGTTCAAGTATCAAAATGTCATTCAAGAGATCTACTTCATGCCATCTTTTTTGGTCAAGTGAAAATTTCAAATGGAAGACCGTGTTTAGATGAAAGACATTATAAGTCATGTTTTGAAGAAAAACTTAGAATTTTTCTAAGTACAAAAGACAGCCTTTTTTTTCTCAACTTTGACTCATCACAATTTTCAGCTCAAGCATCCATTTGATTCCATTCTTTGCACATTGTAAAGCTTGTGATCTCATCTTTCTAAAGCTTCAAGAATCATGTCCTAAGACTCCTTGAGCTGAGAATGCCATTGATTTAAACTTGGTAACTTGAAACTGAAGTTTCTTCAAAAGTCGGAATTTGAAATCTTTGATTTAGCTTCTAAACACATTTTTCTGCATGCTTTTGCTTCTAAACATGTTTAGTGAACCTCCAGAAGTGATTAACATATTAAAACACAAGGTTTGGATGAGTTTTGATCAAGTTAGAAGTCACAGTTTTCTTGTTTGCAACTTCACACGATTTCCCTCCAAACTTCATCATTTCACACGCTTGAGCATTCAATCAGCTTCCCTATAAATAGAGGATCACACCTCATTCATTTTCTCAAGCTTAGAGAGCCACAATCACCCGGTCAACCTTCCTCTTAAACTCAATTTTCTGCAATTTGAATTTGCTCTTACAACCTTTCTCAATCATTTTTCTTTGTCAATTAACCCTCCTTGAACCTCACTGAAGCTAACAGAAGAAGAATTAAGCTCTAAGACTTCCTAAATCGTGTTATCCAAGTCCAGTTTCAGAGCTATGTAACTTAACTTCAATAAGTAGATTCCTTCACCAATTCTCTCAAACTTTGATATTGTAATGAAGCTCTCATCACCTTGATTCTAGTCGCAACACTTGTTTTCAACTGGAAGTACATTTTTGCCATGAAATTTCAAATCCCTTTTCAGAACTTCTTTTCAAAAATGACTGAGTTATAGTTTATATAATTCTTCGCGAAGGTACCGTTGGAATCGTCTTGAAGAGATGAAGCGAATGGTACCAGTATCGTGTCCTAATTTTACAGTTTCTGAAACCTGCATATTCGTTGGCTGGAGGTTGAAGATGACCAACGTATCATCTATCAACCAATGAAGGCGTGCCATGCATATTTTCAAATCTTATTTAAATAATTGATTCCATGCTTTATTCACTAAAGACCATGATATGCACAACGCGCCCGATCCGTCGGATTAGCTTACTAACGCGTTTTGACTCTCATCCATTGGTCCACATTTTTTGACTTTATTTTATTTCTGATTTTTATATTTAAATTGTTTTAATTTTCAAAAAATCATAGAAAATTCATTTTAACTTCAAAAAATCTAAAAAAAACTATGAAAAATACTTTTGATTTTTCTCTTTCTGATTATTATTTTTTCACAATTTTATTTTGTGTTCTGATATTTTTTATAATTTTTCACTTTATTTGAATTGTTTTAAATGTTTAAAAATACTTTTCTTAATTTTTAAATTTTGAAAAAAATATGGAAGGATCCAATGACCTTTTGATAAATATTGGTGACATCATTTTATTTTTATTTCTGACTTTACTATTTTTCAAAAAAAATTGTTTGTTTTGCCTATTTCTTTTAATTTTAAAAAATAGTTTCTGACTTTAAAAAATTACCGAAAAATTTATATAAATATTTGAACTCATTTCTGATTTTTATATGGTCATGTTTGATTTTTCTTGGATGTTTTGAATATAGCTGTTATTTTCTACTTTTATTCCCATTTTTAAACCTTTTTTTAAAAATATTTTTCTTTATTTTTTAAACATATTTCATCTTGTAAGGCATCTATAAGTCCATCTCAACAATATTTTTTAAACATACTTCTATCAACAATCACCTTTGGATGGCATCTATAAGTCCATCTCTGACAACTCTCCATCAACTCTCAAAATGGCATCTGTAAGCCCATTCCCTATTTAATCAAATAACACATAGTCGAGTGCAAATTTCTGGGCACTCTAGTGTTCAATCATCTTCTACCTTCAAGCTACGAACGACAACGTGCCATACTCGCTTTTCAGGTTTAAGAAGATTGAACAGGGGAAGTTGTTGTACCCCAAAATTTGCCATCTCATTTCTCACTATTTTTATCACAAGATCTCTATTGATTTAAGACTGTACAAGGTTTGATCAGCTCAAGATACCTCCTCAAACACGGATGTCTCAAAACTAGGGTTTGAGTTTGCACAAGTACAATTGGACTTTTAATGCCCCGTATAGTTTCCATGGATCATATTGGGCTCTCAAGCATCAGGTCAAATATAAAACTTCTGAATCCTCGAAAGGAGGAAGAGGAAACTGTCGAAAGGGTAAAGCAGATAAAAAAGGTGTGCAGTTGCAGATAACCATATCGAATTCAAAATCTTGTTCGGGCTGTTCGAACCATATGACTGATCTAAAGGAGTGGTTGGTAGATTTTGACAAGTCGAAGAAGAGCAAGCTTGCTTCGATAACCAAGCTTCGACTGGGTATTGGCTTCCTTCGAGCAACCTGCTTCGATCCACCTATAAACCCTTCGACACACATAGTTTTGACACTATAAATTACAAGTCTATCTTCATGCTTACTACGATCCACAAGCTTCGACTGGGCAATGGCTTCCTTCGAGCAACTTGCTTCAATCCACCTCTAAACCCTTCGACACACATAGTTTCGACACTATGAATTACAATTTAACAAAAGTTTGCTGATAATAGTTCATTACAAGAAGAAGGTACTGGAAACATATTCTTTTGAATGAGTAATGGAGGAAAGTCATGATTAAAGATGTGCTCTATATACCTGGAATAAAGTGAAACTTGCTAAGTGTTGGACAACTAGTCGAAAGAAGTTTCTCAGTTGTCATGAAAGATGGAGTTTTGAGATTGTTCGACACCAAGAACAATTTAGTCTTAAAATCTCCGTTGTCGAAAAACAGGACATTTAAGACAATGATCAATTCGATAGAAGTTAAATGTTTGACAACTGTTCGACCACAAGGATAGTTAGTTGTGGCATTTTAAGTTTATACATTTGAACTTTAGACCACTTAATCCAATGATTACTCAAGATATGGTTGCTGGTATTCCATGTCTTGAGATGCCTTAAAAAACTTTGTGAAGTTTGTTTATTGGAAAAGCAATCCAGAAATTATTTCGTTTCAATTATGCCAATGAGATCATCTTGCACACTCAAAGTGGTACATTCAGATGAATGTGGTCCATCGGAAGAACATACAGTTGGTGGAAACAAATATTATTTTGTCTTTTGATGAGTTTGGTCAAAAGTTGTGGATCTATGTGATCAAAACTAAAGGACAGAGTATTCAACATTCAAGATGCTTGTTGAAAACCAGAGTAAGAAAAATATCAAAGTTCTATAGAGATTCAAGATCTTTGTATAAGGAATCAAGTTGAAGACAGAATCCATAGTCCATGCTTCATGATCTTGCTTTGCAGGCCTCAAACTTGTGTTTAACTCCATAATTAATTGTTTACACAATTAATTAAGCTATTACCCAAGTTATTAAGCCATTGTCCAAAAGATATTTCCATAAAGTAAGCTTGCTGGTACAAGATTTGTCTTGAGCCCATTCCTTGCTTACTTCTGATTATACTCCACCATAAATCATGGAAAGTAGCCCCTCTATACCAACAACTTTGGTACTTCATCTTGGGATCATGGAAAACTTGACATAACTTGATATTTGCATTCCAACCACACCATAATTTGTTATCTTGCAAATCTGATTACTTCAACTTCCCAAACCTTTTCTCTATAAATAAAGACGCCATTTGCAAGCTAAAGGGGCCAGATTCTTATGTGTTGAAAAATCCTCAAATACTCTCAAACTCTCAAAAACTCAGAACCTGCACACAAGCATAAAACTTGGCACAACCTGACTTTACACACAAAATCTCATTTCCCTTCGTGCATTTTTTTGGGCCTTTTGATTCACTAAGCTTTCATATACCACATAGAAACTACCCCAACCCTTAAACCACTTTTGTAACTCCTCTTTCCTCATCCACCAATTCCAAAATCCTTCTGGCTTTTAAAGCAAAATGGTGATCCCACTAGCTCAAGGAAGGTCAGTGCAAGCTTAATCCATCACCGAACCATTTCTAGAAGTCATATTAAGGTCATTCGAATTTCAATTCAAGAGGTACAATTTCTTAACTGTGATATCTTAATACAAGAATTTTTAGCACGTACAAATAAAAGAAAAGATGTAGATATCATATCTAGGAAGCTGACCATGCTCTTAGTTTTGATTATCACTGATTATACATTGAGAATTTCATATCTGATCAGTTAGCTTTTAGTTTTGTTACTGAACTAAATTCATGCTAACCTCTGATGCATAGCTTTCGAAAATTACATGGTTGTATTCATATTCAAATTCTAGGCAGGTTTGATGTTTACATTTTTTTGATTTGGCTGAGAAATGAAGCTTTTAGACGCTTAACAATGGTGATATAAATCCTTGCGCGCGCGAAGGAAGAAGATGAAGCCATGTTCAAATTTTCAGAAATGAGTTCATTTTATATTTAGTGCAAGTTGGATAACTAATGGATAAAACAGACCATCCCAGTGGTACAAATAGCGCATGCTAAAGCCTTGCCATGTAGAAGATCCTGGGTTCGAGCCCCAGCGAGACCTTTTATCATTTTTCCAAATTTTCTCACTTTTTCTTTGTTTGTAAGAAGCGCGTCCGGGCCTCCATTGGCTGGCCTTGACATTTTTATTTTTCTGACCCCCCCCATTTTACTTCAACAATGCAGCCCATTTTTATTTTTTTAGTTCTCTAATTAAATGATTATTGGGCCAGGCCAAACAAAAACTAATTTCATGCAAAAAACCCTAAAATTGCACCTTTGATTAATTTCATTTTTAACTTAATTCAATTTTCCTATTTTAATTAATTACCCTTATTTAATTATTTAGGTCAAAATCTTTTCCTAACAAAAATCCAAAGCAAAATCCATTTCTTTTGTATTCCTAGTACATTATATTCATGTCATTTCTTGTACAAATTTAATATGGTTGTAATAGATAATTAGGGTTTAATTTCTTGCAATCCCCATTTGTAAATTTGTATCCCCCTTTCCAAATGATGTAATAGCGCAATAAATTTACTTTCCGCAATTTATCACCTTCATATCAATGCTAGTAAATTAGGGTTTGTATGGAAAGATAAAATCAATGCTTAGAAAACCTTAATCCAAGACAAAATCAAGCATGAAAAAATAAACACTTGCACACTTACACCTATAGGGTTAACTCCACTTGTTGCCTTGAGAAAATGGTCATGTTATGCATGTGAGACGTCTTAGAAAAAATAATCAAGAAATACAAGATCATAGTCCCTCGATGACGCTTCGAATGTTGCCTTATAAATGATCTTAGTCCCTCAAGAGAAATGCTAAGATATCTCACAATATTTCTATTCATGACTATACAATGACCCACGCCCGTCCCTTTACATCCAAATATAAGGATTCTTACCAATCAATGGTGAGATAGCAATATCAAAGGAAGATAGAAATGAGCAAAAAGACTTTGGAGTAGGTAGAATATTCTTAGTTGCTTGCTCACAATCCATCTTCAAAAAAACAAACATCTTTTAAAACACACCAAACACTTTCAAAACATGAAATATTTTCAAAAAGTCCAACACTTTGTATGCATTCTTATAGAGAAGAGAATCATTACAAAGTTTGCCTAAACGAATGCGCTTTTCAAAAATACTTTCAAAACCCACCACAAACACATTTCAAAAAAAGAAATTTCAAAATTGATCTAGCAAGCAACTAAGAGCCCATAGATAACTATGGATAAAATAGTGCTAACACCTTCCCTTTTCATAACCTACCCCCCGAACTCAAGAAAACATCTCAAAGGTCTTTCATGTTCTTTTCACCCTTTCCTTATTGGATAAAAGAAAAGTCGATGGTGACTCTTGCTATCCGCAACAATTGCGATCAAATGCAAAACACCCAAGTCAGTTCTCTCACCGTATTACAGAACTGTCAACTCTGCTGGGGAGACTTAAAAGTGGGGTTACCTTAGTCCGAGATCACATTTACTTGATTTCATTATTTGATTTGTTTGCTTTACATTTATGGGTCCTTGTTTGGGTTTGTATTGATCCTCTACCCGGATCTAGGAACACCATTAGTTAAATAGCAAAGATTGTGGAGACTGTACGGTGTAGATCGATATGGTTGAGACAATAACTATGTTAATGTGACATATTTGTGGGTACCGATATCCCTTATGGCAAATTAAGGAGAATACGGGACCGCTGAGTGATGTCATGAAGCGCTAACGAGCCATAGAACCTTTAATTGAACAACTTAGACATTAGGAAGTAGTGAGATAGCCAGTTTCGATGGAAAGCTGAAAATTGGTTGATACTCGATACTACACTCATTGAGATCGGAATTTTGGTATATTTTGGCCGCAAGAAAAGATTAATTGTGCTGAGACAATGCCCAATGAACCCAATTAATTTCTAGGACAGGTTGAACCAACTAAACTTCAAGAGGGTACTTACATACAAGCTCCATGCAAGCCTAAACCTAAGGACTTGTTTGCTTTGCTTGTATATGATTACTTGTACATAACATCATGACATCATGCCATAGCATTATCGATAACCATTTCAAGGATCTCAATGGCCTATGATACAGGGTCATGATGAGCCAGACGTCTATCAAGGGGTAAGAGGATTTATTCTCCTCTAACCAAATGCTATCGAAGACCAAATCACGGTAACAAGAGTCAAGGGCTATGACCCACTCGACATAATGAGCTTGATTCTCATGGAAGGACATCCAACACTACGAAGTTCTCCAATCAAAGTTGTGATCAAAGTTCAACTTACAATGTTTTCTTGTATATACCCCACGAGATCCTTGAAAACATCACATCTACATATCATACATGTCATCATAACAGGTTTTCCCCATATAGGTTTCTTATCTGCTTACTGTTTATTTCAGTAGAGATGGCTCTAGAACAGACTGTCATAGATCTCCAGACCCAAAATGCTCAACTTCAAGAATTTTCCTTAAACATATCAAAGGGGCAACAAGAACTTAAAGCACTCCTCACTGATACATCACCAAGAAGAATCCTGAAGACGACAAGGATAGCCAGTTGAAGAAATTGCAAGTAAAGATAGCAACAATGAGAATCTAGATGTTGGGACAAATGGCTCTTATCCAAAACTTAGCTTGGGGACAAGAAGAGCTGAGATCCCTCGTCAATAAGCTTCATCAAGATGGGTGCAACCATTTAGAACAAACACTTAGAATTGGGGATCGAGTCATTAATTAGCCTTCGATAGGACAAGAAGTTGGAACACCTTTCAAAATGGCTACTACACTAAGAGTCCAACAACGTCCTCACCAACCACGAAAGGGTGTCTCGCGTAAGCAAGATACGCCCAAGAGACAATTTACCAAGGTCAACATGCCTTTGGCTCAAGCATTGCATCATATGTTGGAAGCCAAGTTGGTTACATTAATGGAGCCTCCTCAAAAACCTAATACTTCTGCTCCTAGTTATCATCCCAATGAAAGTTGCGCATACCATTCCAACAGTCAGGGACACGACATTAACCACTGTTGGGCATTGAAGAACAAAATTCAAGACCTGATCAACGGAGGAGTGTTGGAGTTTATACAAGGCGGTCAACTGGAGTTTTTCTGTCGCCCCTCAAAGACACACCATCTGAAGTGACAAAGTTTAGGCGGAGAAAACTTTTTTTTTGTTTTTTTTTGTTCATTCGGATTTTCAGTTGTAATTTCTTTATTTGCTTAAACACTTATCTTTATATCATACTTTGGTTACTTTCATTAATGCATTGCATATGTTTGTATTGAATTAGTACATTCGTTTTCACTATATTTAAACTGTGCTTTTTACTCCCTTTATGATATTCAACTCTTGTTAAAAGTTGTAAGCGTTTAGAGGGAGGATGACAAAAATAATACCTTAATCTGATACAATATGCTTTTGGAGAGACCTTGCTGATGATGTGTAGGCGTTGTTTCAATTCCTAAACACTGGAGTTATAAGGAAGATAATCCCTAGTCAACCCCTTTGAGCCAAAGAAGTAGGAGTTTTCTTTTTAACACAAATTGAAACCTTTAATCAAAACCTGGGGAAGGGTAGTTTCTCAGTTAATTCAACGGTGCATTCAGTCACAGGATGTCACTTCGCAATGAAAATATCCTTCAGAATAAAAAAAATAGTGTTGGTTCCCTGTAAAATAGGTAGTCATTATCTCTCAAAAGAAAAACCCACTAAGTCAAAACCTACGAAGGAGACTTAAGAAAAAACTGGGGCATCCCGCTGACTGTAGTCTCAAAAAAAAGAAAAAACATTCAGGAAAAAATCAGGGATAATAAATCAAAAAGAGGTTAATACAAATCCTCGACAACATGAAAAATGTTACAAAAATGACTACCTTCTCAAATAAACTTCCAAGTATCCAAACCCTCACCAAAATATCATTCCATATTCAATTGAAATCTAAATGCACAATTAACTGAGTTTAGGACTGGAGAACATCATGGAGAACGGGGTGGATACAAATAAACTTCGAGCCTGATCCTTTGTTTCTTAAATCGTGAACCAGGCCACGTTACAACCCCTTTAAAATCCTAATTGAAGCATGGGTTAGTTCGAAAGCATACTGTTACAAAAGGTATCCTGACTCCTGTAAGGCTTGCTGTAAATCCTGAGTGGAATTCATATTCTTAAAATTTATTTTATTCTCTAAAAATGCATTTTCAAAACTTTAAGACAAACATAAACTTTGCATTGTTTGAAATACCATTGTTTGCATATGAATAATTGTTTGACAATAGAGAAATTCACACGGTGAACATCCAATGAACGAAAATTCTCCCAAGAAACAGAATCACTTAAAAATTGGAAGACACTTCCAATGACAAATCTCCCATAATCAAGTGGCATGACAGGTTACTGTCCAACTCATTTGGGGCAGTCAAGTCGAGATTCCAAAAAATATCTCAAGAAGTGTTGAATAATAGGGGCAGGTTTGCATCTGAATCACTTAGGGCATTGAACTTGAATTCCAGCAAAAGTGTCATGTATGATCAAGCACACATTTTCTGGCAGCGCTATAATTATGGACATCGACAAATCCCCACAAAGTCCTTTTCATAAGGTGATCACCGTTGAAGTCGCCAGATCCACCTTTATAAATTTATCCCCACAGAATAATCTTTACGGATAAGGGTACAAACCCCACAAGGCCAAATTCAAATATATTCCTCACAAATTTGGATTCATGCAATCCACAGCCAGATTTTCAATCTCCGGAAAACCCTCTCCCAACTGAGTTGGTCTAAAAAAAAGAAGCCTTTTGGGATTTCTTCCTAAAGAGACACCTCCCCAACAGTTCGTCAAATATTCTCTTTAATAGGGTTTATTTCCCCAACAAACTACAGATTCCCCAGCTTAAGTTTTCCTCTCAGAATATTACAAATTAAGGGACCACAACCCCTAATCCCCAATGAAGCCATCAACAATGTCAGTGTTGTCCCTGAAAGTTACTGCAAAGCCTGGACCCGACCAGATATCAGTTTAAAAGCTCCTCTTCCCCAGTCGAGTTTTCCACTATCCCTAGTGAGTTGCTGTAAAGCCTAGGATCCAACCAGATAATAGTTAACTTCCATATCCCCAGCAAGTTGGTGTGAAACCTGGAATCCGACCAGATAACAACTACCTTTCAAGAGGTAATTCCCCACCAGAGAAACTGACGACTAGAACTCCTGAACTCTTTCCCTCAAGCAGAAATCAACACTCTCCATGGAGTTTCCTTCAAGAAAAGTCAACATTACCCAGTAGAGTTCTCCTCAAACAACAGAATAGGAATCCCCAGCGGAAACATTTTAAAACAAGGTCTGGAGAGGAGCATACTCTTCATCCCCAGCAGCAGTTTGGGATTTTATTTCCCAAGGCTCACCATCATTTGTCAAGGATTTATTTTCCCAGACAAAGATACACTTTAACAACATTTCACATTTCATATGTCATAGCATATGCATACAAAACGCATATAGCACAATCTCATTTATTTTGAGAACACCATTACACAATGAATTTCATATATCATGACATTGCATATAGCTAACGCTTTACCTTTTCAGAAAAAGATCAATCAATAAATGGTTATCATCAACAATTTTTAACAGGTCCAAGATTAATTTCTGAAGCAAGCTAAATCAACTACCTAAGTGACCAGATGCAACTTCACACAGGCTCATCATCAAGCAATCTTACACGGGTTCCTTTTGACTTCCAAATGCAGCTTTACACATGCTCATCATGAAGCAATCTTACACGGGTTCCTTCTGACTTCCAAATGCTGCTTTACACAGGCTCATCATGAAATAATCTTACACGGATTCCATTCCATCCTGAAGTGCACCTTTACATAGGCTCATCATGAAGCAATCTTACACGGGTTCCTTCTAATTTCGAGATAAATTTTCACACTGACTCATCCTGAAGCAGCCCTACACAGGCTCTTTCTCATATATTTCCAGATGAAGTTTCACACAGACTCATCCTGAAGCAGCTTTACCCAGGCTCCTTCTCATATATTTCTATATGCAGTTTCACACGGACTCATCCCAAAGCAACCCTAATCAGGCTCCTTCCTTCCAATTTCCCGATGCAGTTTCTCACAGACTCATCCCGAAGCAGCTCTACCCAGGCTCCTTCTCATATATTTCCAAATGAAGTTTCACACAAACTCATCTTGAAGTAGCCCTACCTAGGCTCTTTCTCATATATTTCCAGATGAAGTTTCACACGAACTCATCCTGAAGCAACCCTACCCAGGTTCCTTCTCATGCATTTCCTAATGAAGTTTCATACAGACTCATCATGAAGCAGCCTTACCCAGGTTCCTTCTCACACATTTCCAGATGAAGTTTCACACAAACTCATCATAAAGAAGCCGTACCCAGGTTCCATCTCATACATTTCCAAATGAAGTTTCACACAGACTCATCTTGAAGCAGCCCTACCCATGTTCCTTCTCATGAATTTCAAGATACAGTCCCACACAGATTCATCCTGAAGTAGTCTTACACAGATTCCTTCTAATACATTTCCAAACACGGCTTAACGCGGGTCCATTCTAGCATATCATTCAAAATTAAATCGACCAAAGATTTATTCTGATACTTCTCCCAGTTACAGTCAAGCTTAGACTTAGTCTAATTTCTATCAACAATCACCTTTGGATGGCATCTATAAGCCCATCTTCAAAAACTCTCCATCAACTCTCCAAATGGCATCTTTAAACCCATTCCCTATTTAATCAAATAACACATAGTCGAGTGCAAATTTCTGGGCACTCTAGTGTTCAATCATCTTCTACATTCAAGCTATGAACGACAACGTGCCATACTCGCTTTTCAGGTTTAACAAGATTGAACATGGGGAGCTGTTGTACCCAAAAATTTGCCATCTTATTTCTCAAGATTTTTCTCACAAGATCTCTATTGATTCAAGACTGCACAAGGTTTGATCAGCTCAAGATACCTCCTCAAACACTGATGTCTCGAAACTAGGGTTTGAGTTTGCACAAGTACAATTAGACTTTTAATGCCCCGTATAGTTTCCATGGATCATATTGGGCTCTCAAGCATCAGGTTGAAGATAGAACTTCTGAATCCTCGAAAGGAGGAAGAGGAAACTGTCGAAAGGGAAAAGCAGATAAAAAAGGTGTGTTGTTGCAGATAACCATGTCGAATTCAAAATCTGGTCCAGGCTGTTCGAACCATATGACTGATTGAAAGGAGTGGTTGGAAGATTTTGACAAGTCAAAGAAGAGCAAGCTTGCTTCGATCCCCAAGCTTCGACTAGGCATTGGCTTCCTTCGAGCAATCTTCTTCGATCCACCTATAAACCCTTCGACACACATAGTTTTGACACTATGAATTACAAGTCTATCTTTATGCTTGCTTCGATCCACAAGCTTCGAAGGGGCAATGGATCCCTTCGAGCAACTTGCTTCGATCCACCTCTAAACCCTTCGACACACATAGTTTCGACACTATGAATTACAATTTAACAAAAGCTTATTGATAATAGTTCATTGCAAGAAGAAGGTACTGGAAACATAGTCTTTTGAATGAGTAATGGAGGAAAGTCATGATTAAAGATGTGCTCTATGTACCTGGAATAAAGTGAAACTTGCTAAGTGTTGCACAACTAGTCGAAAGAAGTTTCTCAGTTGTCATGAAAGATGGAGTTTTTAGATTGTTCGTCACCAGGAACAATTTAGTCTTAAAGTATCCATTGTCGAAAAATAGGACATTTAAGACAACGATCAATTCAACAGAAGTTTAATGTTTGATAACTGTTCGACAACAAGGATAGTTGGTTGTGGCATTTGAAGTTTGGACATTTGAACTTTCGACCACTTAATCAACTGATTACTCAAGATCTGGTTACTGGTATTCCAAGTCTTGAGATGCCTGAAAAAACATTGTGAAGTTTGTTTAGTAGGAAAGCAATCCAGAAATTCTTTCGTTTTGACTATGCCAATGAGATCATCTTGCATACTTAAAGTTGTACATTCAAATGAATATGTTCCATTTAAAGAACATACAGTTGGTGGAAACAAGTATTGTTTTGTCTGTTGATGAGTTTGGTCGAAAGTTGTGGATCTATGTGATCAAAACGAAAGAACAGAGTATTCGACAATCATGATACTTATCGAAAACCAGAGTAAAAAAAAAGATCAAAGTTCTATAGAGATTCAAGATATTGGTAGAAGGAATCAAGTTGAAGACAGAATCCATAGGCCATGCTACATGATCTTTCTTTGCAGGCCTCAAACTTGTGTTTCACTCCATAATTAATTGTTTACACAACTAATTAAGCTATTACCCAAGTTATTAAGCCATTGTCCAAAAGATCTTTCTCTAAAGTAAGCTTGCTGGTACAAAATTTGTCTTGAGCCCATACCTTGATTACTTCTGATTATACTCCACCATAAATCATGGAAAGTATCCCCTTTATACCAACAACTTTGGTACTTCATCTTGGGATCATTGAAAACTTGACATAACTTGATATTTGCATTCCAACCAAACCATAATTTGTTATCTTGCAAATCTGATTACTTAACTTTCCCAAACCTTTTCTCTATAAATAGAGAGACCATTTGCAAGCTAAAGGGGCCAGATTCTTGTGTGTTGAAAAATCCTAAAATACTCCCAAACTCTCAAAAACTCAGAACCTGCACACAAGCACAAAACTTGGCACATCCTGACTTTACACACAAAATCTCATTTCCCTTCGTGCATTTTTTGGGCCTTTCGATTCCCCAAGCTTCCATATACCACACAGAAACTACCCCAACCCTTTAAACTACTTTTGTAACTCCTCCTTCCTCATCCACCAATTCCAAAATCCTTCTGGCTTTCAAAGAAAATTAACGATCCCACTAGCTCAAGGAAGGTCCGTGCAAGCTTAATCCATCATCGAACCATTTCTGGAAGTCATATAGAGGTCTTTCGAATATCATATCAAGAGGTAAGATTTCTTAACTATGATATCTTGATACAAGCATTTTTAGCACACAGAAATAAAAGAAAATATGTAGATATCATATCTAGGTAGCTGACCATGCTATTAGTTTTGATTATCACTGCTTATACATTGAGAATTTCATATCTGATCAGTTAAGATTTAGTTTTGTTACTGAACAAAATTCATGCTAACCATGACCCATAGCTTTTGAAAATTACAAGGTTGGATTCGTATTCAAATTCTAGGAAGGTTTGATGTTTACATTTTTTTTATTTGGCTAAGAAATGAAGCTTTTAGAAGCTTAACAATTGTGATATACATACATGCGCACGCGAAGGAAAAAGATGAAGCCATGTTCAAATTTTCATAAATGAGTTCATTTTATATTTAGTGCAAGTTGGATAACTAACAGTTGAAATAGACCACCCCAGTGGTACAAACAACGCGCGCTAAAGCCTTGCCATGTAGAAGGTCTTGGGTTCGATCCCCAGCGAGACCTTTTTTCATTTTTCCAATTTTTCTCACTTTTTTTTTTGTTTGCAGGAAGCGCGTCTGGGCCTTGGCATTTTTATTTTTTTGACCCCCCCCCCCCCCCCATTTTACTTCAGCAATGCAGCCTATTTTTATTTTTTTAGTTCTCTAATTAAATGATTATTGGGCCAGGCCAAACAAAAACTATTTTCATGCAAAAAACCCTAAAATTGCACCTTTGATTAATTAAATTTTTAACTTAATTCAATTTTCCTATTTTAATTAGTTACCCTTATTTAATTATTTAGGTCAAAATATTTTCCTAACAAAAATCCAAAGCAAAATCCATTTCTTTTTGTATTCCTTGTACATTATATTCATGTCATTTCTTATACAAATTCGATATGGTTGTAATCAATAATTAGGATTTAATTTCTTGCAATCCCCATTTGTAAATTTTTATCCCCCTCCCCAAATGATGTAATAGCGTAGTAAATTTAAATTCCTCAATTTATCACTTTCATATCAATGCTAGTAAGTTAGGGTTTGTATGGAAATATAAAATCAATGCTTAGAAAAACTTAATCCAAGACAAAATCAAGCATGGAAAAATAAACACTTACACACTTACACCTCTAGGGTTAACTTACACCTCTTAGCAAAAACAATCAAAAAATACAAGAACATAGTCCCTCGATGACACTTTGAATGTTGCCTTATAAATGATCTTATTCCCTCAAGAGAAATGCTAAGATATCTCACAACATTTCTATTCATGACTATACGATGACCCATGCCCATCCCTTTACATCCAAAGATAAGGCTTCTTAACAATCAATGGTGAGATAGCAATATCAAAGGAAGAGAGAAATAAACAAAAAGACTTTTGATTCGGTAGAACGTTCTTAGTTTCTTGCTCACAATCCATCTTCAAAAAAACAAACATCTTTTCAAACACACCAAACACTTTCAAAACATGAAATATTTTCAAAAAGTCCAACACTTTGTATGCATTCTTATAGAGACGAGAATCATTACAATGTTTTCCTAAACGAAGGAGATTTTCAAAAATACTTTCAAAACCCACCACAAATACATTTCAAACAAAGCAATTTTAAAAGTGATCTAGCAAGCAACTAAGAGACCATAGATAACTATGGATGAAAAGGGTTCTAACACCTTCCCTTTTCATAACCTACCCCCCGAACTCAAGAAAACATCTCAAAGGTCTTTCCTGTTCTTTTCACCCTTTCCTTATTGGATAAAAGAAAAGTCGGTGGCGACTCTTTCGATCCACAACAATTGCAATCAAACATAAAACACCCAGGTCAGTTCTCCCACCATATTACAGAACTGGTGACTATGCTGGGGAGACTTAAAAGCGGGGTTACCTTAGAGCTAGATCACATTTACATGCTTTCACTATTTGATTAGTTTGCTTTACATTTATGGATCCTTGTTTGGGTTTGTATTGATCCTCTACCAGGATATGGGAACACCGTTAGGTAAATAGAAAAGATTATGGAGATTGTACGACATAGACTGATATGGTTGAGATGATAGCTATGTTAGTGTGACATATTTATGGGTACCGGTATCCCTTATGGCGAATTAAGGAGAATAAGGGGCCGTTGAGTGATGTCATGAAGCGCTAACGAACCATAAAACCTTTAATTGAACAACTTAGCCATTAGGAAGTAGTGAGATAGCCGGTTTCGGTGGAAAGCTGAAAATTGGTTGATACTCGATACTACGCTCATTGAGATCAAAATTTTGGGATATTTTGGCTGCAAGAAAAGATTGATTGTGCTGAGATAATGCCCAATGAAGAAAGATCAATGATATTGAGATTCCCTAGAACCCGATTACTTTCTAGGACAGGTTGAACCAACTAAACTTCAAGAGGGTATTTATCTATAAACCCCATGCAAGCCTAAACCTAAGGACTTGTTTGCTTTGCTTGTATATGATTACTTGTACATAACATCATGACATCATACCATAGCATTGTCGATACCCATTTCAAGGATCTCAAGGGCCTATGATACAGGGTCATGATGAACCAGACGTCTATCAAGGGGCAAGAGGATTTATTCTCCTCTAACCAAATGCTGTCAAAGACCAAAGCACGACAACAAGAGTCAAGGGATGTGACCCACTCGACATGGTGAGCTTGATTCTCGTGGAAGGACATCCAATGCTACGAAGTTCTACAATCAAACTCGTGATCAAATTTAAACTTATAACATTTTCTTGTATATACCCCGCGAGATCCTTGAAAACATCACATCCACATATCATACATGTCATCATAACAGGTTTTCCCCATACAGGTTTCTCATCTGCTTACTGTTTATTTCAGTAGAGATGGATTTAGAACAGACTATCATAGATCTTCAGACCCGAAATACACAACTTCAAGAATTGTTCATGAACCTATCCAAGGGGCAATAAGAAGTGAAAGCACTCCTCATTAAGAGCATCACCAAGAAGAATCCTGAAGATGACAGGGAAAGCCAGTTGAAGCAATTGCAAGCAGAGATAGCAACGATGAGAATCCAGATGTTGGAACAAATGGCTCTTATCCAAAACTTAGCTCGAGGACAAGAAGAGTTGAGAGCCCTCATCAACAAGCTTCATCAAGACAGGTGCAACCATTTA
Organism: Vicia faba; assembly: GCA_948472305.1. NCBI lineage: Eukaryota > Viridiplantae > Streptophyta > Magnoliopsida > Fabales > Fabaceae > Vicia > Vicia faba. The sequence continues at coordinate 746,928,018 of OX451739.1, forward strand.
GAACAAACACTTAGAATTTGGGATCGAGTCATTAATCAGCCTCCGTTAGGACAAGAAGTTGGAACACCTTTCAAAATGGCTACTACACAAAGAGTCCAACAACGTCCTCACCAACCACGACAGGGTGGCCCACGTAAGCAAGATATGCCTAAAAGACAATTTACCAAGGTCAACATGCCTTTGGCTCAAGCATTGCATCATATGTTGGAAGCCAAGCTGGTTACATTAAGGGAGACTCCTCAAAAACCTAATACTTATGCTCCTAGTTATCATCCCAATGAAAGTTACGCATACCATTCCAACAGTCAGGAACACGACACTAACCACCGTTGGGCATTGAAGAACAAAATTCAAGACTTGATCAATGAAGGAGTGTTGGAGTTTACACAAGACGGTCATTTGGAGTATTTCTGTCGCCCCTCAAAGACACACCATCTGAAGTGACAAAGTTTAGACAGAGAATTTTTTGTTTTTGTTTTTTTTGTTCATTCGAATTTTCAATTGTAATTTCTTTGTTTGCTTAAACAATTATCTTTATGTCAGACTTTGGTTACTTTCATTAATGCATTGAATATCTTTGTCTTGAATTAATCCATTCGTTTTCACTATATTTAAACTGTGCTTCTTACTCCCTTTATGATATTCAACTCTTGTTAAAAGTTGTAAGCGTTTAGAGGGAGGATGATGAAAATAATACCATAATCCAATACAGTATGCTTTTGGACAGACCTTGCTGACGATGTACAAATTTTGTTTCAATTCCTAAACAGTGGAGTTATAAGGAAGATAATACCTAGTCAACCTCTTTGAGCCAAAGAAGTAGGAGTTTTATTTTTCACACAAATTGAAACCTTTAATTAAAACTCGGGGAAGGGTAGTTTCTCAGTTAATTCAAAGGCGCATTCAGTCACAAGTTGTCACTTCACAACAAAAATATCCTTCTGAATCAAAAAATGGTGTTGGTTCCCTGTAAAATAGGTAGTCATTATCTCTCAAAAGAAAATCCAAGTAAGTCAAAACTACGAAGGAGACTTAAGAAAAAACGGGGGCATCCCGCTGACTGTAGTATCAAAAACAAGAAAAAATAGTCAGGCAAAAATCAGGGATAATAAATCAAAAAGAGGTCACTATAAATCCTCGACAACATGAAAAATGTTACAAAAATGTCTGCCTTCTCAAATAAACTTCCAAGTATCCGAACCCTTACCAAAATATCATTCCAGATTCAATTGGAATCCAAACACACAGTTAACTGAGTTTAGGACTGGAGAACATCATGGAGAATGGGGTAGGTACAAATAAACTTCGAGCCTTATCCTTTGTTTCATAAATTGTGAACCATGCTACGTTACAACCCCTTAAAATTCCTAATTAAAACATGGGTTAGTTCGAAAGCATACTGTTACAAAAGGTATCCTGACTCCTGTAAGGCTTGTTGTAAATCCTTAGTGGAATTCATATTCTTACAAATTTCTTTTATTTGCTAAAAATGCATTTTCGAAACTTCAAGACAAACATAAACTTTGTATTGTTTGAAATACAACTGTTTGCATATGGCTAATTGTTTGACAACAGAGAAATTCGCATGACGAACATCCAATGAACAGAAATTCTCCCAAGAAATAGAACCACTTCAAAATTGGAAGACACTTCCAAAGATAAATCTCCCATAATCAAGGTGCATGACATGTTACTGTCAAACTCATCTGGGGTAGTCAAGTCGAGATTCCCAGAAATCTCTCAAGAAGTGCTGAATAACAGGGGTAGGTCTGCATCTGAATCACTTGGGGAATTGAACTTGAATTCCAGCAAAAGGGTCATGTATGACCAAGCACACATTTTCTAGAAGCGCTACAACTATGGACAATGACAAATCCCCACAAAGTCCCTTTCATAAGGTGATCCATGTTGAAGTCGCCAGAGCCACTTGTTTAAAGTTATCCCCACAAAATAATCTTCACGGATAAGGGTACAAACCCCACAAGGACAAATTCATAGATATTCCCCACAAATTTGGATTCATGCAATCCCCAGCCAGAGTTTCAATCTCCGGAAAACCCTCTCCCAGCTGAGTTTGTCTAAAAAAAGAAGCTTTTTGGGATTTCTTCCTAAAGAGACACCTCCCCAACAGTTCGTCAAAAAATTCTCTTCAATAGGGTTTATTTCCCCAAACTACATATTCCCCAGCTTATGTTTTCCTCTCATACTATTACAAATTAAGGGACCATAACCCCTAATCCCCAATGTAGTCATTAACAAAGTCAGTGTTATCTTCGAAAGTTACTGTAAAGCCTGGACCCGACTAGATACCAGTTTAAAAGCTCCTCTTCCCCAGTAGAGTTTGCCACTATCCCTAGTGAGTTGTTGTAAAGCCTGGGATCTGAACAAATAACAGTTAACTTCCTTATCCCCAGCAATTTGGTGTGAAACAGGGAATCCGACCAGATAACAACTAACTTTCAAGAGGTAATTCCCAACTAGAGCAACGAACGACTAGAACTCCTGAAATCTTTCCCTCAAGCAGAAATCAACACTCTCCATGGAGTTTCTTCAAGCAAATTCAATATTCCCCGGCTGAGTTCTCCTCAAACAACAGAATAGGAATCCCCAACGGAAACATTCTAAAACAAGGTATGAAGAGGAGCATACTCTTCATCCCCAACAATAGTCCGGGATTTCATTTCCCAAGGCTAACCAGCATTTGTCAAGAATTTATTTTCCCAGACAAAGATACACTTCAACAATATTTCAAATTTCATACGTCATAGCATATGCATACGAAACGCATATAGCACAATCTCATTTATTTTGAGAATACCATTACACAATGCATTCCATACATCATGACATTGCATACAGCTAATGCTTTACCTTTTCAGGAAAAGAAAAATCAACAAATAGTTATCATCAATAATTTTCAACAGGTCCAAGATTAGTTTCTAAAGCAAGACAGAGTAACTACCTACGTGACCAGATGCAGCTTCACACAGGCTCATCATGAAGCAATCTTACACGAGTTCCTTCTAACTTCCAAATGCAGCTTTACACAGGCTCATCATGAAGCAATCTTACACGGGTTCCTTCTGACTTCTAAATGCAGCTTTACATAGGCTCATCATGAAGCAATCTTACACGAATTCCTTCTTATCTTGAAGTTTAGCTTTATACGGGCTCATCATGAAGCAATCTTACACGGGTTCCTTCTAATTTCCAGATGAAGTTTCACACGAACTCATCCTGAAGCAGCCCTACACAATCTCTTTCTCATATATTTCCAGATGCAGTTTCATACGGACTCATCCCGAAGCAGCCCTACCCAGGCTCCATCTCATATATTTCCAAATGAAGTTTCACACGGACTCATCCTGAATCAGCCCTACCCAGGCTCCTTCTCATATATTTCCAGATGCAGTTTCACATTGACTCATCCCAAAGCAGCCCTACCGAGGCTCTTTCTTTCCAATTTCCATATGCAGTTTCACACAGACTCATCCTGAACCAGCCCTACCCAGGCTCCTTCTCATATATTTCCAGATGCAGTTTCACATTGACTCATCCCAAAGCAGCCCTACCAAGGCTCTTTCTCATATATTTCCAGATGAAGTTTCATACAGACTCATCCTGAAGCATCCCTACTCAGGTTCCTTCTCATACATTTCTAGATGAAGTTTCACATGGACTCATCCCGAAGCAGCCCTACACAGTCTCCTTCTCATACATTTTCAGATGAAGTTTCACACGGACTCATGATGAAGCAGCCCTACCCAGGTTCCTTCTTATACATTTCCAGATGAAGTTTCACATGGAATCATCCTGAAGCAGCCCTGCCCAGGTTCCTTCTCATGATTTTCCAGATACAGTCCCACACGGATTCATCCTGAAGCAGTCTTACACAGGTTCCTTCTAATACATTTCCAAACACGGCTTAACGCGGGTCCATTCCAGTATATCATTCAAAATTAAATCGACCAAATATTTATTCTGATACTTCTCCCAGGTACAGTCAAGCTTAGACTTAGTCTAATTTCTATCAATAATCACCTTCATATGGCATCTATAATCCCATCTCCGACAACTCTCCATCATCTCTCCAAATGGCATCTTTAAGCCCATTCCCTACACAATCACTAACACGTAGTCGAGTGCAAATTTTTGGGCACTCTAGTGTTCAATCATCTTCTACATTCATGCTACGAACGACAATGTGCCATACTCACTTTTCAGGTTTAAGAATATTGAACAGGGGCAGCTGTTGTACCCCAAAATTTGCCCTCTCATTTCTTAAGATTTTTCTCACAGGATCTCTATTGATTTAAGATTGCACAAGGTTTGATCAACTCAAGATACCTCCTCAAACACCGATGTCTCAAAACTAGGGTTTGAGTTTGCACAAATACAATTGGACTTTTAATTCCCCATATAATTTCCATGGATCATATTGGGCTCTCAAGCATCAGGTCGAAGATAGAACTTCTGAATCCTCGAAAGGAGGAAGAGGAAACTGTCAAAAGGGAAAAGTAGATAAAAAGGTGTGTAATTGCATATAACCATGTCAAATTCAAAATTTGGTTCAGGTTGTTCGAACCACATGACTGATCGAAAGGAGTGGTTGGAAGATTTGGACAAGTCGAAGAAGAGAAAGCTTGCTTCGATCCTCAAGCTTTGATTGGGCATTGGCTTCCTTCTTGCAACCTGCTTTGATCCACCTCTAAACCCTTCGACACACGTAGTTTTGACACAATTAATTACAAGTCTATCTTCATGCTTGCTTTGATCCCCAAGCTTCGACTGGGCAATGGCTCCCTTCGAGCAACCTGCTTCGATCCACCTCTAAACCCTTCGACACACATAGTTTTGACTCTATGAATCACAATTTAACAAAAGATTGATGATAATAGTTCATTCCAAGAAGTAGGTACTGACAACATAGTCTTTCGAATGAGTAATGGAGGAAAGTCATGATTAAAGATGTGCTCTATGTACCTTGAATAAAGTGCAACTTGCTAAGTGTTGGACAACTAGTTGAAAGAAGTTTCTCATTTGTCATGAAAGATGGAGTTTTGATATTGTTCGACACCAAGAACAATTTAGTCTTAAAATCTCTGTTGTCGAAAAATAGGACATTTAAGACAATGATCAATTCGACAGAAGTTCAATGTTTGAAAACTGTTCGGCCACAAGGATAGTTGGTTGTGGAATTTGAAGTTTGTACATTTGAACTTTCGACCACTTAATCAACTGATTACTCAAGATATGGTTACTGGTATTCCAAGTCTTGAGATGCCTGAAAAAACTTTGTGAAGTTTGTTTAGTAGGAAAGCAATCCAGAAATTCTTTCATTTTGACTATGCCAATGAGATCATCTTGCATACTCAAAGTGGTACATTCAGATGAATGTGGTCCATTCGAAGAACATACAGTTGGTGGAAACAAATTTTATTTTGTTTTTTGATGAGTTTGGTCGAAAGTTGTGGATCTATGTGATCAAAACGAAAGGACAGTATTCGACATTCAAGATGCTTGTCGAAAACAAGAGTAAGAAAATGATCAAAGTTCTATAGAGATTCAAGATATTTGTAGAAGGAATCAAGCTAAAGACAAAATCCATAGGCCATGCTACATGATCTTGCTTTGTAGGCTTCAAACTTGTGTTTCACTCCATAATTAATTATTTACACAATTAATTAAGTTATTACCCAAGTTATTAAGCCATTGTCCAAAAGATCTTTCCATAAAGTAAGCTTGCTGGTACAAAATTTATCTTGAGACCATAACTTTCTTACTTTTGATTATACTCCACCTTATATCATGGAAAGTAGCCCCTTTATACCAACAACTTTGGTACTTTATCTTGGGATCATGGAAAACTTGACATAACTTGATATTTGCATTCCAACCAAACCATAATTTGTTATCTTGCAAATCTGATTACTTCAACTTCCCAAACCTTTTCTCTATAAATAGAGAGGCCATTTGCAAGCTAAAAGGGCCAGATTCTTGTGTGTTGAAAAATCCTCAAATACTCTCAAACTCTCAAAAACTCATAACCTGCACACAAGCACAAAACTTGGAACATCCTGACTTTACACACAAAATCTCATTTCCCTTCGTGCATTTTTTTTGGGCCTTTCGATTCACTAAGCTTCCATATAACACATAGAAACTACCCCAACCCTTAAACCACTTCCGTAACTCCTCCTTTCTCATCCACCAATTCCAAAATCCTTATGGATTTCAAAGCAAAGTTGTGATTCCACTAGCTCAAGGAAGGTCCCTGTAAGCTTAATCCATCATCGAACCATTTCTGGAAGTCATATAGAGGTCATTCAATTTCATTTCAAGAGGTAAGATTTCTTAACTGTGATATCTTGATACAAGCATTTTCAGCATATACAAATAAAAGAAAATATGTAGATATCATATCTAGGAAGCTGACCATGATCTTAGTTTTGATTATCATTGCTTATACATTGAGAATTTCATATCTGATCAGTTAGGTTTTAGTTTTGGTACTGAAAAAAATTCATGCTAACCTCTGATCCATAGCTTTCGAAAATTACATGGTTGGATTCGTATTCAATTTCTAGGCAGGTTTGATGTTTACACTTTTTTGATTTGGCTGAGAAATGAAGCTTTTCAAAAATGAGCATTTTATATTAAGTGCAAGTTGGATAACTAACAGATGAAACAGACCACCCCAGTGGTACAAACAGCGCGCGCTAAAACCTTGCCATGTAGAAGGTCCTGGGTTCGAGCCCCAGCGAGACGTTTTGTCATTTTTCCAAATTTTCTCACTTTTTCTTTGTTCGTAGGAAGCGCGCCTGGACCTCCATTGGCTGGGCCTTGACATATTTATTTTTTGACACCCCCCCTCCATTTTACTTCAGCAATGCAGCCCATTTTTATTTTTTAGTTCTCTAATTAAATGATTATTGAGCCAGGCCAAACAAAAACTATTTTCATGCAAAAAAACCCTAAAATTGCACCTTTAAGTAATTTCATTTTTAACTTAATTCAGTTTTCCTATTTTAATTAATTACCTTATTTAATTATTTAGGTCAAAATCTTTTCCTAACAAAAATCCAAAGCAAAATCCATTTCTTTTTGCATTCCTTGTACATTATATTCATATCATTTCTTGTACAAATTCAATATGGTTGTAACAGATAATTAGGGTTTAATTTCTTGCAATCCCCATTTGTAAATTTGTATCCCCCTCCCAAAATGATGTAATAGCATAGTAAATTTACTTTCCGCAATTTATCACTTTCATATCAATGCTAGTAAATTAGGGTTTGTATGGAAAGATAAAATCAATGCTTAAAAAACCTTAATCCAAGACAAAATCAAGCATGAAAAAATAAACACCTGCACACTTACACCTCTAGGGTTAAATCCACTTGTTGCCTTGAGAAAATGGTCATGTTATGCATGTGAGACGTCTTAGCAAAAACAATAAAAAAATACCAGATCATAGTCCCTCGATGACGCTTCGAATGTTGCCTTATAGATGTTCTTAGTCCCTCAAGAGAAATGCTAAGATATCTCATAACATTTCTATTCATGACTATACGATGACCCATACACGTCCCTTTACATCCAAAGATAAGGCTTCTTACCAATCAATGGTGAGATAGCAATATCAAAGGAAGAGAGAAATGAACAAAAAGACTTTTGAGTAGGTAGAACATTCTTAGTTGCTTGCTCACAATCCATCTTCAAAAAAACAAACATCTTTTCAAACACACCAAACACTTTCAAAACATGAATTATTTTCAAAAAGTCCAATGTAACACCCGGAAATTCATTAAATTATTTAAATGAATTACTGAGGATTTAATTGTTGGAATTTAGTCGAAGAAGGAATTATCAGAATGATTATAAGGAGCATTATTGGATTAAATATATATTGTTAGAATTGATAATCAAATAATTAGTCAATTTAGTCAAGAGAAATTAATATTGAAAATAATGTTGATTTTAATAGAATATTATTTTATTAGTTGGGTCAAGTTGGGTGTGTGAAATAGAAAGATTAGGAATAGCATTAATAGGCCCATTAAAGTTACTAGTAGACCTATTATTAGTATATTAGGTTATGATATATAGAAGCTAGCAGCCAAAAACCAAAAGAAAAACAATTATCACGTAGCAGTAGAAGAAACAAGGGTTTGAAGGCATCAAGTGGGAGACAAGAAAATTTATAGAAGTCGTCGTCAAACCAGTTGCAGTTTCAACTGAAGAATTCGACCGACAAGAAAACCAAAAGGTAAGGGTGGGGTTCAGATTTTATAACCAGGAATATGATGGTTAATATGTGGGGATTTAGGGTGTGAATTTATTGTTGTTTGTGTTCGTTTATGGCAATGGATGTTAGGAATTAATTAGTGTTGATTATTGGTGAAATTTCATGTTCCTGTGTTACGTGTTGGTTAGTCTGTGAATCGTTATACGTTGGTTATGTGAATAGAATGAAACTACAGGAAGTTGCGGAAAATTATTCATAATAGGTCATGCCGATTGTCAGGTTGTTCGTTGTTGTTGGATGTCGTTTGGCAAGGTGGGGATGAGAGTGACGATCGGTAAGGTGTGTGGGTAGAGGTTGCTGGTAGGAAGCCTTGAGAGAGAGAAGAGTGTCGTTCGGCACTGGGCATTAGGTGGATGAAGAGTGTTGTTCGGTAATGTGTGTTGTTGTTGAAAGGGAGTGTCATTCGGCACTGGTTATTGGGCAGACACTTATTTTCCCGCAGCTTAGCAATATATTATCAGTAGTACATATTTTAGCATAGAATTTATAAATACAAATGAATTAAACTATTCTTATCAGTAGTATGCTATAGCAGAAGCAACTTTAATAGAAGTAGTCTATACGTTAGTAACCTTAATTTAGTAGTTTCAATATAATTTTAACAGTCTGTAGTAATAAGATAATTAGAAATAATTAGTAAAGTTGCAGTAACTATTTTGGAGGATTAATTAAATGGCAGAAGAAAATATATTGCCATGTAGTGGATTTTAGACATGAATAGTAGGAGAATAATCAAATAGTGAAGAACTAATATATAGAGATTTATGGGAGCGCTTGGAAATGACTATCATGTTTGTGTCTTCCTTTGTGAAGTCGCATTCGAATTGCATTTTGAATCGCTAATGATAATTGTGAATACTTAATGATTGTTGTGTGTTGTTGAGAAGCGGTGAAATTCATAATGTTCTTGTCTAATATATTAATTATCATAATCTTATTTATATTATTCGATATCTTACCCCTTTATTTGTTTCGTCGCCGCCTTTATACTAGTAACGTGCAGGTAACAAGGAGTAGAGACTTAGTAGCTTGTTGGTGTTGTTGCTCTGATACGTAGAACTCGGGGGGGGGGGGGGGGGGGGGTGAACGCTTATTTGATTTTATGATGTTTTCATTTTAATCCAAGTTGTTATTTTAAGAAGTTGTATTCTTTGAATTAAGTTGTTTAAAAGATGCTATGTTTCTTTTGAAGTTTTAAAGTTGTGAATCTGTTGTGTATTTATGGAATCAAGTTGAAATATTTTTGAAGACTAATTAATTGTTATAAGTTCTTTGGATTTAATATGTGCTATGTATCTATTATGATAGGTTTTTATATTGTTGGTTTTTGAAATGAGAATGTAATGCCTCATGTTGCGGAAATTTTGGCACTCTGATTTTAATACAACCGTGGGGTAGATTTGGGGTGTTACATCCAACACTTCGTATGCATTCTTATAGAGACGAGAATCATTATAAAGTTTGCCTAAACGAATGCGCTTTTCAAAAATACTTTCAAAACCCACCACAAACACATTTCAAACAAAGCAATTTCAAAAGTGATCTAGCAAGCAACTAAGAGCCCATAGATAACTATGGATGAAAAGGGTGCTAACACCTTCCCTTTTCATAACCTACCCCCCGAACTCAAGAAAACATCTCAAAGGTATTTCTTGTTCTTTTCACCCTTTCCTTATTGGATAAAAGAAAAGTCAATGGCGACTCTTGCTATCCGCAACAATTGCGATTAAACATAAAACACCTAAGTTAGTTCTCCCACCGTATTACAAGTATGTTTTGATCATCCCTTGTCGTGTTAGAGCCTGTTTTGATTGGTCTCTTCATATGCGTGTCTAACTATGACCAGACATGCATATCTTTATCCCCAATAAGCTTGCCTTCGCTCGGTGTCCTTTTTTATGGTTAAGGTTCACCTTTGCCCAACGCTCTTTCCCCTCCGGTAAGTTCGCCTTTAATTGATATTCTTTCTCCAGGAGTCTATTTGCAATTAGTATTCCTTGTTGGTATCCGGTTGGTATCACTTTGTTAGATCTGTTCCATATCTGATATCTTCAATCGATTCCACTGTGTTAGGTCTCTTCCATCTCTAATATCTTCGGTAGAGTTCGTTGTGTTAGGTCTCTTCCTTCTTTGATATCTTTGGCTGAAGTCGTCGTGTTAGGTCTCTTCCTTCTTTGATATCTTTGGCTGAAGTCGTTGTGTTAGATTTCTTCCTTCCTTGATATATATTTGGTCTAGATCGCTTTGTTAGATCTCTTCCATCTTCGATATCTTTGGTCGAGATTGCTTTGTCAGATCTCTTCCACCTTTGATATCTTTTCCGTATGTCCGCTACCGACTCAGGAATATATCTTTGACATCTTCCGTATGTGTCTGTTACCAATCCCAGACATGTATTCTTGATATCGTTGTAAGAGCTTTCTTCGGTCAGTCTCTTTCGTATGTATCTGCTACCGACCCCGGGTATGTATTTTTGATATCTTTTTATGTATGTCTGCTACCGACTCCAGGCATATATCTAAAGATATATTTCTCGTATGTGTTCGTTACCAACCCCGAACATGTACTTTTTGATATCTTTCTTGACATGTGTTTGCTACCAGCTCCGAACAGATGTTCCTTGATAACCAAGTTCTCTTTTGTGTGTCTAACCCTGGTCTGACATACATTTACCCCCCGATAACCCTTTTGACCCAAAAAGAAAAAATATATATATACAGAAAACTAAAAATATAATAATACCTGACTGGCTTCAGAGTGCAAATTTTCGGGTTCTTTTAGTATCTAATCTTCTTCCACCTTAAAAGTTCGAAAGGCTGACGCCAATCTCACCTTCAGGTTTAAGACGATTAAATAGGGACAATTGTTGCACCCCAAAATTTGACCTCTTCGTTTTACTTTTAGTGCTTTATATTTCATCATATGCATTTCATACATTATGATGAAATCAAGGTTATTTTGTTTGTCAAGCTCTCTTCAAGCAACGAAATTTAATTGTATCATCAATCAGTCCGATGGATCTTACTTGGCGAAGTTATGGTAAGATCTTTTTAGGCTTTTCATGGGGTTTTCAACCTTTGGTTTAGATAAGTTCAATTTCAAAAGGCCATTGATACTTGATTTTTGGAAAGACTTGCATTCTTGACGAGTTTTGAAGTTTCAATTGAAGCACTTTTGAGACAAAGTAGAAGTTTTGTTCTTCAAGATCTTTGTTATGCCCATTTGAAAATTTGGGAGCCAAATTCAAAATTATTATTGTTCCAAGAGTTGTTTACAAGATACAAGGCAAGCACCAAAGTTTTGGCAAGAATCAAAGAGAGTATAAAGTTTGATTTCATTACTTTCAAAAGTTTTGATTTGTACAAGCCACAAATTTCTCAAAGTTTCATTGATATTCAATCTTACAAGTACAATTTTGGAATATACTTATCTCTAATTTCACTACCAATTACAAGCTTTGAATTCTCAAAATACAAATTACAAGCTTGAATTACAATATACTCCTAATTGACACAAGTTTGTTTTAAACTACATGGAGGTTCTTTTAAGCTTCAAGGTTATTTGAGCGCTTTAAGTCTTTTCCACCTCGTTCATCCTCTTCACCAACTTTCTCACTCGTCACCGTCATTTGATCATGAAAAAAAAGAAAAGAAATTGTTAGCCAGAAATCAAAAGACCAAAACAAGAACAAAAATAAGCTTTCACAAAAAGAAGAGATTTCTCTTCAAGTGTCATCATGAGGGTTTGTGATATGAATAAGTTTAAGGGTGGTTTTCAATCATGTTTAAGCCAACAATAATAAAAGCCTCATACAATTTTGGTTCACACAAGTCAGATTTCAAACAAGTAATCATGGGCCAATTTTCTTCACTACAAATCACAAAAACAAGTTTTGGTTCACACTAAAGAAAGAGAGACAAAGTTACTGCAAGATCAATGCACATCATTACAAAGAAGTACAAATTTAAAGTTCTAAGCCTAATGCAAAGTTCACAGTGTAAAATCAAGCTTCTCAAATGCACTTTTGCTTTGATGAGGACAAACCATGATTGACAAAGAAGGCAAAGATTATTGATCAAGATAAAAGCATCTATGGATAAAGTCTTCAGTTCAAGCACTTAGCAAATTTCAAGGTATAATGATAATACTTACTTTGAACTTAAGACATAGATGCTCAATGGTCAAAAGAAATATTTTATATTGTCTAAATCCTTACTCAAGTTTTTCTAAGCTAAAAATCATTTTTCACTTGAGTGCAATCGATTTTCATATTAGTGCAATCGATTACATGCTTCAATTTTTCAAATCTTTTGCTACTGTTTCTAAGTGTAATCGATTTGCATGTTTATGCAATCGATTGCACTCAATCAATTTTTGCTACTGACTTCACATGCAATCGATTTACACTCTTGTGAAATCGATTGCACACTCAAAATATTTGAAATTCTAGCTGTTGAAACCCCATGTAATCGATTTACACAAAGGGTGCAATCGATTGCATGCTGCACGATTTTGAAAAACAACAGCTTTGCACATGCCTATTCATAACACCATTTCATGGAAACCTTTCACTCAATCTTGGCAATTATTCATGATTCATTTACAAACCTTTATGATGTTTCAAAAAGGTGCTATGAACATATAAATACTCATTTTTCAAAATCATTTCAACACCTCTTCCAAATATATTTTCAGAATTTTCAAATATCAAACTCAAGCTTTTCTTCACTTTCATACACAAAGTTTTTCTGCACACTTTCACATATTGTCAAAAAGAAAACTTTGAGAATTATATATCTTGACTCATTGTATACTATTGTCATTGGAAGATAAGATCAATTCATTGATAAAATCACTCATAGTGATTATTACACTACAAACTCACTCAAATCAAATATTGCTATATACTTGCTTATTTTTCAGGATTGTTGAAAATAAGTTCAAGTGGTTTTGAAATCTTTTTTTTTCCAGGATTTTTGGATACAAGTAAGGTCACCTTGATAGGATTGTTCTCATTTTTGACATAGTGAAAATCCAAGAGGATCGTTCTTGGTCTAAGAGGATTGTTCTTGGTGGTTTTATTGGTTAGAGTCTTGTATAGAAGGACTAGGGTGTCTTGTCTAGAGATCTAACAATAAGAAATTTTATTTTCATGTTGAAAGAGGAATGGAGTACTCTCGGGCTGTGAGGAGAACTAGGATACGTCTTTGTGTTCTTTACTTTTCTGCATTTATCGCTTTCATCACTAGTCATAAACCAGAAAAGAAAGAAACACATTTGTAAACTCATGCACTAAACCAGAAAAATAATATCCATCATCACTAAAACGGTAAAACTTTTAAAGTACCTAATTCACCCCCCTCTTAGGTACACTCTTATACTTAAAATTGGCATCAGAGAAGGTTATAGGTAACTTGTTACTAAAAGATCCAGAATGGCTTCCGCAAATAAAAATCCTGTTTTCAGAGATGGTGGTAGTAACAACAAGCCTCCTCTATTTTGTGGTGAATATTTTGACTTCTGGAAAATACGCATGAAGGCACATCTAAAAGCACAAGGAGAAGAAATATGGGATGCCGTCGAGAATGGTCCTTTTATCCCTATAACGGCAATCAATGGTGTTGGCTCATCAAAGCCTAAGGCTGCATGGGACGAAGATGATAAGAAGAAGGTTCTCTATGATAAAAAGGCAATAAATCTTCTTCAAGGTGCACTTAGCATGGATGAATTCTTCTGTGTCTCGACATGCAAAATATCAAAAGAAATATGGAATACCTTGGTAGAAACTCATGAAGGAACCGCTAAAGTTAAAAGATCGAGATTAAATACTCTGAGTCAAGAATACTAACTATTCAAAATGCAGCCCCGAGAATCAATCCTTGACTTACAGAAAAGATTTGTACACTTGACAAATAATTTGAAAGCACTCGGTAAGACTTTAACTAATGATGAACTTAATCTTAAAGTGCTTAGATCTTTATCCAGGGAATGGCAACCAAAAGTGACAGTAATATCCGAGAAGAAGAATCTATCCACAATGACTTCCGCCACTTTGTTCGGAAAACTTCAAGAATATGAGACGGAACTTGCAAGACTTGAAAAGCATGAAATCCAAGTAAAAGATTCAAAAGACACTGCTTTAAATACAAGGATAAAAAATCATGATAGCAATCAAGAGGATGAATCTACTAGTAGTGAAGATGATGATCTCATCAGGAAGATTGAAAAGGTTCTACGGAAAAAAAAAAGGAGAAGTACCAACAAGGAAGGTTATATGCTTTGAATGTGGAGAAAAGAGACATGTTAAAAGTGAATGTCCTACAGTTGAAAATAAGAAGAAAATTTTCAAGAGAAATAAAGATAAGAAGTCAAAGAAAGCATATATAGTATGGGAAAGTTCATCTTCTGATTCCGAAAACAATCAACATGTTAATCTTGCATTAATGGCCTCACACCATTCCGATAGTGAAGATGATGAGGTTAGTAATGAATTTTCTATTTTTGATAGTGATGCACAAGGTATTATATATGAACTATTAAACGAATGCAAAATTATGTACAAAACTATTTCATCTCAAAAGAAACAAATTTCATCTTTAGAAGAAATGTGTGAGTCTATGGAAAAAGATCATAAAGATGAAAAACAAAAATTTAGTGAGCAAAAACAGAATTTTGTATGCAAAAATTGTGAACCGCTCTCTTTCCAAATTTTCCAATTAAAAAGAGTTATTGAAAGATATTAAAAGTGTTAAATTGGATTGGAAGGTGTTCTTAGCCAACAAAGATATTCCAATGATAAAAGTTGACTTGGATATTCAAAGTTTTCAAAACCAAGTTCTAATAAAACTATCTTTGTTAAGGCTAGTAATCAATCATCCAAAGAGAAAGTGAACAAACCTAAAGTAGTTCATCAAAAGAAAACATTTCCTAAGAAGAAATCGTACCCTTCTATATATAGAAGTAACTTTGAACCTACTTGTTTTTATTGTGGTATTAAAGGCCACACACCTAATGCTTGCTATGTTAGAAACTTTAGTATGGAAAGTGGGCATTATGTGTGGGTAAAGAAAGGAACTAACTATGATGGACCCAAAGCACATTGGGTACCAAATCAAACTTAATTTGTTTTGTAGGTATGCTTGAAGACCACATGCAATATTTGGTATCTTGATAGTGGTTGTTCAAAGCATATGACGGGAGACATAAACCAACTTTCAAATCTAGTTCAAATCCAAGGATTATTTCACATATGGGAAATACCTTAAAGGAAGAATTCTTGGCATTGGCAAAGTTGATACACTAACTTTCATATCCATTTAAGATGTACTTCATGTTGAAGAGTAAAAGACAACTTCTAAGTACAAGTCAACTTTGTGACAAAGGCTTCAACATCATGTTCTCAAAAGATGAATGATTTATGAAGTCACTCTTAAGCCCAAAGAAAGATGAAAATTCTCTATGCTTCAAGGGAGAACATTGATCAAGAGGGAGTTATCAAAGATAGGGGGAGCATTCACATAGGAGTTTCTCATTCTTTCTAAAAGAGTCAAGCATATTCGACATCATGTTTTGATGAAGACAACTACTATGTGCCTTTATTAAAGGATTATAAAAAGCATCATGAAGCAATATGGCTATGGTTAAGCTTTCAATATTATTAAATGTATTTTGTCCATTTTTATGCATCTTTCCCTTCTTTTTGATAATGTCAAAGGGGGAGAAGGATATTATACTTTATGCTTGTGTTTTTCATTGTATTAATATTTTAAGGTACAAAGAATCCTTCAAGATGAGCAAATCAAAATGATTTCAAAGCTTCTCATACAAAGGGAGAGTTATACATCTTAGGGGGAGAAGCTCTTTCCGGAAATTACAACGCATCAAGCAAGATCATTTGTCATCATAAAAAAGGGGGAGAATGTAAAATCAAGCTTCTCAAATGCACTTTTGTTTTGATGAGGACAAACCATGATTGACAAAGAAGGCAAATATTATTGATCAAGCTAAAAGCATCTATGGATAAAGTCTTCAGTTCAAGCACTTAGCAAATTTCAAGGTATAATGATAATACTTACTTTGAACTTAAGACATAGATGCTCTATGGTCAAAAGAAATATTTTATATTGTCTAAATCCTTACTCAAGTTTTTCTAAGCTAAAAATCATTTTTCACTTGAGTGCAATCGATTTGCATATTAGTGCAATCGATTGCATGCTTTAATTTTTCAAATCTTTTGCTACTGTTTCTAAGTGTAATCAATTTGCATGTTTATGCAATCGATTGCACTCAATCAATTTTTTCTACTTACTTCACATGCAATCAATTTACACTCTTGTGAAATCGATTACACACTCAAAATATTTGAAATTCTAGCTGTTGAAACCTCGTGCAATCGATTTACACAAACGGTTCAATCGATTGCATGTTGCACGATTTTGAAAAACAGCAGCTTTGCACATGCCTGTTCATAACACCATTTCATGGAAACCTTTCACTCAATCTTGGCAATTGTTCATGATTCATTTACAGAACTTTATGATGTTTCATAAAGGTGCTATGAACATATAAATACTCATTTTTCAAAATCATTTCAACACCTCTTCCAAATATATTTTCAGAATTTTCAAATATCAAACTCAAGCTTTTCTTCACTTTCATACACAAAGTTTTTCTGCACACTTTCACATATTGTCAAACAGAAAACTTTGAGCATTATATATCTTGAGTCATTGTATAATATTGTCATTGGAAGAGAAGATCAATTCATTGATAAAATCACTCATAGTGATTATTACACTACAAACTCACTCAAATTAAATATTGCTATATACTTGCTTATTTTTCAAGATTGTTGAAAATAAGTTCAAGTGGTTTTGAAATCTTGTTTTTCCAGGATTGTTGGATACAAGTAAGGTCACCTTGAGAGGATTGTTCTCATTGTTGACATAGTGAAAATCCAAGAGGATCGTTCTTGGTCCAAGAGGATTGTTCTTGGTGGTTTTATTGGTTAGAGTCTTGTATAGAAGGACTAGGGTGTCTTGTCTAGAGATCTAACAATAAGGAAATCTCTTTCATGTTGAAAGAGGACTGGAGTACTCTCGGACTATGAGGGAAACCAGGATACATCTTTGTGTTCTTTACTTTTCTGCATTTACCACTTTTATCACTAGTCATAAACCAGAAAAGAAAGAAACACATTTGTAAACTCATGCACTAAACCAGAAAAATAATATCCATCATCACTAAAACGGTAAAACTTTTAAAGTACCTAATTCACCCCCCTCTTAGGTGCACTCTTATACTTACAATTGGCATCAGAGAAGGTTATAGGTAACCTCTTCCTAAAAGATCCAGAATGGCTTCCGCAAATCAAAATCTCGTTTTCAGAGATGGTGGTGGTAATAACAAGCCTCCTCTATTTTGTGGTGAATATTTTGACTTCTGGAAAATACGCATGAAGGCACATATAGAAGCACAAGGAGAAGAAATATGGGATGCTATTGAGAATGGTCATTTTATCCCTATAACGGTAATCAATGGTGTTGGCTCATCAAAGCCTAAGGTTGCATGGGACGAAGATGATAAGAAGAAGGTTCTCTATGATAAAAAGGCAATAAATCTTCTTCAAGGTGCACTTAGCATGGATGAATTCTTCTGTGTCTCGACATGCAAAACATCAAAAGAAATATGGAATACCTTGGTAGAAACTCATGAAGGAACCGCTAAAGTTAAAAGATCGAGATTAAATACTCTGAGTCAAGAATACTAACTATTCAAAATGCAGCCCCGAGAATCAATCCTTGACTTACAGAAAAGATTTGTACACTTGACAAATAATTTGAAAGCACTCGGTAAGACTTTAACTAATGATGAACTTAATCTTAAAGTGCTTAGATCTTTATCCAGGGAATGGCAACCAAAAGTGACAGTAATATCCGAG
Organism: Vicia faba; assembly: GCA_948472305.1. Taxonomy (NCBI): domain Eukaryota; kingdom Viridiplantae; phylum Streptophyta; class Magnoliopsida; order Fabales; family Fabaceae; genus Vicia; species Vicia faba. The sequence continues at coordinate 746,946,266 of OX451739.1, forward strand.
AAGAAGAATCTATCCACAATGACTTCCGCCACTTTGTTCGGAAAACTTCAAGAATATGAGACGGAACTTGCAAGACTTGAAAAGCATGAAATCCAAGTAAAAGATTCAAAAGACACTGCTTTAAATACAAGGATAAAAAATCATGATAGCAATCAAGAGGATGAATCTACTAGTAGTGAAGATGATGATCTCATCAGGAAGATTGAAAAGGTTCTACGGAAAAAAAAAGGAGAAGTACCAACAAGGAAGGTTATATGCTTTGAATGTGGAGAAAAGAGACATGTTAAAAGTGAATGTCCTACAGTTGAAAATAAGAAGAAAATTTTCAAGAGAAATAAAGATAAGAAGTCAAAGAAAGCATATATAGTATGGGAAAGTTCATCTTCTGATTCCGAAAACAATCAACATGTTAATCTTGCATTAATGGCCTCACACCATTCCGATAGTGAAGATGATGAGGTTAGTAATGAATTTTCTATTTTTGATAGTGATGCACAAGGTATTATATATGAACTATTAAACGAATGCAAAATTATGTACAAAACTATTTCATCTCAAAAGAAACAAATTTCATCTTTAGAAGAAATGTGTGAGTCTATGGAAAAAGATCATAAAGATGAAAAACAAAAATTTAGTGAGCAAAAACAGAATTTTGTATGCAAAAATTGTGAACCGCTCTCTTTCCAAATTTTCCAATTAAAAAGAGTTATTGAAAGATATTAAAAGTGTTAAATTGGATTGGAAGGTGTTCTTAGCCAACAAAGATATTCCAATGATAAAAGTTGACTTGGATATTCAAAGTTTTCAAAACCAAGTTCTAATAAAACTATCTTTGTTAAGGCTAGTAATCAATCATCCAAAGAGAAAGTGAACAAACCTAAAGTAGTTCATCAAAAGAAAACATTTCCTAAGAAGAAATCGTACCCTTCTATATATAGAAGTAACTTTGAACCTACTTGTTTTTATTGTGGTATTAAAGGCCACACACCTAATGCTTGCTATGTTAGAAACTTTAGTATGGAAAGTGGGCATTATGTGTGGGTAAAGAAAGGAACTAACTATGATGGACCCAAAGCACATTGGGTACCAAATCAAACTTAATTTGTTTTGTAGGTATGCTTGAAGACCACATGCAATATTTGGTATCTTGATAGTGGTTGTTCAAAGCATATGACGGGAGACATAAACCAACTTTCAAATCTAGTTCAAATCCAAGGATTATTTCACATATGGGAAATACCTTAAAGGAAGAATTCTTGGCATTGGCAAAGTTGATACACTAACTTTCATATCCATTTAAGATGTACTTCATGTTGAAGAGTAAAAGACAACTTCTAAGTACAAGTCAACTTTGTGACAAAGGCTTCAACATCATGTTCTCAAAAGATGAATGATTTATGAAGTCACTCTTAAGCCCAAAGAAAGATGAAAATTCTCTATGCTTCAAGGGAGAACATTGATCAAGAGGGAGTTATCAAAGATAGGGGGAGCATTCACATAGGAGTTTCTCATTCTTTCTAAAAGAGTCAAGCATATTCGACATCATGTTTTGATGAAGACAACTACTATGTGCCTTTATTAAAGGATTATAAAAAGCATCATGAAGCAATATGGCTATGGTTAAGCTTTCAATATTATTAAATGTATTTTGTCCATTTTTATGCATCTTTCCCTTCTTTTTGATAATGTCAAAGGGGGAGAAGGATATTATACTTTATGCTTGTGTTTTTCATTGTATTAATATTTTAAGGTACAAAGAATCCTTCAAGATGAGCAAATCAAAATGATTTCAAAGCTTCTCATACAAAGGGAGAGTTATACATCTTAGGGGGAGAAGCTCTTTCCGGAAATTACAACGCATCAAGCAAGATCATTTGTCATCATAAAAAAGGGGGAGAATGTAAAATCAAGCTTCTCAAATGCACTTTTGTTTTGATGAGGACAAACCATGATTGACAAAGAAGGCAAATATTATTGATCAAGCTAAAAGCATCTATGGATAAAGTCTTCAGTTCAAGCACTTAGCAAATTTCAAGGTATAATGATAATACTTACTTTGAACTTAAGACATAGATGCTCTATGGTCAAAAGAAATATTTTATATTGTCTAAATCCTTACTCAAGTTTTTCTAAGCTAAAAATCATTTTTCACTTGAGTGCAATCGATTTGCATATTAGTGCAATCGATTGCATGCTTTAATTTTTCAAATCTTTTGCTACTGTTTCTAAGTGTAATCAATTTGCATGTTTATGCAATCGATTGCACTCAATCAATTTTTTCTACTTACTTCACATGCAATCAATTTACACTCTTGTGAAATCGATTACACACTCAAAATATTTGAAATTCTAGCTGTTGAAACCTCGTGCAATCGATTTACACAAACGGTTCAATCGATTGCATGTTGCACGATTTTGAAAAACAGCAGCTTTGCACATGCCTGTTCATAACACCATTTCATGGAAACCTTTCACTCAATCTTGGCAATTGTTCATGATTCATTTACAGAACTTTATGATGTTTCATAAAGGTGCTATGAACATATAAATACTCATTTTTCAAAATCATTTCAACACCTCTTCCAAATATATTTTCAGAATTTTCAAATATCAAACTCAAGCTTTTCTTCACTTTCATACACAAAGTTTTTCTGCACACTTTCACATATTGTCAAACAGAAAACTTTGAGCATTATATATCTTGAGTCATTGTATAATATTGTCATTGGAAGAGAAGATCAATTCATTGATAAAATCACTCATAGTGATTATTACACTACAAACTCACTCAAATTAAATATTGCTATATACTTGCTTATTTTTCAAGATTGTTGAAAATAAGTTCAAGTGGTTTTGAAATCTTGTTTTTCCAGGATTGTTGGATACAAGTAAGGTCACCTTGAGAGGATTGTTCTCATTGTTGACATAGTGAAAATCCAAGAGGATCGTTCTTGGTCCAAGAGGATTGTTCTTGGTGGTTTTATTGGTTAGAGTCTTGTATAGAAGGACTAGGGTGTCTTGTCTAGAGATCTAACAATAAGGAAATCTCTTTCATGTTGAAAGAGGACTGGAGTACTCTCGGACTATGAGGGAAACCAGGATACATCTTTGTGTTCTTTACTTTTCTGCATTTACCACTTTTATCACTAGTCATAAACCAGAAAAGAAAGAAACACATTTGTAAACTCATGCACTAAACCAGAAAAATAATATCCATCATCACTAAAACGGTAAAACTTTTAAAGTACCTAATTCACCCCCCTCTTAGGTGCACTCTTATACTTACAATTGGCATCAGAGAAGGTTATAGGTAACCTCTTCCTAAAAGATCCAGAATGGCTTCCGCAAATCAAAATCTCGTTTTCAGAGATGGTGGTGGTAATAACAAGCCTCCTCTATTTTGTGGTGAATATTTTGACTTCTGGAAAATACGCATGAAGGCACATATAGAAGCACAAGGAGAAGAAATATGGGATGCTATTGAGAATGGTCATTTTATCCCTATAACGGTAATCAATGGTGTTGGCTCATCAAAGCCTAAGGTTGCATGGGACGAAGATGATAAGAAGAAGGTTCTCTATGATAAAAAGGCAATAAATCTTCTTCAAGGTGCACTTAGCATGGATGAATTCTTCTGTGTCTCGACATGCAAAACATCAAAAGAAATATGGAATACCTTGGTAGAAACTCATGAAGGAACCGCTAAAGTTAAAAGATCGAGATTAAATACTCTGAGTCAAGAATACTAACTATTCAAAATGCAGCCCCGAGAATCAATCCTTGACTTACAGAAAAGATTTGTACACTTGACAAATAATTTGAAAGCACTCGGTAAGACTTTAACTAATGATGAACTTAATCTTAAAGTGCTTAGATCTTTATCCAGGGAATGGCAACCAAAAGTGACAGTAATATCCGAGAAGAAGAATCTATCCACAATGACTTCCGCCACTTTGTTCGGAAAACTTCAAGAATATGAGACGGAACTTGCAAGACTTGAAAAGCATGAAATCCAAGTAAAAGATTCAAAAGACACTGCTTTAAATACAAGGATAAAAAATCATGATAGCAATCAAGAGGATGAATCTACTAGTAGTGAAGATGATGATCTCATCAGGAAGATTGAAAAGGTTCTACGGAAAAAAAAAGGAGAAGTACCAACAAGGAAGGTTATATGCTTTGAATGTGGAGAAAAGAGACATGTTAAAAGTGAATGTCCTACAGTTGAAAATAAGAAGAAAATTTTCAAGAGAAATAAAGATAAGAAGTCAAAGAAAGCATATATAGTATGGGAAAGTTCATCTTCTGATTCCGAAAACAATCAACATGTTAATCTTGCATTAATGGCCTCACACCATTCCGATAGTGAAGATGATGAGGTTAGTAATGAATTTTCTATTTTTGATAGTGATGCACAAGGTATTATATATGAACTATTAAACGAATGCAAAATTATGTACAAAACTATTTCATCTCAAAAGAAACAAATTTCATCTTTAGAAGAAATGTGTGAGTCTATGGAAAAAGATCATAAAGATGAAAAACAAAAATTTAGTGAGCAAAAACAGAATTTTGTATGCAAAAATTGTGAACCGCTCTCTTTCCAAATTTTCCAATTAAAAAGAGTTATTGAAAGATATTAAAAGTGTTAAATTGGATTGGAAGGTGTTCTTAGCCAACAAAGATATTCCAATGATAAAAGTTGACTTGGATATTCAAAGTTTTCAAAACCAAGTTCTAATAAAACTATCTTTGTTAAGGCTAGTAATCAATCATCCAAAGAGAAAGTGAACAAACCTAAAGTAGTTCATCAAAAGAAAACATTTCCTAAGAAGAAATCGTACCCTTCTATATATAGAAGTAACTTTGAACCTACTTGTTTTTATTGTGGTATTAAAGGCCACACACCTAATGCTTGCTATGTTAGAAACTTTAGTATGGAAAGTGGGCATTATGTGTGGGTAAAGAAAGGAACTAACTATGATGGACCCAAAGCACATTGGGTACCAAATCAAACTTAATTTGTTTTGTAGGTATGCTTGAAGACCACATGCAATATTTGGTATCTTGATAGTGGTTGTTCAAAGCATATGACGGGAGACATAAACCAACTTTCAAATCTAGTTCAAATCCAAGGATTATTTCACATATGGGAAATACCTTAAAGGAAGAATTCTTGGCATTGGCAAAGTTGATACACTAACTTTCATATCCATTTAAGATGTACTTCATGTTGAAGAGTAAAAGACAACTTCTAAGTACAAGTCAACTTTGTGACAAAGGCTTCAACATCATGTTCTCAAAAGATGAATGATTTATGAAGTCACTCTTAAGCCCAAAGAAAGATGAAAATTCTCTATGCTTCAAGGGAGAACATTGATCAAGAGGGAGTTATCAAAGATAGGGGGAGCATTCACATAGGAGTTTCTCATTCTTTCTAAAAGAGTCAAGCATATTCGACATCATGTTTTGATGAAGACAACTACTATGTGCCTTTATTAAAGGATTATAAAAAGCATCATGAAGCAATATGGCTATGGTTAAGCTTTCAATATTATTAAATGTATTTTGTCCATTTTTATGCATCTTTCCCTTCTTTTTGATAATGTCAAAGGGGGAGAAGGATATTATACTTTATGCTTGTGTTTTTCATTGTATTAATATTTTAAGGTACAAAGAATCCTTCAAGATGAGCAAATCAAAATGATTTCAAAGCTTCTCATACAAAGGGAGAGTTATACATCTTAGGGGGAGAAGCTCTTTCCGGAAATTACAACGCATCAAGCAAGATCATTTGTCATCATAAAAAAGGGGGAGAATGTAAAATCAAGCTTCTCAAATGCACTTTTGTTTTGATGAGGACAAACCATGATTGACAAAGAAGGCAAATATTATTGATCAAGCTAAAAGCATCTATGGATAAAGTCTTCAGTTCAAGCACTTAGCAAATTTCAAGGTATAATGATAATACTTACTTTGAACTTAAGACATAGATGCTCTATGGTCAAAAGAAATATTTTATATTGTCTAAATCCTTACTCAAGTTTTTCTAAGCTAAAAATCATTTTTCACTTGAGTGCAATCGATTTGCATATTAGTGCAATCGATTGCATGCTTTAATTTTTCAAATCTTTTGCTACTGTTTCTAAGTGTAATCAATTTGCATGTTTATGCAATCGATTGCACTCAATCAATTTTTTCTACTTACTTCACATGCAATCAATTTACACTCTTGTGAAATCGATTACACACTCAAAATATTTGAAATTCTAGCTGTTGAAACCTCGTGCAATCGATTTACACAAACGGTTCAATCGATTGCATGTTGCACGATTTTGAAAAACAGCAGCTTTGCACATGCCTGTTCATAACACCATTTCATGGAAACCTTTCACTCAATCTTGGCAATTGTTCATGATTCATTTACAGAACTTTATGATGTTTCATAAAGGTGCTATGAACATATAAATACTCATTTTTCAAAATCATTTCAACACCTCTTCCAAATATATTTTCAGAATTTTCAAATATCAAACTCAAGCTTTTCTTCACTTTCATACACAAAGTTTTTCTGCACACTTTCACATATTGTCAAACAGAAAACTTTGAGCATTATATATCTTGAGTCATTGTATAATATTGTCATTGGAAGAGAAGATCAATTCATTGATAAAATCACTCATAGTGATTATTACACTACAAACTCACTCAAATTAAATATTGCTATATACTTGCTTATTTTTCAAGATTGTTGAAAATAAGTTCAAGTGGTTTTGAAATCTTGTTTTTCCAGGATTGTTGGATACAAGTAAGGTCACCTTGAGAGGATTGTTCTCATTGTTGACATAGTGAAAATCCAAGAGGATCGTTCTTGGTCCAAGATGATTGTTCTTGGTGGTTTTATTGGTTAGAGTCTTGTATAGAAGGACTAGGGTGTCTTGTCTAGAGATCTAACAATAAGGAAATCTCTTTCATGTTGAAAGAGGACTGGAGTACTCTCGGACTATGAGGGAAACCAGGATACATCTTTGTGTTCTTTACTTTTCTGCATTTACCACTTTTATCACTAGTCATAAACCAGAAAAGAAAGAAACACATTTGTAAACTCATGCACTAAACCAGAAAAATAATATCCATCATCACTAAAACGGTAAAACTTTTAAAGTACCTAATTCACCCCCCTCTTAGGTGCACTCTTATACTTACAATTGGCATCAGAGAAGGTTATAGGTAACCTCTTCCTAAAAGATCCAGAATGGCTTCCGCAAATCAAAATCTCGTTTTCAGAGATGGTGGTGGTAATAACAAGCCTCCTCTATTTTGTGGTGAATATTTTGACTTCTGGAAAATACGCATGAAGGCACATATAGAAGCACAAGGAGAAGAAATATGGGATGCTATTGAGAATGGTCATTTTATCCCTATAACGGTAATCAATGGTGTTGGCTCATCAAAGCCTAAGGTTGCATGGGACGAAGATGATAAGAAGAAGGTTCTCTATGATAAAAAGGCAATAAATCTTCTTCAAGGTGCACTTAGCATGGATGAATTCTTCCGTGTCTCGGCATGCAAAACAGCAAAAGAAATATGGGATACCTTGGTAGAAACTCATGAAGGAACTGCTGAAGTTAAAAGATCGAGATTAAATACTCTGAGTCAAGAATACGAACTATTCAGAATGCAGCCCCGAGAATCAATCCTCGACTTATAGAAAAGATTTGTACACTTGACAAATCATTTGAAAGAAGTCGGTAAGACTTTAACTAATGATGAACTTAATCTTAAAGTGCTTAGATCTTTATCCAGGGAATGGCGACCAAAAGTGACAGCAATATCCGAGAAGAAGAATCTATCCACAATGACTTCCGCCACTTTGTTCGGAAAACTTCAAGAATATGAGATGGGACTTGAAAGACTTGAAAAGCATGAAATCCAAGTAAAAGATTCAAAAGACATTGCTTTAAATACAAGGATAAAAAATCATGATAGCAATGAAGGGGATGAATCTACTAGTAGTGAAGATGATGATCTCATCAGGAAGATTGAAAAGGTTCTACGGAAAAAAAGAAAAGGGGAAGCACCAACAAGGAAGGTTATATGCTTTGAATATGGAGAAAAGAGACATGTTAAAAGTGAATGTCCTACACTTGAAAAGAAGAAGAAATGTTTTAAGAGAAATAAAGATAAGAAGTCAAAGAAAGCATATATAGTGTGGGAAAGTTCATCTTCCGATTCCGAAAACAATCAACATGTTAATCTTGCATTGATGGCCTCACACCATTCCGATAGTGAAGATGACGAGGTTAGTAATGAATTTTCTCTTTTATGATAGTGATGCTTCAGCTGTGGCCATTGGTGTATTCCTTTCTCAAGATAATTATCCTTTTAGCCTTCTTCAGCAAAAAATGTGCAAGTGTATGCAAGATTCATCTGCCTATGTGTGAGATATGTACGCCATTACCGAAGCTGTCAAAAAATGGCGTCAGTATTTGATCGGGAGACATTTCCATATTTTTACTGATAAAAAAAGTTTGAAAAATTTGCTTTTCCAAACTATCCAGATGCTAGACCAACAAAAGTGGGCGTCCAAATTATAGGGGTTTAGTTTTGATATCTTTTACAAACCTGGTAAGAGTAATCAAGTAGATGACGCCCTCAGTCGTAGACATACAGAAGACGGTGCCAACTTCAACATCACTACACAAAACAACAACAAGGTCAAGACTTTGAGGCGAAATACAACTCAAATCCATATATGCAAGTCTTGTTCACATTCAAAGACAACATTATGTTCTACAAAGATAGAATTTATATACCTCAAATCCCAGAGATCTAAGAATCTCTTCTTTATGAATATCATTCTACACCCACTGCTAGTCACTCCAGAGTTCAACCAACCCTTGCTCGAATCTCTACATCTTTCAACTGGCCAGGTATCTACAGAGACATCAAAGTTTTTATTCAATTATGTTCTATCTGACAATGCAACAAGTACATGCCAAAGAAGAAACAAGGATTACTACAGCCTCTAGAAATTTCGAAACAAGTATCAGAGGATTTAACTATGGACTTTATCACTCATTTACCGTCATCTTTTGGCCACACAGTGGTTTGGGTCATCTTTGATCGATTAAGAAAGTTCATCCACTTTATCGCGTTACCTATACATTTTACTGCACCAGACCTTGCTACTAGATTCTCAGCAAAAATCTGCAGACTCCATGGCGTTCCATCCTTGATTGTCTCAGATCGAGATCTTATTTTCCTCAGCACCTTTTGGAAGGAACTTTTCCGTTTACAAGGCACAACCCTGAAACACGACATTACTTACCACCCAAAGACAGAAAGACAGACAGAGGTAGTAAATAGGAGTTTGGAAACTTACCTTCATTGTTTTACAACTGATCATCTTGGCCGATGGTTTACAGTTCTTCACCTTGTGGAGTTCTGGTATAATACATTTCGCCATTCCGCCATCGGCGTGACACCCTTTGAGGCGCTTTACAGTCGACCCCCTCTGGCACTTTTGAACTACGCCAAAGGAACTTATGCAAACATACCAGTTGATACACTATTAGGCGACAAACAAGAAATTTTAAACACTTTAAAGACAAATCTAGCAAGAAGCAGACAATACATGGTAGAACAAGTATACAAAAAATGATTTGACTATACCTTTTATACTGAGGACTTAGTTCTGCTTCTCTTGAAATTGTGTCGACAAATTTCTGTGCAAAAGCGTACGTCCCAGAAGTTGCCACCATGATACTTTGGCTCTTTCACCGTTCTTCGTCGAATCATAGCAGTTGCATACGAGTTGGACCTTCCGCCCTCTTCCAAGATCCACCGTGTTATCCATGTATCCCAACTTTGCCACTACAGGGGTTCGAATCATTCATCTGATTTCATTGATTTTCTATTTGATTCATCATCTGCTCAACAACAACAAACACATATTAGGAACAAAGCAGACAACGAACCCTTGATGCGCCCAAAAAAATGAAGCTTAGAAGAACACACTGATAATGATCCACCACTTACCTTTGGCCCTTATGATGTTGTTGATCAGCGAAGGAAGAACACCAAAAGTGTTGTTATGGGAACAGAGAGAGTTCTCTCTCAAAATGGAAGAGAAAACATGCCAAAACAAAGTGGTAGAAATAAAGTACAAGGACAAAGTGAAAGAGTAAACCCATCTGAAGTACTTATTAACCCATGTGAAGATGTCCTGGAAACTGACTTAGCGTGTTCCAAGAATTTGATTCCCCACGTGCACGACTCCCTAAAGTCTCACATACAAAGATATATAACCATTGAACCGTTGGATTCTCAACAGATAGATATGGAAGCCCACCCAAGTGACACGTTATTTCCAAGTTGTATTCCACCCACAGCGGGATTAGACCACTTGCTGACCAACTGGACCCCACCTCCTGTAATCCCTGAACACCCACGTTCATTAGTTGCAAGAAACCCTAATGTTTCAAATTTAAATGTACCATCTCTTGATGAGAACCTTGAGGACAAGGTTCTTGTTGGGCCGAAAAGTAGTGATACAAAGGCCAAACGAGAATTAAAGAAGCCTTTTTGGATGAGGGTCCATGTAGCTTATTAGTTCTATTATTATTTCTTTATGTTTTTTTGAAGTGGCTTAGGCCCAAACTGTTTTATTTGTTTTTCTTGTATCTAAGGCCCAATAGTTTCTATCCTTGTAAACCTCGTATTTATACTGCTGCTGCAGTTGCAATGGGGGAATATATTCAGATCTCTCTTTATTTTTCTTAGTTTAAATTTTATTATGTTGTCCAATGGTGAAACCCTAAGTGGGTAGTAATTGCAAAACCAAAACTCAATCACATTTTCTCCCCCTTCCTGAATAAGAGAAAGCCTTGATCCTGAAGCGACTTGGCCGAGTTTCATTGTATATTAAAGAGATGTAAGAAAAGAGTCAAAGTGTGGACATTATTTTTATACCAGTACTAAAAAACCTTGTCATACACCTAAATCATGTGGTGAAACTATGAAGCCGGAAATATCAAAGTGATTTATAATCATTAAATTAAAGCTAGGACCCTATTATGGAAAACAAGTTCTCATTAAGAGGTTGTGCACACCCCTTAGATTGACTACACATCCTCTTAGCAATCTTGACATGCAACACTGCTCAATCAGAGTACAAGACAACATTCTAGAGGATAATTTCTATCACGTGTGCATCATTGAAGATGATATCATACCAAAGATGTCTTTTCTATCCAATGAATTGTTTACGTCAGCAAAGAACTCGAGATCCTCTTGTCCCCCCGTATCATTTTAGTTTCACTATTAACATACAAAATTTTATGACCATGAGTACGAGAGCGTGATTGGACTTTATCCACCACCTAACTTCATTGTTGCTAGGTTTGTGGTTGTTAAGGCGCTTGAAGGATTTAATGTAGACTCGAGTCTTTCATTCATCCATGTAATTTCCTAAGATTTTCAAGTTTGGCATAGGAAGTTCAGGAAAGGAAAATTCGTGGGAGACTTATCTAATATCGATCCTAAAGGGAGTGTTTTCTCCCCCTACAATCACCATCACCTTAATGTCTATACTTCCATGGATTCTTTCTTCTCATCAATATTAACATGTGGGCTGTCTGCATCTTTATAAAACTATGTAACTTCTATAATGTTTATGAAGGAGTTCCTTACATTAAACCTTTGCAAGTACACCCTTTTATCTAGTTAACTGAAACTTCATCTATCATGCAAAAAACCTTTCACCAAAGACTTCACTGGTTCACCATGTATTTTCTTGTTCTCTTTGTAAGTATATAAATTAATGTTTGAGTTTCCTATATTGGCTATGCTCATGTACTTTAGGATACCAACTCGCACTCAACTCCTCAATTGGCTTCTCTTCTCTCTGTGGAACTTTTTCAACAAAGAAGACATCTCTTAGACAGAATTACCTTGTGGTCAATCATAGAATTCCCATAGCAAACCCTAACTTCGTTATTGATAGCAAGGATTTGAGGGGTAAGTGTTTTGGGATAACTAAAGACCCAATACGATCAATCCAAGTTAGAGGCCCAATCTAATTTCACGCCCACTCAAGATGACAAACAAGTTCTCTTCATAAAGAAATCTTGTATTGGAGCGAAGCCCCACTCCATCTCAATTGTTAGGCTCTTCCAACGTTCCCATACACAAGACACTATAGTAATAGAAGATAATTCTAACTGTCGTTTATACATAAGTGTGACTATGCATCACACCAAAATATAAATCCTTACATATTTACAAGTTTCACCTCTTTGAATTTATTGAGTTAGACATTGAAATAGTAACTTTGCAAGTACACCCTTTTCTCTAGTCAATTGAAACTTCAAATTTCATGCCAAAAACCTTTCACCGAAGACTTCACTAGTTCACCATATATTGTCTCTTTCGCTTTGAAATAATATAAATCAATAAATTTACTAGAAGGAGAAGGGTAATGTGGAATTAGAGAATGCTGGTTATTTAAAATAGGGTTAAATATGTTTTTGGTCCCTATAAATATCTCAAATTTTATTTTTAGTCCCTATTAAAAAATAACATATTTTGGTCCCTACAAAATTTTTATTCATTCCGTTTTAATCCCTGTTATTTTCTACATTTTTGAAAACTACTTAATTACTCTTAAACTTTTAAATTTTTGAATAATTTTTTTTCATACGTGTTTATAATACTACAAAATGTTTCTTCACCAAATGTTAGAATTTTTTAAAATGAGATGAATTAAATATAAATTTTTTAAATTTCAAAAGATATTGATGAAAGTAATGAAAATCTCAACTTAGAAATAAAATTTTGAGTTCCTTTTTTTCAAGGAATTTTTTATAATGTTCTAAACATGTCTGCAAAATAATCATTCAAAAATACACATCAGTTTAACATCAGGGACTAAAACTACGTGCATAATAATTGATCTTACCTGGATCAGAAGAATCTCTAGTGGCCTGCAACACTTGAGTTTCAACAATTGTTGGGAGAATGGGGGGAGGGGGGGTTACCTGCAAGGTACTCCGATGCCAAAGTAAGGTTCAAAGTAAAAGAGAGCAAGTACAGAATGTGAGAGTGAATAGAATGGAATATCTGACCCTCTAGTGAAAGAGGGTATTTATAGTGCCCCTAACACTGGGCCAAGGTCTCCATTGTGGGATGGATTTTGTGTCCCACAATGGATGACTTCCAGGATCATACGTGGGTAGGAAATACTAGCATGTGGTCTTTGTCCTAGGTCAACGGCTCCGTGATCTTCAAGTGGTGGGATAAACATGTTAGTTACAAAGGGCGTAATGGTTCCGAAGAATGCGAAGCACGTTGATAACATTACCCTAGATGAGGAGCATGTGGGAAGCATATGTCCAGATATGGACCCCAAGGGATTGGGTCATCAGTTGGGCCATTGTTGGCGCGAGGGAAGATTGGGTTATGCTTGGCGTTGGTCCGTTCCTGGGCCTAGTCCATAATAGAAGTCCCCTAAGTCGTTGCTCCTAAACAAAGTAGTAATAACTTAGAGTCAGCCCGCGCGTCGAGGAAGATCAAGAGTATTTGAGTGAAGTTATCCTTTGTTTGCACTTGCGCTTATATGCCTGTGACGACGGTGTTCTCCCTATGCGATTTCCATTTTATGGGCAAATACGCACAAGGATGGTATCTTGCCCGCAATCGTTATTGTCTCCTCTGCCTGTGCGAGATAACATGTATGGGTCGTGGTCGACATATTTGTCTGCTCGTGCTTTGTATCGTTAATTCTTGGTTTATATCCGACATACAGGAAGACGAGATAGTCGGATAATATTGGGAATCCAAAAGATTTGTTTCTTGAGTCACGTGTCGTAGAATTTAATGTGCAATGATGGCCTAGGTGTAGAGTCATGACGACCTAGGAGTATGGGTAATGATGCGCCATTTCAACACGCCTTCCCGTGTGTCGTCACTCTTTCTGTGGGTTTAGGTATAAATCTCTATGATGCCAATCATTTGCAACTTCTACTTTTTCCACCCAAATTTCTGCTCTCGCATGTTCCTTTCGGGTCCTTTGATTCTCATAGCATTCCTCTGCCATTGCCACCGTTGATGCTTCACCAGTAACCATTTTCTCTTCAATCCAACAAGTTCCCTTCCTAACCCAGTTTTATTTGTTTGTTACTTTTAGGGTTTTTAGTTGTTTTTTCTTCACACTATTCATCTCGTATGTTGGGTTTGGTTAGGTTACATCGCATGTTGGTGTTTGGCGGTGGTCTCACCATCCTTGAACGTCAGCTTCAATGATGATTATGGTAACTTAGGTTAAGAAAACTTGGGGTATTCTTGATTTCTGGTGAAGTTCATACGTCGGGGAGGTTTCACCCTGCGAAACTCATGTATTCATGATGAAGTTCATGTGACGGGGAAGCTTTTCCCAAAAAACTCATGAGTTCCTGATGAAGTTCATGTGACAGGGGCGTGTTTCCCCGTGAAACTCATGAATTCATGATGAAGTTTATGTGTCGGGGGCGTGTTTCCCCGTGAAACTCATACTCATGAATTTATGATGAAGTTCATGTGACAGGGACGTGTTTCCCCGTGAAATTCATGCATCCTCGAGCGTCGAGGAGGTCCTTGTCTTAGTTTTGTATGTGATCACATTTAACATTGATTCGAGAAGGTTTTGTCATAACTTCCTTCTTTGCCGCTGAGTAAGGTCTTTGGTCGCGAAATCTGCCTTTATGCTTTTATACACCTTTTCACTTGATATGCAGTGGAAGGGTGGATTTTATTTGATCATCAAATTCACTATTTTCCTCTGCTTTTCAGGTATGATGACTCACAGTGCTAAGGGCATCCAGCTGATTGATATGGTTACTGATCCCGAGTTGACCTGGGTCAGACATGAACCGTAGGGTATAGCCTCTTGCTATGATTCCTCCTTGGGTGATGCATTTAAGATCATTGAGCACGGTGTGGGCGAAGATGGATTTGAGCCGAACTTGAAGATTTTCAAACCCACCGAGGTCGGAAGGATCTGTTCATACTACAAGGGAAGCCGCTTTCCCATGTACGACTTTGTCTTTAAGGAATTGAGGATTCGGCTGCCCTTCAATGATTTTTAGGTCGAGTTCTTTGGTCATCTAGAGTTTGCGCCCTCCCATTTGCACTTGAATGCAATTGCCTTTATCCAAGCATTCGAGATCGCGTGCCGCTATCTCGAGCTGGGCGCCATGATACCTCTCTTCTTCCGTTGCTTCCACCTCCAACGACAATCTTTGAACAGAAAACACAATTGGGTTTCCCTGAAGCAGCCGAAGAAGTTGTTTAATATGTTCATGGACTCTGTACGCGACTTCAAGGATCAATAATACCTCATTAAGCATGTGTTATAGGAAGCCTTCGATTCAATGCTCGAGCGGGAGATCATGGTCGACAAGGATAGGAATATGGGCTATGATGATGATGGGAACAAGGAGTTGTAATTGGTCTCCAAGTTTCCTCTTCATTGGTGTAAGAGTCATTTCTTGAAGAGTACAAATCATTACCTCACCAAGTCGGGCAATTTGGATGCCGAGGATGAAGAGTCCTACAGGAAAATTACTAAGTTTGTAGATGTTTTCTTCTCTGCTAAATGGGAGACGAGAAGTGGGGAAGAGTTCTTCGACGATAAGGGTCATCCCGTGTACGAGGCTCAACACATTAACGCTAAGGAGCTCCTCGAGTGCAAAACTTCCGAAGAACCTGTCTTGCTTCTAGGTAGCCGTGCTTTATTTTCTTTTAGTGTACTTATGGGTTTTTCTCCTTGTCATATTGACTTGTATTTGTTATTTGTTGCATATAAGATGTTCAGTCCAAAGGAGTGCGTGCTCAAGATGGCATAGAGCAGAAGGAAAGTCATGAAGAAAAGTCGCTTTGTCCCACCTTCGAGCTAGCCTCCCAAGGACGGTTCCAATACTTCTTTATCTCTAGTTGTCGACCAGCCTCCGCTTGTGTAGGAAAACTTGGGTACAAAGAGGGGCCGCTCGACAGAGGGCGACATCTTAGATCTTACGGGTGATGCTCCCGAACCCAAATTCACATTGCCTCCTTTCTTTGTCGAGAAAAAATTCTTCGATGGGTTTCCTCTCGATGTTCCCCGATGTTAATTCTTTTATTTTATGATTGGAATTATGTTTGGTAAAACTAATATGGAAACTATATGTTAAATAGGGTATGTTAACTTGTTGGGAAGAACAGGTGGAATAATAATTCCTATTTTATGTTGATACATGTTGAGATGAGAAGTTCTCATCACCTAGAACAACATGTTAGATAATATATCCTATATAGGGTCATACGATATCGCGCCTGAGCTGAGTTGAACAATTGAATTCTATTATGATTTAACAGATGCAGAATATTAAAGGAATATTATGCAATACTATGCAGCGTTGAGTTGTAGGCCTGGAAGATTCAATCAAAATTCAAGAGGAAAATATACTTTCTAAATAAGGAGATTTTTTTAGGAAACATTTGATTGAAGACCTATTTTATTGCATAATCTTTTGCAGATTTGTAACAGTCGATATGCTGTGATTTGAAGCCCAAATCCACTTGGGATAAAGGTTATAAATATAAGCATTATAACCTAGAAGAAGGTACCAAACGTGAATGAAAAGATGTAGTTATTAGGGCTGAGTCTGTACCATTCTCCAGGAGAGTTGGTTGTATGCTCCACTCGACGTGTGAGTTAGATTGTGTTCCTTAAGTTGTAAGGTGCTGCTCTCCTCGAAGATGTGAAGCAAGAGTGAGTATTGTTCTTGGAGAATGATTTTAAGAAACTCCAAGTTGTGTTCTTAATCAAGAGTCTTGGCTAGGTATTATTTTAGAAGTGAGTCTTCTAATATTGTCATGGAAGTGTGTCTTCTAGTTTTGCAGTCATGGAAATGTGTCTTCCTATTTTGTCTAATCGTTGTCTATGATTGTTGAAGGATTGAGGAGGGCCTCATATCTAGGTGATTCATAGATAGAAGTATATCACTGGTAGTGATTAAGTGATAAGTTGTAAATGGAGGAGTTTAGCTTCAAATTGACACTATTATAGCGGACTTGTCCCTGGCTTGGTATGCCCCCAGAGTAGGAGAGTTGCTCCGAACTAGTTTAACTATTCTGGTGCATTGTTTATGCTTTTCAGTACTATTTTTATATTTTTATACCATGCCATGTTTGCTTGTTTGGATTCAGATATCTCAACATGTCATATGACATCTGAAGTCTGATATATCAGAATTTCAATTGGAATCAGAGCAGATATCCTGTTCTGTTTCTAGATGAGATCCTGGGAAGATACCTTCTATTCATGGGCAAGGAATGAGCTTGTTACTGAAAACTTGTTTGAACTTAGGTAGTTCATATTGTTGTTTGAATGGTCCCTTGATGTGGAAGATGAACTATTCGTGACAGGGTGTGCATTCAGCTTGTCTGTTGTTATTAGGCGTGTAGCTTTGGTGGTGAGATACTTTGTTGTTTGATTCATTTTCAAATCAATGTTGACCTGTTGCACCTAGATTATGGTGGTTGTGTGCAAGGGTTTTCTGTTGTCTTGAAGGTTGTTGAGGAGTTTTCTGGTTTGTGTTCCGCTGCATATGTATTTGACGGAAAACTCCTGGTGGTGTTATGAGTCTCTGGTGTTGAGAATATAGAAAGGTTTATTCCTTTCTGAAGATGCATCTTATGATGTCGTGTTACGCAGAAGACGATTTCAATCTGTTTATTGAAGTTTCCAAATATACTTGAGGCCTTTCTCAAGTCCACTCATAAAGGCACTTATCAATAAGTTTGGTGAGAATCTATAAAGAAATTGATCAAGATTAGAGAGAATTCGTGATCATTCACATCTGCATGGTTTTTCCTAATTAATGGCTAAATTAGGAAAGTGGTTTTGACCCTGTTGTTTGCTGATGATGGTATGGAAGATGGAAGCCTTTTGAATACCTTGAAGGTGATCAAGGTATATTCATATTTTATGGGGAAAAGTACAAACTTTAGAACCAATCTCAACAATGTGTTTATTGGTATAGGAAAGATGTTCTACCAGATGTTGGAACATCTCATCAGCAATTTGAGAAGAATCTTGTTGGTCAAAGGATTAGATTAGCAAATTCTTTGGGTGCTAAACAAATGTGTATTAATCACATACATTTGGAACCTACTCCTGGTCTGGAAGAGGAGGCATTTCGGGTGTTATTTGAGTTGGTTAAGAGATGACCAACATATTATCACTCATTGGATTAGTTTACTTCTGATCCAAGTGAGTTAGAGTGTGGAGGTTGTGCTTTGTTTTCCTGTGGAGGCATGTTAAAGGTATCTCAACCAGGTCCTTTATATGTGTAGATCAAGCTCAAATATCAAGGACATTCTCGCTGACATCTGGAAGATCCTTATGATTAAAGGAGCCAGATCTATGGAATCTTGTATGTGGCCATAGAATAGACTCTTTTTGAGGGAGTAATTTGTGTGTACCAACCACAGGATATGCAACTATTAGAGGGGAGTATGCATAATTCAATGAGGAGTTCTTAGCAGATAATAAGGGGGAGTCCTTATTCTGAAGCTGGAAGAACTTGAAGAAATGTGAGACGTAATGTCTTGACATCTTCGTATTGAGAATTTATTTTTCTCAATATGTCTGGTGTTGTTTCTCTTAAACAGGATAAAGGTAGTTTACTCTAACTTGATATAAGTCCATGAGAGCATTGAACTCTTGTTTTGTTGTAGTGGAATAGAAATACAAGGGGTTGTATGCATTGGAGATGTATCAACCTAAGTTATGTGGTTTATTGATGTATGTATGTTGAAGTGTCATCTAATCCACCTAAGATGAGAATTTCAGCTTTTGTCAGGAGCAATGAGGAGTTGGTAATCCTATTAGGAACCAAAGGATCATGGTTCTTAAGAAAGGAAGTTTGATTATTCTTTCCTGTTATCTGGATGGGAAGGTTATCTTTATTTTTAGGATTTAGTTATGTGATGTCCTCACATAATAGAACATTTATGTTTGCAAGGATTGAAGGGCATCTTTGTATCTTGAAGATTTGAGAGAAGCAGACTTAGTCTGAACAATCTTCTTATGGCGTATTATGATCATTCAATGTCATGTTTATTGTGATCTTCTCTAGATACCTATTAGAGAGAATCTCATATTTAGGTGCATAAGAATGACATTTAACACCTCAAGGTCAGACAAGAGGTCTGGTCATTATGATTATGAGAAGAAATTTTTTTGAGGTTTGCATGCTCTGCATGTATTTTGATCTGGTCTTGAAGGTTGATCAGCTACTGATGGTTGATCCTCTTGTGTCCCTTGTGCTGAAGCGGTAATGCGGCAAGCAAAAAGTAAGTTATTAA
Source organism: Vicia faba (assembly GCA_948472305.1). Lineage (NCBI taxonomy): Eukaryota > Viridiplantae > Streptophyta > Magnoliopsida > Fabales > Fabaceae > Vicia > Vicia faba. The sequence continues at coordinate 746,965,655 of OX451739.1, forward strand.
ATTATCGGGTGATATAGGTTATATTGTATCATGTCCACAGAGATTGGTGAATTGAAATGTCGTTCGACAAATCTCTTGTTAATGAGTTTGGGGGGTAAATGGGTTGAAAGGAAAAGGGAAAAACTTATCAAGCATGCATATATACTACTTCTCACAGACTTAAACCTATCGACCTGTTATACTAAACCTACAATATTCATCAATGTCATCACATGTCAAACACAACACCTACTTTATCACCTCAGCGGTGATATCTCAACCAACCTTAACAACATAGAAGTCAATCGTGCTCGCTTGTGTCGATGATCTCTCAGAGCGGCACAAATAACACAAAGGAATTAATCACAAACACCCTAAGTGAATAACAATTCTAAACCTATCTATATAATTCAGACAATATTAGATAATCATCCTAGATAAGAATTTAAGCAGTATATGTCTATAGCAACTCAAATCTCTAGCACAGAGCAAAAATCAAGGATAACAATCGACAAAGATTTGTAAAGTAAGTTTTATATAACTCCAATGGTGAGAAATATACATGAGTTCAAAGAAAACAAACCAACCAATAGAGAATACACAAAGGAAAAGACAAATGAATTGCAAATCTATTGGTTTGTCAGTGTCGATCAAAGAGAAATCATCCTTAGATTATCCGTATGCAAGCTCCATAGTTGTTATCTAAGCTAATCCTAACAAAATTGGAGGTTGATGGAGTCTGAAGTTATAAAACAAATCTCAGCATACCGCGCTGAGCGGGCCTGGCACGCTAAGCGCGACTTCTTTATTTTACACATCAAACCGCCCTAAACTTCACTAAGCGTGATATCTGGGCTAAGCGGGCTTCAAAATAATACTTCTGCCAAAATGTCAAAACGCAATCAGCATGCTACAAAATATGTTAAGCGCACTCGTACTTAGCAGCCTTATGCGCACTAAGCGGGCTCTCTTGGACAAAACTTCCCAAAACTGGTCTTTTATTCATAAAACATGCATCTGGAGTCGTGCCTTCGACACCTTATTCCTTGATGCTCCAAAATGAAACAAATACCTACAAAATGAATGGAAAAACATCAAATAGTACACTATGTACACAAAAACACAAATAAACACAAACTAAACGTATTTACACAAAATCTAGGTTTATTCAACCGATATTAAAACAAAATGTCGATAAGTGCAACAAAAAGTATATACAAATATAGCTACAATTCGCACCTATTAAACTATCCCCAACTTGAACTTGTTTGTCCTCAAACAAGGCCACACAACTCAAAGAACCAAAAGTAATCAACCAAAATATCATGAATCAACAAGTTTTAAAACGGAAAACAAATGTGTGGTTCAAACAAAATCGCACACACAAGGTAAATACTTACCACAATCCTACAATGACAATATGTAAACGAAACGAATCCTAAGTACAAAAGTCATACTAAACATTCTAAAACAAAACAAGCTCAATCATGAATCACACCTAGTAAAAATTCATTGGTAGATTAAGAACACACTAAGGTGAGGGACAAAAAACACCCGTCCACAATCTTGCAAACAACAAACTAAATTATGCAGTCATCCAAAAACTCATATTGAAGATACAAAGGCAAGAATCACAAGGGCTTTTTAAGATTGTAATGTGGCTTGGTTAACAAACAAAAGATAAGTCCTAAAGCTAATCGAAACAAAAACTTGTCTTAACCTAAGGGAGTGATCAACTCACAAATACTCAAGCAAAATAATTTCAATCAAACTTCTTCTTCGTTCCAAATTTCGCAAACCAACACACATCACTTATTAACACAACAATATTCCATACTCTTTTTGTTTTTGTTTTTCAAAACTTTTTCAATTTTTTTCTTTTTTTCTTTTTCACTTTTTTCTTTCTTTTTGTTTTTTTTTCTTTCTTTCTCAACCTCATAGTAATACACACAAGCACATAAACATTTCTCTCCCTAACTTGAATTCAACCATATCATAATCTGAATACTCCCTACTTTATAAGACAAGGTAAAAATTCAAACTACAACTCATAGTTAAAGGTTTAAGAAAACAAAGAATCAATATCCATACAAAAATATGAACCAAACACTCACAGACAAGCATTTAGAAAAAAACAACTTGGATATCGACAAAAAGGGTCAAAAGGGGATACTAATGATCATACACTTAAAAGATGAATTGACTATTTGGCCAAGGTAGTTGTACTCAAAATCAAACAAAAAATTCCTTGATTATGTTCAATCTTTCATACAATCAACACAAACAAAAGATTAAACATAATAAAATGCATTTAAAAAAAGAATTGTGACCTCCAACATATATGAATAATGGAAAGCTTCCTTACATTTATGGGTAAAAAGGGAACTAAAGTGATTCAAGTCATGAGCAAGTAATGCAAAAAGAATGAATGGAATGGTAATTATACAAATGATAAACATGTTATGTTATAGAGAGCGATAATAAGTAACTTACGAGTACCAACTTCAAAAACTATCATTACCATTAATTTGAAAGTTGACACAAAACCGAAAAATCACCAAATGCGACTTCAAGTTATCTAACCAAAATTTGAGTCCAAAAAACAAAAGAAAGAATTTAAATTATTAATATTAATTAATATACTATAAATCCTTGGGTGAAGTGGGAAAAAGGAGAGCCAAGTGAAAAATTAAAAAGAATTCACTGACTCTGTATAGTAGGGCGCGCTAAGCAGAAATGAGCGCGCTAAGCGGCACAGGGCGTGCTAAGCACGCTACACAAGTTGCATAAAAACAAGGCAGCTGGTGCAGATACTATGCAAGCTCCACTTACACCTACACAAACTCAAACATACAATATTTACAACATACAATATTTACAATATACAAACACACTTCCACAAGCTAAACACAACATGCTTGCGGAAAACTCAAATTGACATAATGAAACAAACAGTTGAAAGTGAACTAACAAGTTGAAAAGTGAAAATTTGAGAATTTAAAGCAGGTCCAGTTTCAACTTGTTAAAACACAGGTCAACATATACAAAAACGAATACAAATAAAACATGCTTATTTTATGTTGTAAGCTCGACGCCTTTATTGTGCGACCTAGTAAACTCCTCTCAGCATGCCATGGTATTGTCACACCGCGCAAACCTAAAGAAAGTGTCCTAACATCGACATAACAAACGTTACAAAAACAAGACAATTTACAATAATACGTGTGTAATACGGTGAGAGAACTGACTTGGTTGTTTTACGTTTGATCACAAATGTTGCGGATAACAAGAGTCGCCACTGAATTTTCTTTTATCCAATAAAGGAAAGGGTGAAAAGAACAGGAGAGACCTTTTGAGATATTTTCTTGAGTTCGGGGGGTAGGTTATGAAAAGGGAAGGTGTTAGTACCATTTTCATCCATAGTTATCTACGGGCTCTTAATTGCTTGATCACTTTGAAAATGCTTTGTGTTTGTGTAAGTTTGAAAATATTTTGAAAATGCCTTCGTTCGGCAAATTTTCCAATGATTCTCGTATCATTGAGAATGTATACAAAGTTTTGGTTTTGAAAATAATTGTTTGAAAGAAAATGTTTGGAAATATGTTTGAAAATGCCAATGTAAGGCCAATTTGTAATGACTCTCGTATCGTTGAGAATGTATACAAAATGTTTGTTTAAAAAGTGTTTTGAAAGTGTGAAGTGTGGAAATGGTTTTGTTTATGAGCAAGAAATTACGAGCAATCTACCTACTCAAAAAGTCTTTGTTCTTTTCCTCCTCCTTTGGATAGTGCTTGTCTACCATTAGTTGGTAGAGAGCCGTATCATTGGATGTGACAGATAGGCGTGGGTCATCGTACAGTCATAAAAGGCAACATGTAAGATGTTTTAGAAATTGTCGTAAGGGACTAAGATCATTTACCGAAGGCAACATTAGAAGAGTCATCAAGGGACTATAATCCATTAATCGAGGGTCTTTGCTAAAACATACCACATTCGAGGGACATGACTGTTTATATCCGAGGCAATAAGTGATGGTTACCCTAGAGGTGCATGCGTGCAAAATGTGTTTAATTCAATTATTTTATCTTTAATTAGGGTTGTCTAATGTTTGATTTTTAAGTCTTGTCATGCAAACCCTAATCACTAACAATAATAAGGAAAACGATAAATTGCAGAATTTAAATGTCCTACGCTATTAAAACGCTTTGGGAATGGGGGGTACAAGTTTGTGAATAGGAGGAAGAAAGAAATAAAGCCCTAATTTATCTATTACAAACCATATACACGAATAATGATAAAATGTACAAAATGTAATAGGAAGAAAGAAATTGTTTTTAGGGTTTTTGATGGAAAAGGTTTCAAGATTAACCTAGTTTAAACTAATTAATTTTAATTACAAGAAGGATTAATTATTTAATCAAAACCTAAAATCTAATTTCATTAAATTTAAGAAAAAAAATAAAACCTAAGTCTAAAATAATTTGTTTAGAAAATAATTTGAATGCTAATGTTAATTTATAAGAGAAATAAAATTTAATTGAAAATAAAATAAAGTGTTTAGAACATTTTTAATTTAACAATTTATGAAAATATATTTTTATATTTTTGGGTTAAATAAAATTAAATAAATAAATTAAATATAAAAAATTTAAAGAAGAAAAAATAAAAAGAAATGGGCTGGGGTGTTTGAAAAGTAAACAGGAGGTTAAATGTAGCAAAAGGCCCAAAATAGTTTTTTTTGTCAGAGACAAAAATGAAACAAAAATAAGAAAATGGGTCCGCTGTTGTACCCCAAAATTTTCCCTCTCACATATCAAGATTTTTCTCACAAGATCTCCCTTGACTCAAGACTGCATTAGGGTTTGATCAGCTCAAGACACCTTCTTATGCACTGATGACCAAAATTAGGGTTTGAGTTTGCACATGGATTTTTGAACTTTCTATGCCCCATATAATTTTCATGGATCATTATGGACCCCCAAGATTACTCATGTCAAGTTTCAAGCCTTGGATCACATTTTTGATCAGTCAATTTAGCAGTTGGCCTAAATTTCAGTTGTATTGGGGAAAAAGTCAACTATGACCAATTTACAGTCAAACTTCATAATTTTTTATCCACATTAACATTTTAAACTCATATGTGTCATTTGATCAAGTTTGGACCACAACTCCTCAAGAAATTTGATCAAATCTCTAAAAGGGCAAAATGGTCAAAATTAGGGTTTTGACTGAGAAAGGGCAATTTCTGATTTTTGACCTAGAAAATGGTCAATTGGTTTAAGGCATGATCTCAAGAGTTCAATTGCATCATTTTGACCTAATGACATGGTTCAAAACATTGCAAGTCCATTGGATTGATAAATGAATTTTCCAGTCAACTGATCAAAAGTCAACTATATACTGAAAAGTCAAACTTTGACTTTTTGGTCAAACTCAAGTGCCAAAGATCACAATTCATAAAAATATGAAACTTATTCCTAAAGAAATCAAAAAGTCAAGATTTTATTTTGAAAAGTCAAAATTTCTAAACTTAGAAACTTTTCTAAGTGTTGGAAATTTCATGTTTTTCATAACTTTGAGCAAAATTTTCACCATAATGCAAGATGATTTTAAGAGAATCTTCCAACATGAAAATTGTAGATCTCCATGAAATATACAACTTTTCTTTACATAACTCCTTCTAAAAATTCTTGGATCTCAAGTTATAATTTTATGAACATGAGGTCATGAAACTAAACACTTAGTGAAATTTTGCCCTAATTTGGCCAGGATTTTGACCTAACTTCATGACACTTTTTCATATAGTTCCAAGGGTAATCTTCAAAATAAATTCAAATATAGGTTGTAGATAAAATTGCAAGCTTTCCAAAATGTCCAAGAACTCCTTGATATCATTCTTGAGTAGGTAGAATCGAAGAGATGAAGTTAGGGTTTTATCACTTTAATTACAAGTCATTTTAGTGATGAACAAAATTCAAATTCAAACTATGCTGCATAAACACTACTTTGCAGGCCTCAAACTTGTTAGGAACTCCATAATTAATGGTTTACACAGCTGTTAGAGGCCTCAATTCAAGCATTCAATGCATGGCCATGCTTTTTATCCATTTTTGGAAGAAAGGTTACATTGCCATTTTGATAAAGTGACTTTTTGTACAAAACTTGTTATTAAGCCTTGCACTTGTTCTCTTCTGATCAAACAAGTCCTATAACTCATGAGAAATGTTTCAAACACTTACAATCACCCATCCCATGCTTGTACCTCTTCTTGAAACTTGTTTCCCTCTTTTCTTCAAAATCAAGTAACCTAGCCAAAAGCTAAGAACTTGTACTTTTGACTTGCCAATGCACTCAAACACTTTTGTTTATACATACACAAACCATTTGACACAAGGACACGAATGCTCAAGCCTTGAAAACACCAAGAACTCAGAATCACACTTCACACTTCCATTTTCACATAAATTGACCAAAAACTTGAAACTCATAATCTACTCGTGCGTTTCTTGGCCTTCTGGTTTCTAAAGTTTCTAAACATCATATAGAGTTGATCCCACACCTTGTTATAGAACTGTAACACCATTAACACCATCCTCCATTTCCAAAGACAGAGCACTGCACATTTACTTCTCCAAACCATTTCAGCCATCCATTGCTCAAGCTAATCATTGCATTAGCTTCCTGGGACTTCAAGGAAGCTAACCTGATCATCACCATCACTTGAAACAAGCTCAAACTCAAAACACGATTTCCAGTTTTTAGGTAATTTTTCTCAACTTTGAACTCTTCATACAGGCATCATCAATAGTTTATTTGTGAATAAAACATATAGATATCATTGCCCTAAAGCTAACCATGTCCATAGTTTCCATTAATTTTGCTTGAGCTTAGAGAATTTTGAAACTGAAATTTATGAGATTTTTAGGGTTCAGATTAGGGCCATTAAAATCCATGCTTATTTTGATCTATAGTATTAATGCTTTACATTCCTGAAACCGTGAGAAAATTTGCTACAAGTTTCATGTTTACAGTTTTCATTTTTGATGAGAAATGAGCAAGTTACAGTTGGTCTGGCTGGAGGTTGAAGATGAAGTTATCAGGGCGCATTTTGCCTTGTATATTTATTGATTTTCCTATGTTAACGGATGTATAGCCATCCCAGTGGTAGAAGCGCGCGCCTGTAACCTTTGGGACCTGGGTTCGAGCCCCAGTGGTACCCTTTTGGATTTTTCACATTTTTTTGTTTTCTGATTTTCCTTTTGCACGCGTTGGGCCTTCTTGGGCTTGTTTTATTTTGTTTTTTTGCTTACTAACCCCCCTGTAGGCTAATTGCATCCCTGGCCCAGTTTATTTTTATTTTCTTATTTTTATTTCATTTATTTTCTTAATTATATTTTAATAATATTAAAAATCATAAAAAATATTTTTTTTAAAAATATTTTTTTATTTTAACTTAGTTTATTTTATTTTTTCTCACAAAAAATATTTTTATTAACTATACTTTATTTAGTTTTTACAAAACATCTTGTAAATTAAATTAACACTAGGTTAATATTTATTTTTATTTTTACACCTATTAAAATATATTTATTTATATATAAAAAATGGCCAAAAATATTTATATTTTATAATGTTATAAATATTTTCAAGATAAAAATACTAAAAAATACTTTTCTTAAACTTATTTTCTTTTGATTAATTAATAGAACTAGGGTTTTATTTAAAATCTTTTCTTAAATAAATTCAAGTTTAATTAATTATTTTCTTTATTTAATTAGGTTAAGACAATTTCCTTTTCTCTTATGAAAATCAAACAAAGATCCATTTTCTTTATATTTTGCATTTTTGTACATTTATTCATTTTGTATATTGTATCCATTTAAATTCCTTGTACATTGATATCAATTCAATATGGTTGTAATAGACTAATTAGGTTTAAAATTCTTGTAATCCCCATTCAATTTGTACACCCCCCTCTCCACCAATGTTGTAATAGCGTAGTAACTTTAAATTCCGCAATTTATCGCTTTTATATATAACATGCTAGTAATTAGGGTTTGTATGGAAAGACTAAAACCAATACTTAGAAAACCCTAATTCAAGATAAAAATAAGCATGAAAACAATACATTTGCACACAAGCACCCCTAGGGTTATTCCACTTGGTTGCCTTATACAAAATGGCCATATTACGCATGTAAGGTATCTTAACAAAAACAAGAAAATACAAGATCATAGTCTCTCGATGACGCTATCTAAGTTGCCTTTCAAATGATCTTAGTCCCTAAAAGAGAATGCTAAGATACCTTGCAACATTGCTAATCATGGTTATACGATGACCCACGCCCGTCCCATTTACATCCAAAGATAGGGTTACTTACCAAATTAATGGTAAGGTAATCTGGATCAAAAGACAGTGATGGTTCCTTATCACATAGGCAGTCATTATCTCTCAAAAAGAAAAGCCCACTAAGTCAAAACCTACAAAGAAGACTTAAGAAAACTGGGGCATCCCGCTGACTGTAATCTCAAAATAGGAACAGTCAGGCAAAAATTAGGGATAACAGATCAAAAAGAAAGAGGTCACTACAAATCCTCAAGAACATGAAAAAAAAATGTTACAAAAATGACTGCCTTCCAGCAAACTTAACTTGTTTGAACCATCACTAAAATGTCCTTCCAGACTCAATTGGAGTTCAAAACGCACAATTAACTGAGCTTAGTGTTGAAGAACATCATGAAGAACAGATGGGTACAAATACACTTTGAGCCTTTATCCTTTGCTTCTTAAACCATGAACCAAGCCACGTTACAACCTTTCAAAAGTCCTAATTGAAGCATGGGTTAGTTTGAAAGCATATTGTTACAAAGGGTATCCTGACTCCTGTAAGTCTTTACTCAAAACCCTGAGTTGAAATTTTTCTTACAAAACTTCTTTACTTACTAAAAACGCATTTTTCAAAACTTCAAGACAAGCATAAACTTTGCATTACTTGAATATCACTGTTTGCATATGGCTATTTGTTTGACAACGGAGAAATTCACACAACGAACATCCGATGAATGAAAGCTCTCTTAGTGAACAAAATCACGTCAAAGAAGGACGACACTTCCATTGACAAATCTCCTATCAACAAGGGGACATGACATGTCACTATCCAGTACACCTGGGGCACTCCAGTCAAGATTCCAAGAAATCTCTCAAGAATTGCAGAGTAATCAGGGGCAGGTCTCCATCTCTGTCACTTGGGGCATTGAACGTCAATCTTAGCAAAGGGTTACATACAATCAAACATTTTTTACAATGCCATGAACATTTGCTACTAGGGGCAATGATGAATCTCCCCAAAGTCCTTCTCATAGGATGACTCCCCAGCCAGAGTTTAATCTCTAAACACCTTTCCCCAGCTGAGACAGCTTCAAGAATCCTCGAGGACTTCCCCAACAAGTTCATCACCTCTCTAGCAGACTGACAATAGGGTTTATTTCCCCAACAAACTACAGATTCCCCAGCTTGAGTTTGCCTCTCCAACTGGTAAAAATCAAAGGACCACAATTCCTCTTCCCTTGTAGACTACTCTACAATCCCCAACAAGTTACTGCGAAACCTGGACCCGACCAGATATCAGTTCAACTTCGACTCCCCAATAGAGCAACGGACGACTAAGACTCCTAAACTCTTTTCCCAAGAAGGAATAAACATACTCCTCATAGAGTTTTCAATATCCCCCAGCGGAGTTCTCCTCAAACAACAAAACAAGAATCCCTGGTGGAAACATTCTAAGCAAAGTTTGAAGATACACATACTCTTCAACAGCGGTCCAGGATTTAACGGCTCCCCAACATTTGTCGAGGATTATTTTCCCAGACAAAAATACATTCATTAAACATTTCACATTTCATACATCCTATTCACATACATGATAAGTGCATACGACACCATCTTATTTGTTTTGAGAACGTCATGACATCACACATTTCATACATCATGACATTGCATACAACTAATGTTCTACCTTTTTCAGGAAAGATTGATCAACAGATGGTTACCATCAACCTTTTCAAGTCCCAAATTAATACCTGTAGCAAGCCAGGAAAACTATCTTTCTTTCTCAGGTCAAAGATTAATACTTGAAACCAGACAGGACAAGTATCTACTCGACCAGCTCAAACAATTCAATATCCCGATAATCATTCAGATTCAGCTTTCAGATACAGTTTAGATACGCACCAGATACGGATGCCATCCTGATACTCATTCAAAGACATCTTTCAGATACAGTTCAGATACGCACCAGATACGGATGCCATCCTGATACTCATTCAAAGACAGCTTTCAGATACAGTTCAGATATGCACCAGATACGGAGGCCATCCTGATACTCATTCAAAGACAGCTTCTAGATACAGTTCAGATATGCACCAGATACGGATGCCATCCTGATACTCATCCAAAGGCAGCTTTCAGATACAGTTCAGATACGCACCAGATACGAATGCCATCCTGATACTCATTCAGATTCAGCTTTCAGATACAGTTCAGATACGCACCAGATACGGATGCCATCCTGATACTCATTTAGATTCAGCTTTCAGATACAGTTCAGATACGCACCAGATACGGATGCCATCCTGATACTCATTCAAAGACAGCTTTCAGATACAGTTCAGATATGCACCAGATACGGATGCCATCCTGATACTCATTCAGATTCAGCTTTCAGATACAATTCAGATACGCATCAGATATGGATGCCATCCTGATACTCATTCAGATACAGTTCAGATACGCTCCAGATACGGATGCCATCCTGATACTCATTCAGATACAGCTCAGATACACTCCAGACATGGATGCAATTCTGATACTCAACTTACAAATTACAATTCAACAAGCATTCTTGGATGGCATCTACAAGCCCATCTCCAACAAGATTTTATCACCTCTCCAAATGGCATCTCTAAGCCCATTTCTTCAACCGCGCGTCACCGAGTGAAAATTTATGGGCACTCTAGTGTCCAATCATCTTCTACCTTCGAGTCACGAATGGCAAAACTCACCAATCTAACTCTTCAAGTTTAAGAAGATTGAACAGGGGCAGCTGTTGTACCCCAAAATTTGTCCTCTCATTTCTCAAGGATTTTCTCACAAGATCTTTTATGACATCAAGTTTACAGCACTGATACATCAATTTAGGCTTGAAATTGACAGCAGGGCAAAATGGTCAATTGCATACTGTAAAGTCAAACTTTGACTTTTTGGTCAACATTACTTTTCAAAGATTAAATTTCATCAAGACATTCAAGAATATCAAGCTTGATCATTAAGAAGTTAAGAAAGTCAAAGTCAACTTGAAAAGTCAAGATTTCGAAGACTTAGAAATTTTCTAAGTATTTTTATACATGATAATTCCATCACTTCATGCCATTCTTTCACCAAGATGCAAGACAGTTCAAGGGAAACTTTCAACATGAAAGTTGTAGATCTCCATGATATCTACAACATTGCTTTACACAACTTCTCCTAGAAGTGCTTGGATTTTGAGTTATAAGTTCATGAAGTCATGACATTTTCATTTAACACTTCAACAGACTTTGTTCAGGATTTTATCCCAACTTCTTGGCATTTTTCACATAGTTCCAAGATGATTTAGTCAAAATGGCCAACATGAAAGTTATAGAGGGTGTTTCAAGCTTTCCAAAACATCCAAGAGCATGAATTTATCATATTTGAGCTAGAAGATACAAGGATCTGAAGTTGAGCATCCATTCTTGATTTACAAGCCATTTTTGTTGAAGAACACATAATCCAATTGGCATGATGTGCTGCATAATCTCACTTTGCAGGTCTTGTGACTTGTAAATGTCAACATAATTTAATGTTTACACAAGATCTTGAGTTATTACCCAACTGTTTGAGCCATTGTCTAAAGGATCTTTCCATGTATGGCATAAAGGCATCATTGCTATTCTTGAAAAGCAAACTTTTTGTACAAAGTTTGTCTTAAGCCCATACTTTGTTTATTTTATGATTTCACTCCACCATAAAACAGGGAAACCAACCCCTATAAACTAGAAATTGTGGTACTTGATCTTGGAACCATGGAATACTTGACATAGTTTGATACTTACATCCCAACAAAACCATAGCATGTGGTGCTGAAAACATATTCAGCCTTTGCACAAACCTCTTGCCTATAAATAGAAGAAGCATTTGCAAGACAAAAAGGTTGGAAAGGTTAGAAAAAATAGAGAGAGAGAGAGAGAGAGAGAGAGAGAGAGAGAGAACAAGGAGAAAAGCCAGAATTTATATTGGTAAACCCTAAAAAACCTCATATTCACAAAAGCCATAACAGTCCACATAACTTCCACTCTTGGGTTTTAAAGTCCAAACCTTTGAACCTCTCATACCTTGCAAGTTATGCCCAACCATCCAAACATTTCATACTATACAGAGGTTGTTTAGTAACCTTCAACAAAAAGGAAAGTCTAGCAGCTGGTTGGAGCTTCCTTAAGGTTCATACAACATCTTGAAGGATATTTGGTTTCAAAACCTAAAGTGTAGTCTTAAGGTAAGTCGTCTTTACCTTGCCTTTTCCATAACATCAACTTTTCTGTTTATAGGATGTAGCAATCATTATTTTGAAGTTAATCATTTATTTGTTGTTCATGTTATTCATTCATATGTTAAAAACTAACTGATGTATGCAAAGAATGGTGTTTAAGGCAGAAAAATGCAGGATGTATCGACACATATCCACATGTGTCGACCCATCTTAGTGAAAATACAGGGTATGATTCGACACATGACCCTCATGCATCGACCCATACTGAGTTCAGGTCACAAAACAGAAGCATAAAAGGACTATGAGTCAACACATACGCATTTCGCGTCGATGCAAAAAGGTGTATGAGTCGACACATCCCATTATGTGTCGACACATACTGAACAGATTTCACAAAACAGAAGCTGGAAAAGCCTATGAGTCGATACATACTGTTTCGCATCGATACAAGAAGATGCATGAGTAGACACGTCCCATTATGTGTCGACCCATACTAAACTGATTTTGTTTTACAGGAGCAGGAGAAGCTATGTGTCGATGCATAGCAGCATGGGTCGACACATAGCAGTTCAAAAGTGCATTTTCCCTTTATTATACACTATTTTCACATTCTTTTCATTATCATTCGATATGGTTGTAATATTTTAGTTCCTACTTCATCCTCATTTGTTAAATTATATCCCCATCCCCCTAAAGTGATGTAATAGCTTAGATTTTACTTTCTGCCTTTTACTTGCTTTTCATATATTGCTAGTAAATAAGTGTGTATGGCAAGATAAAAACAACAAAATAGGCCACCCTAATCAAAGACTAAATGCATACAAATCAAAAACATTATTTACACATGCACCTCTAGGGTAATCTCACTTATTTCCTATCGGAAAATAGTCATGTCCCTCGAGCATGGGCGTTTTAGCAAAGACCCTCAATAAAAAGATCGTAGTCCCTCGATGACCCTCGATGTTGCCTTCGGTAAACGATCTAGTCCCTAAAACGACATTGTTAAAGCGTCCCATATGTTGCCTTCTATGACTATACAAACGTCCCATATGTTGCCTTCTATGACTATACAAACGTCCCAACGCCCGTCCCTTTACATCCAACGATGGGGCTTCTTATCAAATCAATGGTAAGATAGCAACATCTAAAGGAGGAGGAAAATCACATTTAAGACTTTTCGAGCAGGTAGGTTCGCTCTCAGTTACTCGCTTGCTCACGATAAAAACATTTTTATCCACACTCTCACTCTTGAACTATTTTCAAAATAAACACTTTGTAGGCGTTCTTATAGAAACGAGAACCATTACGAAGTTCCATTTTCAAAATGCTTTCAAAAACACATCTCACAAACACACCTTTGAACTATTTTCGAAACAAACACTTTATAGGCGTTCTTATAGAAACGAGAACCATTACGAAGTTCCATTTTCAAAAATACTTTCAAAAACCACACACAAAACACACATTCAAACAAAAGCAAGTGATCTAGAAAGTAACTAAGAGCCCATGGAAAACCATGGATGAAAAGGGTGCTAATACCTTCCCTTTTCATAATCTACCCCCTCGAACTCAGAAACATCTCTAAAGGTCTTTCCTGTGCTTTTTCACCTTTCCTTTTTGGATAAAAGAAAAGTCGGTGGCGACTCTTGCTATCTGCATATTTGCGATCAAACACAAAACTTCAAGTCAGTTCTCCCACTGTATCACAGAACTGGCGACTCTGCTGGGGACTTCTTAAAGTGGGGTTACCTTAGGGTTAGATCATATTTACTTGCTTACATTGTTTGATTTGCATGCTTTACATTATGGTTCTCTGTTTGGGCTTGCTTTAATCCTACACCCGGATTTGAGGACACCTTTTATGTAAGTAGCAATAGACTGTGAGGGAACTGTGTGGGGTATACCGACATGGTTGAAGCAGTAGCTACATTGATGTGGCACTTTGGTTGGTACCGGTAACCCTTGAGTTGAATCAAGGAGAGTACGGGGCCGCCGCGTGGTGTCATGAAGCATCAACTGACCTTAGAACCTTACTTAACCAACTTGGCCATTAGGACGTAGTGAGATGACCGGTTTCGGTGTAGAGCTGAAAATTGGTTGATACTCGATGCTACACTCATTGAGACTTGACCCCTGAGTTTTGTTCAGTTGCGAGTCAATCGCTTATTGAACGAAGCTTGTGGGAAAGGTCAGTGATATTGAGATCCCTTAGAACCCAGTTACTATTAACTAGGACAGGTTGAGCCAACTAAACTTCAAGAGGGTACTTACCTACAAACTCCATGCAAGCCTAAACCTAAGGACTGGTATGCTTTGTGTGAATATGATTACTTGTATATAAACTTGCTTACTTCGCATACTTGTGCATAACATCATAACATCATACTATAGCATTTTCAATAACCATTTCTAGGATCTCGAGGGTCTTTGATGCAGGTTCACAATGAACCAGATGTCTATCAAGGGGCAAGAGGATTTATTTTCCTATAACCAAACACCGTCAAAGATCAAGTACAACAACTTGAGTCAACGGCTATAACCCATTTGACATGGTGAGCTTAATTCTTGTGGAAGGACATCCACTGATACAAAGTTCTCCAATCAAAGATGTTGATCAAAATTCAATCTCTAACTTTTTCTTGTGTTTACCCCGCGAGATACTTGAAAACATGCATCCGCATATCATGCATCATATCATGACAGGTTTCTCCCATACAGGTCGCCTTATCTTCCTACTGTTTATTTCAGTAGAGATGGCTCTAAAGCAGACTATCAAGGACATCCAGGCTCAAAATGCTCAACTTCAAGAGATGTTCTTGAACTTATCCAAGGGGCAAGAAGAGGTGAAAGCTCTCCTCACTAGGGGCACGACCATGGGGAATCCTGACGACAACAAAAATGACCAGTTGGAACGGCTACAAACCGAGATAGCCATAATGAAGGTCCAAATGATGGGACAACTGGTGGGCCAGATGGCTCTTATCCAAAATCTGGCACAAGGACAAGAAGAACTGAGGGTCCTCATCAACAAGCTTCATCGGGATAGATGTAACCAAATGGGGCAAACATCTAGGATTGGGGATCAAATCATCATTCAGCCTCCCTTGAGACAAGAAGCCGAGAGTGTACCTTTCTAATTTGCTTCCACGTCACGAGCCCAACAACAACCTCGCCAACAATAACAGGGTAATCGGCATAAGCGGAACACAGCTGAAAGATGCTTTACCAAAATCAACATGTCATTGTCTCAAGCACTGCAACACATGTTAGAGGCCAAGCTGGTTACGTTGAAAGACCCCCCTCAGAATCCCAACACAGCCTCTCCGAAGTACAATCCAAATGCAAGATATGCGTACCACTCTAACAGTCCTGGACATGACACCAATAGCTGTTGGACATTAAGAAATAAAATTCAAGATCTGATTGAGGAAGGAACGTTGGAGTTCACACAAGATGGCCAGACTGAATTCTTCTGCCAAAGGCACTTCACCCAAATCAACATGCCATTGTCACAAGCATTACAACACATGTTAAGGATGAATCTGATTACGGTGATAAACCCTCATCCGAGCCCGAAGACTTCCTCTCCTAACTACAATCCGGAGGCAAGGTGTGCTTATCATTCTGATACCCCTGGGCATGATACAAATGATTGTTGGACGTTGAAGTATAAGATTCAAAACCTGATCGACGAAGGAATGCTGGAGTTCACACAAGATGGTCAGACTGAGTTCTTCTGTCATACTTCAAAGGCTCACCATCTAAAGTGACAAGTTTAGACAAAGAGGCTTCTGTTCATTTTGAATTTTCAATTGTAATTTCTTTTGTTATTCAAATAATTATCTATTAATGTCAAACTCTGTTTCATTAATGCATTGCATATGTTTGTCCTGAATTCATCCTTTTATTTCCACTATATTTAAACTATGCTTTTTATTCTTCTTATGACATTTAACTCTTGCTAAAAGTTACAAGCCTTTAGAGGGAGGATGACGAAAACAATGCCATAATCTCATACAGTATGCTTTTGGACAGACCTTGCTGACGATGTACAGGCGTTCTTTCAAAACCTAAACACTGGAGTTATAAGGAAGATAATCCCTAGTCAACCCCATCGAGCCAAAGAAGTAGAAGTTTTCTGTTTTAACATAAATTGAAACCTTTAATCAAAACCCGGGGCAGGGTAGTCTCTCAGTTAATTCAAACGCATATTAAGCCGCAAACTCTCATTTCGTAATATAACGAATGACGTCAAGAAACATTCCTCTGGATCAAAAGACAGTGATGGTTCCCTATCACATAGGCGGTCATTATCTCTCAAAAAGAAAAGTCCACTAAGTCAAAACCTACAAAGAAGACTTAAGAAAATTGGGGCATCCCGCTGACTGTAATCTCAAAATAGGAACAGTCAGGAAAAAATTAGGGATAACAAATCAAAAAGAAAGAGGTCACTACAAATCCTCAACAACATGAAGAAAAAAAAGTTACAAAAATGACTGCCTTCCAACAAACTTAACTTGTTTGAACCATCACTAAAATGTCATTCCAGACTCAATTGGAGTTCAAAACGCACAATTAACTGAGCTTAGGATTGAAGAACATCACGAAGAACGGGTGGGTACAAATACACTTTGAGCCTTTATCCTTTGTTTCTTAAACCATGAACCAATCCACGTTACAAACTTTCAAAAGTCCTAATTAAAGCATGGGTTAGTTCGAAAGCATACTATTACAAAGGGTATCCTGACTCCTGTAAGGCTTTACTCAAAATCCTGAGTTGAAATTTTTCTTACGAAACTTCTTTACTTGCTAAAAACGCATTTTTCAAAACTTCAAGACAAGCATAAACTTTGCATTACTTGAATATCATTGTTTGCATATGGCTATTTGTTTGACAGCGGAGAAATTCACACAACGAACATCCGATGAACGAAAGCTCTCTTAGTGAATAAAATCACGTCAAAGAAGGACGACACTTCCATTGACAAATCTCTTATCAACAAGGGCACATGACATGTCACTATCCAGCACACCTGGGGCACTCCAGTAAAGATTCCAAGAAATCTATCAATAATTGCAGAGTAATCAGGGGTAGGTCTCCATCTCTGTCACTTGGGGCATTGAACGTCAATCTCAGCAAAGGGTTACGTACAATCAAACATTTTTGGCAATGCCACGAACATTTGCTACTAGGGGCAATGACGAATCTCCCCAAAGTCCTTCTCATAGGATGACTCCCCA
This sequence comes from Vicia faba, assembly GCA_948472305.1. Lineage (NCBI taxonomy): Eukaryota > Viridiplantae > Streptophyta > Magnoliopsida > Fabales > Fabaceae > Vicia > Vicia faba. Next base: position 746,983,440 of record OX451739.1, read on the forward strand.
GCCGGAGTTTAATCTATGAACACCTTTCCCCAGCTGAGACAGCTTCAAGAATCCTCAAGGACTTCCCCAACGAGTTCATTACCTCTCTAGCAGACGAATAACAGGGTTTATTTCCCCAACAGACTACAAATTCCCCATCTTGAGTTTGCCTCTCCAACTGGTAAAAATCAAAGGACCACAACTCCTCTTCCCCAGTAGACTACTCTACAATCCCCAACAAGTTATTGTGAAACCTGGACCCGACCAGATATCAGTTCAACTTCGACTCCCCAGTAGAGCAACGAACGACTAAGACTCCTAAACTCTTTTCCCAAGCAGGAATAAACATACTCCCCACAGAGTTTTCAATATCCCCCAGCGGAGTTCTCCTCAAACAACAAAACAAGAATCCCCGGTGGAAACATTCTAAGTAAAGTTTGAAGACACACATACCCTTCAACAGCGGTCCAGGATTTAACGACTCCCCAGCATTTGTCGAGGATTTATTTTCCCAGACAAAAATACATTCATTAAACATTTCACATTTCATACATCCTATTCACATACATGATAAGTGCATACGACACCATCTCATTTGTTTTGAGAACGTCATGACATCACACATTTCATACATCATGACATTGCATACAACTAACGTTCTACCTTTTTCAGGAAAGATCGATCAATAGATGGTTACCATCAACCTTTTCAAGTCCCAGATTAATACATGTAGCAAGCCAGGAAAACTATCTTTCTTTCTCAGGTCAAAGATTAATACCTGAAACCAGACATGACAAATATCTACTCGACTAGCTCAAACAATTCAATATCCTGATACTCATTCAGATTCAGCTTTCAGATACAGTTTAGATACGCACCAGATACGGATGCCATCCTGATACTCATTCAAAGACAACTTTTAGATACAGTTCAGATACGCACCAGATATGGATGCCATCCTGATACTCATTCAAAGACAGCTTTCAGATACAGTTCAAATATGCACCAGATACGGAGGCCATCCTGATACTCATTCAAAGACAACTTTCAGATACAGTTCAGATATGCACCAGATATGGATGCCATCCTGATACTCATCCAAAGGCAGCTTTCAGATACAGTTCAGATACGCACCAGATACGGATGCCATCTTGATACTCATTCAGATTCAGCTTTCAGATACAGTTCAAATACGCACCAGATACGGATGCCATCCTGATACTCATTCAAAGACAACTTTCAGATACAGTTCAGATACGCAACGGATACGGATGCCATCCTGATACTCGTTGAGATTCAGCTTTCAGTTACAGTTTAGATACGCACCAGATATGGATGCCATCCTGATACTCATTCAAAGACAGCTTTCAGATACAGTTCAGATATGCACCGGATACGGATGCCATCCTGATACTCATTCAGATTCATCTTTCAGATACAATTTAGATACGCACCGGATATAGATGCCATCCTGATACTCATTCAGATACAACTCAGATACACTCCAGACATGGATGCAATTCTGATACTCAACTTACAAATTACAATTCAACAAGCATTCTTGGATGGCATCTACAAGCCCATCTCTAACAAGATTTTATCACCTCTCTAAATGGCATCTTTAAGCCTATTCCTTCAACCGTGCGTCACCGAGTGCAAATTTCTGGGCACTCTAATGTCCAATCATCTTCCACCTTCGAGTCACGAATGGCAAAACTCGCCAATCTAACTCTTCAGGTTTAAGAAGATTGAACAGGGGCAGTTGTTGTACCCCAAAATTTGCCCTCTCATTTCTCAAGGATTTTCTCACAAGATCTTTTATGACATCAAGTTTGCAGCACTGATACATCAATTTAGGCTTGAAATTGGCACAAGGGCAAAATGGTCAGAAAAGTCAAACTTTGACTTTTTGGTCAACATTACTTTTCAAAGATTAAATTTCATCAAGACATTCAAGAATATCAAGCTTGATCATTAAGAATTGAGAAAGTCAAAGTCAACTTGAAAAGTCAAGATTTCCAAGACTTAGAAATTTTCTAAGTATTTTTATACATGATAATTCCATCACTTCATGCCATTCTTTCACCAAGATGCAAGACAGTTCAAGGGAAACTTTCAACATGAAAGTTGTAGATCTCCATGATATCTACAACATTGCTTTACACAACTTCTCCTAGAAGTGCTTGGATTTTGAGTTATAAGTTCATGAAGTCATGACATTTTCATTTAACACTTAGAGAAATTTTCAACAGATTTTGTTCAGGATTTTATCCCAACTTCTTGGCATTTTTACACATAGTTCCAAGATGATTTTGTCAAAATGGCCAACATGAAAGTTATAGAGGGTGTTTCAAGCTTTCCAAAACATCCAAGAGCATGAATTTATCATATTTGAGCTAGAAGATTCAAGGATTTGCATCCATTCTTGATTTACAAGACATTTTTGTTGAAGAACACATAATCCAATTGGCATGATGTGCTGCATAATCTCACTTTGCAGGTCTTGTGACTTGAAAATCTCAACATAATTTAATGTTTACACAAGAGCTTGAGCTATTACCCAAGTGTTTGAGCCATTGTCCAAAGGATCTTTCCATGTATGGCATAAAGGCATCATTGATATTCTTGAAAAGCAAACTTTTTGTACAAAGTTTGTCTTGAGCTCATACTTTGTTTATTTTATGATTTCACTCCACCATAAAATAGGGAAACCAACCCCCCTAAACCAGCAACTGTGGTACTTGATCTTGGAACCATGGAATACTTGACATAGTTTGATACTTACATCCCAACAAAACCATAGCATGTGGTGCTGAAAACATATTCAGCCTTTGCACAAACCTCTTGCCTATAAATAGAAGAAGCATTTGCAAGAGAAAAAGGTTGGAAAGGTTAGAAAAAAAATAGAGAGAGAGAGAGAGAGAGAGATAGAACAAGGAGAAAATCCAAAAGTTATATTGGTAAACCCTAAAAAATCTCATATTCACAAAAGCCATAACAGTCCACAAAACTTCCACTCTTGGGTTTTAAAGTCCAAACCTTTGAACCTCTCATACCTTGCAAGTTCTGCCCAACCATCCAAACATTTCATACCATACAGAGGTTGTTTAGTAACCTTCAACAAAAAGGAAAGTCTAGCAGCTGGTTGGAGCTTCCTTAAGGTTCATACAACATCTTGAAGGATATTTGGTTTCAAAACCTAAAGTGCAGTCTTAAGGTAAGTCATCTTTACCTTGCCTTTTCCATAACATCAACTTTTCTATTTATAGGATGTAGAAATCACTGCTTTGAAGTTAATAATTTATTTGTTGTTCATGTTATTCATTCATATGTTAAAAACCAACTGATGTATGCAAAGAATGGTGTTTAAGGCAGAAAAATGCAGGATGTATCGACACATATCCACATGTGTCGACCCATCTTAATGAAAATACAAGGTATGAGTCGACACATGACCCTCATGCATCGACCCATACTGAGTTCAGGTCATAAAACAGAAGCATAAAAGGACTATGAGTCGACACATACGCATTTCGCGTCGATGCAAAAAGGTGTATGAGTCGACACATCCCATTATGTGTCGACACATACTGAACAGATTTCATAAAACAGAAGCTGGAAAATCCTATGAGTCGATACATACCGTTCACGTCGATACAAGAAGATGCATGAGTAGACACGTCCCATTATGTGTCGACCCATACTGAACTGATTTTGTTTTACAGGAGCAGGAGAAGCTATGTGTCGATGCATAGCAGCATGGGTCGACACATATCAGCATGGGTCGACACATAGCAGTTCAAAAGTGCATTTTCCCTTTATTCTACACTGTTTTCACATTCTTTTCATTATCATTCGATATGGTTGTAATATTTTAGTTCCTACTTCATCCCCATTTGTTAAATTGTATCCCCACCCCCCTAAAGTGATGTAATAGCTTAGATTTTACTTTCCGCCTTTTACTTGCTTTTCATATATTGCTAGTAAATAAGTGTGTATGGCAAGATAAAAACAACAAAATAGGCCACCCTAATCAAAGACTAAATGCATGAAAATCAAAAACATTATTCACACATGCACCTCTAGGGTAATCTCACTTATTGCCTATCGGAAAATAGTCATGTCCCTCTAGCATGGGCGTTTTAGCAAAGACCCTCGATAAAAAGATCATAGTCCCTTGATGACCCTCGATGTTTCCTTTGGTAAATGATCTAGTCCCTAAAACGACATTGCTAAAACGTCCCATATGTTGCCTTTTATGACTATACAAACGTCCCATATGTTGCCTTCTATGACTATACAACGTCCCAACGCCCGTCCATTTACATCCAACGATGGGGCTTCTTATCAAATCAATGGTAAGATAGCAACATCTAAAGGAGGAGGAAAAGCACATTTAAGACTTTTCGAGTAGGTAGGTTTGCTCTCAGTTACTCGCTTGCTCACGACAAAAACATTTTTATCCATACTCTCACTCTTGAACTATTTTCGAAACAAACACTTTGTAGGCGTTCTTAGAGAAACGAGAACCATTACGAAGTTCCATTTTCAAAATACTTTCAAAAACACATCTCACAAACACACCTTTGAACTATTTTCGAAACAAACACTTTGTAGGCGTTCTTATAGAAACAAGAACCATTACGAAGTCCCATTTTCAAAAATACTTTCAAAAACCACACACAAAGCACACATTCAAACAAAAGCAAGTGATCTAGAAAGTAAATAAGAGCCCATGGAAAACTATGGATGAAAAGGGTGCTAATACCTTCCCTTTTCATAATCTACCCCCCGAACTCAGAAACATCTCTAAAGGCCTTTCCTGTGCTTTTTCACCTTTCCTTTTTGGATAAAAGAAAAGTCGGTGGCGACTCTTGCTATCCGCACATTTGCGATCAAACGCAAAACTTCAAGTCAGTTCTCCCACTGTATCACAAATGGCCTCTTTACAAAATACTTTCAAAAACCACACCAAGCTCAATTTTTAAACAAAAAGCAAGTGATCTAGCAAGTAACTAAGAGCCCATGGAAAACCATGGATGAAAAGGGTGTTAATACCTTCCCTTTTCATAATGTACCCCTCGAACTCAAGAAATAATCTCAAAGGTCTTTCCTGTGCTTTTTCACCTTTCCTTTTGGATAAAAGAAAAGTCGGTGGCAACTCTTGCTAACCGCAACATTTGAGATCAAACGCAAAACACTCAAGTCAGTTCTCCAACCGTATCACAGAATTGGCGACTCTGCTGGGGAAAATTCTAAAAGTGGGGTTACCTTAGGGTTAGATCATATTTACTTGCTTGCATTATATGACTTGTATGCTTTATAATATGGTTCTTTGTTTGGGTTTGAATCCTCTACCCAGATTTGGGATACCTTATAGGTAAGTAGCAATACATTGTGGAAACTGTGTGGGGTATACCGATATTGTATAAGCAATAGCTATGTTAGTGCGGCATATTTTTGGGTACCGGTAGCCTTTGAGTTAATAAAAGAGAATACGGGGCCGCTGAGTGATGTCATGAAGCACTAATGAACTTCTAGAACCTTTACTTGACCAACTTGGCCTTTAGGATTTAGTGAGATGACCGGCTTTGGTGCAGTCCGATGTTGGTAGATACTCGATACTATACTCGTTGAGGTTTGGTTTCTTGGGATATTTTGGTCGCCATTAAAGAGGTTTATGCTGAAACAATGACCAAGGAAACAAACCAGTGATATTGAGCTCCTTAAAACCCGGTTACTATTACTAGGACAGGTTTGAGCCAACTAAACTTCAAGAGGGTACTTACCTATAAGACTCCATGCAAGCCTAAACCTAAGGACTTGTTTGCTTTGTTTGTATATACATACTTGTACATAACATCATGAAGATCATAACATCATACACATTCACTAACCATTTCAAGGATTTTGGGATTCATCTTTGTTCTTGTTTTGTAGGACATGGATTCTATTCGCAGGAAAACTATTCAAGTCAACCTTGTAAGGATCCCTCCACAACTTAAGGAGCTATCTTCAAGGATTCCTGAAAACTCTCCATTCACCGAGAGACATGGTCGCCTACTCAACTTGGTCACCTCTAACACAGATGAGGACATGATGAAGGTGCTCTTTCAGTTCTTTGATCCTTTACACCATTGCTTCACATTTTCCGACTATCAACTTGTGCCTACTTTGGAAGAATTCTCTTGACTCTCGAGGATTCCCATTCTCAACTAACTACCTTTCAACGGTACAGAAAGATACCCAAAGCCAGAAGAGATTGCTCAAGCTCTACACTTGCACTCATCTGATGTCACAACTCATTGGGAAACAAGGACTAGTGTTAAAGGTTTCCTAGCAAAGTTCTTGTTGGAGAAAGCCCAAAACTATTGGAACTCCTTGGATTTTCAAGCCTTTGAGGAAATTGTGGCTCTCCTCATCTATGGGATGGTTTTGTTTCCAAATCTCGACCAACTCATAGATGTGAACACCATTAAAATCTTCATATCCTGCAACCCGGTGCCTACATTGTTAGGGGAAATCCTACGCTCTTTTCACACTCTCACAATGAAGAAAAGAGGTCTCCTTATGTGTTGCACTCCTCTCTTGGCAAGATGGTTTATTTCGCATCTTCCCCAATCTGTATTAAAGAATGAGCAAGGTTCAAGGTGGTCACAAAGGTTGATGATGCTCAAGCATTCAGACATTCATTGATGCTCCTGATCCATAGAGAATGTTACTATTGTTGACCGTTATGGAGAATTTCCTTATGTCCCTTTACTTGGCATTAGGGGGGCATCACCTACAACCCTTGCTTAGCCTTAAGACAGTTTGGTTACGCCTGAAGAGATGGCCCGCACGAGATGCTGATTCAAGATTTGGTATTTGACTACGAGAACGACGATCAAGGTCTTCGCCGGAGATTTATCCGAGCATGGAGGATGTTGAACAAGGTATATAGCAAGACATTGGGGCATAATAATTCCATCCCTCTTGAGCCTTACCTCAAATGGGTATGAACTCATGCTCAAAGTTTGATGATGCTTTATCCCTCCATTCTCCTGGTAATCATGGAGCCTGTTATAGAAGGAGATGTTCCATACACTATCCTACATCCTGACATGCCCACCTCTCTTGAAGACTTACAAAGAGATTCGAAGCCCAATTCTATGCAAGCGAGAAGAAGGTTTTGGAATTCACTAAGCTACTTCACGAGGAGCAGACTCTGAATGCCTACATTGCATCAAAAAGGATGTGTACTACCTTTTTATCTTAGAGTTTTTGTATTATTTTTTCCAATAAGGCATTGATGTATTCAAAGCTTTAATTTATTAATATAACGTGTGTTTCCTTTTTGTCTAAAACGAGTTTGAATCTTTAAGATCCTTGAAATCATTGCATATGCATTTACCATTCATCATAACATAAGCAGGTTTCTTACAACAAGTCTCCTCATCTGTCTACTGTTTATTTCAGTAAGATGGATCTTGAGCAAACAGTGAAGGACCTCCAAGCTCAGAATGCACAGTTTCAACAGTTGTTCTTAACTCTAGCCAAAGGACAAGAAGAGCTGAAGACCTTGTTGGCTGAGGAGAAGAAAAAGAAGACGAAGAAGATAACCGGAGTTCTAAACATGGGAAGAAGATTCCAAGGGAAAACAAGAAGGGCCTTAGACTTTGCAACGAAATCCGGTGAGAAAGACAATCAAGATGGGAAAGTCAAAGAAACAGTTGTCCAGTCAGATTCAGATTCAGAAAAGGAAGAAGAAGACTATTCTGAAGAACAATACCCTCCAGCCGACGACAAGTATAAGCATCTAGAAGAGCGGTTGAGTGCAATGGAAATCCAAAAGTGCCTGGATTGGACTTTGAGGAGTTGGGCTTAGTATCAGGGATTGTCATTCCTCCAAAATTCAAAGCACCTGTGTTCACCAAATACGACGGAGTTTCATGCCCTAAAATTCATCTCCGGTCCTATGTGAGGAAAATCCAGCCCCATAACACTGACAAGGACTTATGGTTACACTTCTTCCAAGACAGCCTGTTTGGAACTCAACTTGATTGGTTTTATCAGTTAGAAAGAGCCAATGTTCATAATTGGGAAGATCTTGCTGCAGCCTTTTACAAACAATACCAAGAGTATGGCCATGGTTTTAAGTGAAGGCTTCAAGGACTATGTGCAAAAATGGAGGGACTTGGCCGGAAGAGTTCAACCTTCCCTATTTGAAAAAGAGTTGGTAGACATGTTTTTAGGCACCTTGTCTAGTCCCTTCTTCAATCACTTAATTAGGAGTTCATCGGCAGATTTTACTGAATTAATATTGACCGGAGAAAGGGTAGAAGCCTGGATAAAGAATGGAAAGATTCAAAAATATGCATCCTCTGCTGCTGTAAGGAAACCATTCATCATAAAGAAAGAAGTGGTTGATGTATATCCTCAGAGAAATCAAGATAGGGCCGAACGTTAACCAATGGTGGGGGCTGTTATAATTCCTAAACTTGTGCCTGATCAGCAAAGAAACAACCAACCAAGAATGGAAAGACCAGTCATACAATTCACCCGAATTAATATGACACTATCCCAAGTATTGCCAAATTTGTTAAGATCCAATCTAGTAACCTTGAAAGAAGCTCCAAAGAACCCTAACATAACCTCTCCTTACTATCACCCTAATGCCCGCTATGCATACCACTCTGAAAGTCCCGACCACGACACTAACAACTGTTGGGCTCGAAAGAACAAAGTACAAGACCTCCTTGAAGCCAAAGAGATTGAATTCGACGCGCCAGAAAAGCCCAATGTCATTTCTGCCCCCATGCCCAAACACGGCCATAATGCCAACGCCATTGAGGAAGTTATGTTTGTTACTTCAGTTGATGAGCTTGTGACCCCACTCCTGATTATCAAAAAGAACTTATTGAATGCCAGTGTTTTCCTAGGCTGTGATGAAAGCTATCATTTCTATTTATCCTCACCAACCAGATTTCCTTTGTAGAGAGCAGGTGTTCAATTCCTAATAGACAACAAGGAAATTTTATTCGAAAAGACTTTTGTTCCAACTGTTTTTTATAATGATGTTTCCATCGTGACCATTTCTGACAATTCTTCCAAGGTCTCCACCAAAAGACCCATTAGAATTACATCAGTTCCAAAAGTAACTCCTTTGATAATTACAATGACTGGACCAATCCCGTATTCGTCAGACAAAACCGTACCATGGAATTATGGAGGGGATGTCTACTACCATGGTATCAAGCAAGATTGGACAACTGCCGAAGATTCAAGTTCTGAGAAGGTTGACTCCAATATCAGTAATATTGCAGGGACTAGCAAGATCACCCGAAGCAGAAGAATATTCTCTCCAGAAATTTCTCCTTCAAAGGATGTTTCTGGACCCGTAATCAGTCCTGTTGTTGTTGCTCCTCCAAAGGTTGTTCCCAGTCCTACAATCATCTCTGCTAATACTCCTGCTGACAAAGCTGTTACAATCCCTGTTATCACTCCTATTGGCATTCCTACTGCCGAGTCAAATGAGACTTGAGGTAAAGGTATTCTGATTGAGCCTGTCCGGACGAAGACACAATCATTGGCTATCCCTGAGACCTCCCGGAAAGAGATGGAGGAAATTCTAAAGATCATAAAAAGAAGCGACTAAAATGTAGTCGAGCAACTGGGGAAAACTCCATCTAAAATTTCCATGATGGGTTTATTACTATATTTCGAGGAACATGCAAATGCCTTGGTAAAATTCCTGAAAACTGCCCATGTACCCCAAGAAACATCTGCCGATCAGTTCCAAGACTGCGTAGCCAACTTGACTGCGGATAATGGTTTAGGTTTTTCGGATGCTAATTTAACGCCAAGAGGAAGGAAGCATAATAAGGCATTGCATGTCTCAGTGGAATGCAGGGGCACAACCTTGGCTCATGTTTTAGTGGACACCGGGTCGTCTCTGAATGTGTTGCCTAAAAAGGCTCTTGATAGGCTTGACTGTAAGGGATTGACATTGAAGCCAAGCAACATGATAATAAGGGCCTTTGACGGATCAAAAAGGATGGTGCATGGGGAAGTGGATATCCCCATAAAGGTTGGAACCTAAACATTCGATTCAACTTTTTTATGTAATGGATATTCTCCCTTCATATTCCTGCTTGCTAGGCCGACCATGGATTCACAATGCCGACGCTGTTACTTCTACGTTGCACCAAATGCTGAAGTATCTGATTCAAGAGAAGATTATCACCATTCATGGAGAAGAAGAGTATATGATCAACCATCTCAATTCCTTCAGATATGTGGAATTAGATGGTGAATTTATTGAAACTCCATTCCATCACTTTGAAGAAGTCCCACAAGATGTGGCAATGACCAAGGTTGTGTCTCAAGTTCCCAAGATCACAAGGCCTTCACTCAGGATGTCATCTTTGAAGGATGCCAAGGCAGTGATAGAAGAAGGTGGGTGCACTATTTGGGGACAACTCCCAAATATCCCATACAAATCTGACAAGTTTGGTCGGGGTTTCACTTTAGGTGCCCAGAAGGCTGTATGCCGTGCTCGTGCCGAAGGATCACCCTTGAAGATCAGCAATCGTGAAGTCAATGCGGTGGAAGATGATGAAGACAGCTACAACCTAGAGGATTTAATTTTCCCAATTGTCAGTGGAGGGATCAGCAACTGGGTGGCTAGAGATTCCTTCCCGATCACTTTTATCCCACAGTAATTTATCTTTACATTTTGTTGGATTTGTAATATTAAAACAATTCAGACTCTTAAAACCTTGTGTCTTACCCGAGGCACAATGGTCTATTTGTAAGGGTTATTATCTCATTTCTATATGACATCAATGAATCATGGACGTTTTTGCATACAAACTTTGTGCTCATTGTTTTTTTTTTTACATTTCTTTCAAAGATAGCTATACTTACGCACACACACACTCACAATGCAGGTCTACATCCATTCAGGATTCCATGGGTAACGGTTATTCTATGGCTTTTTGTGACTCTGAAAATCTAATCTACCAAGCCGAAGACGAAGGTGAGGAGGATTGTGAAGTACCAGGGGAACGTGCCAGATTACTACAACAAGAAGAGAGAACCATTCAGCCCGACGAGGAACCAGTGGACACCATCAATCTAGGTACCAAAGAAGACAAAAGAGAAGTCAAGGTGGGTACCAATCTGGAACCCAGTGTCAAGGAGCGTCTGATTCAGTTGTTACACGAGTATGTTGAGGTCTTTGCCTGGTCGTATGAAGACATGCCAGGACTTGATACAGATATTGTGGTACATCATCTACCTACAAAAGAGGACTGCCCACCAGTAAAACAAAAAGTCTGTCGAATGCGACCAGATATGTCGGAGAAGATTAAAGCTGAAGTTATGAAGCAATTCAACGCTGGATTCTTGGTCGTCACCTCTTACCCGCAATGGGTTGCCAATGTTGTTCATGTGCCCAAAAAGGACGGCAAGGTACGAATGTGCGTGAACTACAAAGATTTGAATAGGGCAAGCCCTAAGGATGATTTCCCACTTCCCCACATTGACATCCTAGTTAACAATACAACACAGCACAAAGTGTTTTCCTTCATGGACGGTTTCTCAGGTTACAACCAAATCAAAATGGTGCCTGAGGACATGGAGAAGACAAACTTTGTTACACAATGGGGGACATTCTGCTACAAGGTTATGCCATTCGGACTGAAGAATGTTGGGGAAACCTATCAGCGTGCCATGGTAGCTCTATTTCACGACATGATACATCACGAAATAGAGGTCTATGTGGATGACATGATAGCTAGATCTCAAACAGAAGAAGCGCATCTTGATCAATTACAGAAACTGTTTGAGAGACAAAAAAAGTACAAGCTGAGGTTGAACCCAAATAAATGCACTTTTGGAGTAAGGTCTGGTAAGCTCATGGGTTTTTTCGTCAGAAATAAGGGTATTAAAGTAGATCTTACCAAGGTGAAAGTGATATAAGATATTCCTGCTCCTCGCACTGAGAAGGAAGTCAGAGGATTCTTGGGACATTTGAACTACATTGCCAGATTCATTTCTCACCTGACAGCTACTTGTGAACCAATCTTCAAACTACTGAAGAAAGATCAAGTAGTCAAATGGAATGATGTGTGCCAAACTGCTTTTGACAAGATCAAAGAATACCTGCAAGAGCCTTCGGTGTTGATGCCACCAGTCGAGGGAAGGCCATTGATCATGTATCTGACTGTTTTGGAAAACTCAATGGGGTGTGTGATGGGGCAGCATGACGAGTCTGGCCGAAAAGAGCACGCTATTTATTACCTGAGAAAAAAGTTTACCGACTATGAAACAAGATATTCACTGCTCGAGAAAACTTGCTGCGCTCTGGCATGGGCTGCTCGCCGGCTGAGACAGTATATGCTGACCTACACTACCTTGTTGATATCTAAAATGGATCCAATAAAATATATCTTCGAGAAACCTGGACTCTCTGGGAGAATAGTGAGATGGCAGATGATCCTGACGGAATATGACATTCAGTATACTACCCAAAAAGCAATAAAGGGCAGTGTACTAGCTGATCAACTTTCTCACCAAGTTGTGGAATACTACCAGTCCATGAAGTTCGAATTTCCAGATGAAAACATCATGATGGTAAACAACTGTGAAGAATTCAGGCCGTATGACGAACCTGAACAAGGATCCAGATGGACCCTGGTTTTTGATGGGGCATCTAATGCACTCGGCAATGGTATTGGTGTTGTACTCATATCTCCTGAAGGGTGTCATACTCCATTTACTGAAAGACTCTGCTTCAATTGTACAAATAACATGGCGGAATACGAAGCATGCATCTTTGGTCTCAAAGCTGCCATAGACTTGGGGATCAAATCTTTGAATGTATTTGGAGATTCAGCTTTGGTCATCAGCCAGATCAAAGGGGAATGGGACACCAAACACACTAACCTTATCCCTTACAAAGAACATGTTTTGACATTGCTCCCACATTTTGAGAAGATTACCTTCGAGCCCTTCCCGCGAGAATAAAATCAGCTAGCAGACGCACTAGCCACAGTGTCATCCATGTTTAAACTTAAATGGGATAACAAGGCTCCCCAGATCACCATTGAACAAAGGGATGAACCAAAACACTGTCACGAGATTAATACTGAAGAAGTAGTGGACCAGCCTTTGTTTCACGAAGTCAAGAGGTATCTCGAAACCCAAGAATATACAGAAGGAGCTTCAATAAACGATAAGAAGTTCTTAAGGAGATTCTCTGCTAAATTCTTCCTTAGTAATGGCATTCTTTACAAACACAACCATGACTCTGTGTTACTTTGGTGTTTAGACAAGTTTGAAGCTGAAAGGATCATGGCTGAGTTACATGAAGGCACTTTTGGCACCCATTCCAGTGGGCATACGATGGCAAAGAAAATCCTATGGGCAGGCTATTACTGGTCTACCATGGAAGTAGATTGCTATCAACACTCTCGAACCTGCCATAAGTGTCAAATCTATGCTGACAAGGTGCACGTACCTCTAGTTCCTCTGAATGTCTTGACGGCTCCTTGGCCCTTTGCTATGTGGGGGATTGATATGATTGAGGAAATCAAGCCAACAACCTCCAATGGACACCGTTTCATCTTAGTGTCCATTGACTATTTTACAAAGTGGGTAAAGGCAACAGCTTCTTTCGCTTCTGTTACCAAGAATGTTGTCGCCTGGTTCATCAAGCAGAATCTCATCTGTCGTTACGGTATCCTAGAGAGGATCATTACAGAGGATCACCGCCCTGTGCGAGCAATTCAAGATCCAACATCACAATTCTTTCCCTTACCGGCCAAAGATGAACGGTGTTGTCGAAGCCGCAAATAAGAACATTAAAAAGATCATACAGAAAATGACAGTCACATATAAATACTAGCATGAGATGCTACCATTCGCTCTCCACGGGTATCGTACCACAGCGCGCACATCAACCGGGGCAACACCCTACTCTCTAGTTTACGGCATGGAGGTTGTCTTGCCTATTGAGGTACATATCCCCTCTTTGAGAATTATGAAGGATGCATGGCTGAATGAAGAATTTTGGATCCATACTAGACTTGATTAACTAAACTTGATTGATGAGAAAAGGCTTACTGCTGTCTGCCATGGTTAAATGTATCAAAAATTGATGATCGAGGCTTTTAACAAAAAGGTCAGACACCAAGTGTCTCAAGTCTGGGATCTGGTGATCAAGCGCATCATACTGCTGCAAGGTGATCCCAGGGGAAAATGGACTTCTACATATGAAGGACCGTTTGTAATCAAAAACATATTCTCTGGTGGAGCAATGATCTTGACCACCATGGATGGCGACGACCTTCCGCATCCTGCGAACGTAGACATAGTCAAAAGATACTACGCATAAGAGACTCGCTAGGTTGACACACCTAGGAAAAATAAGGTCATCCCGGCAAACCAAAAAGGTTCGGGCAAAAATTAAGGATAAAACAAAAAAAATTGTACACCCGGTGTTGTACCCCAAAATTTTCCCTCCCATATTCTTCAAGATTTGCCAAAAGCATGCTTCAAAATTCCCCAAGGGTTGCACAGTTCAAGGGCCTCCTAACAGTCAAAATTAGGGTTTTGGTTCTGACAAAGAAAATGAAGTTTCCAAGGGTCCAATCAAGTCCCACATGCCTATAAACATGGTCAAGCATCCTCATACCAAGTTTCAATACTTACAGCACAAAATTGCACAGTCAAAAACCCTAATTGCACTACAGTCAACTGTAGGGGCAAAATGGTCATTTGACAGTCAAAAGTTCAAATTTTTGGTCAACATCTCATTTTGAAGCCACAAACATCATTTGATCAATGCTTGATCATGATTCTCAAAGCTTGGCTCAAAAAGTCTCAAGATGCAAAAGTTTCCATATTTGGACAGTTGAAAAAGTCAACTGTAACTTGACCAAGGCATAACTTTCACATGGATTATCAGAAAAATTCCATCCAAATCTCATTGTGAAGATAAAGACATTTCCTACAACTCCTCTTCACACTTCAAGTCTAAGAAATGCTCTCACAAAAATTTATCAATTTCAACATTATAGGTCATTTTCAAAAGTCAACAAAAAGGGACTTTAAGTCAAAGGCCATAACTTGAGATTGGTAAATAAAAATGACATGGTACCAAAGGCATTGGTTAGAGGACTTCAAGACCTTTCCAAAATGTCCAAGAACATGAGCAAAGCTTAAAAATTGAGCAAGATATGCCTTGTGGAAGTTGGGAAATTTTTGGATATTTTGAAAAGTCAACTTTGCTTCAAATGTCTTAAAATTGCTAATGGGCCATATTTTCTTCCAAGATTCATCATCCAAAGCATGTGCGCGACCATTTGGCCCAAAGGGAAGTTATTCATCATTTTTATTTTATTTATTTGAATTTTTAATTGCTAATAATTCATTTAATTAATTAAAATATGTGGAAAATACTAAACCTAAGTTTTCAAATCTTTTTATGCATGAAACACACTCAAGATTTCGTGCATGATCAGATATAGAAAGAATCATGGTAATTGGATATGATTGGCATCAAAAACATGTGAAAAAGATTGAAAAATTATGGCATGAAAATCAAATATCCTCTCCATCAATTCATTGATTCTTTGGACCAAAAACCTTACCCTAATCATTCCATACATAAGTGCAAAGCTAACCCTAGTGCTCACACCCTCTAAGCTGCGCCAGAATTCAAGAGTAAAGTTTGAGTTTTTATCAAGAAATTCCAAAACTGAAAACCACCTTCCAGTGCGATTCAAGGCCAAATAATCATTCCATTGTGTTCCTGAAGCTTCAAGGAAGGAGTCTGAATCAAAATCATAAGCTCTAACACCAAGAAACGGTAGAAGCATGTCCCACTTTTCAGAAATATATTTATAATCGCATATTGAATTACATGCATTTTTCATGTGTTTTCTTTACTGATTTACACTAATATAAGCATTCTAAAGCTAACCAGATGATTTAATTGAGTTTTTATGCATTGTATGAAGAATCACCATGGAAGATGGTTAGGGTTCTTCAAGTTTTAAATTGGGCGTTTATGAATGTTGTAAAATTAGAACACCTCGATACCATAGTCAAAATCAGGACACTCAGACGAATTTAATGATGGGGTCGCGCCCAATTTATGAAGCACCATAGCCTAATCGCTATTTTGGAAAAAGGTGTATTTTGGGGGGGTTCAAAACCCCCGTTAAATCTTTTTTATTTCAGGAAAAATGAAGAAGACGACCCTGTGGCAAGCTGTGATTGGCTAATTTGAAATCAACGCGCGCTTTTTGTTAATTTTGCATCACTGACCCCTTTTATATTATATTATTCATTGGCCATATAATAAACAAAACGCGTGAAGAGCTCCAGTGGTAGGCATGTGCATTGGTAATCTCTAGGACCTGGGTTCGAACCCCAGGTCCCCCTCCCTTTCCATAATATTTTTCTTAATGTCATTCTATGCAGCTGGCTCTCTGAAGACCACCATACGTCCCTCCTCCAAGCGTGCCACACGCTTATTGATACCAATCTAAAGGCCCAGATTTGGAGAACACCCTGGACGTTGGTCAAACATGCCACATGCTTCCTGAAAAAGTCAAATAAGGCCTTAAAACCTTGGGCCAACAATGCTAATGATACCTCCAATTGGGGACAGAACCCCCTAAGGTTTTGCAATTCAATTCCTTTTTTTATTTTATTTGTGTCAATTGTTTCTTTTTTAATTATTTAATTTAATTTATTTTAATAAAATACAAAAATAATATAAAAATCAGAAAGTCATAAAAATCAAAAACATATTTTATTTTAATGTTTTTGTAAATAAAAATCATTAATTAATTTAGTTTTATTCTTAAACTTAATTTTAATATTTTTCAATAAAGATTGGTAGAATTAGGGTTTTAAGTATTTTTCATTCTTTTTCTTCTTTTTTATTAATTATTAATTATTAATTATTATTTTCGTAAATACTTGCTATTAATTAAATTAGGTTTAATTTTAGATTTGATTTTCATATTTTCTTAATTAAATTAAAAAATAGCTAGAATTAGGTTTAAATTTCATTTAATTCTCATTAAAAATCCATAAATACAAAAAACCTCAAAAACAATTTCTTTTTATTTTATTTTAATTAATTTGTTAATAATAATTTAATTTCACTACAAAAAGGGTCCAACGCCCTCGCTTTCGATTTAATTCAATTCGCGCATTTTATTTATTTCTTTTAAATATTAATGTAATTCTCCCAAAGCCATGTAACTCGGACACTTTATATTTCTCGCATTTTATTTCTTTATTTTCTATCAAATCGGGTCCTGGATTTTAATTTGGCGATGTGGACCCCCGCCTTTGTAATAGTTTAGGAAATTTTCTATTTCTCGCAATTTTTTAACTGTTAATAAAATGCATGCAAGAATGAATGACAAAATAAAAACAAATGCGTAGATCACCCTTGACATGACAAAAGACAAAAATATCTGAAAACGACACACAAATCACACACCACCCCTAGGGTACGCCTCACTGTTGCCTTGCCCCCTCGAAAGGTGATCGTCGAGTAGAGGATGTTTTAGTAAGTCCTCATGATCCAGGAACCTGGCATGAGGGTAGCTTCTAAGGTATCTTCCTATTGCTCTGGTGATCACCATGTCCCGAACCTTCGAATTGACCCGAACACCTCCAACGGTGGTGCTACCTATCTCTCAATGGTGGGATGGCACTACTTTAAAGGACATCTACACAGAAGAATTCCTTAGGGTAGGTAGACGACTCTAGATACTTGCTCTAATTTCAAAACAAATCAAAAAATACTTTTCACACCAACACATTTTCAAAAAGCTTTCGAAAGCATTTTTTCAAACACTCTTGAGGATCGATACAAGAGTCGAACTGAAATTTTCAAAGAAACTTTATAAAACCCACAGTTGAAAAGCAAACAAACCATTTTTGAAAACACAAGTGAGCAAGTATCTAAGAGCCCATGGATAACCATGGATAGAAAGGGTGCTAACACCTTCCCTTTCTATAATCTACCTCCCGAACCGAGAGCAAACTCTATAAGGAATTTTTCTGTGCTTTTGTCCTTTCCATTTGGAGAAAATAAAAGACGGTGGCGACTCTTGCTTCCGCGACATTTCGCGAACCAGCGTTAAACAGTCAGTTCCAGATCCACCGATCACAGAACTGGCGACTCTGCTGGGGACATATTTATAAAGTGAGGTGTACCTTAGGGTTAGTTCATAACTGTGTTTTCAATTGTATTGACTTGTCTGCTTTAAATTTGTGGGTTGCATGGGAGTTACATAAATCCTAACCCGGATCTGGGGATACCCTGTTTAGGTAGCATAAGCTGTGAGGGACCTGTCCGGCGTAGACCGACACGGGTGAAACAGTGGCTACGTTGGTGTGGCACCTTGGTCTGTACCGATATCCCTTGTGTTGCAACGAGGAGAATATGGGTCTTCTGAGGAGTCATTAAGCACCAACAACCTTAGAACCTTAAATGACACAACTTGGCCATTAGAACAGTAGCAGTATGCTACGCCCATTGAGTTTAAACTCTCGTGATGGTTCTGGCCGCAAGAAAAGATTGCGATGTTGGAGTTATGACCGATTGAGGGTAGTCAATGATATTGGGATCCTCTAAGAACCCGGTTACTTTGGTAGGACAGGTATGAACCAACAAACTGAAAGAGGGTAGTACCTAGACCTCATACTGGCCTAAACTTTAGGGGCTTGCCTTGTGTGACTTGTGTGCCTTACCATGTTTGCCTTTGTATCTATTTGTGGTGTGCTTTATCATAATATCATAACATCATGAGCATTGCATGCATCCTGCATAAGGACTGACCATTTCAAAGACAAGAGGGTTTCATCTTTGCTCTATTTTGTAGGACATCATGATGCCTGTGCGAAGGAATACAATCCGGTTCAACTTTGTTCATTCACCTGAGTTGCTTGAAGAGTTGGTTAGCAGAATTCCAAATACCACTTCCTTCATTCAAAGGCATGGTTCTCTTCTCAGTTTAGTCACTGCAAAGCGGGATCAACAGTTGATGAGTGTTCTGACCCAGTTCTATGACCCTCTGTACCAGTGCTTCACCTTTCAAGACTTCCAGCTGGTCCCTACCCTGGAAGAGTTCTCTGATTTGCTTGGTATCCCTATCTTGGATCAGACTCCCTTCACTGGTTGGGAAAAGACCCTCAGGCTTGAGGATGTTGCTGCAGCTCTTCCCTTGACACATCAAGAGGTAATGGACAACTGGGTAGCTAGAAGCGGAGTTAAGGGTTTCTTGGCCAAGTTTCTGATTGGTAAGGCTAACAGCTTCTGGAACGACCTGGACTTTAGGGCATATGAAGACATCTTGGCTCTCTTAATCTATGGGCTAGTCTTGTTTCCTAATCCTGACAACTTCATCAATGTCACTGCCATAAGGATCTTTATGTCTCAGAATCCCGTGCCCACTCTTTTGGGTGACATCTTACAACAACTTCATGCTCGTACTACCCGAAGACGAGGAACCCTATGGTGTTGTATCCCTTTGTTGGTGAGGTGGTTTATTTCGCACCTCCCTAAGTTCGTACTGAAGAACCAAGAAGGAAGAGGTTGGGCTCATAGGTTAATGTCTCTCACCGACAAAGACATCATTTGGACTTGCAGAGGTTTGGATGAGATAGCTGTTATTGATCGATGCGGGGAATACCCTAATGTTCCTCTGATTGGTACCCAAGGAGGAATCTCTTACAATCCATGTCTAGCACTCCGTCAGTTTGGAAGAGCAAGAAGAGAAGGGCCTCATGAAATGTTGGTGCCTCACATCAGTTTTGAGTTTCAGGTGGATAGTGACGAGCTGCGTCGTAGGTTCATCAAGGCTTGGGACAAAGTTCATAAAGCTGACCCACAAGAGTTGGGGCCAAAGACTTCTTTACCTATGGAAGCCTACTACAAATGGGTTCGCATCCGTGCTCAGAAGTTAGGTATGCCGTATGAAGCTGTCAGACCCGTCATTCTTGAGTGTCTGACAAAGATGGTGTTCCTCCAACTGTCCTTCCTCCTCAAATACCTACTAATTATGAGACATTAAAGAGGTCTTGGTCGCAACTGCGAGAAGAACGGTATTCTTACCGGGAAAAGTTCAACGAGTAGGAATTGAAGATCCAAAAGCTGATGAAGCAGTTGGAGAATGAGCGAGCTCTGAATGACTACATCCGTACTGAGAAGAGGAGACCATGGGATCAATAAGGAGCTCTGGGTGTTCTTTTACAGTTTTACTTCCCTTTTCAGTATTTCCTTTCATGTAACGCCTAAGGGCAACCTGTTGAACAATTTAAGTTTCAAAGTTGAATCTAATGAAGTGTGTTCCTTTTTGTTTACAAAGTTGATTCCCGATTGTCTTTGAAAACATAAATCATACGCATTCCATTCATCATGTGCATAGCAGGTTTTCTTCTTTTCAGGTTGCTTACCGTTCTTCGCTGTTTATTTCAGCATCATGAATCCTGACTCATCATCAACTGAGATGTCCATCAAAGCTCTTCAGGCGCAGAATGCGCAATTTCAGGAATTAATCATGGGTTTGGCTCAGGGCCAAGAAGAGCTGAAGGCTCTGCTCCTGAAGAAGGAAAAGAAGAAGAAGAGGAGGACTGTTCTTTTCAACTCGGGCCGAAGGTTTGGCAACACTCTGCAGAATGAAGAGGCTGGTTCTTCCATAGGCAAGGGTACTCCTCAAGAGGGAAAAGGTCCAAGTCTGGTAGTCTCCGACAACGAGACTGATTTTGATGAAGAGCAATATCCTCCGGCTGAAGACCGTTACAAGCAGTTGGAAGACAGGTTGAATGCTAAGGAAATCCAACAAGTGTCGGGGCTGGATTTCGGAGATTTGGGTTTGTCTACTGGTGTGATTATTCCTCGTAAGTTCAAAGCACCATCTTTCACTAAGTACGACGGGGCGTCTTGTCCCAAGCTACATCTCAGGTCCTATGTTCGGAAGATTCAACCGTACTCAGTGGATAAGAATTTGTGGATCCACTTCTTCCAGGAGAGTCTTTCAGGGACTCATCTCGAATGGTTCTATCAGCTGGATGGGACCAAGGTTCGTAACTGGGAGGAGTTGGCTACTGCTTTCTATAAGCAGTATCAGTATAATGCCGACCTTGCCCCTACACGTACCCAACTCCAGGGTATGTCGTTAGGTTCAAGCGAAGGTTTTAAAGAGTACGCTCAGAAGTGGAGGGATCTGGCTGGCAGGGTGCAGCCTCCGTTGACTGATCGGGAGTTGGTAGACATGTTCTTGGGGACCTTATCTGGGCCATTTTTCAACCATCTTATCGGTAACTCGTCTGCAGGGTTTACCGATCTTATTCTGACTGGAGAGAGAATTGAGGATGGGTTGAAGTCTGGTAAGATTCAGAAGGGTGCATCTGCAAGTTCTGAGAAGAAACCCTTCAAAAAGGAGGCCAGTGCCGTATACGGGTCCATAAGACAAGAGAAACCTGAGCGCCGCAAATCTGTCAACGCGGTGATGATTGTTAAGCCTGCTGTCGCTCCTCGGCAAACCAATCCTCCAAGGGCTGAAAGACCTAGAAGAGAGTTCACCCGTTTGAGTATGACCCTGTCGCAGATCTTGCCGCAGTTGCTGTCCACCAATCTAGTGACTGTCAGAGAGGCCCCAAAAGTTGTGAACACGGCCTCTCCCAAATACAATCCAAACGCCCGTTGTGCTTATCACTCCGATAGCCCGGGACATTCTACTGATGACTGTTGGGCATTAAGGAATAAGGTGCAAGACCTTATTGACGCAAAAGAGATACAGTTTGAGGCGCCTGAGAGGCCGAATGTGGTAACTGCTCCTATGCCCCATCATGGAGTAAATGCTGTTGATGAAGATGTATACGCTGTTTCTGTGAATGATGTGGCTACTCCCTTAATGACTGTCAAGAGGAACCTATTACTGGCCGGTTTATTTCCGGGTTGTAGTGAGGGTTTCCTTTTCTGTGCTGTTTCCCTCTCTGGTTGTCCTTTGCTGAAGTTGGGCATCCAAAGCCTAATGGACAGCAAAGAGATTCTGTTCAAGAAGTCCGCTGTTCAGTTGGTTCCGGTAGAAGAAGTTTCTGTGGTTACAATCTTCAATAATCCAATCAAGGCTCTCCCAAGGAAGCTGGTTCAAATCATGACTGTCGCGCCTGTTGTTATTACTGTTCCGGGGCCTCTCGCCTACGAATCCGATAAGGCTGTCCCCTGGCACTATGGGGCAGATGTGTATGTGAATGGAATCAAGCAAGAGTTTAACACTGGCACCAGTATCAGCAATATCACTGGTCCAGCAAAGGTTACCCGCAGTGGCAGGCTCTTCTCGCCTGACATTGCACCGCCAGCTATTTGAAGACCCCTTACTATAACACCTACAAGTGTACCTGTTCCTGTTACTGATCAAGTTGTTTCCCCTGTTGCCGAGTCATCTAATGCTAGGGGCAAAGGGATTGAAGATGAGCCTGCCCAGATGGAGGCACCAAGACCTGTAACTGCTGAGGCCTCCCAACAAGAGATGGAGGAAATCCTGAAAATAATAAAGAAGAGTGACTTTAATGTTGTCGAGCAGCTGGGGCATACGCCCTCCAAAATCTCCATGCTCTCCTTGCTACTGTGCTCAGAGGCCCATGCTAAGGCCTTAATTTCATTCCTCAAGACGGCCCATGTGCCACAAGAGACATCTGCAGTCCAGTTTACTGATTGCGTAGCAAATCTGACAGCGGACAATGGCTTGGGTTTCTCAGATGCTGGCCTTACTGCCAAGGGAAGGGACCACAATGATGCCCTGCATGTCTCTATTGAATGCAGGGGCACTACTCTGGCGCATGTGTTGGTGGACACTGGTTCTTCCCTAAATGTGCTACCCAAGAAAGCCTTAGACCGTTTGGATTGTGAAGGCTTGGAGCTGAAACCTAGCAACATTATCGTCAGAGCCTTTGACGGTTCCAAGAGGATGGTTCATGGAGAGGTTGACATTCCTATTCGTGTGGGCTCTCAAGTATTCGACTCTACTTTCTATGTGATGGATATCCGCCCATCGTATTCTTGTCTATTGGGTCGACCTTGGATCCACAAAGCTGGGGCAGTGACCTCTACCTTGCACCAGAAGCTAAAGTACCCCGTCAGAGGGAAGATCGTCACTGTGCAGGGAGATGAGGAGTATATGGTGAGTCATTTGAATTCCTTCAGATATATTGAGATGGACGGGGAGTTTATTGAAACCCCCTTTCAGCATTTCGAAGAGGTACTTCCAATTTCAGCAGCAGCAGAAACAGCGGTCGAAGAGGATGTTCCTTTGAAGATGGCTTCCCTAAAGGATGCCCGGGCTGTAATTCAAAAAGGTGATTGTGCTAACTGGGGCAGGCTCCCTGACTTTACACAGAAAACTGACAAGTTCGGACTGGGTTTTACTGCAGAGGGACAGAAAGCTATGCGGAAGGCAAAAACCAGAAGACCTCATGTGCTCATTACCAATCCAGGAGTGAATGCTGTTGGAGAGGATAGTGAAGTGGATGAAGCAGAGTTCAATAGTTGGATCTACCCGACAACTGATGGCGGATTGACCAATTGGATTGCTAAGGACCATACTCCTGTTACATTTGTTACGCAGTAATAAACTTCTTTGTTTTTTTATTTGTAATAAACAATTAAAACTCTATGGCCCGGTGACTTACCCGGGGCACCGCGGCTTCATTTGTGAGGGCATATAAATTGTCATTTCATATATCATGAATAAAAATCTTGGACGTTTTCTCGCATTTCAAATCTTACGCTCCTTTTCTTTCTTTCCTTCCTTTATATATTTCAAAAACAACTGTATTTACACACACTCACTCATACAGGTTCCAATCCACTCTGGATCTCACTGGTAACGACTCTGCTACTGCCAGTTATGACTTCGAAAATCCGATCGACTTAGCTGAAGACGAAGGTGAAGATGATTGCGAAGTGCCTGGCGAGCTTGCAAGACTGTTACTTCAGGAAGAGAGGGCAATTCAACCACACGAAGAGCCAGTGGAAACAATAAATCTGGGTACTGATACGGACAGGAAGGAAGTAAAGATTGGTGCCAACCTAGAGCTCAGCGTGAAGCAACGGTTGACTCAGATGCTACATGATTATATGGAGATATTTGCCTGGTCCTACGAAGACATGCCTGGATTGGATACTGATATTGTGGTCCATCACTTGCCTACTAAGGAAGACTGTCCTTCGGTCAAGCAGAAGGTCCGTCGTATGCGTCCAGAGATGTCTGAGAAGATCAAATCCGAGGTTATGAAACAGTTTGATGTTGGGTTCCTTGCAGTGACTTCTTACCCTCAGTGGGTTGCTAATGTGGTGCCGGTACCAAAGAAAGACGGTAAGGTCAGAATGTGTGTCGATTACAGGGATCTGAACAGGGCCAGCCCCAAAGATGACTTCCCTCTACCTCACATTGATGTCCTTGTTGACAATACAGCTCAGCATAAGGTGTTCTCTTTCATGGATGGTTTTTCAGGTTACAATCAGATCAAGATGGCACCTGAAGACATGGAGAAGACTACCTTTGTTACTCAGTAGGGCACCTTCTGCTACAAGGTCATGCCTTTTGGACTGAAGAACGCTGGGGCAACCTACCAACGTGCCATGGTTGCTTTATTTCATGACATGATCCATCATGAGATAGAAGTGTATGTCGACGACATGATTGCAAGGTCCCAAACTGAGGAAGAGCACCTAGATCATCTGCAGAAATTGTTTGATCGGTTGAAACTGTACAAGCTGAGGTTGAACCCGAACAAGTGCACCTTCGGGGTAAGATCTGGGAAGTTGCTAGGCTTCGTGGTAAGTGATAAAGGTATTCAAGTGGACCCTGCCAAGGTCAAAGCTATTCAAGAGATGCCAGTTCCTAAGACAGAGAAAGAGGTCAGAGGCTTTTTAGGACGCCTGAATTACATTGCTCGGTTCATCTTGCACCTAACTGCTACTTGTGAACCAATCTTCAAGCTGCTGAAGAAAGATCAGGTAGTACGTTGGAATGATGAATGTCAGGCTGCTTTTGACAGAATCAAGGAGTA
Source organism: Vicia faba (assembly GCA_948472305.1). Taxonomy (NCBI): domain Eukaryota; kingdom Viridiplantae; phylum Streptophyta; class Magnoliopsida; order Fabales; family Fabaceae; genus Vicia; species Vicia faba. Next base: position 747,008,511 of record OX451739.1, read on the forward strand.
TCTCCAAGAACCACCCATCCTTATGCCACCGGTTGAAGGGAGACCTCTGATACTATATCTGACAGTGCTTGACAACTCAATGGGGTGTGTGCTGGGGCAGCATGACGAGTCTGGCCGAAAAGAGCATGCCATTTATTACCTTAGCAAAAAGTTTACCGACTGTGAGACCCGATACTCACTGCTTGAGAAAACTTGATGCGCTTTGGTATGGGCTGCTCGCCGGCTGAGACAGTATATGCTGACTCACACTACCTTGTTGATCTCAAAGATGGATCCTATAAAGTACATATTCGAAAAGCCTGCTCTGTCTGGGAGAATTGCAAGATGGCAAATGATCTTGACGGAATACGACATTCAGTACACGACCCAGAAAGCCATCAAGGGAAGTGTATTGGCAGACCACTTGGCACATCAGGCCGTAGATGACTATCAGTTAATGAACTTCGAGTTTCTGGATGAAAGCATCATGATAGTAACTGATTGTGAAGTACCTGGACCGGATGAAGGACCGGAGGAAGGATCCCGATGGTCTATGCACTTTGACGGAGCCTCCAACGCTTTGGGAAACGGTATTGGCGCTGTAATCATATCACCTCAAGGCACTCATACTCTGCTCACTGCCCGGCTATGTTTCAACTGCACCAACAACATGGCGGAGTATGAGGCGTGCATCATGGGTCTTCAAGCCGCGATCGACTTAAGGATCAAATTTCTGAGTGTCTTCGGAGATTCCGCTCTTGTGATCAATCAGATCAAAGGAGAGTGGGATACGAAACATTCGAATCTTATTCCTTACAGAGAATGTGTGTTGACCTTGATCCCCCACTTCACGAAGATAACCTTTGAACACTTCCCGAGAGAAGAGAATCAGTTGGCGGACGCGTTAGCTACAATGTCTTCTATGTTCAAGGTCAAATGGGACAATGAGGCTCCCCGGATCATCATATGGAAACTGGACGAACTGGCATACTGTTGTGATCTCGAGACTGAATTGGTGACTGAGAAGCCTTGGTACCATGAGGTGAAGAGATACTTGGAAGCTCAGGAATACCCTGAAGGTGCATCTGTCAATGATAAAAAGTTTCTGAGAAGGTTCGCAGCGAAGTTCTTCCTTAGCAACGGCATCTTGTATAAGCGAAACCATGATTCGACCTTACTGCGTTGCGTGGATAAGACTGAAGCAGAAAGGATCATGGAAGAGCTACATGAAGGGACCTTTGGTACACACTCCAGTGGACACACTATGGCAAAGAAGATCCTTAGGGAAGGGTATTTCTGGTCCACCATGGAAGCTGACTGTTACCAGCACTCTCGGACATGCCATAAATGCCAGATTTATGCAGACAAGGTGCATGTTCCTCCAGTTCCTCTGAATGTTCTGACTGCGCCTTGGCCATTTGCAATGTGGGGCATAGACATGATCGGTGAGATTAAGCCTACGGCATCTAACGGGCATCGCTTCATCCTGGTAGCGATTGATTATTTCACGAAGTGGGTTGAGGCAGCATCTTACGCTACGGTAACCAAGACTGTTGTAGCACGGTTCATTCAGCATAATCTGATCTGTCGATACGGCATCCCAGAAATAATTATTACAGACAACGGTACCAATCTGAATAACAAGATGATCACTGAGCTCTGCGAACAGTTTAAGATACAGCACCACAACTCTTCTCCTTACAGACCGAAGATGAATGGGGTTGTAGAAGCAGCAAATAAGAATATTAAGAAAATCGTGCAGAAGATGACAGTGACGTATAAGGATTGGCACGAGATGTTACCGTTCGCTCTTCATGGGTACCGTACCTCAGCCAGGACGTCAACCGGGGCAACTCCTTTCTCCTTGGTTTATGGTATGGAGGCAGTCTTACCGATCGAAGTGCAAATACCCTCTCTCTGGATAATGAAGGATGCAAATCTGAACGAAGATGATTGGATCCAGACACGACTTGATCAGCTAAACCTTATTGATGAAAAGAGGCTTGCTGCTATCTGTCACGGTCAGACGTATCAGAAACGGATGATCAGGGCATTTAACAAAAAGGTCAGACCACAGGAATATCAAGTTGGGGATCTGGTAATCAAACGAATCATCCTTCCTCAGAGTGATCCAAGGGGCAAATGGACCCCTACGTACGAAGGGCCATTTGTGGTTAAACATGTGTTCTCAGGAGGAGCCATGATTTTAACCAACATGGATGGTGACGACCTTCCTCACCCCGCCAATGCAGACATAGTAAAAAGATATTACGCATAAAAAAAGGACCCGCTAGGCTGACATGCCTAGGCAAAAATTAGGGCTTCCCGGCGAACCAAAAGGGTTCGGGCAAAATGAAGGGATGAAATGAAAAAATCTGTACACCCGGCAAGTCGAAAACCTGAAAAGGAGGCTTGGGCAAAAATGGGTATCCCGGTGGACTGAAAACCCGAAAGGGCGGTCCAGGCAAAAGTTAGGGATAAAAGCGTAATACTATGTCTCATTGGATCACCTTGCATCCAGAATCCGGTATCTACATCAAGTTCAGACGGCATCGATCAGTCAGCTTCATCTTCCACTAAGGTCATCAAGTGATGAGACGCTCTGAGATATAAAGGCAATAGCGGAGTTGAAACCCAGTGGGATCACTCATTTCACACAGCTGTTTTATTTTCTTTTGTACAAATTGTATAAACTCTTTGTTCGGCGGCGTTCTCTTACTAGGACGTCAGCCTCCTGTACATAAACGCCTATTTACAGGCAATTCAAAAATCAATAAAAAATCACTTTTCAGTTAAAATTGCCGATTGTTTTTCCTTTTCTGTTTTGTTTTGCAAAGAACGTCCAAGGTTCAATTTGTGATATATGCATTGACAGTAATTTGCTAACTCATGAATATCTGCATACGAAACAAAGGATTAATTACAGGTAACATTAGAAACAGGGGCAATAAAGAGTTGTCTGAGCAATCTAATTGTTCTGTCCTCCAAGGTACCAAGGTAGGTTCAGCTGAAGAACATAACCAGTACATCTTAATTCCCCAGAGAGTGAGTCAGCAAGCAAGTATACTCTCCTCAAGCAAAGCTATTATCAACCTTAAGGAAGTTGAGTATCCTCCAGCAGATCTCAACATTCCCCGGCAGCATATATATTCTTAACAAGCATCCCCGGCAGTCTTGACCTAAAGATTGTTCCCCGGTGGTATACCAGACATTCATTGGAGTCATTTCCCGGTACAATTCAAAACTTCCCCAAGAGAGTCTAATCCAGCTTCCCCAGAAAAGTTGAGGTCCATCTCCCCAAGCAGCAAGCTTATCCCCAGTAGATTCTGGAAGCTTATCCTCGCAAAGCACGAACGCGTCCCCCGGCTTTATTCAAAGAGTTATTTCCTTACCAGGATATAACTGGGTTATCCTCAGCCAAAAGCCACGGAAAGAGCGTCCTCGACGAAGTCTTCTTATCCCCAGCGAAGTCTATTAACACTTCCAAAACAACAAAGGGTATCCCCAGCAGGTTATTATCAACAACTCAACAAAGTACCCCCCTCCCCACAGAGTATTGCTTCCCAGCAAGATCGCTAGAGTACTTTTCTCCCTGTAGAGTAATCATTCGCCAAGTTTATTCCCCAACAGAGTCATCTTCTCCTACCGGTATACTTGCAACTATCATCCCCAGCGGAAGCAAAGATCTATTCTTCAATGTCAGCCCAGGAGTGACTTCCCGGCACCCGTCAAGGATTTACTTTCCTAGACGACAAACATACATTTATAAACATCGCATTTTCATACATTATAGCATGCATATACGCATCATATCTTACAAATCTCATTTATGTTGAGAACATCATTGCTTGATCCATATCATGCATTGCATATGACTGACCCTTACCTTTCAGGAAAGATCCAGTTAAATTTTCAACTATATTTCAAGACCTAGTCTGGTTCAGTTAAATCGACTCCAAAGATTACTCTGTTTCTTATCCAGTCAAAGGCCTTCTCTGGTTCAGTCAGATCGACCCTAAGATCTCCCTGTTTCTTATCCAGTTGAAGACAGTTCAAGACCTAGACCGGTTCAGTTAATCGACCCTAAGATTTTCTGTTTCTTATCCAGTCAAAGGCCTTCTCTGGTTCAGTCAGATCAACCCTAAGATCTCCCTGTTTCTTATCCAGTTGAAGACAGTTTAAGACCTAGACCGGTTCAGTTAATCGACCCTAAGATTTTCTGTTTCTTATCCAGTCAAAGGCCTTCTCTAGTCCAGTTAAATCGACCCCAAACAGATTTTCCTGATAAAGACTCAGTAGAAGATATCCAAGATTCTCTCAATGATTGTTGTTGAGGTTGTAGTCGCCTATGGTTCTCTCCCCGATACCGCGGAGGTAGTAATCATCCCAAGATTCTCTCAAAGATTGCTGTTGAAGTAGAAGTTATCCAAGATTCTCTCAATGATTACTGTTGAGGTTGTAGTCGCCTATGGTTCTCTCCCCGATACTGCGGAGGTAGTAATCATCCTAAGTTTCTCTCAGCGTTACTATTGAAGTGGAAGTTATCCAAGATTCTCTCAATGATTACTGTTGAGGTTGTAGTCGCCTGTGGTTCTCTCCCCGATACTGTGGAGGTAGTAATCATCCCAAGATTCGCTCAGCGTTCCTGTTGAGGTAGTAGTCGTCCCAAGTTTCTCTCAGCGTTACTGTTGAGGTTGAAGTCGCCCAAGATTCTCTCAATGATTACTGTTGAGGTTGAAGTCGCCCAAGATTCTCTCAATGATTACTGTTGAGGTTGAAGTCGCCCAAGATTCTCTCAATGATTACTGTTGAGGTTGAAGTCGCCCAAGATTCTCTCAATGATTACTGTTGAGGTTGAAGTCGTCTATGGTTCTCTCCCCGTTACTGCGGAGGTAGTAATCATCTAAGGTTCTCTCACCATTCCTGTTGAGGTAGTAACCATCCCTGGTTCATTCATCACTGTTTGAAGCTCCAGATCCATCTCCTGTAACCAGTCAGGACACATCTATGCAAGAGTTTGAAGACCACTCCTGTAACAGGTCAGGTAATCATGTTTCTTTTGCAGGTACGCAGGTTCTCGCTAAGGAATCTCTTATGCGATTGACACCCAGATGGCATCTATAATCCCATCCACCTATCCATCACCTCTTAGCATGGCATCTATAAGCCCATCATCCTATCCATCAATCTCCAAATGGCATCTATAAGCCCATTCCGCCATCACACTTCTACTATGTGAGCGCAAATTTCTGGGCACTCTAGTGTTCAATCATCTTCCACCTTCGGATTACGAAAGGCACGTCAGCCAATCTGCATCCTCAGGTTTAAGAAGATTGAACAGGGGCAACTGTTGTACCCCAAAATTTTCCCTCCCATATTCTTCAAGATTTTCCAAAAGCATGCTTCAAAATTCCCCAAGGGTTGCACAGTTCAAGGGCCTCCTAACAGTCAAAATTAGGGTTTTGGTTCTGACAAAGAAAATGAAGTTTCCAAGGGTCCAATCAAGTCCCACATGCCTATAAACACGGTCAAGCATCCTCATACCAAGTTTCAAGACTTACAGCACAAAATTGCACAGTCAAAAACCCTAATTGCACTACAGTCAACTGTAGGGGCAAAATGGTCATTTGACAGTCAAAAGTTCAAATTTTTGGTCAACATCTCATTTTGAAGCCACAAACATCATTTGATCAATGCTTGATCATGATTCTCAAAGCTTGGCTCAAAAAGTCTCAAGATGCAAAAGTTTCCATATTTGGACAGTTGAAAAAGTCAACTGTAACTTGACCAAGGCATAACTTTCACATGGATTATCAGAAAAATTCCATCCAAAGCTCATTGTGAAGATAAAGACATTTCCTACAACTCCTCTTCACACTTCAAGTCCAAGAAATGCTCTCACAAAAAGTTATCAATTTCAACATTATAGGTCATTTTCAAAAGTCAACAAAAAGGGACTTTAAGTCAAAGGCCATAACTTGAGATTGGTAAATAAAAATGACATGGTACCAAAGGCATTGGTTAGAGGACTTCAAGACCTTTCCAAAATGTCCAAGAACATGAGCAAAGCTTAAACATTGAGCAAGATATGCCTTGTGGAAGTTGGGAAAGTTTTGGATATTTTGAAAAGTCAACTTTGCTTCAAATTTCTTAAAATTGCTAATGGGCCATATTTTCTTCCAAGATTCATCATCCAAAGCATGTGCACGACCATTTGGCCCAAAGGGAAGTTATTCATCATTTTTATTTTATTTATTTGAATTTTTAATTGCTAATAATTCATTTAATTAATTAAAATATGTGGAAAATACTAAACCTAAGTTTTCAAATCTTTTTATGCATGAAACACACTCAAGATTTCGTGCATGATCAGATATAGAAAGAATCATGGTAATTGGATATGATTGGCATCAAAAACATGTGAAAAAGATTGAAAAATTATGGCATGAAAATCAAATATCCTCTCCATCAATTCATTGATTCTTTGGACCAAAAACCTTACCCTAATCATTCCATACATAAGTGCAAAGCTAACCCTAGTGCTCACACCCTCTAAGCTGCGCCAGAATTCAAGAGTAAAGTTTGAGTTTTTATCAAGAAATTCCAAAACTGAAAACCACCTTCCAGTGCGATTCAAGGCCAAATAATCATTCCATTGTGTTCCTGAAGCTTCAAGGAAGGAGTCTGAATCAAAATCATAAGCTCTAACACCAAGAAACGGTAGAAGCATGTCCCACTTTTCAGAAATATATTTATAATCGCATATTGAATTACATGCATTTTTCATGTGTTTTCTTTACTGATTTACACTAATATAAGCATTCTAAAGCTAACCAGATGATTTAATTGAGTTTTTATGCATTGTATGAAGAATCACCATGGAAGATGGTTAGGGTTCTTCAAGTTTTAAATTGGGCGTTTATGAATGCTGTAAAATTAGAACACCTCGATACCATAGTCAAAATCAGGACACTCAGACGAATTCAATGATGGGGTCGCGCCCAATTTATGAAGCACCATAGCCTAATCGCTATTTTGGAAAAAGGTGTATTTTGGGGGGGTTCAAAACCCCCGTTAAATCTTTTTTATTTCAGGAACAATGAAGAAGACGACCCTGTGGCAAGCTGTGATTGGCTAATTTGAAATCAACGCGCGCTTTTTGTTAATTTTGCATCACTGACCCCTTTTATATTATATTATTCATTGGCCATATAATAAACAAAACGCGTGAAGAGCTCCAGTGGTAGGCATGTGCATTGGTAATCTCTAGGACCTGGGTTCGAACCCCAGGTCCCCCTCCCTTTCCATAATATTTTTCTTAATGTCATTCTATGCAGCTGGCTCTCTGAAGACCACCATACGTCCCTCCTCCAGGCGTGCCACGCGCTTATTGATACCAATCTAAAGGCCCAGATTTAGAGAACACCCTGGACGTTGGTCAAACATGCCACATGCTTCCTGAAAAAGTCAAATAAGGCCTTAAAACCTTGGGCCAACAATGCTAATGGTACCTCCAATTGGGGACAGAACCCCCTAAGGTTTTGCAATTCAATTCCTTTTTTTATTTTATTTGTGTCAATTGTTTCTTTTTTAATTATTTAATTTAATTTATTTTAATAAAATACAAAAATAATATAAAAATCAGAAAGTCATAAAAATCAAAAACATATTTTATTTTAATGTTTTTGTAAATAAAAATCATTAATTTAGTTTTATTCTTAAACTTAATTTTAATATTTTTCAATAAAGATTGGTAGAATTAGGGTTTTAAGTATTTTTCATTCTTTTTCTTCTTTTTTATTAATTATTAATTATTAATTATTATTTTCGTAAATACTTGCTATTAATTAAATTAGGTTTAATTTTAGATTTGATTTTCATATTTTCTTAATTAAATTAAAAATAGCTAGAATTGGGTTTAAATTTCATTTAATTCTCATTAAAAATCCATAAATACAAAAAACCTCAAAAACAATTTCTTTTTATTTTATTTTAATTAATTTGTTAATAATAATTTAATTTCACTACAAAAAGGGTCCAACGCCCTCGCTTTCGATTTAATTCAATTCGCGCATTTTATTTATTTCTTTTAAATATTAATGTAATTCTCCCAAAGCCATGTAACTCGGACACTTTATATTTCTCGCATTTTATTTCTTTATTTTCTGTCAAATCGGGTCCTGGATTTTAATTTGGCGATGTGGACCCGCGCCTTTGTAATAGTTTAGGAAATTTTCTATTTCTCGCAATTTTTTAACTGTTAATAAAATGCATGCAAGAATGAATGACAAAATAAAAACAAATGTGTAGATCACCCATGACATGACAAAAGACAAAAATATCTGAAAACGACACACAAATCACACACCACCCCTAGGGTACGCCTCACTGTTGCCTTGCCCCCTCGAAAGGTGATCGTCGAGTAGAGGATGTTTTAGTAAGTCCTCATGATCCAGGAACCTGGCATGAGGGTAGCTTCTAAGGTATCTTCCTATTGCTCTGGTGATCACCATGTCCCGAACCTTCGAATTGACCCGAACACCTCCAATGGTGGTGCTACCTATCTCTCAATGGTGGGATGGCACTACTTTAAAGGACATCTACACAGAAGAATTCCTTAGGGTAGGTAGACGACTCTAGATACTTGCTCTAATTTCAAAACAAATCAAAAAATACTTTTCACACCAACACATTTTCAAAAAGCTTTCGAAAGCATTTTTTCAAACACTCTTGAGGACCGATACAAGAGTCGAACTGAAATTTTCAAAGAAACTTTATAAAACCCACAGTTGAAAAGCAAACAAACCATTTTTGAAAACACAAGTGAGCAAGTATCTAAGAGCCCATGGATAACCATGGATATAAAGGGTGCTAACACCTTCCCTTTCTATAATCTACCTCCCGAACCGAGAGCAATCTCTATAAGGAATTTTTCTGTGCTTTTGTCCTTTCCATTTGGAGAAAATAAAAGACGGTGGCGACTCTTGCTTCCGCGACATTTCACGAACCAGCGTTAAACAGTCAGTTCCAGATCCACCGATCACACCTGGCAAGCTGAGAACTCAAAAGGGTAGCTTGGGCAAAAAAGGGTATCCCGGTGGACTGAAAACCCGAAAGGGTGGTCCAGGAAAAAGTTAGGGATTTAAAGCGTATGACTATGTCCTATTGGATCATCTTACGGACAACCTGACAAGCTCAGAGGTTCTGATCAATTCAATCATCTTTAGATGAGGCAACAAATAGACAAAATACTCAGAGATATGAAGGTTATAGCAGAATGGGAACCCCATGGGATTATTGCACATAGCTATCTTTTCTTTATATCAAAATTTTCATTTTTTACGACGAAATTCTCTTACTAGAATGTTTGTCTCATTGTACAAAAATACTTACTCAAAGTCAATACAAAGATATCCCTTTGAAAGTGCGAAACTATATGTTTTTCTTTACTTTTGTGTTTTGTTTACAAAAACGTCCAAATGATTCATTTTTGAACATATGCATTTGAACATAATTACTGTTTACAAATAAACAAAATAGAAAGACAATCACTGGTGGCTTTAAGAGGTAGGGAAATCTCTCTATGCTATTTCCATGAATCTCCCGCAGTGCGCAGGTTAATTCCCAGCAGAACAAAGCTTCCAGTTATCAATCCCCAGTAGAAGTCGTCCAATTTCTCTGGATTCCTCAACAGATTTTTTTTTACAAACAGTACACGGCATTTCCTCTACAACAGAGTTTATTTCTCTAAATGGAAATTCATCAACACTTCAACTCCACAACACGAAGACATGCACTCCATATCCTCCACAGCAGGCGGGGATTTATTCTCCCCAATCCAACAGCAGTGCAGCAGATTAGCTCACATACGCATACATCGCATCCATATATCATAAACATTGATAACACGAATGCATTATACCATGCATTTCATACAACATAACATTGCATATTAGCTAACATTTTACCCTTTCAGGATAAGATTAATCAATAGCTCCCATTAACAACGTTCAAAGTTTGCAGATACAGTTCAGATATGCTCCAGACACGAATGCCATTCTGATACTCATTCAGAGTCAACTTTCAGATACAGTTCAGATACCCTCCAAACACGGATGCCATTCTGATACTCATTCAGTTTTCAACTTCCAGATACAGTTCAGATACGCTCCAAATACGGATGTCATTCTAATACTCATTCAGTTTTCAAATACAGTTCAGATACAGTCCAAACACGAATGCCATTCTGATACTCATTTAGATTCAACTTTCAGATACAGTTCAGATACACTCCAGACACGGATGTCGTTCTGATACTCGTTCTGATTCAACTTTCAGATACAATTCAGATACGCTCCAGACACGGATGCCATTCTGATACTCATTCAGATTCCTTCTCAGATGCAGTACATATATGCTTCAGACACGGATGTCATTCTGATGCTCATTCAAAATTTCAACTTCAGATACGGTACAGTTCATATACGCTCCAGACACAGACGTCATTCGGATACTCATTCAGACTCTCTTTCAGATTCAACAATCACTTTTGGATGGCATCTACAAGACCATCTCCAACAACTTTCTATCATCCCTCCAAATGTCATCTTTAAGCCCATTCCCTTTACCATCACATCACCGAGTGCAAATTTCTAGGCACTCTAGTGTCCAATCATCTTCCGCCTTCGAGTCACGAATGGCGAAACTCGCCAATCTAACTCTTCAGGCTTAAGAAGATTGAACAGGGGACGTTGTTGTACCCCAAAATTTGTCCTCTCACATATTAAGAGTTTTCTCACAAGATCTCCCTTGACTCAAGACTACATTAGGGTTTGAGCAGCTCAAGACACCTCCTTATGCACTGATGACCAAAATTAGGGTTTGAGTTTGCACAAGGATTTTTGAACTTTATATGCCCCATATAATTTTCACGGATCATTGTGGACCCCCAAGATTACTCATGTCAATTTTCAAGCCTTGGATCACATTTTTGATCAGGCAATTGAGCAGTTGACCTAAAAATCAGTTGTATTGGGGAAAAGTCAACTATGGCCAATTTACAGTCAAAATTCATAATTTTTGATCCACAACAACATTTTAAACTCATATGTATCATTTGATCAAGTTTGGACCACAACTCCTCAAGAAATTTGATCAAATCTCCAAAAGGGCAAAATGGTCAAAATTAGGGTTTTGACTGAGAAAGGGCAATTTCTGATTTTTGACCTAGAAAATGGTCAATTGGTTTAAGTCATGATCTCAAGAGTTCAATTTCATCATTTTTACCTAATGACATGGTTCAAAACATTGCAAGTACATTAGATTGATAGATGAATTTTTCAGTCAACTGATCAAAAATCAACTGTATACTGAAAACTCAAACTTTGACTTTTTGGTCAAATTCAAGTGCCAAAGATCATAATTCATCAAAATATGTCAAAATATGAAACTTATTCATCAAGAAATCAAAAAGTCGAGATTTCATTTTGAAAAGTCAAAATTTCTAAACTTAGAAATTTTTCTAAGTGTTGGAAATTTCATGTTTTTTCATAACTTTGAGCAAACTTTTCACCATGATGCAAGATGATTCAAGAGAAACTTCCAACATTAAAGTTGTAGATCTCCATTAAATCTACAACTTTGCTTTACACAACTCCTTCCAAAAATTCTTGGATCGCAAGTTATAATTTTATGAACATGAGGTCATGAAACTAAACACTTAGTGAAATTTTGCCCTAATTTGGCCAGGATTTTGACCTAACTTCATGACACTTTTTCATACAGTTCCAAGGGGAATCTTCAAAAGAAATTCAAATATGGGTTGTAGAGCACATTTCAAGCTTTCAAAAATGTCCAAGAACTCCTTGAGATCATTCTTGAGTAGGTAGAATCGAAGAGATGAAGTTAGGGTTTTATCACTTTAATTACAAGTCATTTTAGTGATGAACAAAATTCAAATTCAAAATATGCTGCATAAACACTACTTTGCAGGCCTCAAAATTGTTAGGCACTCCATAATTAATGGTTTACACAGATGTTAGAGGCCTCACTTCAAGCATTCAATGTATGGACATGCTTTTTATCCATTTTGGAAGAAAGGTTACATTGCCATTTTGATAAAGTGACTTTTTGTACAAAACTTGTTCTTGAGCCTTGCACTTGTTCTCTTCTGATCAAACAAGTCCTATAACTCATGATAAGTGTTTCAAACACTTACAATCACCCATCCCATGCTTGTACCTCTTCTTGAAACTTGTTTCCCTCTTTTCTTCAAAATCAAGTAACCTAGTCAAAAGTTAGGAACTTGTACTTCTAACTTGTCAATGCACTCAAACACTTTTATTTATACATACACAAACCATTTGACACAAGTACACGAATGCTCAAGCCTTGAAAACACCTATAACTTAGAATCACACTTCACACTTCCATTTTCACACAAACTGACCAAAAACTTGAAACTCATAATCTACTCGTGCGTTTCTTGGCCTTTTGGTTTCTAAAGTTTCTAAACATCACATAGAGTTGATCCCACACCCTGTCATAGAGTTGTAAGACCATTAATACCATCCTCCATTTCCAAAAACAGATCACTGCACATTGACTTCTCCAAACCATTTCAGCCATCCATTGCTCAAGCTAATCATTGCATTAGCTTCCTGGGGCTTCAAGGAAGCTAACCTGATCATCACAATCACTTGAAACAAGCTCAAACTCAAAACACGATTTCCAGGTTTGAGGTAAGTTTTCTCAACTTTGAACTCTTCATACAGGCATCATCAATAGTTTATTTGTGAACAAAACATGTAGATATCATTTCCCTAAAGCTAACCATGTCCATAGTTTCAATTAATTTTGCTTGAGCTTAGAGAATTTTGAAATTGAAATTTCTGAGATTTTTAGGGTTCATATTAGGGCCATTAAAATTCATGCTTATCTTTGATCTATAGTTTTAATGCTTTACATTCCTGAAACCGTGAGAAAATTTGCTACAAGTTTCATGTTTACAATTTTCATTTTTGATGAGAAATGAGCAAGTTACAGTTGGTCTGGCTGGAGGTCAAAGATGAAGTCATCAGGGCGCGTTTTGCCTTGCATATTTATTGATTTGCCTATGTTAATGAATGTATAGCCACCTCAGTGATAAAAGTGCGCTCCTGTAACCTTTGGGACCTGGGTTCGAGCCCCAGTGGTACCCTTTTGGATTTTTTACATTTTTTTTGTTTTCTGATTTTCCTTTTGCATGCGCTGGGCCTTCTTGGGCCTGTTTTATTTTGTTTTTTTTGCTTATTAACCCCCCTGCAGGCTAATTGCACCCCTGGCCCGGTTTATTTTTATTTTCTTATTTTTATTTCATTTGTTTTCTTAATAATATTTTACTAATATTAAAAATCATAAAAAATATTTAAAAAAATTAGATTTTCATTTTAACTTAGTTTATTTTATTTTTCTCACAAAAAATATTTTTATTAACTATACTTTATTTAATTTTCACAAATCATCTTGTAAATTAAATTAAAATTAGGTTAATATTTATTTTTCTTTTTACACCTATTAAAAAATATTTATTTATATATATAAAAAAGGGCCAAAAATATTTTATAATGTTATAAATATTTTCAAGATAAAAATACTAGAAAAAACTTATCTTAAACTTATTTTCTTTTGATTAATTATTTTCTTGCAATCCCCATTCAATTTGTACACCAATGTTGTAATAGCATAGTAACTTTAAATTCCGCAATTTATCATTTTTATATATAACATGCTAGTAATTAGGGTTTGTATGGAAAGACCAAAATCAATACTTAGAAAACCCTAATTCAAGACAAAAACAAGCATGAAAACAATACATTTGCACACAAGCACCCCTAGGGTTATTCCACTTGGTTGTCTTATACAAAATGGCCATATTACGCATGTAAGGTATCTTAACAAAAACAAGCAAATACAAGATCATAGTCCCTCGATGACGCTATCTAAGTTCCCTTTCAAATGATCTTAGTCCCTAAAAGAGAATGCTAAGATACCTTGCAACATTGCTAATCATAGTTATACGATGACCCATGCCCGTCCCGTTTACATCCAATGATAGAGTTACTTACCAAATCAATGGTAAGGTAACAATGACAAATGAAAAGGAAAGTGAACAAGAAAGACTTTTGAATAGGTAGAATGCTCTTAATTACTTGCTCAATTTCAAACAAACATACTTGCTGTTTTCAAAATAATCACCTACACTTTCAAACATCTTACAAAATGAAAAACATTTTCAAAAGATCAAGCATCTTTGTATACATTCTTACAAACAAGAATCATTAAAAAGATTGCCTAAACAATGGCCTCTTTACAAAATACTTTCAAAAACCACACCAAGCACAATTTTCAAACAAAAAGCAAGTGATCTAGCAAGTAACTAAGAGCCCATGGAAAACCATGGATGAAAAGGGTGCTAATACCTTCCCTTTTCATAATCTACCCCCCGAACTCAAGAAATAATCTCAAAGGTCTTTCCTATGCTTTTTCACCTTTCCTTTTGGATAAAAGAAAAGTCAGTGGCGACTCTTGCTAACCGCAACATTTGCGATCAAACACAAAACACTCAACTCAGTTCTCCCACCGTATCACACCCGCGCTGTTAGGAAAATGGGGGGGGGGGGTGTGAGATCAAAATAAAAAGGCCCAAATAGAAGGGTCCAAGCGCCTGAATGGATCATGTGTGGCTGGATTTTGAGGCGCACCATGGGCTTGCTCATGTAGTGCGTTAGATCTACTTGTCCAATGATCAGATGGTGTAGAGGAGAGGAACACAATGCGCGCTTTTACTTTGCTTGTACCTGATTAGTATGAAACAAATATGCAAAGAACAAAATGTCCCACGCCTGGCTCAAACCCATGACCAGGTGTAGGAATGCCTTATACGCGTGCGCTCTGCCCTTGGGGTGACTGTTTCATTCGGTAGTAATGCAACTTGCACTAAATTTAAAATAAACTCAATTCTGATTATAACTTCAGCTTCTTCCTCGCGCTAGCATCTCCATTGTTACATTTTCAAATTTCAAAACTTGCTCATTTCTCAACCATTTTCAAAAGTGTAAACATGAGACTTGCTCCATTTTCACGACGAATTTAACCATATAAGTAACTAAAGCTATAAATCAAAGATGAACACGAATTTTTTTTGGTACAAAATAAAATCTAATTTTTTCAAAAAGTTCAACTTCAAAATTCGCATCACTCAGGCAACATAAATGAAAACTAAAGGCATGGTTAGCTTCAGGGCAATGATTTCTATATTTTTCATTCACAAAGTAACCATTAATGATGCTTGTAGAGAGTTCAAAGTTGAGAAAACTTACCTCAAAATTGGAAATCGTGTTTGGATTTTGAGCACCCCTGGAAGTGTGGTGATGATCTGGATAGCTTCACTAGACACCTAGGAAGCCAATGCAATTCTTACTTTATGTTGAAAGTGCTTGAATCGTGCTAGAGAAGTCAAGTTGCATGTTTGAATATTTGGAAATGGAGGATGATGAAGATGAAGTTATAGTTATGAAACAGGGATGAGGATGAGTTATATGTGAGGTATAGAAGCTCTGTGATTTATTTAGAGAGAAAACACACGAGTGGATTGTGAGTTTGAAGTTTTTGGCCAGAAATGACAAATAATGGAGGTTTTGATGCAACTCTGAGTTTCAGGGAGTTTGAGAGGGTTAGAGGGCTTGTAAGTTCGTACTATGGGTTACAAATAACTTCTCTATTTATATAGGAAAGGTTTTAGGAATTGAAGTAATCAGAATCAAGAAATCACATGTTATGGTTTTGAAATTTGATTTGAAGCAACTTTGACAAACAAAGTTTCAATGCATAGTACAATCATGGTCTGAGTAGTTAGAGGCTCTAGACAAATTTCTTATGGCTTTGAGATTGTGCGTGATCAGAAGGAATAAGTGCTAATCTCAAGGAGAGTGGACTTTGTGATTAAAGCCACTTTTCCAAAATGGCAATGTTACCTTTGTGCCAAAAATGGATTAATCACTTGGATAATGGCTCAAGTGCTTGGACAATTGCTCAATCAGTTGTGTAAACATTTAATTATTAAGTTATTTACAAGTTTGAAGGCATGCAAAGCAAGATTGTGCAGCATGCTTGAAGATTAATCATAATGTTCTTCATGAAAATGACCTAAAATTCAAGAATGGATGCCCAACATCTTCTCTTCGATTATCCTAGCTCAAAAATGAACTCTTCAAGTTCTTGGACATTTTGGGAAGCTTGAAACATTGTCTACAACCTTCATGTTTACCACTTTGTCTAAATCAACTTGGCACTTGGTGAAAAATAGCCAAGAAGTTGGGACAAAAAATCTGCCTAACTTGATGAAAATTTCACTAAGTGTTTTGTAAAAATGTCATGACTTCATGAGCTTATATCTTCAAATCTAAGCATTTTTTGGAAATCAAACCTCAAGGACAAAGTTTTAGAATTCATCAATATTTACAACTTTCATATATTAATTTTTTCTTGAATCATCTTGCATCTTGGTGAAAAATTGTCATGAAGTAGTGGAATAGTCAAGGTTAAAAAACACTTAGAATTTTTCTAAGTCTTAAAAATCTTGACTTTTTGTTGACTTTATTGATTATCTTGATTCTTGATGATCAAGTTTGATGTTTTTGAATGTCTTAATGATTCTTGATCTTTGAAATTCAATGTTGATCAAAAAGTCAAAGTTTGACTTTTTGTGTATTAGTTTACTTTTCATCAGTTGATCCAAATTTCAAATATCAATCCTTTGATATTGAGAAATTATTTGAGCCATGAAATTAGGTAAATATGTTGTGTTTTATTCCTTGAGGTCATGCTCCAATCCATTAGGTCATGTACTAGGTCAAAAGTCACTGATCAGTCATTCTAAGTCAAAACCCTAATTTTGACAATTTTGCCCCTTTTATGATTTGAGTGCTTTTCTTGAGAAATTGTGATCAACCCTTGATCAATTGATGAATATGAATTCAAAATGTTTATGGGGACCAAGAATCATGAAGTTTGACTGTATGTTGACCACAATTGACTTTTTAACCCAATACAACTGATTTTTAGTCATCTGAGCAATTGGTTGAGCAAATTTGTGGTGCAAGACTTAAAACTTGCTATGAGAAATATTGGAGACCTATATTGAACCATGAAAGTAATTTTAGGCATAAAAAGTCCAATTGTCCTTGATAAAACCAACACCCTAATTTTTGGTCTCAGTGCTTAGGAGGTGAGCTTGTCTGATCAACTCTTGAGCATCCTTGAACATTTGAGATCTTTTGTGGGAAATATCTTGAAGAAAGAGAGGGAAAACTTTGGGGTACAATAGCTTCCCCTGTTTGATCTTCTTAAACCTGAAGAGTTAGATTGGCATGTTCTCCATTCAAAACTTGAAGGTGGAAGATGATTGAACACTTAAGTGCCCAGAAATTTGCACTCGCCTGTGCATGAAATAAAACTATTTGTTGATTATATCAGGAATGGCTTAGGGATGCCATTTGGAGAGGTGAAATAAAGTTGTCCGATATGGTCTTATAGATGTTATCCAAAGTATCTGTTGATATAGAAATTAGACTAAGTCTACGCTCGACTTTAATTGGGAGAAGTATCATAATAAATCTTTGGTCGGTTTAATCTGAGCCAGGAAAGGACTACTGAGAGATGTATCTCAATAAATCTTTGGTTAATTTAATCTGAGCCAGCAAAGGTCTTTAAATCTTTAACTGGGGGGAGTGTCAGAATGAATCTTTGGTCGATTTAATCTGAGTCAAGAAAGGTCTACTGAGAGAAGTATTAGAATAAATCTTTGGTCGATTTAATCTGAGCCAGCAGAGGTCTTTAAATCTTTAACTGGGAGAAATATCAGAATAAATATTTGGTCGATTTAATTTGAGCCATGAAAGGTCTACTGAGAGAAGTATCAGAATAAATCTTTGGTCTATTTAATCTGAGCCAGCAGAGGTCTTTAAATCTTTAATTGGGATAAGTATCAAAATAAATATTTGGTCAATTTAATTTAAGCCAGAAAAGGTCTACTGAGAGAAGTAACAGAATAAATCTTTGGTTAATTTAATATGAACCAGCAAATGTTTGAAGGGAGTGTTCATCATGTAGATATTTGTTCTGTCTTATTTCAGGGAATGACCTATAATCTGTTTTGAGGATTTGTTGATGATATCAGTATATCGATTGATTCTTCCTGAAAAGGTAAAGAGTTAACTGTATGCAATGTCATGATGTATGAAATATATTGCGTAATAATGTTTTCAAAATAAATGAGATTGTGCTATATGCGTTTCGTATGCATATGTTATGGTGTATGAATGTGAAATGTTGTTGAAGTGTATCTTTGTCTGGAAAAATAAATCTCTGACTATTGCTAGGGATGAAGAGTATGTGTATCTTTAATGTTGTCTAGATTGCTCCCACTGGGAATTCCTATTTACCTATTTTAGGAAACTCTGCAGAGGATGTATTGATTTCTTGCTTGGGGAGCAGAGTTTGGGAACATTAGTCGTTCATTGCTCTACTGAGGCATTTATTTCTTATATATCATGACTGGGGATAAAAGAGATGGATAATCTCCCGACTCGTCTGGGGAGGATAAAGTTAACCGGTATCTGGTCGGGTTCCAGGTTTTGCAACAACTTTCAGGGGATAGTGGTAACTTCAATGGGGAGAGGAAGTTTATGAGTGATTTGTAGTTGTCTGAGGAATAGACTCGAGCTGGGGAAATTGTAGTTTGTTGGGGAAATAAACCCTGTTGGTGAAATTGAATTTTGATAGAGAGAAGAAACTCCGCAAGGTTTCCTTTTCATTTTTGGAGGATCAAACTCAGTTGGAGAAGAGAATTTCCAGAAAGTGTATTGATTGGAACTCCGTAGGGAAATTACAGGAAGGAGATTATACTCCTTTTTGCTAGAGCGATTTTTTGGGGATATTACGGGGAATGTACCCTTATTTATGAAGATTACTCTATCGGGATAGTCTCTTTAAAGTAGCTCTGTGGGGATTTATGGACAGCTTGAGCGTCATCCCAGCTTCTAGAATCTTGAGTAAATGCTTATTCTTATTCTTATGCATATATTTGTTAACAGTTAATCATGTTCATATGAACATGCTCATTCAATTTTAGTCATTGGACGCTTTTGCATGCAAAACAGAAAAAACAAAAAGTTTGCAATTTAAAGTATATTTGTATTGATAATTGGCCTATAAACAAGTGATTTTGTACAAAGAGACAGAAATCCTAGTAAGAGGAAGTCATCGTGAAATTAAGAGTAAAAAATTTATAGCTATATGGAAGTGATCTCATTAGGTTCCAAACTCTACTGTTGCCCCTATGTCTTTGAACATCTCGTCCCTTGCCACCAGAAGAAGTTGAGTGAACCATTTGAACCTTTGACTTTGGTAATAAAGCTTGCATGTAAGTGTTTACCGTGGAAATTGGTAAACAACCGCTGATCCTCCAAAAGGTTACTTATTTGGTGACTCGCAGGATCGATCAGATTGATCCTAAGACATGGTTGATTTTTTTGGGGTTTGACTAAGTCTAATGATGGTTAATGCCAGTAAAGTAAAGACACTTTATGTAAATTGCATGAAGAAAAACTTGATAGAATAAATGAAAGCGTTACATAAAGGCTTCGACGGAGAAGGGTAAATGAAAAGGAAATAAAGTGCTGGAATATAAAAGACTTTGATTAATTTAAATGGTGTTTCACACATACATTCTCAACAATTCTTTCGCTCACACTGGGTACTTGAATCTAAATGAGTGACTTGTATATAATGATGAACACACGCGAAAACTACGTGAACAACTAATATTTATACTAAACACATCTTAAGTAACCGTTGGGCAGTTACGCTGCTTCGAAATGACACCACTTGGCATGCTCACAGCATTCGACGCTCCTGATCTTGGCACGTTGCACTTGGTAACTGCTGGGAACCGTTTTCCCTCCAAACATTCGAATCTCAAACCGTTCCATTCTGAGCATCAAATACCTTTGTCGAGAAGCTCCTTTGACGTCGAAGGCAACAAGATTCCTACTTAAAGAAATCCCTCTAAGTACCTTTCCACCTTCTGACGAGCATTCGACAGGATCAGCTGGTCGAAACCATTCCTCATGATTAATGGTCTATATTAATAAAAAACAAGGGTGTCAAATTTAGGAGCCAACAAATTGCCCCCCAAGAATGCCTTCTTTCGACGCTGAAAAGAAAAAGGCATTCTTTGAGATTCCACCTGACACATGTCTTTCATTCTTAGCCACAGATTAACTCGTGCGCTTTTCGTCTCCTACCAACCAATTGACAATCCCAAAAAGCCATCATTCCAACTGTTCCTAAGACGTCACTTCAGTAAGGCGTTTGGCGTGCCCAATGTCTTTTCACAGATTGTCATCATGACAATTTCCCAAAATCGAGGATGCACGCTGCACCGTTTCCGTTCTGCAGAACGGCTATGTCAGCGAATGAGCGCCACGTGCCCCACTATCGTCTGAAACATTAAATGACCTCGAGTTTTGTGATTTTCCAATCACTATAAATAGCGCTAGGTGCCCCTCGTGGGACTTTTTCACGCTATTCTTCATCCAAGCCTTATTATTGAACAGAAACTTCTGCAAACACTTTGTTCTTCATCCACCTTCATCTTAACCCAAAAATGGCTTCAGGTTCCCGTTCTTCTAATGCTCCCAGTTCTAACATTCCTTCTAAAACTGCCCAACCAAAAATCTTCTCAACCGTTCCAACAGTTAACCCCAAAGGCATGCGAAGGGTTCCTGAACCCTTGGGAACTGCTGAACGCGAGGCTTATTCTTCTCAACTGCTGATTTCGGTTGGATACTCCAACTAGGTTTTCGCCATGTCTGGCCCTTTATCTACATGCATTGCTGACTCCACGAAGATCAAGAGCTTCTTCCCGGTGCTTGAGGCACTCAAACCTGTTGGGTGCTCCAAAAAGGCTGCAGATGACAACGAAGATCCTGCAAAAGAAAAGATAGATCTTCGTTTCTTCAACATATGGGTTAGGGCTTTTAGGTCTAGCCCTAGCCTTATACCAGACTACAGCGCTTGGCTAGACAAGATGGAAAAAAGCCAGGCTTCGATTTGGAAGAACCTGGGGATTTATGACCTAGTCATGTTGTCGAAGACTGGTCTCAACTACTCCCCTGAAATGCTGGTAGCCTCTTTGCTATTTTGGGACTATACTCACTTTACCTTCCACCTGCCTTGTGGAATGATAACACCCACTCTCTTCGACGTGGCTGCCATCACCGGTCTTCGACCAACTGGGGATTACTTCAACCCAGAGGAAATGTCTGAACACCAGATTGGGTTTTCAGCTACCAAACCCACTTACACCACCTACATCAACCACTATCATGACAGGTCGACAGCTAATGTGACGGACGTGGAGCACATTGCGTTTCTAGCCCTTTGGCTGTCACGCTTCGTGTTCTGCACGAAGTCTCTACAGGTGACGAAGAAAATGGTCACCCTTGCTACCCAGCTTCACCACGGTCAAAACATCTGTTTGGCCGAATTAATACTGGCGAACCTATATGAGTCGATAAGCAGTGGAGCGACTCTGTTAAAGGTAATAGAAAATAGAGCCAGTTTGTTGCTTGCAGGACCCTTCTGGCTACTACAACTATGGATAAACGCCACTTTTGAGTCTTTCTTACCTCAGAAAACTCAGATAAACGAACAAGCTCCTGAGATAGCCAAAAGGCGCATCGAAGGCACCAGGTTGGCCTTACTGACTCCCACTGAAGATGGGCTGGAACTCCAACAGACCTTTGCGAACTTCGTTTTGATGTTTGCAGGAAGAAAAGAATTCACCTCGACCATGGCTCCTTTCGCCCGTCGAAAGTTTGGTCCAGAATGGTTCACCAGGCCCCATCCCAAGTCATCAGGTGACCCTCATCTCGAAGAACACACAACACTGTGGGAAGCATTTCTCACTCCTAGAATAATGCCACTGCGCTTTAAGAGTTCCAAGAATCACTTGAGCCTGATCGCTTATCAGCCAAATTTGGTCTCTCGACAGTTTGGTATCATCCAATCACTTCCTTCTCCTATTTTTCCTAGGGAGAAATCAATGTTGTATTTTTGCAATGATTACACTGAGGATGCTGCTACCAAGCACATTGGCAAGTATGCTGGTCGGACAGTACTTTCACTGTTCGACTATCAACTTAACTTCCTCTGTTCACCATCTTTTGAAGACTGGTGGAAGAGTTATTATGCCGAAGAGTTCTTCGATGAAAAAGATTTTGTGGACGAACTCCAGAAGTCCTTCGTCTTGGTCCTTGACAAAATAAAGAAATGTACGTTCACTCTCCAAATTATATTTGTCTTTCCATTTCGACTTATAACTTGTTAATTATAACTTGTGAACGCGTCTTCTTTCAGTTGTTCGAAAGCCTGCAGCAAAGAGAACCACAGAAAGCCATCAGGGAGGAGGTCCTTCTACAAAACCTTCAGCACCGGTAACCAAACTTTTATTATTTCCTTCTGGTTTTAAGATCCTGATTTTCGATGTGACGCTCTAAATCGACTCCATTTGGTTTTCAGGAACCTGCACCTAAGAAACGACTTGTACTAACGGTCGAATCTGCGAGTGACGACGAGGATGAATCTCCCCCCGCTCCTCTTAAACGGAGAAAACTGAAGAAAGATGCCCCTGCTCCTGAGCCTCGACCCTTGATCAGAATCAAGGTTGCAGGGAGAAGACCCAGGCCACCTCCCGTGATCATCGAAGAGCCCAAGGAGGAGGAGCTGAACGCCTTGCTCAGCAAACCCGTTGAAAGTGATAATTCCAGCCCTGGGGCTGAAATTCCTCTACAGGTAGTTCCTCCGACCATTTTTAACTTAGGTGTCGATGCTCACGTTCGATTGTGTATCTTTCTAAACCAGAAGATTCTTCCTCTTCTATTTTCAGGAGACCACCGAAAGTTTAGCACCAAAAACTTCAGAGACACAAGACTCTGCTGAACATAGTAGGCAACAAGAGGAGGAATTGGCGAACGATGAAGCCAATGCCGAAGCAGAGGAACAACAACTGAAGGAAACTCAAGTGGTCGATCTGACAGAGGAGCAACATGACGAAGGGGATCATGTTGATGCTGGCACTACTGAGCTACAGGTCGAAGAGAGTCATGTCGATGCAAACGCTACTGAACAACTTCAACCCCAAGCCAACGCTGCTGTAAGAGCTACCACCTCGACAAAGCCCAAGTCTAAAGAAGACTTGGCCCTCTTGAAGCAAACTGATCCCATTGGCTACCTGAATGCCATCATTGAGAGTAGAGGAAGTTCATCTGACCTTAGTCATGATGCTTCTACTGCATCGGGGAAGTCCACTTCGACTTCTCCTCTTGATGAGGCTTTGATGAAGGTCAAGGATCAGTTCTTCAAAAAGGATCTGATGAAGGCTTTGGAGGAGGATCCTACTGCTCCGTCTTGTCTGGGAGCTGTTTTGAGTGCAGTCGATTTGCTTGCTGTGTCTCCAGAGGTTTCAAACTTTATCTTGGAGTTATACTCCATTGTTGACCAAGTCTCTGCGGACTATCAACGTCAGAGGGGATTCAACATCCAGCTCAAAGTGCTACATGGCAAGAGTTCTTCTGCCTGGACCGAGGTAGCTGAAACAACCTCTCGAATTGCAGAGTTGTCGAAGCAGAAGACATCCAAGCAGGAAGAAATTGACGCCATAGATCGAGATAATGCCTCCATAAAGGCGCAGATCGAGGAGCTGGAGGCCAAGATAAATGCTAACACCAAGCACAAAGAGGAGCTCCTCTCGACTGTTTCGGACACAGAGAGCCAAGCTGAAGTTACACGAGGCCTAGAGTTCGCTGAGAAGGCCCAAGCCTTCGATGACCAGATTGCCAAACTTTCTCAGGCGACTGCCTTGTGTAACAAAAGGCTGGAGTTGCAGTAGGCCAAGTATCTTCGACTTAAAGATACTATCCCTTTCTAATTTGCTCAGCCATTTATTAACCATGTACTGTAATATTTGTAAGACAATGTAACCATTTTGGCTAATTCTTATATAATTTTCCATTTTGGCTCTTTATGGTTAATTTGGTCATTAATTGCTATTTATTTTGATCTCTTTGAGCATAGGTTTATATTTTTTCAAATATTTGCCATTTACTCTCAAGAGTCTTTTATCTTCACCTAACTCTTCGACCTCATAAGCTCCACCAGAAAAAATTTGGATAATTCTGAACGGTCCTTCCCATTTGGGTGACCATTTTCCCATGCTTCGATCCCTTCGATCCATGGGGAGAATCACCTTCCAAACTAATTCTTCAGGCGAGAATGCCTTAGGTTTTACTTTTTTATTGTAAGAATCTTCCACTCTTTTCTTCTGAATTCTTAGTAGGTCGAGAGCGCGTAGTCTTTCTTCGTCTAAATCTACTAGTTCGTCCAACATCATATCCCAATAAACCTCAGAGGGGATATCATGATGTCTCTGAACCCTTGCAGATTGAAGAGAAATTTCCGCTGGCAACACTGCGTCATGACCGAAAGTTAGCCGATATGGTGTTGTACCTATGGCTTCTTTTGGGGACGTTCGACAGGCCCACAAGATCTGGTCTAACGTCTTATGCCAATTTTTTGGCTTCTTTCCTACATGCTTTTTTATCAGGCCAATCACTATTTTATTCGCTGCTTCAACTTGACCATTTGCCTGTGCATAATAAGGTGTTGATGTTAGGAGTCTAAAGCCTGTTTCTTGAGCGAATTCCTGCATCTTTCGACCGGTGAACACTGATCCTTGATCAGTCGTTATAGTTTCAGGGATTCCAAATCTAAAGATAATGTTCTTTTGAATAAATTCAATGACATTTTCTTGGTCTGCATTGACTAAAGGAATAGCTTCGATCCACTTTGTGAAATAATCAATGCCTACTAATATATACTTCTGGCTCTTTGATGATGCTGGTCGAATCTCTCCAATAAGGTCCAACGCTCATCCTCTAAAGGGCCAAGGTTTCACTATTGAGTGAAGTTCGCTTGCTGGTACATGTTGGATGCCTGTATGGACTTGACATTCCTGGCAACCCTTCGCGAACTCAACACAATCTTTCAAGATGGTGGGCCAGTATAGTCCTTGTCGAAACAACAACCATTTCATCTTATGGCCTACTTGGTGAGCCCCACATGCTCCAGCGTGCGTAGTCGAAAGGGCTACGTATGCTTCAGTTTCACTTAAGCACTTTAGCAGTACCCCTTTAGGCGTCTTTTTAAATAACTCATTATCCATGAGTACGTAACTCAATGCCCTATATTTTATTTTCCGTTCTGTCAAAGCTGCTGGATTTTGTAGATAATCTACAATGGGTTTCCTCCAATCTTGCTCTGACAAATTGTCTATGAATGATATTTCAAAGTTCCTTTGATCAGCATACCCTAGTCTTGTCGATTTCAAATCTGTTGGTGACAGACTAGTTGCTTTTATTTTTTCTCGGACTTCGATTGCTCTTTGTAATCTCGTTTTTGAAATTTTGTACCCAGATGCAATTTGTGCCAAATCATTGGCTATTTGATTTTCCAATCTGGGTATGTGTCGAATGTTGACCATTTCGAATTTTTTTAATAAACGATTTGCTATCACAAAGTACATAATAAGATTTTCTCTTATGCACTTATATTCTTTTGTGACTTGCTTAATGACTAACTCCGAGTCTCCCATTATTTCGACTCGAGTTGCCCCCAATTCCAACAATATCTCAAGGCCAGTAATTAGAGCTTCGTACTCAGCCTCATTGTTCGAACAAGTACCTGATATCTTGTACTTGAATGTTGTTGGAATTTTTTCTGGAGAAATAATCAAGACCCCTACTCCTGTTCCATCTTTATGGCTGGAACCATCGAAGTAGAATTTCCAAGGCTCTATCTCCACATAATTTATATTCTCAACCTGAATTGAGTGGTCGACTATAAAGTCTGCCACCACTTGCCCTTTCACTGCCCTAAGAGGCATAAAGGTCAATGAGTACTCAGTTAACGCTAGCGCCCACTTGCCAATTCGTCTGTGCAAGATGGGTTTCGACAACATGTACTTGAAAACATCAAAATGAGACGAAACGTACACATCAACTGGTTTTATATATTGTTTGAGCTTTGTACAAGAGAAATAAAGACATAGACATAATTTTTCAACTTCGCTATATCTAGTTTCTGCATCGTTCAAAACTCTACTAAGATAGTAAATGGGTCTTTCGACTCCATTTTCATCTTCCTGGGCTAACATGCTTCCCAAAGTTTTGTCGGACGCAGCTATGTACAATCTCATACTCCTGTTGCTGCAAGGAGGCTCCAAAATAGGTGGCTTGGTGAGATACCCTTTGATTTTGTCGAAGGCTTCTTGTTGCTCTTGCCCCCATTCGAATCTTTCCTTATTCAATCGAAGTAAGGGTGAGAAGGCTTGAGCTTTTCCACTTAGGTTAGATATGAATCTCCTTAAGAAATTTATCTTGCCTAGTAGAGATTACAGTTCCTTTTTGTTCGCTGGCGCTTTCGCTTCCAGGATTGCCTTTGTCTTGTTCTGGTTGATTTTAATTCCTTTCTTGTGGACGAAGAAACCCAAGAAATCTCCAGCTTTTACACAGAACGCACACTTCAAAGGGTTCATTTTCAGACCATGTTCTCTCATTCTTTCAAATGATTGTCGAAGGTGGTCTATATGGTTCTTCCTGGAAACAGATTTTACAACAATATCATCAATATATACTTGCATAAAAGTGTTAATAAAATCATGGAAGATAGAGTTCATCGCTCGCTGATATGTTGCCCCAGCGTTCTTTAGGCCAAAAGGCATCACTACCCACTCGTAGGTGCCTAAAGCCCCGGGGCATCGAAAAGCTGTTTTCGACACATCTTCTTCGGCAATGAATATTTGATTATATCCTGAATAACCATCGAGCATACTCAAGTACTCATGGCCAGCGGCAGAATCGACTAGCATTTCCGCCACAGGCATAGGATATTCATCTTTGGGTGTAGCAGCATTCAAATCTATGAAATCTATGCATACCCTCAATGTACCGTTTTTCTTAATCACTAGCACAATGTTTGCAATCCATTCGACATACCTCGTAGCTCGAATGAATTTGCACTTCAGCAGTCTTTCTACTTCTGTTTTGATCTTCGACAGTATTTCTGGAGCGAAGCGTCTTGGACTTTGCTTGACGGGCTTCTTCCCAGGTTTGATTGGCAACTGAAGTTCTACCAATCCTCTGTCGAGACCAGGCATCTCGTTGTAATCCCATGCAAAGTAGTCCTTGAACTCCTTTAACAAATGGATCACTTCCAACCTGAGATCTGGGTCTATTTTTGCGCTAATGTAAGTTGGCTTTTTCTCTAACCCTTCGCCCAAGTTGATTTCTTCTAAAGGATCTTGCGCTAACATTTTGATGTTGTTCGCTAAGGGGTCCTTTTCGAATCCCAAAGGCTCATCGTCGTAGATGGCGTCGAGCCTTTGTTCCTGCATTTCTTCTGGCATGATATCAGGAGGTTCTGGGTCGAAATCCTTTCCAGGACCTGCAGAAGGTAACTCTTGATCATTGGCCTGTGTGGCCATATATTTTACTTCGGCTTCAAGAGCCGTTATCATCCTTGTTTCGGCTACATAAGCCGAAATTTGCTGCAGTGATTGTGACTCAGTCATTATCACTGAATTCGCTTCCCCAACCAGTTGGTTGGATGTCAATTAGCCCACTGAAATCAATGTGGGACAAGTCTTCTCTGTCCCATTGAAAACCATGCTCAGTGTGCAGGTATAAGGAACAAAAAGCATTTGGCGCTGGCGCCAAGTCGAAGTCAGGTGCTGGGCATGGCCCAATGTGAGCCAAATTTTTGTCGAAGTCTGCTCTCCTTAGGTGATTTACTTCGCCCAAGTAATAGCTCTGATCCGCTTCTATATTTTCGACCATTCCATCAGGACGCCATAGTATCAATCTTTGGTGCATTGATGATGGTACTGCTCCAACACCATGTATCCATTCTCGGCCCAACAAAAGATTATAATTTGGTTTGGCCGATATGACCATAAAGATAGTTGGTCGAAGGATGGATCCCACTTTGATGTCTAGTTGGATCACACCCATAGTGGTCCCTATTCCGCCTTCATAATTCGACAGGACCATGTTGTGAGGCTTGATGTTTTCATCGCTCTTGCCTATTTTTCTCAGCATAAAGTGAGGGATGATATTGATGGTTGCCCCACAGTCCACCAAGATCTTATTTACGGTGGTTTCTTCGAGTTTTGCCCTTATAAATAAAGGCTTGAGGTGGTTTTTCATCGCCTCTGTAGGAGGTTCGAAGAAACCATTTTGCTCTTCGGTGGCGCCATTATCCATGACGAAGTAGCATACTGGCCTATGCTTGGCCATTTCTTGTTCGACTTCCCAATCGTTCGCTTCGACCTCCACATGGCGGTTGAACTCTCTTGGCAAAACTGAGACTATGTTCACCATGATATCTAGGGTGTCATCAGACTCAGAGCCATCTTCGTCATCATCTTCGCCCTGGTTAGGCCAGACTAGTCTATTGGTCACTGGTTTTCTTTCCATAGGCTTTCTCTGCTTTCTCTGAGGGACATTTGAACTTGATTCTGGCTTTGGTTCATTGGTAGCTTCCCTCTCAGCCTTTCGCCGCCTCTGGTATCTTCTCCATTAGGATCGAGACATGGGATTCTTTCCCTTGTAGTTACTTGATACCTGGGTCACTTTAGGGGTGACAACCTGAGGTTCTTTCTTATGTGTCAAAGATGAACCTCTTGGCACTTCGAAGGAGTGCCACCTTTCCTCGCTCGGCCTCTTTCGACCTGATGTTTTATACCACGTATCAACTGGCACATTGGTTGGAGGCCTGAAAGTCAGTGGCCTCTTCTCTTGATTTGAACCCTTTTGGTAGGTTCTTCTGGGTTCATGTCGAGTATCAACATTTTCCCTTCTTCTGTTTGCTGCTCTTACACCTTGGATGTGTTCAGCATCTTTTTTGTCGAAAATCGAGCTGCATCGAGGACACAGCATCACTTCTGACTTCTTCTTCTGGCATCTTTGCAGGAAATCTTCCAGATTTTCATTTTCCCGAGGGAAAGCCGTTTTGTTGGCTTGTTCTTGCCTAATGGCCTCCTCTGATGCTTTTGGTTCAGAGATTTCGACCATGTTGACATTCACGGTGTCTTTGGTGGCAAGAGTCATTTGCTTCATCTGAGCCTCCAGGTCCTCTGTCTGGCCTTGGACTGCAGCCAAGTAGGAACTGGGTTTTGCTCCAGATTTTGGGGCTCCAACTGTCTCCAGCTTTGGGCTTTCAGCAGCTTTTTGGACTGCTTCAATTGTTTTTCTAGAAAGACTCCCAGAAAAACTGCCAAAGATTGGCATGTTGACATGATCCTTGGTGACTTCGACCATAGTTATTCCTGGCCTCTTCGCCTGGCTTCTGGATGCCTCAATCACATTCACCTCTGAAGGTTCAGCATAATGGGCTTCAGCCTGCAAAGGGTTGGAGTCCACAGTCATGGGGGTCTTATCAGCAAATTTCAGCCTCCCTTCTTCGATAGCATCTTGCACGAGATTCCTGAAAAGAAAACATTGAGATGTTTTATGGCCCAGAAAATCATGATATTTACAAAAGCCTTTTTTCTTTCTTTGATCAAGAGGAGGCACTTTTACCCCTGGGGCACTATCATTTGGCCATCTTTTACAAGTAAGTCAAAAATTTCATCACATTTTGTGATATCAAAACTGTAAGTCTTTTTGGGGAACCTATCGTTGGCCCTTTCAGGACCAGTGGGGTTTTTCCCACTTGAGGGGACTAGCAGTTTGCAAGAGTATGGTGGCCCTTGTTTTAGCTCCGCTAAATCGACTTCGCTTTCTTCGACGGTTATAGTTTCTTCGAAGGTTTCTGGATCTTCATCGTCCATTTCGACATATGCTATCCTTTCTCTTTTATGAGTTTTTGTCGCCTTGGCTTTTTCAGCTTTAAGGCGTTCTACCTGTCGAACCCTATCGGCCAATTGGGCCATGTCTCTCAGGTATTGAGTGTCTAATTCCTTCCTAATGGAATAATCTAAGCCTCCTGCGGCTATTTCGACTAACTCATGTTCTGGCACTTGCGTAAAGCATCTTGCTTTGAGCAACCTAAACCTATTTAGATATTCGTCTATAGGTTCAGTGAATTGTCTCTTTACACTGGCCAATTCTTTCAGGCTTATCTTGGTTTGTCCCATGTAGAATTGCTCATGGAACAATCTCTCCAACTGGGTCCAATGGTGGATCGAATTGAGGGGAAGAGTTGTGAACCAAGTAAACGCGTTCTTTGTTAGGGAACTTGGGAAATACTTAATCCTCAGGTTTTCGTTGTTTGAAATATCTCCTGCTTCAATCAAGTATCTCGCCACATGTTCGACAGTAGATTCTGTCGTGTCCTCTGAAAATTTAGTGAACTTAGGGACTTTACATCTAGGAGGTAAGTCTGTTTGTAGCACATATTCTGACAGTGGGGATGTAAAGTTGGGCCTACGAAAGCCCGTATTCATCCCATTTTGTGTCATGATTCTTTCGATCATGGCCGTCAGGTTATTTTCCAAACCCATATTCTGGTATTGGATGTGCTGAACTATTTCGTCAGCATTTTGGTTTCTGTTGACTATCCTTACTTCCGGGGCTATAACCCTAGGTTCTTCGACCCCGGGTTATTCCAATCGCGTCCTAAGGTTTTCTTCGACAGGCTGCTGGACTTGGTTAATAGTGGTTTCTTCCTCTAGAAGTATACCTTGGTTTCCACTTATTTGCGCCCTTTGGGGCTGTCGAATAGGTTGGGGTACCCCAAAGAAATCAGCCAGACGCGCCATTTGCGCTGTCATCTGCTGATTTGACTGAGTGGTATTTTGTATTAGAGGATTCAGCACCGTACTTAAAGTTTGTGCCAACATTTGAACCATATTGTGGTTGCTTTCGTCCATTTGCTGCCTCAAGACTGCTGCCGATGCATTCGTAAGGCCATGCGCTACTTGGGACGTTCCTCCTAAGAGTTGGGTCCTACTCCTGTTCGCCATACCAACTCCGGAACCTTGGAGTGGCGAAGAGGCGCTAACTAAAGGGTCTGAAAAAGTGGACGCAGCATTCGTCAGGCTAGCCAACTTAGAAGTTGGCATGCCATAGAGTGGTTCTCGATTTGGACCGCCTGTCGAAAATCCTGGGGGAACATAAGGCCTAGTTCCTGGGTTTCCCCATGGTGGGGGAGTTCCCAAAGGCATTCTGGGGCCAGTGAACGGAGGTAATGGCCCCATTTGTGTGACTGTTACTGCTGGTGTTGAACCAACGGTTAGCGCTTCACTTACGGTTGGGATAACCGTTGTTCCCACATTTGTTTGTGGGATTTCGCTATTGTTTGGCGGATTCGCCATCGCTTCTCTTCTTCTCGTAGTATTGGTATCGTTAGTGTATATTCTACCACTTCTCAATAATATGCAATACTTCTCGAAAAAGATGATATTCTATATAAATACGGTTAACCTTAAAAATCAACACAAGGTCCCACCAGGTGTGCCAATTTGTTTACCGTGGAAATTGGTAAACAACCGCTGATCCTCCAAAAGGTTACTTATTTGGTGACTCGTAGGATCGATCAGATTGATCCTAAGACATGGTTGATTTTTCTGGGGTTTGACTAAGTCTAATGATGGTTAATGCCAGTAAAGTAAAGACACTTTATATAAATTGCATGAAGAAAAGCTTGATAGAATAAATGAAAGCGTTACATGAAGGCTTCGACAGAGAAGGGTAAATGAAAAGGCAATAAAGTGCTGGAATATAAAAGACTTTGATTAATTTAAATGGTGTTTCACACATACATTCTCAACAATTCTTTCGCTCACACTGGGTACTTGAATCTAAATGAGTGACTTGTATATAATGATGAACACACGCGAAAACTACGTGAACAACTAGTATTTATACTAAACACATCTTAAGTAACCGTTGGGCAGTTACGCTGCTTAGAAATGACACCACTTGGCATGCTCACAGCATTCGACGCTCCTGATCTTGGCACGTTGCACTTGGTAACTGCTGGGAACCATTTTCCCTCCAAACATTTGAATCTCAAACCGTTCTATTCTGAGCATCAAATACCTTTGTCGAGAAGCTCCTTCGACGTCGAAGGCAAAAAGATTCCTACTTAAAGAAATCCTCTAAGTACCTTGCCACCTTCTGACGAGCATTCGACAGGATCAGCTAGTCGAAACCATTCCTCATGATTAATGGTCTATATTAATAAAAAACAAGGGTGTCGAATTTAGGAGCCAACAGTAAGTGATCCCACAGGACGTAGTTGTACACTTTTAATCCCTAATTTTTTCCTGGACCGCCTATTTAGGTTTTCAGTCCACCAGGATACCCTTTTTTGCCCAAGATGCCCTTTCAGGTTTTCGACTTTCAGGGTGTACAATCTTTTGTATATATCCCTAATTTTTGCCTGAATCCTTTTGGTTTGCCGGTATGCCCTTATTTTTTCCTAGGTATGTCAACCTAGCGGGTCATTCTTATGCGTAGTATTTTTTTACCATGTCCGCGTTCACAGGGTGCGGGAAATCCTTGCCATCTATAGTGGTTAGAATCATAGCACCGCCCGTGAATACTTTCTTAACAATAAATGGCCCTTCGTAGGTGGGAGTCTATTTTCCTCTGGTGTCGCCTTGTGGTAGAATAATGCGCTTTATTACCAAGTCACCAGCCTGATATACCTGATGCTTGATCTTCTTGTTGAATACATTGATCATACATTTTTGATACATCTGACCATGACAAACAGTAGCCAGCATCTTTTCGTCAATCAAATTTAACTGATCCAACCTTGTCTGAATCCATTCGTTTTCGTCGAAGTCTTCTTCTTTCAGAATCCTTAGAGAAGGGATTTGAACTTCGACAGGCAGAACAACTTCCATGCCATAGACCAAAGAGAAAATGGTTGCCCCAGTTGATGTTTGCACCGAAGTACGGTAGCTATAAAGAGAAAATGGTAACATCTCATGCCAGTCTTTGTAGGTCACTGCCATCTTTTGCACAATCTTCTTTATATTCTTATTGGCAAATTCCACTGCGCCATTCATCTTAGGTCTGTATGGAGAAGAGTTGTGATGCTTGATTTTGAACTGCATGTAGAATTTAATGATCATGGCGTTATTGAGGTTGGTACCATTTTCAGTGATGATCCCCTCAGGGATACCATACCGACAGATGATGTTATGTTTGATAAATCGAGCCACGACATTCTTTGTAACTGAGGCAAACGAAGTCGCTTTAACCCACTTAGTAAAGTAGTCAATGACGATAAGAATGAAACGATATCCATTAGAGGCAGTAGGTTTGATTTCTCCAATCATATCGATTCCCCATATTGCAAATGGCCAAGGGGCAGTCATGACATTCAAAGGTATTGGAGACACGTGAACCTTATCAGCATAAATTTGGCACTTATGGCAAGTCCTCAGTGGAGGTGACAATAGGTTTCCATGGTCGACCAATAGTAGCCAGCTCTCAGAATATTCTTGTCCATAGTATGTCCACTAGAGTGAGTACCAAATATGCCTTCGTGCATTTCCTCCATAATTTTCTCTGCTTCCTTCTTGTCCATACAACGAAGCAGAGTTGAATCATGGTTGCGTTTGTATAAAATCCAATTGCTCAGGAAGAACTTGGAAGAGAACCTCCGCAAAAATTTCTTATCATTGATTGATGCGTCTTCAGGATAATCTTGAGCTTCAAGATATCTTCTCACTTCGTGAAACCAAGGCTTCTCCTGTACTCCATCAGGGTCAATCTTATGGCAGTGCGCATGTTCATCAAATATTTCGACAATAATTCTGGGAGCTTATTGTCCCACTTTACCTTGAACATGGATGACATGGTAGCTAAAGCATCCACCAACTGATTTTCTTCCCTCATAATGTGTTCAAAGGTAACTTCTTCAAAGTACGGGATCAAGGTTAGCACCAGTTATTTGTAGGGAATAAGATTTAGATGTTTTATATCCCACTCTCCTTTAACTTGACTGGTTACTAAAGCTCAGTCTCCAAATACGCTTAAGAATTTGATTCTTAGGTCAATAGAATCTTTAAGACCCAATATGCACGCTTCGTACTCAGCCATATTGTTGGTACAGTCAAAGCAAAGTCTGGCAGTGAAAGGCATATGGCAACCTTCTTGGGAAATGATCACATCACCAATTCTGTTACCCAGTGCATTGGAAGCTCCATCAAAAAACATAGTCCATCAGGATCCTTGCTCAGGTCCTTCATACAGTCCAGGCTTTTCAAAATATGTAACCAGCATGATATTCTCGTTCGTGAATTCAAAGTTCATAGATTGGTAGTCATCCACAGCTTGATGCGCTAAATGATCTTCCAGTACACTTCCTTTTATTGATTTTTGAGTAGTGTACGGAATATCGTATTCAGTTAAGATCATTTGTCGTCGGGCTATCCTTCCGGAGAGAGCTGACTTCTCAAAGATGTACATGATGGGGTCCATCTTAGAGATCAATAGAGTAGTATGAGTCAACATATACTGCCTTAGTCGGGTAGCAGCCCATGCCAAAGCGCAACAAGTTTTCTCGAGCGGTGAATATCTTATTTCACAATTGGTAAATTTTTTGCTAAGGTAGTAAATTGTATGCTCTTTTTTACCAGACTCGTCATGTTGCCCCATCACACACCCCATTGAATTCTCTAACACAATTAAGTACATTATCAGAGGTATTCCTTCGACTGGTGGCATCAAAATTGGAGGTTCTTGAATATAATCTTTGATCTTGTCAAAAGCTATTTGACAGTCGTCATTCCATTTTACTACTTGATCTTTCTTCAGCAGCTTGAAGAGTGGCTCACAAGTAGCAGTCAGGTGAGAAATGAACCGGGAAATGTAGTTGAGTCGTCCTAAGAAACCTCTGACCTCCTTCTCAGTATGGGGAGCTGGCATTTCTTGGATAGCTTTGACTTTAGCAAGATCGACTTCAATTCCTTTTCCACTGATGACGAAGCCCAAGAGCTTTCCATACCTTACCCTGAAGATGCATTTGTTGGGATTCAACCTCGGCTTGTATTTCTTCAGCCTTTCAAATATCTTGTGCAGATGGTCA
The DNA here is from genome assembly GCA_948472305.1 of Vicia faba. Lineage (NCBI taxonomy): Eukaryota > Viridiplantae > Streptophyta > Magnoliopsida > Fabales > Fabaceae > Vicia > Vicia faba. The sequence continues at coordinate 747,043,695 of OX451739.1, forward strand.
AGGTGCTCTTCCTCAGTTTGGGACCTTACTATCATATCATCAACGTAGACTTTTATCTCATGATGAATCATGTCATGAAATAAAGCCACCATAACACGTTGATAAGTTGCGCATGCATTCTTCATCCCAAAAGGCATGACCTTATAACATAAGGTGCCCCACTGTGTGACAAAAGTAGTCTTCTTCATGTCTTCGGACGCCATTTTGATTTGGTTGTAGCCCGAGAAGCCATCCATGAAGGAGAATACCTTGTGTTGAGCAGTGTTGTCAACTAAGAAATCAATATGTGTTAGTGGGAAGTCGTCTTTAGGGATTGCCCTATTTAAATCCCTGTAGTCCATACACATATAGACCTTACCGTCTTTCTTCAGCACTGGAACAACATTTGCAACCCATTGGGGATACAACGTCGCTGCCAAGAAACATGCATTGAATTGTTTCATTACCTCAACCTTGATCTTCTCAGACATATTAGGACGCATGTGACAGAACTTTTGTTTGATCGAAGAATTAGCCTCTTTCATTGGTAGCCGATGGACCACGATATCAGTATCGAGCCCTGGCATGTCTTCATATGACCAAGAAAATACCCAACATAGTCGTGCAACATTTGAACCAATCTTCTCTTGATATTCTCTTCCAGGTTGGCGCTAATATTGACTCTTTCTTATCTGCCTCAGTATCCAAGTTTATCACTTCGACCGGTTCTTCGTGCAGTTGGATAGCCTTTTCCTCTTGTATCAGGACTCTGGAGAGTTCTCCAGGTATCCCACAATCTTTTTCACCTTCGTCTTTGACTTGATAGATTGGATTTTCGAAGTCATAAACGGCAATAACAGAATTGTTATCAATGAGATCCGGAGTGGACGTGGATCTACAAATGTGTGTGTGTGCATGTAAGGTCACATGGCTATTTGAAAATTCAGTAAAGTGAAAGAAAGATAAGGAGCGCAAAATTTGAATGCAAAATCGTCCAATATTTTCATTAAATGAGCATATGATATATGAAATGACAAACCCTTAATAAATGGACCATTGTGCCCCGGGCAAGGCACAAGGTTTAAAGTCATTATTTTAAACAGAAATTATACAGACAAACTTCTTAAAACAATAAAAACGGGAAATAACAATTACTCTTGACTGAAGGAGATTGACATGAAGTCTTTGGCCTTCCAGTTGTTAACTCCACCATCAGTAGTTGGGAATATCCAGTCTCCCAAGTCACCGTCACTGTTAGTGTCTTCCAGAGCATTGACTTTATTGTTGCTAATACGGAGAGGTGGTCCTCCAGCACAAACATGTCGAACCTCTTTATGATCCTTTGAAGTTAAACCCAACCCAAATTTGTCGGATTTGAAGGGGATATTAGGAAGTTGTCCCCAGATAGTGCAACCTCCATCTTCTATAAACAACCCAAGCATCCTTTAGAGAGGCCATTCTTGGTGTGCCCTTAGAGGCTTCAGGAGTAGCAGGAGTAGCAACAACAATCATTGGAGGGATTACCTCAAATGTCTGACAAGGAGTTTCAATGAACACACCATTCATTTCAACATATTTGAAAGAATTCAAATGACTGACCATATATTCTTCCTCTCCACAAACTGTGACAATCTTTCCTTTCACTGGGTATTTCAGCTTTTGATGTAATGTAGAGGTGACTGCACCTGCCCCATGAATCCATGGGCGTCCGAGAAAACAAGAATAGGTCGGGCAAATATCCATTATATAGAAAGTTGAATTGAAGACTTCAGATCCCACCTTGATCGGAAGATCGACCTCTTAGTGGACCATTCTTTTCGAACCATCGAAGGCTCTTACCACAATATCGATGGGTTTCAGCACCATCCCTTCACAGTCCAGTCTATTCAAAGCACTTTTTGGGCAAAACATTTAGGGAGGACCCAATTGTCATACTCCAAATTTTCCCACCCTTTATTTCTACAGTCAAAAATATTTTAAACATTATTTTTATAAATATTCCTTGATTTTTATAAATATTCGCTTCCAAACCTATTTAAAAATATAATAATTTATTTCAAAATTATTTGTATTTTTGAATAAATAAATACTTGTTTGTCTTCATGTACTTTCAATTGGCTTTTAAACATTTTTTCTTATTTTTACTAATTTTCTTCCTTTTTTTTTGGAGATCAAACTTTGAACTTTCTTTTAGGCTTTTGAATAACTTAGTCTCTAAGTCTTTTTTTTAACCTAATTCACTCTATAAATAGGACCTTAGTTTTTCACAATTTTTCATCCACGAATTCTACAAATTTACACACATTATTTACACACATTCTCAGAAGTCCATAAAAACTTACTTTTTTCTCTTCCAATTCTTTTTTTTCTTTTCTTTTTTTGTTTGTTCTAGGGTTGTTGTCTATATCATACAACAACTATACTTGGCCAAAAATTTCTATACGAGACCCCATTTCCTTTTGTTTTTAATTTTAATTTGTTTTTATTTTTACCACATGATTATTTGATGGTCTTTGTTTTTTTCAAATTATATTTTATTCTATTTTTTTTATAATAACAATTTACATTATAAAATTTTCAACAATTTTTGCACGTACATCAATCCATAAAAACTTTCCATTCACACACATTTCATAACAAACAACTTCTTTCAAATAATTTTTGTTATTTTTACATTTAATTTTAACCAAATGATGACTATTGATGGTTGCTTTTTTTTAATTATATATAATCATGTTTGTATTTTCACATTTTTGATACTTTACAACAATTCCACACTCTTAGAAATAGTTTAATTTTATAAAAAAAAAACCTTTTTTAGTGTTGTATTATATATAAAGTTACACAGTTGTTTAGTTAAAATCATAAAACGAGTTCAATATTTATTCTTCACGTACAAACAATACAATGTCAATTTTTCAGAGAGTATATACTGCACATGTTCCACAAACCAGTTTTATGCACCTTTTTACATTGTAAAACACCACACGAAATACACTATAACTCTCATAACCTGTAACAAAAATTCAACCTGCAAATTTCAAGTTTTTCACAGATTTAAACCCAGAATCATCATCACAACATGCCTTGTAACAACAATGTTTTACTTACCCAACCAGAGTTCAAACCTGTAAAAAAGAAACTTATAATGCGATATACAAATTTAGTTTGTTTTGTGTTTGCAGAAAAATAGAAGAGTGAGATGTCGACAAAGCCTCGAAACAATGCCGCGACACACAGATGCCGCTCCAGCCGGCGATCCACAAATACTCCACCTCCATCAAACTCGCGGCAAAGCTCCTCTCCTCGCATCAATTCCAGATCCAAACACCATCCCACTCTGCCGACCGCCGATCTCCACCGTCACCTTCTTTTTTGTGACATGGTTGCCCTCACCGTACCCGCACCGTCGGAAGTCTCGACTTTCATTCTGGTATAATAATTTATATTGTTTGTTTGACTTGGTAAGATTGTTGTTTCTATAGGTTGAGGAAGAAGACTCATTATGGCAAGAAGCGAGAGAGGAATGTTGGATCTGTATATTTGTTCTGAGCATGGAAATAAAGCTTTCTGTGGAAACTTGGATTTATTTGCTTTAATTTTATTTCATTAATAATTAATGATGATTACATGTGTCAAGACAGGAGAAGTTATACTATAAGTTTGGAAATAATTTGGGCTATCAACAAAAGGTGGGAAGGTAGCGCCCCATTGGCAGCTGGATTTTGTGCTACTCTTTGTTGGGCTTTAATTGGGTCAAACTTGGGGCTTTCACTTCAAAAGAAATTTTGCTATCCTTAAACGCCGATATTCAACCTAGTACCTCACTTTCTTTTTGTGTTTAACTATTTTTATAAGTAATTTGGTTATTTCTTTTATTACCATTTGACAACTTCAGTTAGTGTTTTATTAAGATAATTAGGAACTAGATGTATTTAATTAATTAGGTTATACTGCCATTGAATAATGCAAAAAATATTAATTTCACTAGTTCTAGCTAAGTGTTTTAGTTATTAGTTTTTTAGATAAACTTAGTAATTAGTGATATAAAAACATGTTCCCTTAGTTTAATTTAAATCAGCTAACTAATCAAAATATCAAAATCCACACAATTCATCAAATATTCCACCCACGAGTAACACGTGGCCAATATCTGGCCATATGATAAGGGAGACTATATCAGACTCCCCTGCTCTACGTCTTAATATAGTTAACCAATAAAAAACTATTTTTCACTAACATAATTAAAAACTTCAAGATCATTCTCAAAAAGGGATTAAATAGCATTTTCTTTGAATCAAACTGCGTCTACGATCACCCAATTTACAACCCAGACAAAGTTCAAGGATAGTTCGAAAGCAATTCTATGTAATTCCATAAAAAAAACACAAACCAAACACTGCAAACCACGAAATGGGACTTTGATTCCTCATAAGAGGATACGTAGGCATACGATCAAAAATCGTGGCGAGTTCCCCTAATAAAAATTAAAACTCTATTTCCTAAAAATAAGCTTCTAAACCTAGTATCCCTGGGAACAAGGTAGATAAGGGGTTCCTAATACCTTCCCCTCATCTAGAATCAAGTCCAAATCTAGAATCTCTGAATCTCTTTTTGGATTATTCCTTTATACTCCCTTCCTGTAGGATAAAAATTAAGGCTGACAACTCTGATTTAAAACCCAGTTGCAACACCAGTATCTACTAACACATGCACCAGAGTGGTGCCTTTGAATTCAATAGAGATGTGCAGATCTTTATTATGATTCTTCCCCTCCGGAGTTAAGTCTTCATCAGAAAAGCCCAAACCATTATCAGCAGTTAGGCTTGCAACGCAATTCTCAAATTGATCAGCAATGGTTTCTTGTGGTACATGGGCATTCTTCAGGAATTTCAACAGAGCTTGGGCACGTGCTTCGGAGCACAACAACAAGGACAACATGGATATCTTTGAAGGTGTTTTCCCTAGTTGTTCAACTATTTTGTAGTCACTTTTTTATATGATCTTCAGAATTTCCTCCATCTCTTGTCTAGATGGGTCTTCAATTGTAACATCTTTGGATGGTGCCTCCGTTCGGGCAGACTCAGTAACTTTCTCTTTACCTCGGGCATTGGCAGTTGGCCCAGTAGCAGGAATGTGAACAAGTGTTGTTGTAGTTTTTAGAGGAGAGATCTCCAGAGAGAAGACCCTTCCTGTCCTAGTGACTTTACTAGTTCCAAAAATGTTTGTAATTTCAGGATCTTCATTTTCAGTAATCCATGGCTCTTGCTTGACAACATGATAATAAACCTCTGCTCCATAGTTCCAGGGAATAACTTTTCCAGAGGAATAAGGGACTGGCCCCAGTGTAGTGATGATCAAGGAGCAACTCTTGGCTCATCAGGAATCCTTATAGGGCCTTTAGAGGTGATCCTTATAGGATTATTGGAAATGGTGATTATAGAAACATCTTCAAGTCTCAAATCTTAGAAAGTACTTTCAAACAAACTCTTCACGGACGGAGTTTTCTCGAATAGAATTGCATGGCTATCAATTAGGCGTTGGATGCTATTCTTCATCCACATACAACCATTAGTTTAAGAAGCACAATGGTAACAATTTTCAAGGCGGCTCGAAAATAAACTGACTCTTAACATATTCTTCTTAACGGTCATCAAGGGAGTAGTCAAATCATCGATGGAGGAGACATAGGAAACATCGTCAACAACATTAACACCTTTACCATGACTGGGCATGGGTGCGGTAATCACATTTGGGGTTTGTGGAGAGTTAAACTCAATCACTTTGTTGTCAATCAAATCTTGCATTTTGCTTTTTAGGGCCCAACAATCATTGGTGTCATGCCCAAAATTATTGGCATGGTATGCACACCTTGTATTGGGGTTATATTTCAGAGATGATGCGTTGGGATTTTGAGGAGGATCCCATAGTATTACTAAATTTGCCTTCAAAAGATATTGTAAAGCTTGAGACAATGGCATGTTGATCCTAGTGAACTTCCTCCTCGGGGCATCTGGCCTACGCTGATTATTTTGTTGTTGTGGTCGTTGAACTGGGGGTTTGAAATCAATATCGCTCCTATCGACTGATGATGATCATTCTTGATACGTCTCCTTTGTCCATAAACAACATTAGTCTCTTTCTTACCAACAAATGGTTTCTTTACAGCAGTAGAAGTCGAGGCCATTGGGATCTTCCCACTTTTGATTCCACTTTCAACATGTTCACCAATCAAAATCAACTCAGTAAACCCTGACGAAGAACTCCCAATCAGCAAATTAAAGAATGGGCTAGTCAAGGTGCCCATGAACATGTCCACTAATTCTCTGCCAGTCAAAGGGGGTTGCACTCTTCCAGCCATGTCCCTCCATTTTTGAGCATACTCCTTAAAGCCTTCACTTGAGCCCATAGTCATATTTTGTAATTGCACGCGAGTTAGTGCAAGATCAGCATTGTATTTGTATTGTCTGTAGAAGGCAGCAACCAGATCCTCCCATGTGTGGATATTAGTCCCTTCTAGTTGATAGAACCATTCCAATTATGTCCTAGATAAGCTCTCTTGGAAGAAATGAACCAATAACTTCCTATCAGCGGTGTGTGGTTAAATCTTACGGTCATAAGACCTCAGTTGCATTTTAGGACAGGAGATTCCATCATACTTGGCAAAGACAAGAACCTTGAATTTATGGGGAATGAAGACCCCAGGGACCAAACCTAAATCTTTAAAGTCCAAACTAGGCATTGTTTGGATCTCTACAGCCTTAAGTCAGTCTTCTAGTTGTTTGTATTTATCCTTCGCCGGTGGGTACTGTTCATTGGAGTAGTCTTCATCCTTAGAAATCTGGTTATTTCCACCCCCACCCTGGTGCTTCTAACAACCTCGTCTTGATTGTCTTCTTCCTTGGAAGAAGCCTCTTCTATTTGAGCCAGTCGGGCGGGCCCTTTGAACCTTCATCCCATGTTGAAGATAACAACCCACTTCTTGGTCTTCTTTTTGGTGGCAAGGAGTGTTATCATTTCTTGTTGTCCTTTAGCTAAGTTGAGGAGAGTCTCTTAGAACCGAGTGTGTTGAGTTTTCAGATCTTTGATGGTTTTCTCTAGAGCCATCTTATACTGAAATAAACAGTAAAAGGATAAGGAAAGCTGTATCAGAAAACCTGCTTATGATATGATAAATGCTATGTGAATGCAATGTTTTCAAGAACCTTAAGGAATTTAAATTTTCTAGCCAAAAAGGAAACAAAAACAACACTTGTATTAATAAGTTCAAAAGTTACAATTGCCCCTTGGGTTTACAATAGAAAAAGGTATCAAAGAGACAACAAAATGAACTTCTAAAACAAAAGACTTAAATCTCCCATGGGTGTTTCCTCTTCGTGTTGAGGTAAGCATTCAAGCTTTTCTCCTTGTGAAGTTTCTTGGTGAGCTCCAAAACTTTCTTCTCGTTTGCATAGAATCGAGCTTCAAATGTATCTCGTCCCCTCTTGAGTTGAATCCATGATCTCTGTAAATCTTCGAGGTCGGTAGGCATGTCAGGATGGAGAATGGTATAAGGAATATCTCCCTCAGCAACAGGCTCCACAACTATTAGTAAGATAGATGGATATGGCATTATGTGATTTTGAGCGTGAGCTCGCACCCATTTGAGATAAGGCTCCAAAGGAATAGAGTTCTTATGTCCCAAAGTCTTGCTATCAACCTTTTTTACCATGCCCCAAGCTCGTACAAACCTTTGATGATAACCTTGGACATCGTTCTCGTAGTCGAACATAATACCTTGGATGAGTGCGTCACGGGGACCATATCTTCGAGCATAGCCAAATTGTCGTAGAGCTATAGAAGGGTTATAGGTAATACCTCCACTAATGACCAAGAGGGGAACATTAGGGAACTCCCCACAACGGTCAATGATAGTAATGTCCTCTTGAGATCGAGAGCACCAATAGATATCCGAATGAGAGAGTGACATCATCCTTTGAGACCAACTCAAGCCTTGTTCATTCTTCAATATCGATCGGGGAAGGTGATAATAAACCACCTAGATAGCAACGGTATGTAACACATAAGATCCCCTCTCTTCCTTATGGTATGAGTTTGAAGAGTATGCAAAATGTCTCTGAGCAAAGTAGGCACAGGGTTACGAGAAATGAAGATTTTGACAGCATTCACATCTATGAGTTGGTCTGGATTAGGGAACAGTACTAACCCGTAGATTGGAAGATCCAAGACTTCTTCAAAAGCTTTCAAATTCATAGCCTCCCAAAAAAGTCGAGCCTTCTCTAACATAAACTTAGCTAGAAAACCCTTGACTACACTCCTTGTTTCTAAATTATCTACAATGTCATACCTCTTCAAATGTAAGGCCTTGGCAATAAATTCAGGTTTTGGAGTTTCCTCTAAACCAGTGAATCGAATTTGATCAAGGATAGGCACTCCCAACAGTTGAGAGAACTCCTCCATTACGAGCACCAATTGGTAATCGGGAAAGGTGAAGCAATGATGCACATTGTCAATGAACTGAAAGAGCATACACATCATGTTTTCTTTAAAGCTCGAGGTGACCAGATTGAGAAGTCGACCATATCTTTTGGTGAATGGAGAATCTTCAGGAACCCTTGATGCTAAATTTTTGTGTTGAAGAGGCACCTTTACAAATCTAATTCGGATGGTATTTCTGCGAGTGGAAACCATGATCTACAAAACAGAACAAAGATAAATCCCTAGGTCCTTGAAATGGTTAGTAAAAATGTTATGGCATGATGGCATGATGATGTTATGAATAAATAATTATATAAAAACAAAACACACAAAACCTTAGGTTTAGAATTGCATGAGGTTTATAAGTAAGTACCATCTTGAAGTTTCGTTGGTTCAACCTGTCCTAAAAGAAGTAACCGAGTTCTAAGGAATCTCAATATCATTGATCTTTCTTCATCAGGCATTGTTTTAGCACAACAATTTGTTTTCGCGACCGAAATATCCCGAAAGTCTGATCTCAATGAGTGTAGTATTGAGTTTTGTACCCCAAAATTTGCCCTCTTATTTATCAAGACTTTTCTCACAAGATCTCTTTCACCCAAATACCCGTTGCGCATATCATTCCGAAAGTCCGGGTCATGACACTAACAACTGTTGGGCCCTGAAAAACAAAATTTAAGACCTTATAGAGGAAAAAGAAATTGAGTTTGATCCGCCCGAGAAGCCAAATGTCATTTCTGCTCCTATGCCCAGACATGGTCACAACACCAATGCTATTGAAGAAGATTTGTTTGTTACCACAATTGATGAACTCTTGACTCCACTCCCAATCATTAAGATAAACTTGTTGAAAGTCGGTGTTTTCCCGGGTTGTAATGAAGACTGCCACCTCTGCTTATCCTCACCAATTGATTGCCCTTTGTTGAAAATAGGCATTCAACGCTTGATAGATGACAAAGAGATTTTGTTTGAAGGTACTCCTGTTTCACCTGTTCCTGTTGAAGATATTTCAATCATCACCATCTCCGTCAATTCTTCTAAGGTCCCCAAAAGACCCGTTAGAATTACATCTGTTCCAAAAGCTACTCCTCTTATAATCACAATGCCTGGGCCAGTCCCATATGAATCAGACAAAACTGTGTCGTGGAATTACGGTGGGGATATTTACTACCATGACATCATACAAAATGGGATGGCCATCAAAGAGATAAACTCCGAAGAAGAATACTTTGACATTATCAATATTTCCAAAACCAGTAAGATTACCTGAAGCGGTAGAATCTTTTCTCCAGACATTGCCCCCCCAAAAGCCGTTTTTGGACCCGTGGCTGCTCCAAAGGTTATTTCCGTACCAATAATCATTTCTGCAAGTACTCCTATTAACGAAGATGATACAACTCCTGCTGCCATTCCTACCTACACTCCTGTTGCTGAAACTCGAGGAAAAAGTATTCACGTAGAGCCTTTCCGGATGAAGCCTCATTCACTGACTATCCCTGAGGTCTCCAAGAAGGAAATGGAGGAGATCCTGAAAATAATAAAGAGGAGCGACTACGACGTAGTTGAACAGTTGGGGAAAACTCCCTCCAAGATCTCCATGCTGGCATTGTTAATGTGTTCCGAGGCACATGCGAAAGCCCTGGTCAAGTTCCTAAAGACAGCCCATGTGCCTCAAGAGACATCTGCTGATCAATTTTAAGACTACGTGGCCAGCTTGACAGTGGACAACGACCTAGGCTTCTCAGATGCTGATCTAACACCAAAGGGACGAAAGCACAACGAGGCATTGCATGTCTTTGTGGAATGTAGAGGCACAACTCTGGCCCATGTCTTGGTGGAAACTGGCTCGTAATTGAATGTTTTACCAAAGAAAGCCCTCGACAGACTAGATTGCGAAGGACTGACGTTGAAACCTAGTAACATAGTCATAAGGGAATTTGATGGTTCAAAGAGGATGGTACACGGGGAGGTGGATATCCCCATAAAGGTTGGGACTCAAACTTTCAACTCAACCTTCTATGTAATGGACATCCGCCCCTCTTACTCCTGTCTGCTAGGATGACCGTGGATCCATAATGCCAGCGATGTCACCTCTACCCTGCACCAGATGCTGAAATATCCGATCCAGGGAAAGATTATCACTGTCCACGGAGAGGAGGAATATATGATTAGCCACCTCAATTTCTCCAGGTATGTGAAATTGGACGGCAAGTTCATTGAAACTAATTTTCAACATTTCGAAGAGGTCCCCTAAGAGGTAGCAGTAACCAAGACCGTGTCCCAGATTTCCAAGATTACAAGACCTCCACTCCGGATGTCATCTCTGAAGGATGCCAAGGCAGTAGTAGAGGAGGGAGGATGCACCATCTGGGGGAAACTTCCAGATATTGCGTATAAATCTGACAAGTTTGGTTTAGGGTTCACTTCAAGTGCTTAGAAGGTTGTACACCGTGCTCGTGCTGGAAGGCCACCCTTAAAGATTAGCAACCGAGAGGTCAATGCAGTGGAAGATGGTGAAGAGGATTGTAGCTTGGAGGATTGGATATTTCCAACTGTCAACGGAGGACTTCACAATTGGGAAGCTAGAGACTTTGTCCCAATAACTTTCATCCCTCAGTAATTTATCTTTACATTTCTGTTGGACTTGTAATATTCACAAAAAATTTGCACATTTAAAACCTTGCGTCTTACCCGAGGCACAATGGTCCATTTGTAAGGGCTATTATTTCATCTTCATATGACATTCAATGAATCATTGACGTTTTTCGCATACAAACTTTTGTGCTCATTGTTTTTATTTTACATTTTATTTTTAAGGATGGCTATACCCTTACACACACCCACACTCACAAATGCAGGTACCCCTCCATTCTGGATCCCATGGGTAACGATATTTCTATGGCCTTTTGTGGCTCTGAAGATCTAATCTACCAAGCCGAACACGAAGGTGAGGAAGATTGTGAAGTACCAGGGGAACTGGCCAGACTACCACAACAAGAGGAAAGAACCATTCAGCCTCATGAGGAACTTGTGGATACAATCAACTTGGGTATCGAGGAGGATAAAAAAGAGGTCAAGGTGGGTGCCAATCTGGAACCCAATGTCAAGGAGCGTCTGATTCAGCTATTGCATGATTATGTTGAGATCTTTGCCTGGTCATATGAAGACATGCCGAGACTTGATACAGACATCGTGGTACATCGTCTACCTATAAGAGAGGACTGTCCACCACTAAAACAAAAAGTCTACCGCATGAGACCTGATATGTTAGAAAAGATCAAAGCGGAGGTAATGAAGCAATTCAATGCGGGACTCCTGTCACTTCCTATCCTCAATGGGTTGCCAACATTGTTCCCGTACCTAAAAAAGACGGCAAAGTATGAATGTGTGTGGACTATAGAGATTTGAATAGGGCAAGCCCTAAGGATGATTTTCCACTTCCCCACATTGATATCCTGGTTGACAATACGGCCCAACACAAAGTGTTTTCCTTCATGGACAAATTTTAGGTTACAACCAAATCAAAATGGCACCTGAGGACATGGATAAAACTACATTTGTCACACAGTGGGGCACATTCTGCTACAAGGTGATGCCATTCGGACTGAAGAATGCTGGGGCAACCTATCAACGCGTCATGGTAGCTTTATTTCACGACATGATACATCATGAAATAGAGGTCTATGTAGATGATATGATAGCCAGATCACAAACGAAGGAAGAACACCTTGATCACTTGCAAAAGCTGTTTGAGAGACTAAATAAATACAAGCTAAGGTTGAATCCAAACAAGTGCACATTCGGAGTACGGTCCGGTAAACTCTTAGGTTTTGTCGTCAGTAACAAGGGTATTGAGGTCGATCCTGCCAAGGTTAAAGCAATACAAGAGATGCCTGCTCCTCGTACTGAGAAGGAAGTCAGAGGATTCTTGGGACGCTTGAACTGTATTTCCAGATTCATTTCTCACCTAACAGCCACTTGTGAGTCAATATTCAAACTATTGAAGAAAGATCAAGTAGTCAAATGGAATGATGAATGCCAAACTGCTTTTGACAAAATCAAAGAGTACTTACAAGAGCCTCCTATGTTAATGCCACCAGTCGAGGGAAGACCACTGATCATGTATCTGACCGTTTTAGAAAACTCAATGGGGTGTGTATTGGGACAGCATGACAAATCTGGCCGAAAAGAGCACATTATTTACTACCTGAGCAAAAAGTTTACCGACTGTGAAACCAGATATTCACTGCTCGAGAAAAATTGCTGCGCTCTGGCATGGGCTTCTCGCCGGCTAAGACAGTATATGCTGACTCATACTACTTTATGGATATCTAAGATGGATCCAATAAAGTACATCTTTGAAAAGCCTTCTCTTTCTGGAAGAATAGCGAAATGGCAAATGATCCTAACAGAATACGATATACAGTATACTACCTAGAAAGCTATAAAGGGCAATGTGCTAGCCGATCATCTTGCTCATCAAGCTTTAGAAGATTATCATCCCATGAAGTTTGAATTCCCGGATGAAGACATCATGACATTAGACAATTGTGAAGGAATCAGGCCATATGATGGACCTGAACAACGATCCCGATGGACCCTGTTCTTTGATGGGGCATCTAATGCACTTGGTAATGGTATCGGCGTTGTACTCATATCTCCGGAAGGGTGTCATACTCCTTTTACTGCCATACTTTGCTTCAACTGTACAAACAACATGGCAGAATATGAAGCATGCATCTTTGGTCTCAGAGCTGCCATAGACTTGGGAATCAAATCCTTAGACGTATTTGGAGATTCAGATTTGGTCATCAGTCTGATCAAAGGGGAATGGGACACTAAGCACCCAAACCATATCCCTTACAAAAAACATGTTTTGACATTGCTACCACATTTTGAGAAGATTACCTTCGAGCATTTCCCGCGAGAAGAAAATCAGCTAGCAGACGCTCTGGCCACAATGTCATCTATGTTTAAACTTAATTGGGATAATGAGGCTCCCTAGATCACCATCGAACGAATGGATAAACCAGCGCATTGTCACGAGATTAATACTGAAGAGGTAGTGGACCAGCCTTGGTTTCATGAGGTAAAGAGGTATCTCGAGGCTCAAGAATATCCAAAAGGAGCCTCAATCAATGATAAGAAGTTCTTAAGGAGATTCTCTGCTAAGTTCTTCCTTAGTAATGGTATCCTGTACAAACGCAATCATGACTCCATTTTGCTTCGGTGCATGGATAAGGTTGAAGCTGAAAAGATCATGGCTGAATTACATGACGGTACTTTTGGCACCCACTCCAGTGGGCATACGATGGCGAATAAAATCCTACGGGTAGGCTATTATTGGTCTACCATGGAAGCAGATTGCTATCAACACTCTCGGACTTGTCATAAGTGTCAAATTTATGCTGACAAGGTGCACGTACCTCCGGTTCCTCTGAATGTCTTGACGGCTCCTTGGCCCTTCGATATGTGGGGAATTAATATGATTGGAGAGATCAAGCCAACAACCTCCAATGGACACCGCTTCATCCTAGTGGCCATTGACTATTTTACAAAGTGGGTCGAAGTAGCTTCCTTAGCTTCCGTTACTAAGAATGTTGTTGCCCGCTTCATCAACCAAAATCTCATTTGCCGGTACGGTATCCCGGAAAGGATCATCATTGGCGATGGTACAAATCTCAACAACACTATGATCACCACATTATGCGAGCAATTCAAGATTCAGCATCACAATTCTTCTCCCTATCGGCCGAAGATGAATGGTGATGTTGAAGCTTCAAATAAAAACATTAAGAAGATCATACAGAAAATGACAGTCACATATAAAGACTGGCATGAGATGTTACCATTCGCTCTCCACGGGTACTATACCACGGCTCGCACATCAACCGGGGCAACACCATATTCTTTGGTTTATGGAAAGGAGGTTGTCTTGCCTATTAACGTTCAGATCCCCTCTCTGAGAATCATAAAGGATGCAGGATTGAATGAAAACGATTGGATTCAGACTCGACTTGATCAACTGAACTTAATTGATGAAAAGAGACTTACTATAGTTTTCCATGGTTAGATGTATCAAAAACGAATGATCAAGGCTTTCAACAAGAAAGTCAGACGCCAAGTATATCAAGTTGGGGATCTAGTGATCAAACGTATCATTTTGCCACAAAGTGATCCCAGGGGCAAATGGACTCCTACCTATGAAGGACCATTTGTAATCAAGAACATTTTCTCTGGTGGGGAAATGATCTTGACCCCCATGGACGGTGATGACCTGCCACACCATGCGAACGCGGACATAGTCAAAAGATACTACGCATAAGAGACCCGCTAGGTTGACACACCTAGGCAAAACAAGGGGCATCCCGGCGAACTAAAAAGGTTCGGGAAGGGATAAAATGAAAAAAATCTGTACACCCGGAAAGTTGAAAACCCGAAAGGGCGACTTGGGCAAAAAAGGGTTTCCCGGTGGATTGAAAACCCAAAAGGGCGGTCCAGGAAAAAGTTAGGGAATTAAAGTGCATGACTATGTCCCGTCGGATCATTTGACGGACAACCTCTGGCTTCTACTGACAAACTCGGAGTTTCTGATCAATTCAATCATCTTTGGACGAAGCAACAAATAGACAAGATATTCAGAGATATGAAGGCTATAGCAGAGTGGGAACCACATGGGATTATTACACAAAGCTATATTTCTTTGTATAAATTTTTCTTGTTTTATGGCACCATTCTCTTACTAGAATGTTTGTCCCCTTTGTACAAAAAAATACTTATTCAAAATCAATACAAAGATACTCCTTTGAAAGTGCAAAAACTATTTGTCTTTTCTTTATGATTGTTTTTTGTTTGCAAAAACGTCCAATGATTCATTGATGAACATATGTATTTGAACATAATTACTGTTTACAAATAAACAAAAATGAGAAATACAATTACCGATAGGTTGAAAGAATAGGAAAATGTCTCTAGGCTATTACCCAAGAAATCCCCACGGTACGTCCTTTAAATCCCCAGCGGAACTAAACTTCAAATTATTAATCCCCAGTAGAAATCGTCAAATTTCTCAAGATTCCCCAAGAAGATCTTACAAGCAGTACATGGCATTTCCCTCACAACAGAATTTACTTCTCTCAACAGGAGTTCGTCAGTACTTCAACTTCAAGACATGAAAATTCAACATATCCTCAGCAACATTCAAGGATTTATTTTCCTCAATCGAACATCAATACAGAAAATCAGCTCACATGCGCATACATTACATCCATATATCATAAACATTGATAAAGCGACTACATTGCATCATACATTTCATGCAACATAACTTTGTGTTTCAGCTAACATTTTACCCTTTTCAGGATAAGATTAACAGCTACCATTAACAATATGCAATCATGATACAGTACGGATATGCTCCAGACACGGATGCCATTCTGATACTCATTCAGAGTTCAAATTCAGATACAGTTCAGATACGCTCTAGACACGGATGTCATTCTGATGCTCATTCAGATTCAACTTTCAGATACAGTACGGATACGCTCCAGACGCGGATGCGATTCAGATACTCATTCAGATTCAGACTTTAGATACAGTACATATACGCTCCAGACACATACGCCATTCTGATACT
The DNA here is from genome assembly GCA_948472305.1 of Vicia faba. Classification (NCBI taxonomy): domain Eukaryota; kingdom Viridiplantae; phylum Streptophyta; class Magnoliopsida; order Fabales; family Fabaceae; genus Vicia; species Vicia faba. Next base: position 747,059,788 of record OX451739.1, read on the forward strand.
CATTCAGAGTTCAAATTCAGATACAGTTCAGATATGCTCCAGACACGGATGCCATTCGGATACTCATTCAGATTCAGAATTCAGATACAGTACAGATACGCTCCAGACACTGACGCCATTCTGATACTCATTCTTTCAGCTTACAACTTATAATTCAACAAACATTTTTGGATGGCATCTACAATCCCATCTCCAACAAGATTCTATCACTTCTCCAAATGGAATCTTTAAGCCCATTCCCTCAACTACACATCGTCGAGTGCAAATTTCTGGGCACTCTAGTGTCCAATCATCTTTCACCTTCCAGTCACGAATGGAAAAACTCGCCAATCTAACTCTTCAGGTTTAAGAAGATTGAACAGGGGCAACTGTTGTACCCCAAAATTTTCCCTCTCATTTATCAATACTTTTCTCACAAGATCTCTTTGACTCAAGACTGGATTAGGGTTTGATCAGCTTAAGACATCTCATCTTGCACTAATGACCCAAAATTAGGGTTTGGGATTGCACAAGATTTCTGGACTATCAATGCTTCATATGACTTTCAAACATCATTATGGACCCCTAAGTTTACTCATGACAAGTTTCAAGCCTTGAATCACATTTTTGATCAGTCAATTGGACAGTTGACCTAAAAATCAACTATATTGGGAAAAAAGTCAACCATGGCCAATGTACAGTCAAACTTCATAATTTTTTATCCACATAAACATTCTAGACTCATATGTATCATTTGATCAAGTTTGGATCACAATTCCTCAAGAAATTTGATCAAATCATCAAAAGGGCAAAATGGTCAAAATTAGGGTTTTGACTAAGAAGGGGTAATTTCTGATTTTTGACCTAGAAAATGACCAATTGATTTGAAGCATGATTACAAGGTTTCATTTGTATCATCTTGAACTAATCACATGGTTCAAAACATTTCAATTTCATTGGATTGACAGATGAAATTTGCAGTCAACTGATCAAAAGTCAATTGTATACTGAAAAATCAAACCTTCACTTTTTGGTCAAAATCAAGTGCCAAGGATCACAATTCATCAAAACGTGTCAAAATGTGAAACTTTTTCATCAAGAAATCAAAGATTTAAGATTTGTTTTTGAAATTTGAATTTTTCTTAACTTAGATATTTTTCTAAGTATAGAAAATTTCTTATTTTTTCTCAACTTTAAGCCATTTTTTCACCATGATACAAGATGATTCAAATAAAGTTCCAAACATGAAAGTTGTAAACCTCCATCAAATCTACAACTTTGCATCACACATTTTTCCCTAAATATGCTTGGATCTCAAGATATAATTTTGTGAATACATGCCCATGAACTAAAATAACTTAGTGAAATTTTGCCCTAATTTAGGCAGGTTTTTTACCTAGCTTCATGGCAATTTTTCACCTAGTTCCAAGAGGAATCTTGAAATTCATTTCAAAGATGAGTTATAGATAACATTGCAAGCTTTCCAAAATATCCTATAACTCCTTGAGATCATTTTTGAGTAGGGAGAATCGAAGAGATGAATTTGGAAATTTCTCACTTTGATTTCAAGCCATTTCATGAAGAACAAAATTCAAATCTGAACCTATGCTGCCTAATCCTTGCTTTACAGGCCTCAAACTTGTTTCTCACTTCATAATTTAATGCTTAAACAGATGATAAAGCCTTACTCCAAGCACAAGAGTCTTTGTCCAAGCTTTAATTCCATAAATGGCACAAAGTTGCCATTGCCATTTTGGAAAAGCATAGCTTTTGCAAATTTTCATTTCTTGAGCAATGGACCTGTTTTCTCTGCACACACAAGTCCTATAAACCAAATACAAGTGTCTAGGACTTGTACCAACTCCAAGAAGGCCAGTACAAGCATGTGGAGACTTGTCTCTTCACCTTTCTTAAAAAGCAAGTAAGAGTGCAAAAAGGCTACAACTCAGAAATCTGTTGTGCAGTGGATTAGAAACCTTCTCTATACTAATACACAAACTTATTACAACTAAGAACACGATTTCTCAAGGCCAGAAACACCCTAAAACTCCCTATCACCAAAAAACTGTCAAAACCTGTAGTTTGTGTCCAAGCTTAGCAATCCACAAATTTGCTCGTGCGTTTCAAGTTTTAATCATTCAAACACTTTACCTACCTCATACCTAAGTGATCCACACCATCATCCCTGCACTGTAACTCCTCCTTCTTCTTCTGCCATTTTTGTTTTTCAAGCTTGCTGGTTGACTTGGATAGAGAGATTCAGGAACTTTCAAAGCAAGGCAAGGATTGGAACACACTCAGGGAGGTTCAGGCAAGCTAAAGGAATCTTCAGGCCTTCATAAAACTCACTCAAACTCCATTCACGATCTCAGCTGAAAGAGGTAAGAACTCTAACTTTTATCTCTTCATACAGGCATCCATTGGCCACAGTTTGTGAAAGTAAAAGGTAGATATTATTGTGCTAAAGCCAACCATGTGCATAGAATTCATTTATATTCATTGTGTATAGAGAATTTTAGAGTTCAAATTTCTGCAAAAATTAGGTTTAAAATTAGGGCCTTTAAAATTCGTTTTTATCTTTGATTGTTAGTTTCCATAAGTTACATGTCTGAAATCGTGGGAAAGAGTACTATCATTTTCATGTTGGAAGTTTCCATTTTCATGGAGAAATGAGAAAGATACAGAGGTTCTGGCCAGCTTGAGGAAGAAGACGAAGTACAGGGCAAGGAAGGGATTCATGTCATGTATTTTTGTTTTCATATGAACTAACGGATGTACAGCCACCCCACTGTCAAGGCAGCGCGCTAAGAATGCCAAGGTCATGGGTTCGAGCCTTGGTGCCTGCCTTTTTGCATTTTTCACACTTTTGTTCTTTTTTTTTAATTCTGACAGCGCTGGGCCTCTTATTCTTGGGCCTTTTTGTTTTTTCTAACATATTACCCCCTGTTTGATTGCAGCACCCCTGACCCATATATTTTTATTATTCATTTTATTTTCATTTCTATTTTATTAAATATATTTCCCTTAATATTAAAAATCATAAAAATATATAAAAATGCTAAATTTATATTTTGGTCCATTTTATATTATTTTTTTATCATAGAAAATATTTTATTTTAGTTACATATCATATATATACTCTTTTTTTTAATAAACTTGTAAATAAAAAAATAGAATTAGGTTAATTATTTTTTCTCACACTTGTAAATATTTATTTTGACATATAAAAAGACTAAATATTTTCATAAAATATTATTTATTATTTTAAGACAAAAGAATAATACTTAAAGAGCTTTATTTTCTTTTTTACATTAGAAATTAGGGTTAACCATTCTTTTTTCAAGAATTAATGTCCTTTTCTTAAGATATTAGGATTAGGTCAAAATTCTTTTGGCATATGAAAAACAAAGCAAAAATCTTTTTCTTACATACATACCATTGCATATTTATATTGTATATTATTTATTCAAATATTTGTACAAATTCGATTTGGTTGTAATAACTTAATTAGATTTACATTATTGCAAATCCCCATTCACAATTTGTATTTCCCTCCTCCCATAAAATGTTGTAATAGCATAGTAATCTTTAAATTACGCAATTTACCGCTTTTATATACCATGTTAGTAATTAGGGTTTGTATGGCAAGATCAAAACAAATTAAATATAAAATCCTAATCCAAGACAAAATCAAGCATGAAAATAACACACTTAGACACAAGCACCCTTAGGATTTCCCCACTTGGTTGCCTTATACAAAAATGATCATATTACGCATGTGAAGTATCTTAGCAAAACAAACAAATATAAGGCCATAGCCCATCGATGATGCTATTCAAAGTTGCCTTACAAAATGATCTTGGTCCCTCAAAAATGCTAAGATACTTTGCAACATTGCTAATCATGGTTATACGATGACCCACGCCCGTCCCGCTTACATCCAAAGATAGGGTTGCTTACCAAATCAATGGTAAGACAACAATGTCAGAGGAAAAGAAAATGAACAAGAAAGACATTTGAGTAGGTAGATTACTTCTAGTTACTTTCTCTATTTTCAAACAATTATCCTTTCTATTTTCAAAACAAGCACAGACATTTCAAAAACATCTTACAAACATTGAAAATATTTTCAAAAAGACAAACATCTTTGTATACATTCTTACGAACGAGAATCATTACAAATATTGCCTAAACAATGACCTCTTTTACAAAATACTCTCAAAAACCACACAAAGCACAATTTCAAAACAAAAAGCAAGTGATCTAGCAAGTAACTAAGAGCCCATGGAAAACCATGGATGAAAAGGGTGATAATACCTTCCCTTTTCATAATCTTCCCCCCGAACTCAAGAAACAATCTCAAAGGTCTTTCCTGTGCTTTTTCACCTTTCCTTTTGGATAAAAGAAAAGTCGATGACGACTCTTGCTAACCGCAACATTTGTGATAAAATGCAAAACCTTCAAGTCAGTTCTCCCACCGTATCATATCGAGTATCAACCAACTTCAGTCTACACCAAAGCCAGTTATCTCACTACTTTCTAATGGCCAAGTTTTTTAACTAAAGTTCTACAGTCAGTTAGTGCTTCATGACACCACTCATCGGTCCCGTATTCTCCTTGATTTAACTCAAGGTACACCAGTACCCACAAATGTGTCACACTAATGTAGACAACGCTTCAACCATATCAGTCTACACCATACAATTTACATGATCTATGGCTACTTACCTAAAATGCCCCAGATCCAGGTATAGGATCTTTGCAAGTAATAAACCCTAGCATAACCCAAAATTTAAATAAAACGAGGCAAACAATTAAAGCAAATAAAGGTGATCTAGCTCTTAAGGTAACCCCACTTTTAGTTTTCATCTCCCCAGCAGAGTCGCCAGTTCTGTAATACGGTGGGAGAACTGACTTGGTTGTTTTGCGTTTGATCGCAAATGTTGCGGATAGCAAGAGTCGCCATCGACTTTTCTTTTATCCAATAAAGTAAAGGGTGAAAAGAACAGGAAAGAACTTTTGAGATATTTTCTTGAGTTCGGGGGGTAGGTTATGAAAAGGGAATGTGTTAGCACCCTTTTCATCCATAGTTATCTACAAGCTCTTAATTGCTTTATCACTTTGAAAATGCTTTACGTGTATGTTTGAAAATATTTTGAAAACACCTTCGTTCGGCAAACTTTGCAATGATTCTTGTATCGTTGAGAATGTATACAAAGTGTTTGTTTTGAAAATATTTGTTTGAAAGAAATTTTTTGTAAAGATGTTTGAAAATGCCAATATAAGGCCATTTTGTAATGATTCTGGTAACATTGAGAATGTATACAAAATGTTTGTTTAAAAAGTGTTTTGAAAGTGGAAGTGTGGAAATGGTTTTGTTTATGAGCAAGAAATTACGAGTAATCTACCTAGTCAAAAAGTATTTATTTTTTTCCTCCTCCTTTGGATAGTGCTTGTCTACCATTAGTTGGTAGAGAGCCATATCATTGGATGTGAGGGACAGGCGTGGGTCATCGTGCAATCATAGAAGGCAACATGTAAGATGTTTTAGCAATTGTCGTAAGGGACTAAGATCATTTACCGAAGGAAACATTAGAAGGGTCATCGAGGGACTATGATCTTTTAATTGAGGGTCTTTGCTAAAACATCCCACATTCGAGGGACATGACTATTTATATCCGAGGTAACAAGTGAGGGTTACCCTAGAGGTGCATGTGTGCAAAGTGTGTTTAATTCAATTATTTTATCTTGAATTAGGGTTGTCTAATGTTTGATTATTAAGTCTTGTCATGCAAACCCTAATTACTAACAATAATAAGGAAAGCGATAAATTGCAGAATTCAAATGTCCTACGCTATTACAACACTTTGGGAATGGGGGGGGGGGTACAAGTTTGTGAATAGGGGAAAGAAAGCAATAAAGCCCTAATTTATCTATTACAAACCATATACATGAATAATGATAAAATGTAATATGAAGAAAGAAATTGTTTTTAGGGTTTTTTGATGGAAAAGGTTTCAAGATTAACCTAATTTAAACTAATTAATTTTAATTACAAGAGAGATTAATCATTTAATCAAAACCTAAAATCTAAGTTCATTAAATTTAAGAAGAAAAATAAAACCTAAGTCTAAAATAATTTGTTTAGAAAATAATTTAAATGTTAATGTTAATTTATAAGAGAAATAAAATTTAATTTGAAAATAAAATAAAGTGTTTAGACCATTTTTAATTTAATTATTTAAGACAATTTATTTTTATATTTTTGGGTTGTAGAGAAGAAAAAATAAAAAGAAATGGGTTGAGGTGTTTGAAAAGTAAACAGGAGGTTAAATGTAGTAAAATGCCTAAAATAGTTTTTTTTTATTAGAGACAGAAATGAAACAAAAATAAGAAAATGAGTTTGCGCTGTTAGTAAAATAGGGGTGTGAGATCAAAATAAAAAGGCCCAAACAGAAGGATCCAAGCGCCTGTATGGATAATGTTTGGCTGGATTTTGAGGGTGCACCATGGGCTTGCTCATGTAGTGCGTTGGATCTACTTGCCCAATGATCAGATGGTGTAGAGGAGAGGAACACAATGTGTACTTTTAATTTGCTTGTACCTGATTAATATGAAACAAATATGAAAAGAACAAAATGTCCCACGCTTGACTCAAACCCATGACCAGGCGTAGGAATGCCTTATACACGCGTGCTCTGCACTATGGTGGCTGTTACATCCGGTAGTAATGCAACTTGCACTAAATTTAAAATAAACTCAGTACTGATTATAACTTCATCTTCTTCCTCACGCCAACATCTCCATTGTTACATTTTCAAATTTCTGAACTTTCTCATATCTCAACCATTTTCAAAAGTGTAAACATTAAAGTTGCTTAATTTTTCCCCACGAATTCAACCATATAAATAACTAAAGCTATAAATCAAAGATGAACATGAATTTTGTTTGGTACCAAATAAAACCTAATTTTTTCAGAAAGTTCAACTTCAAAATTCGCATCACTCAGGCAACATAAATGAAAACTAAAGGCATGGTTAGCTTCAGGGCAATGATGTCTACATTTTTCATTCATAAAGTAACCATTAGTGATGCTTGTAGAGAGAGTTCAAAGTTGGGAAAACTTACCTCAAAACTGGAAATTGTGTTTGGAGTTTGAGCATCCCTGAAAGTTTGGTGATGATCTGGATAACTTCACTAGACTCCTAGGAAGCTAATGCAATTCTTACTTTATGCTGAAAGTGCCTGAATCGTGCTGGAGAAGTCAAGTTGCATGTTTGAATATTTGGAAATGGAGGATGATGAAGATGAAGTTACAATGCTGAAACAGGGATGAGGATGAGTTATATGTAAGGTATGGAAGCTTTGTGATTGATTTAGAGAGGAAACATACGAGTGGATTGTGAGTTTGAAGTTTTTGGCCAGAAATGATAAATAATGGAAGTTTTGATGCAACTCTGAGTTCTAGGGAGTTTGAGAGGGTTAGAGGGCTTATAAATTCGTGTTATGGCTTGCAAATAACCTCTCTATTTATAGAGGAAAGGTTTTAGGACTTGAAGTAATCAGAATCAAGAAACCACATGTTATGGTTTTGAAACTAGTTTTTGAAGCAACTTTGACAAACATAGTTTCAATGCATAGTACAAGCGTGATCTGAGTAGTTAGAGGCTCTAGAAAAATTGCTTCTGGCTTTAAGATTGTGTGTGATCAGAAGAACAAGTGCAAAGCTCTAGGAGGGTGGACTTTATGATTAAAGCCACTTTTCCAAAATGGCAATGTTACCTTTGTGCCAAAAATGGATTAATCACTTGGATAATGGCTTAAGTGCTTGGGCAATGGCTCAATCAATTGCGTAAACATTTAATTATTGAGTGATTTTCAAGTTTGAAGGCATGTTGTACCCTAAATTCCGCCCCTAACTTTTTCAGTCACACTTTCATATCATATTTTGTCATTTTTTCACAATCATTAATAAATAGTTTCATTCATCGCATTTGCAGCATTTAATCGTGTTTAAGTTAACCAAAAGTCAGTTTAAATTGATATTTGCAGCATTCTGTAGTTGAAAAATAACTGACATTTCACTTCATGCATTTTTATCTGTTTACTCATTTCTTGCATTGCTCCAAATTGTTTATATGTCGATAATAAAAATATTTCGGTTTTATAGACAGACTGTTAAAAGCGATTCAACATTGTGCGGAAAATTAGCGAGAAAAATATTTCAAGTTTTCACCTTTTACCAATCATTTTATGAATCTGCGTTTCATATAGATTATGACGGTATGCTCGCTTTATTTTTTCGGTACAGTTTGAAGTCTCGTTTTTAACCGTAAACGTCTGTTCAGCCTGATATTTCTATTATCATTTTATTCTGATTTTAACTTTTTGAATATTTTTTCTTTAATCTTTGTGACATGTGGTTTATTTTAATGTGTTCATTTATTTTTCGGATAAATTTTCGTCCATTTTTTTAATCGTTTTTAGTCATTTTGGGTCTTTATTTTTTATTCAAAAAAATTTATTTTAATTTGAGTTAATTTAAATACTTTCAGGTTTTTATTTTATTTTTATCATTTAAGGGCGTTTTTGTCACAAAAAAATATTAAATACACTATGCTTGATTTCTATTTGTTGTTGACAGAATTTGTGGATTAATACAGATTGAAGAAATATTGAATGGATCAGATTGAATTTGATATCAAATTTTCTCATCATTTTTTCTATTTAAGTAGCCTCCTTACTCTTCGTAATCACAGCACACACAAAAAATACAACACAAAATTTACTTTCTCTCTTAAACTTTCTATCCATCTTCTCTTTTCTCTTCACAACACCAACAGACCAAACAACACCACCTCTGTCCAATTCACTCGCTGCGCAGCAACCCTTCTCCCATCCATTCAACAACTTCCGTCTCAGCTACCCACATCACCATCTACACATCAGTGTCTCCGTCTAACTCCATCCGCCAACCCACCGTATCCACAAATCTTCCTCCATTCAACACCCTTCATAATGTTAACTTCTTCAATTAACCCTTTCTATTCCTCCCTCTGTATATCTCCATCAACCTTACCTTCATCCTCATCAATTTCGCAACACACTATACCACCAGTTACCCTTTCTCTTTGTTTCTTTCATCAAACCAACACCATCAACCGCGATTCACCTTCAATCTGCATCATCCATTCCATTTCGTTCCCGCTAGCATACATCTCCAAACAATAACCCTCCATTCCATCCTTTAATTCATCAACATTATCAACCTTCTCACCCACGATTTACTCTCTCGCCACCATAAAATAGCAATTTCGTAACTTCCTTCTCCTCTCAATTCATTAACAGCGTTGCAAACACCTCCACACCATCAATTTTCGGATTCCGCAATTTCCAGCAACAACATACAACAACCGTCATTTCGATTGCTCAATCTCAACTTCCGCGTATGCACAACAACCTATATCAAGCTTCAGATCAATAGTGTCGATGCTTTTCGATAACATTTGTTTCCTTTTTCAGTTATTTCTATTAAATGTCATGCTGTCATGATTGAAATTCGCCGTGTTAAATTCTGGAAAATTAATGTTATTGGTTTTGCTATTCGTATTTTGTGTTCATGTTAAGTTGATTGTCGTATTTTGAAAATTGTTATTTGTGATAAGGGGTGGTTTTCGAATCTGATTAAACAAGTTGTGGATGTTGTTGTTCTGTCCAAATTCATGTAGGAATAAACCAATTTTAGAGTCTATAATTGAATGCTAGCATGAGTTTAACTTTTGTTCTGGATGAGAAAACTACAATGATTTATGCGTACTTGCTATTGAATAGAACATATGCCTCGGTTCAATCCGGAATTTTTACTGTGAATAATGGCATTAATATTGTGGTTTTCTTATTTGAATCATTTCGAAAGAGATTTTGATGACATTTTGTCCTTTGAGCTGAGTTTGAATGTTGGAATCTTGGTTGCAATAACAATGTTTTTTTTTGGTAGTGTTCGTTTGATGTGAGTTGAATTTTTTAGTTTTTCTTTGTTCATGTTCATGGCTATCCAGATTTGGAGGTTTTAGGCCTACTTTGAATTAAATTTCTCATGTTGCAATGTGAACTCTTGATTTTTTTTTCTGTTGTGGTTGAATTAGCGGTTGCTTTTGATACACTTGAAATAATATATGCAATGCTGATTTTTTGTGTTTACATTGAATAATATCATGAATTCTTGATTTTTATTTGTGTAAATATTCATGTACATTCATACAATTTCATTTTGATTTTATACTTACTAACACATGTTTTAATTGTTGCAATTTCATTCATTTTAATTTTTATACCGCTTATAAATAAATTCATTTATGTAAATATTATTTTCATCGCGTTGTGATTTTAAATTTTAATTCAAATTAACTGTTGAAAATCACAAACGCATATAAGTTTTCCTGTGCTGTTAGTTTTGTCTGTATGTTTCATGTGATGTAGGGAATCTTATATGATACCGTGATCTTGATCCACAATTTCTTTATTTGTGGTTTATTTTCACGCGTTGTGATTCATTGCGCTTTATTCACTACTTGGAGTATTATCCTACATCTAGTTTTTTGATGCTGTCGGATCGTGATTTATTTTAACCTGAGGTTTGGTATACTCTTAGCTTATTTTTTCTATCTGTGTCTTTAAACCCCAAAGGGATGGGAATATGGTATTGACTTCATCATGTCAAGTACTGGTTCTTTATTTGGTCGGATCTTCTTTACCTTATCTGTTACCCTCCTGTACATAGGACATTCTTTTCCCCCTTTCTGTAATTTTCAAAATCTTCTCATTTTTTTCAAAATCTTCTTTGTTTATAAACTCGAACCTCTTTCATAATAAACCTCGACTTTGTCGAGTTCCTTTTATGTTAAAACTTATTTTCTTTAAACACACTTCAATTCACTTAATCATACTTTGACATCTTTCAAAATTAACAAAAACAATTCAACTCATTCAAACCTTTTTGTGCGCTCAAAGCACCTTTTACCATTCAAACCTTTTCCAAGATGAGACATGATTAATTGATAGTCGAGCAACATTCTCCTATCCCCATGGTTATAAAGGTGTCATCTTTTCCACTTGAGTTCTAGAGGCGTTCCCAAACCCTCACTCTTGCTGACGCAGGGTCCATCTTTCCCACACTTTGTGGGCGTTAGTCGAGATTTCTCTCCTAACAATGATGACTTGTCTTCTTGTTTAAAATAAATCAACAGACAAGTCTTTTTTAGCCGAACTACGGTGCTCTGACTTTCCCATTGCACGAGGGAGTATGTAGGCACTAAGTCTTACGACCCAAGGCGAGCAACAAAATGATAAAAAAAACATTTCATTTTATTTTGTTTGCAAATACTCATTCATTCTTTTCCTTTAGTGAGTAAATCTTTACATAATACTCCTTTTAAAAGAAACCAAATAAAGTGGATCATGCGGAATGCCGTAGATGCTTAGGGTGCTAATACCTTCCCTTTGCATAACCGACCCTCGTACCACAATCTCTGATCTTTTTTGGTTTTATTTGCTTTTCTCCCATTTCCTTTTGGAAACAATAAAGTGCGGTGGCGACTTCATTGTGTTAAGATATGTCAATTGATGGCTTAATCTCAAATCTTTACCGCTACATTTCTTTTCATATCATAACTGTCGCAATTTAGTTCGTTCTCTGCTACGTCTTCGACAGCGGCAATTTTGCATGCGACACCAGAAAGTGGCGACTTCACTAGGGACAGATTGACCTATTACTGGTCCATTCTTAAGTGCGTTAATCCTAGCTTTGTTTGTTTCTTTTCTATGAGTGTGTATATATTGTTTTACTTGCTGTTTATTACTTCCCATTATGCTGTATATATATTTTTATGGATTTTCCTGGTTTTCAGGGGCCTGGTGATTTCTTATAAGTCATCTACCCGGACTTGGGCAAACCTAAGATAGGACGGACGGTATAGTCATGTTAACTTTGAGAGAGTAATCCCAAAAAAGAAGACATGAGATCCCTCACTCAGTGGAGGCCCCTTTGACTGTAGTGTCGTTTATCGAGTAATCGGGAAGATGTATTGCTTTCTACCTGGGAGCCTGCTGAAGCTGAGGACCATAGAACCCTTAACCCAACTTGGCCTTTAGGAATAGTGCGGAAGCTATGACGGAGTAATCTGGAAATAGTTGTCACTCAATAATATGCTCAGACGAGTATTTCCTGAGAATATTACTAATTACCAAGTTAATCGGGACGTTGGTAATATCCAAAGGAAGGATGTAGACTCTGGAAACCTCTTAGAACCTTGTTCGGCAGGTGATAACCGTTAGTCCATACTGTTGCACCCCAAAATTTTCCCTCTCATTTCTCAAGAATTTTCTCACAAGATCTTCCATGACTTCAAGTTGGCAGCACTAATACATCAATTTAGGTTTGGAATTGGCACAAGGGCAAAATGGTTAATTGCAAACTGAAAAGTCAAACTTTGACTTATGAATCAAAATCAAGTTTCAAGAATCATACTTCATCAAGGCATGTTAGAATATGAAGTTTATTTCATCAAGAAAGTCGAAAGTCAAATTATGTTGAAAAAGTCAAGATTCTAAATACTTAGAAATTTTTTCGTGTTTAGGAAATATGACAAGTTCAGAACTTCTGGCCAGATTTTCACCCTGATGCAAGTTGATTCTGGAATAACTTCTGACACAAAAGCTGTATATTTCAATGACATCTAAAACATTGCAGAACAGAACTTCTCCTAGAAATGTTGGGATTTCAAGTTATAAATCTTTGAAGACACGTCCATAAAACCGAAGCACTTAGTAAATTCTGGGCCTTTCCAAGACAAAATTTGGTTAGAACTTCTGGGCCATTTTCAGGAAGGTTCAACCAGAGTTTGCAAGAGTAATTCAAATAAGGTCTACAAAGCATGTTACAAGCTTTCTGAAAAGTCTAAGAACTCCTTCAGAACATGATGGAGCAAGGAGATTCAAAGATCATAAGATTAGATATTTGTTCTAAGTTGCGTTGATGCTGAACTGTTGATCCAGATTAAGCTATGATACATGATCTCATATTACAGGTTCTTGTTTTTACAAATCTCATTATCATTTAATGCTCACACTCACTTTTGAGTATTTATCCAAAGGATTTCACCACGTGTGAGATAGAAGTACCATTGTTGTCCTTGAAAAGCAAAATTTTATACAAGTTTATGCTGGGCCCATGCTTTGCTTTTGCCTCTGAGGGTAATTTTCCTTAATTAATGCTTACAAATCTAGCTTAAGCGCGGCTAAAGCTGCTAACCACCATACTTGTTTAAACTTGCTTCAAGAACAAGTCAGCACCCTAGCTTATGATGGTTGTACCCTGACCTCTCCAAGCTACAAAATCCTTGCCTATAAGTTGAACTTCATTTGCAATTGTAAAGAGGTCGTGAATTTGAAAATCAGCCTTGAAACCTTGCTGAAATTTCGAAGAACTTGAAACTAAAAGCATAAACACAAAAACCTACTAAGATTCTGTTTCTTTTACGCCCAAAACTCTAATTTTCTTGCACATCTCTTGGCCAAACCACCCACTCAGTTTATAACGTGCACTTAAAAATAATCCCAATTTCTGTTTACAAACTGCAATATAATCTCCACCAACTTCCATTTCAAAAAATCAGAACTTTGTTTCTTGGCTGTTCCAGAATTTCCCAGCCATTCATAGTTTAAGTTAAGGGTTGTTCCATGCTTTATGAGAATTGAGGGAAGCTGGCCAGAACATCACAACAGTCAAAACCAGGATTTAGTTCATAGAACAATTTCCAGCTGCAAGGTAAGTTCTTCTGACTTGTATCTCATTACTTAGGCATTGATAGGCTTGCATGTTCAAAAATACAATGTAGAAATCCTGACTCTGATTCTGTACATATTCATAGATTTCAGGTACTTTTGCCTAAGTGAAGAGAACTTCAGTTCAGAACTTCTTGAGGAAATTAGGATTCAGAATTAGGATTAGCAAAATTCATGATTGCTTCTAATTTTTAGTTATGATATCTTATATTTCTGAAACATGATGAAATTTGCCATAAATGTTATGTGTGCATTTTCTGTTTTGTTGAGAAATGGCCAAGTTGCAGATGCTCTAACTGGCGTAGAGAAGGAGATGAAATTCATCAGAACTTACTTTGTGATACATGTTTATGCTTCTGCTTCTAATACCAGATGTACAACCACCCCAGTGGTAGAAAGCGTGCGCATAAGACATTAGTGCTAAGGGTCCTGGGTTCTAGCCCCAAAAGCATCTTTTTAGGTTTATTTATTGAAATTTTCACCCATTTATCTGTCACACAATATTCCTAGACCAGAACTTTTAGATATCCTCACCCAACAGCATTATCACCTCACTCCCTCAACAACCAGAACTTCTAGGTCTCCATTTACATCAGAACTTCAAAACTCCATCAGCAACCAAAATTTTTGACCTTCTAGTAACACTAGATCTTCTAGACTTCCAGTTGCATCAGAACTTCTTGGATTTCCCTTGCTCCCAGCAACCCCAAAACTTTAATGTACCCGGACCCAGAACTTCTGACCGTCCCCTTTTTCTGCTAACATTTTCTTTTGACTTGTAGCGCACCAGAGTCAGAACTTCTGTTCTCTCCTATTTTAGCAATGCGCTGATTGTGATTTTTTTCTCTTTTATTATTTTTAATATCACCTATATTTTCAATAATCAAAAACACCAAAATATTTTTTTCACATACTTTATTTTACTTCTTTTAAAACCAAAAGACTAAAAATATTTTCTTAAACAAACTTATTTTCTTCTCTTAACAAAAACAAAATAAGTCCATTTTACATTTCTTGTACATTATTTCAATATGGTTGTAATAGATAATTAGGACTTTAATTTCTTGCAATCCCCATTTGTAAATTTGTACACCCCATCCCCTTAATGATTGTAATAGCATAGAATATTTATTTTTTCGCAATTTGTCGCTTTCATATAAATGCTAGTAATTAGGGTTTGTATGGAAAGATAAAACCAACAAGTGGCTACCCTTAATCAAAGATTAAATGCATGTAAATCAAACACAATATTCACACATGCACCCTTAAGGTTAACTCCACTTGTTGCCTAAAAAATGGTCATGTTATGCATGTGGGATGTCTTAGCAAAAATAAATCAAAAATACAAGATCATAGTCCCTCGATGACGCTACAAATGTTCCCTTTCAAATGATCTTAGTCCCTCAAAGAGAAATGCTAAGATATCTCACAACATTGATATTCATGACTATACGATGATCCACACCTGCCCCTTTACATCCAAAGATAAGGCTTCTTACCAATCAATGGTAAGATAGCAATATCAAAGGAAAGGAGGAAAAGAACAAAGACTTTTGAGTAGGTAGAGACATTCTTAGTTGCTTGCTCGTTTCAAAACAAACATACTTGTTCACTTTCCAAACAAACGCTTTCAAAACAAACATACACCAAACACTTTCAAAACATGAAATATTTTCAAAAAGTCCAACACTTTGTATACATTCTCGCCAAAACGAGAGTCATTACAAAGTTCGCCTAAACGAAGGCCCCTTTTCAAAAATACTTTCAAAAACCGTCACAAAGCACATTTTCAAACAAAGAAAGTGATCTAGTAAGCAACTAAGAGCCCTGGATAACTATGGATGAAAAGGGTGCTAACACCTTCCCTTTTCATAATCTACCCCCCGAACTCAAGAAATAATCTCAAAGGTCTTTCCTGTTCTTTTCAGCCTTTCCTTTTGGATAAAAGAAAAGTCGACGGTGACTCTTGCTAACCGCAAAAATTGCGATCAAACGCAAAACATCTCAAGTCAGTTATCCCACTGTATCACACATACCTTATGGGTTGTACCGTTGACTCCAGGCACGTGACTCTGAACCATGGGATTCTGTTACTGTGCAGTGCATTGCATAACATTGTACGTCATTTGCATCCTCTGCATCATTCTGCATACATCCAGGTCATTCATGATTTTATTCCCAGTTGCTTCTTTCTTCCAGTTAGTCGTCTACCGTCAAGCTAATTCCTCAACACAACTACGGGACTAGAGCTGCTATCAGATTTAGAATGGAAAACCAAGAAATACACAACATGGAAGTCAAAATAGAAATCGATGAGTTGAAGTCAGGTATGGCCAAACTTACTGAGATGATGCAAGTCCTGATTTCCAGTGAAAATCCACCTCAAAGGATTGTGATATCTGAAATCCGAACTGCTGTTGTTGACACTCAACCTATCCAGCATACATCTACTACATGGCCAGAGTTTGGGTTACCTCATAACTACTCGGCACATATTGCAATTACTTTAATGGTTGGCCAGTCTTCTCGACCAGTCTTTTAGGCTCTAGTTTTCACTGAACCTCAGCCAATCGTTCATACTACTTCTCGTCAACCTGCTACACAAGTTGCTTTTGGGAACCCTCTCTTTGAGTACCATACTGTCAGTCCTCGAAGTATGAGTCAGGGAGACTTTGGTGAGTTGGAAGAGTTCAAAGAACAATATCAGACTTTAGAGAAGAGACTTAGAGTTATGGAGGGAAATGAGTTCTTCAGTGTTGATGCTAAAAACATGTGCCTAGTTTCTGATCTGGTTATGCCTACAAAGTTCAAGACTCTAGAGTTTGAGAAATATCGGGGGCACACTTGTCCAAGAAGTCATTTGGTGATGTACTTTTGAAAGATGTCTGCTTACACCAAGAATGATAAGCTGCTTATCCATTGTTTCCAAGATAGTCTGAGTGGAGCTTCATTGAAATGGTATGTGGGACTTGAGAAAGGCCGTATCAAATGCTTCCAAGATCTTGTTGATGCTTTAATAAAGCAATACAAATACAACCTTGACATGGCACCTGATCATCGCCAACTGCAAAATATGTCTCAGAATGATAAAGAATCTTTCAAGGAGTATGCTCAACGATGGAAAGAATTGGCATCTCAAGTTGAACCACCTCTAGTAGAGAAAGAGCTAACTGGATTATTCGTGGATACTCTGTCCCCTTTCTTTTAGGAGAAGATGATTGATAGTGTGTCTTCCAGCTTCACAGACCTGGTGACTATTGGCCATAGATTAGAAGAGGGAGTCAAGAACGGTAAAATGTCTAAAGTTGTTGAATATTCTAATGGTGTAAAGAAATACCTTGGGAACTTTCAGAAGAAGAAAGAGATAGAAGCAAATGATGTCTCTATTGAGAGAAGAGGACCTCTCCGTAATCCTTAATACATTGATCAATCACAAGTAGCGGTTGTTACTCCTGCGATCAATGCTCAACTAGTTCAGGTTCCCCAACAACAGAATATTGCGCAGAATCAGAATCGGAATAGGGCTCAAATTGATCCCATCCCTATGACATACACTAAATTGTATCTTGCATTGGTGCAGAAGGGCTTGATTACAACTAGGCCTCTGATTCCTCTAAATCCTTCTCCGACTGGGTTCAGATTTGACCTTCACTGTGAATTTCATCATGGAGTTGTCGATCATGACTTAGAGAGCTGTTATGCATTGAAAAGCAGAGTGCAAGAGTTGGTGAAAGCAAATATTCTCACTTTCAAAGAGGAAGGTCCTAATGTTATCAACAATCCTTTGCCAAAACCAAGTGTATGAAGACTGAGTCGGGGTACCCTCAAGTCACTTCCTAAAGCCAGTGTTTCAGACAGGACAGCTCATCCTTGTTACTGATTAGTCACTAGGCCACCTTTCTTTCTTTATGCATTTTCCCCTTGTTTATGTTAAAATTGTTGCTTTCAAATATTGTTTATACTTTCATGTTAATGAAATGAGCATTGCAATGTTTTGATTCAAATCATTTTCATTTACTGCTTTCAAATATATTTCTCTTGTTTACTCTCTTTATCAAGCTTTTGTTTATGCAAAGATTTGAGGGAGGATGATGAAAACAAAATACCCATAATTGTTGTTGGTATGCTTTCGAATAAAACTTTGTTGAGGATGTACATGCATTGTTTCAACTCCCAAACACTGGATAAATAAGGAAGTTAATCCCTCGTTCGCCCCTTTGAGCCTAGAAGTTGGAGTTTCTTTCTATAAGAAAAAACCCGCAATCTTAACCTAGGGATAGGTAGTTCTCAGTTAATTTGTCTATGCATTCAATTACAAGAGAAATCATGCAAGACACCTTTCAATAAAGGTCACGATCAAGCTTTCCTTTGCACACAACAAAAAGTGTCAAAGATGCTCCCAAACCAAAAGTGACAAAGATGGTTCCCCGTAATCATTTAACAAGGCACTCATTATCTTTCCAAAAATAAAAATGAAATGAAAATAAAACTAAAAAGAAAAATTTCGCTAAGTCAAAACCTCTGAAGGAGACTTAGGCAAAAAACAGGGGCATCCTGCTGACTGAAATTCCAAATGAAACAGTTCAGGCAAAAGTTGGGAATAATAAATTCAATTAGAAGAGGTCTTCAAATCCTCAAAATTCTCCACCAGAGTTGACAAAAGTCCTCAAAACAAAAAAAAATGATGTAAGAAGAAATGACTGTCATTCTGAAGAATCCCTTAGCTTCTGAACCATCGTCCTTGCTACCGTCAGTGCAATTCCAGAATCTCTTAGAACCTGAATGCATAGTCTGAATTAACTGAATGTAGGACTGAAGAACATCACGAAGATTGGGTTGGTACAAATAAACTCGGAGCCTTTATCATTTATTTCTTAAACCGTGAACCAGACCACCTTACAACCCTCAAAAGACCTAATTGAAGTCAAGTTTCTTTTGAAATCATACTACAGCAAGGTTGCGTAAACTGACTCCAAAGATATTTTGTGAACCATTTGTTTTTATATCATACCTTTGATTTCTCTTTCACTTTAAAAGTATAAACCACTGTGTTTTAACCAGTGATGCATTTTCTATACACCAATAACATCATTTCAAGAATGATTTTGGATTCAAAACTTTTGCATGAACTTTGCATAAAAATTACCATGTTTGAATAAACAATTTTGCTTGCAAACAAGCTTTCCTCGTCAAGGAATTTCAAACATCTGAGAAACTTGGTCAGTGACCCTATCAGGGGCAAGTATCTTCCAGATCCATTAGTGAATCAGTTCAAGATTTGTTGCTCAATGCGAGTTTTCTCAGAATTGGTTAGCCAGAAGATCATTTTCAAGACTCATACTGGGGAATTCATTCCCAACAGTTATTTCAAGAACTGAAGCCATGATTAGTTTATTTCCAACAACCATTTCAAGAACTAAAGCCATGATCAGTTTATTCTAACAATTATTTCAAGAACTGAAGCCATGATCAGTTTATTTCCAACAGTCATTTCAAGAACTGAATCCATGATCAGTTTATCTGCAACAATCATTTCAGAGCTGAAGCCGTGATTAGCTCATTTCCAACAACTTTTGACTGAAGCCATGATCAGTTTAGCCTTAACAGTCAGCTAATCTGGGACAAATCCCCAAGCAGTTCTCCATGTCTTTCCTCAGAAGATCATAGTTCAATACAGTTTACAAGTGTGACAAATTTGGGTTCAAGACATTTTCTTTCCAAACAAATTTGGCAGAGTTCTCCGTGTTAAGGAATCAAATTTCCAATCTTACCTCCACAAAAGAGTCAAACTCTGTTGTCGTAAACGTCTGCATTATATGCATAGATCATTCACATATCATGCATAACAAAATTCATACATAATGCATAACAAGAGTGTTTCATCCTCATTTGCATTTCTCGGGGTCTTGTTTCAGTTGACATGTCACATTGAGATTAAAGTCCAACTTGCTTGGCACCTACCAAAGCAGATGTCAGCTCAGTTTTCTCTCTTTCGTCCAATGCTAATCTTGGATGAGTTGTTTCTATCTTTCGTCCAATGCTAATATTGGATGTTTTTATCTTTTATTATCGTCCAAAGCCAATATTGGATGTTGTTACCTTTTGTTGTCGTCCAAAGCCAATATTCGATGTCGTAACATTTTTTCCGTCCAAAGCCAATATTGGGTGTTGTTATCTTTGTTGATGTCTGTGATACGGTGGGAAGAACTGACTATTTTTTGGAATGCTGGTTTGCATTTTGCATTTGCGTTTGCAAAATGTCGTGGTAAGCAAGAGTCGCCACCGACTTTTATTTTATCCAACAAGGAAAGGAAAAAAGCACATAAAAATTCCTTTTTCGAGATATTTCTCGGGTTCGGGGGGTAGATTATAGAAAGGGAAGGTATTAGCACCCTTTCTATTCGTGGTTATCCACGGGCTCTTAGGTACTTGCTCATTTGTTTTTAAAATTGTTTTCTTTGTGCTTGTGGGTTTGAAAAAGTTTTTGTTTTAAAACTTCGATTTAACTCTTGCTTCTGTCCTCAAGAGTGTAATGACGTGTATTGAAAACTTTGTTCGAAAAAGAAGTGCAAGTGTGAAAAGTTTTGTTTTTGAAAGAGCAAGTATCTAAGAACCATCTACCTCGTCGAAAAAGGAACTGTTCTATGCTAATTTCCTCTAGACAATGCTATCACACTATTTGCGAGTAGGTAGCACCGTCATTGGAGTTTGAGTGTCAATTCGTATGAGGGACATACGGTCACTAAAGCAATGTTAGGACGCCTTAGCGGTAACCCTAATGTCTTAGATCATTTGTTTGAGGCAACAATATCCGAGGCAACTATTTCGAGGCGACTATGATCTTTTAGACAAGAGGACGACCTCTAAAACGACTTATACTCAATGACCGTGTACAAAGGCAACCAAGTGGGGTGTACCCTAATTTGGTTTTAGTTTAAGCATTCACTCTTGTCATGCAAACCCTATTATCAAACATATAGCAGTTATAATTTGTAGAAATTAAAGGTGCGGAAATTAAATTACAAGGCGTCGGGTATTTACATCGTCAAAAGCAACCCTTTGAAAAATAAAATAAAATAAAGTGATAAATAAATAAAAATTTCTTAATTATCTATTACAATCCGTAAGCAGATACATAATTGGATAAAAATGAATAAAGCGCGCGGGCAATTAAATCGAGAGCGAATTAAGGTTTTGACCTTTTTGAAAGAACAATATTTTTTGTTGTTTTTATTTTAAGAAAAGAAATTAATTCCTAAATTAAATACTAGGTTAATTATTAAATTAATTAAATGAAAAATAAATTATTTTTGGAGTTTTTGATTATTTAAGAAAGAAATTAAAAAATAATTAAATGAATTAAAACCTAATTAATTCTAATTAATTTTAGATATTTACAAAAAATAAATTAGAGTTTCCTAGTTAATATCCTAATTAATTAATAAGTTTATTAATAAAAAATAAAAGTTTTAAAATTTGATTGGATAAAAAAAAGTATTTTTGTGATTTTATTAGATAAAAAAATAATTTTGGTATTGGTTAGAAAATTAGTTAAATGAAATAAAACAATTAAATTAAATAAACAAAATAAGTAAAAAAAAGAGTAGAAGAATTGGGCCTGATTTGAGGGTGTAAGAAGCAATTTTGTAGGCCCAACAATGCTGATCCGTGTGGAATTTTTGGATCCAGTGCAGGCATGTTGACTTGGCTTTTGGTGGACTTCCAACATGGACCACCAGATCTGGCCCTTTGGCCATCTGGCGCTTGGATTGATGAGGGAGTATGGTATGGATATGGCCCCTACACGCATGTGATAACCTGAAAAATAATAATATTGAGAAAGAGGGGGACCTGGGATTCGAACCCAGGTCCTGAAGTAGAATGCACCGTTCGCTTGCCACTACACCATGTTGCTTTGCTTGTTAGTATAACATGTATTAATAATAATATACCAAAACAAAATCAATTGGTCAGAAAAAATAAAAAGGCGCGCTATGTTTATACCGGCCAATGGATGGATACCACGCATCATCCCTGACCTCCCAACCGTGGCTAAAAGTACAGAGACTTATACCAACGGACAAAGGTCTGTGGCTAAAAGCTTGGTCCATTCCAAAACCTTGCATAGGCCATGAAAATGCAACCTACGAGCATGGTTGAACTCGTCATCTCCTCCTGATTGCAACCATGCCCTTCATGTGGGCCAATTGTACCTGAAACAGAAAACCCCAAAAAAACTCCAAGAACCCTAACTATGGTGATTCTTGTTACAGATCATATAAATGCAATTCGTTAATACCAAAAGCTTGCAAATGTTCTTGTGATCACAAATATGCTATTAGTTTGTTCAATGGATGCCAGAATAATGCGAATCGAAATCAAGAACAGGGGTAAGTTGCGTGAGACTTACAGTGCGTATGGGGGCTGGAAAACACCTGGTTGTGATTGGTTTAGCTTGTGTGCGTTGCCAGGAATCGATTGGACCAATATCAAGCTCTGAAAATGCCTCTAGGGTTGATTTCGATCTCCCAATTTTTTGTGATTTTTTCAGTTTTTGCTCTGCCTCCACAAGTGTTCTCTCACCCTGATTTTCGTGTGCTTTGCTTGCTTATGTATTTTACATTGGGTTAGGGTAAAAAAACTTGGTCCAAATCTTCTCACAATGATGATTGCATATT
Source organism: Vicia faba (assembly GCA_948472305.1). Classification (NCBI taxonomy): domain Eukaryota; kingdom Viridiplantae; phylum Streptophyta; class Magnoliopsida; order Fabales; family Fabaceae; genus Vicia; species Vicia faba. Next base: position 747,082,287 of record OX451739.1, read on the forward strand.
TGATTTGATTCTCCATGAAAACCTTTCCAAATTTGATCCAAATCATATATTCTTGTAACCAATGCCTTTGATACGAATTTGATTCAAATAATAGCTGTATTTGGAGCCTGAAATAGCCAAAAAATCATGTGTTATCAATGCTTTAGATTTTATGTGATTTTATTTGATTTAAAATGAATTAATTAAAATAAAAATCAAATTAAATAATAGAAATGTGATATGGACACATGGCTGGATCTAGGGCACGTGGGCTACAATGCAAACTCAAAACAAGTGAAAAAGAATGGGCCCATTTGGCAAAATTTGAAGTTTTGGGGATAGTTGACTTTTGGCAATTTTGCAAAAAGGTCCAACTTCAACAATGCATAACTTCTTCAATTCTGAAATTTTGGAGGTGTTCTTTGACTTTTTAGAAAGCTTGAGATGTCCTATAACCAACCCTTTTTGTCTCATCTCATTTTGATATTCCATTCTCAAGTTAGAAGCTTTGGAAAAAAAAGTGTTTTTGTTGACTTTTCAAAATGACCTATAATGTCCAAATTCATAACTTCTTGTGAGTGCATTTTTTGATCTTGGGGTATGAAGATGGATTGTAGGGAATTGCATCCTCTTCAAAATGATATTTTTATGGGTCATTTCTCATAAAGCATGAGAAAGTTATTCTTGGTCAAAGTTGAGTTGACTTTTCCTACAAAACCCTAATTTAGCAACTTTTGAATCTTGATGAATTTTGAGCAATCCTTGATGAATCATGACAAAACCTTGATCAAATGATGAAATATACTTCAAAATGAGAATGTTGACAAAAAATCTTGAAGTTTGACTGTATGTAAGTCACAGTTGACTTTTGCCCTAGCACGGTCGATTTTTGGACCTTTGAGCAATTGACTGAGCATACTTCCTCTACAAGGCTTGAAATTTGACATGGATGATCTTGAGAACATATTAGGACATTGGTGAGAACTCGAGGTCATTTGGACTCAAGGATCTTGATGCAACACCAAACCCTAATTTGGGGTAGACTGCCTTAGGAGATAGCTTGTCTGGTCAATCCTTGAGCAACCTTGAGCAACTTGGAGATTTTTCATGCAATGTTTTGAGAGATATGGGAGGGAAAATTTTGGGGTACAACATCTGCCCCTGTTCAATCTTCTTAAACCTGAGGATGTAGATTGGCTTTCATTCCTTTCGTGATCCGAAGGTGGAAGATGATTGAACACTAGAGTGCCCAGAAACTTGCACTCGCATGAAGTGGTAATCAACCTTGTGATGTCGGGAATGGGCTTATAGATGACATTTGGAGGTTGCTGATGGGAGGATGGGCTTAAAGATGCCATCTGAAGGAGTGTCGATCGCATAAGAGATTCCTTAGAGAGAGCTTGTATACCTGTTGTTGTGGAAGATTCCGTTGGGGAAGTCTGATCTTTGTTGAGATTTAGGAACTTGCCTGTACTTCAACTGAGAGAACATCTCTGTTGAGTTTTAAGAACTTGTCCATAATTCAACTGGGGGGAAACATCTTCATCGAGATTTAAGAACTCGCCCGTAATTCAACTGAGAAAACTCTGCTGAGATTTAGGAACTCGTCTATAATTCGACGGAGGAACTTTGTCGAGATTTAGGACCTTGTCTGTAATTCAATTGAGAATAATTCTGTTGAGATTTAAGAATTGGTCATTAATTCGACTGAGGGAAACATCTTCATCAAGATTTAAGAACTTGCCCGTAATTCAACTGAGAAAAATCTGCTGAGATTTAGGAACTCGTCTGTAATTCGACGGAGGACTTTGTTGAGATTTAGGACCTTGTCTGTAATTCAACTGAGAATAATTCTGTTGAGATTTAAGAACTGGTCAGTAATTCGACTTTGGGGAAACATCTTCATTAATATTTAAGAACTTGACCGTAATTCAACTGAGATAACTCTGCTGAGATCTAGGAACTCGTCTGTAATTCGACGGAGGACTTTGTCAAGATTTAGGACCTTGTCTGTAATTCAACTGAGGATAATTCTGTTGAGATTTAAGAATTGGTCAGTAATTCGACTGAGGGAAACATCTTCATCGAGATTTAAGAACTTGTCCGTAATTCAACTGAGAAAACTCTGCTGAGATTTAGGAACTCGTCTGTAATTCGATGGAGGAACTTTGTCGAGATTTAGGACCTTGTCTGTAATTCAACTGAGAATAATTCTGTTGAGATTTAAGAACTGGTCAGTAATTCGACTGAGGGAAACATCTTCATCGAGATTTAAGAACTTACCCGTAATTCAACTGAGAAAACTCTACTGAGATTTAGGAACTCGTCTGTAATTCGACAGAGGAACTTTGTCGAGATTTAGGACCCTGTCTGTAATTCAACTGAGGATAATTTTGTTGAGATTTAAGAACTTGTCAGTAATTCGACTTAGGTAAAAGCTTCATAGCTTTGAATTTTGTGAGAATTTTAACTGCATCCTTCCTGAAAGGTAAAGGTTAGTTGTATGTAATGCATGATATGTATCAGACAATGATGTTCTCAAAATAAATGAGATTGTGTTGTATGAGGCGTATATGCATGTGTCATGATGTATGGAAATGTAATGTTTTTAGCTGGGGAAAATAAATCCCGGATAGCTGCTGGAGAAAAGAGCTGAATTCTTCGTTTCTATTGGGGATAGCGAACGAAGATGACTGTGAGAATAAACCCGCAGGAGAGGAAAACTCTGTTGGGGAATAAACTGATGAGGAGATTACTCCGTGGGGAAGAGATGTTCTGCTGAGGATTCCATCGATAAATTCTGCTGGGGATGAATTAACGTTACTGGTGATACTGGATCCTGTTAGGGATTGACTTCTTGTTTGTGAAAGGAAAGAATTCCGCTGGGGATGGTCTTTCAGTTGCAACTTCATTAGGGATAACCTTTTAGACTCTAATGGGGATAATCCTTTGAGCTCTGCCGGGGACAATCTTCCAAAGTCTACTGGGGATGATTCTCCAAATTCCACTGGGGAAGCTTTTTCAGACTGCACTGGGAAAAATTTCAAACTCCACTGGGGATACTTTGTATTCTGCCGGGGAATATTCTTATACTCTGCTGGGGAATAATAAGACTTTTCAATGCTGATGGTAAATAAACTCTGCTTGGGGAGGATATTACTGATTCATTCACAGTTGCGAGTCTCAGCTGGGGAGAGTTATCATTACTGTCTTTTTCTTACTCTGCGGGGAGTGAAAGTACCTTAGACATATTCTTCAGCTGAATCTACCTTTGTACCTGGTGGATAGAGCAACTGTAAAGCTTGGACAAACTTATTTGCCCCATGTTTCTGATATTACGAGTAATCGTATTTTGTTTCGCATGTAAATATTTATGAGTAGAAATTCATGTCGAATGCATATATCAAAAATGAACATTGGACTTTCTTTGCAAAACAAAACAGAAAGGAAAAACAGTTTGAAATTTCTCCAAAAATGAATTGTATTGATTTGAAGTTTGGCCTGTAAATAGGCGTTTTTGTACAAGAAGCTGACATCCTAGTAACAGAATGCCACCGAATAATAGAATTTACACAAATTGTGAAAAAATAAACAAAACATCTATGTGAATAATCCCACTGGGTTCCAACTCTGCTATTGCCTTTATGTCCTTGAGCATCTCATCACTTTGCTACTTGGTTGAAGGTAGATCAGATTGATTAGTACCGTCCGAGTTTGATAGTCGATACCGAAGTCTGGTTGCAAGGTGATCCAATGAGACATAGTGTTACACTTTGATCTCTAATTTTTGCCTGGACCGCCCTTTCGGGTTTTCAGTCCACCGGGATACCCTTTTTTGCCCAAGCCGCCTTTTAAGGTTTTCGACTTGCTGGTTGTACAGATTTTTTCATTTTCATCCCTTATTTTTTCCCGAACCCTTTTGGTTCGCCGGGAAGCCCTTATTTTTACCTAGGCCAGTCGACCTAGCAGGTCTTTAATTATGCATAGTATTTTTTCACTATGTCTGCATTGACGGGGTGAGGAAGGTCATCACCATCCATGGTGGTTAGAATCATAACTCCTCCTGAGAAAATGTTCTTAACCACAAATGGCCATTCGTAGGTAGGGGTCCATTTGCCCCTGGGATCACCTTGTGGCAGTATGATGCGCTTGATAACCAGATCCCCAACTTGATACTCTTGTCTTCTAACTTTCTTGTTAAATGCCTTGATCATCCGTTTTTGATATGTTTGACCATGACAAATAGCAGTAAGTCTCTTTTCATTGATTAAATTCAGTTGATCAAGCTGGGTCTGAATCCAGTCATCTTCGCTCAAACCTACATCCTTCATAATCTGAAGAGAGGGTATCTGAACTTCAATGGGAAATACGGCCTCCATACCATATACCAAGGAATATGGAGTTGCCCCGGTTGACGTCCGCGCTGAGGTACGGTACCCATGAAGAGCAAATGGTAACATCTCGTGCCAGTCTTTATTTATCACCGTCATCTTCTGCACAATCTTCTTAATGTTCTTATTAGCCTCTTCAACAACCCCATTCATCTTCGGTCGGTAAGGAGAAGAGTTGTGATGTTGTATCTTGAACTGCTTGCAGAGTTCGGTGATCATTTTGTTGTTGAGATTTGTACCATTGTCCGTTATGATCCTCTCTGGTACACTATATCGACAGATCAGATTATGCCGAATGAACCGTGCCACGACATTCTTGGTTACAATAGCAAAGGAGGCTGCTTCAACCCACTTTGTAAAGTAATCAATAGCTACCAGGATAAAACGATGCCCGTTGGACGTAGTAGGTCTGATCTCGCCGATCATATCAATGCCCCACATTGAAAAAGGCCACAGAGCTGTCAAGACGTTCAGAGGAACTGGAGGTATGTGCACCTTATCAGCATAGACTTGGCACTTGTGACAGGTCTGAGAATGCTGATAACAGTCGGCTTCCATTGTGGACCAATAATATCCTGCCCGTAGGATCTTCTTTGCCATGGTGTGTCCACTGGAGTGAGTTCCAAAAGTACCTTCATGTAACGTTGTCATGATCCTTTCGCCTTCGTTCTTATCCACACATCGTAGTAAGGTTGAATCATGGTTACGCTTGTAAAGGATACCATTGCTGATGAAGAACTTCGCTGCGAACCTCCTCAGAAACTTCTTATCATTAACAGATGCACCCTCGGGGTACTCCCGAGCTTCAAGATACCTCTTCACCTCATGAAACCAAGGATTTTCTGTTACCTCTTCAGTCTCAATGTCACAACAATGTACAGGTTCGTCCAATCTTTCAATGATAATTCGGGGAGCTTCATTGTCCCAATTGACTTTGAACATAGAAGACATTGTAGCCAGCGCGTCCGCTAACTGATTCTCCTCTCTAGGGAAGTGTTCAAAGGTTATCTCTTCAAAGTGTGGAATCAATGTCAATACATACTCCTTGTAAGGAATAAGATTTGGGTGTTTCGTATCCCACTTGCCTTTGATCTGACTGATCACGAGAGCGGAATCTCCGAAAACACTTAGAAACTTAATCCTTAGGTCAATTGCTGCTTTAAGACCCATGATGCATGCTTCATACTCCTCCATGTTATTGGTGCAGTTGAAACATAGTCAGGAGGTAAATGGAGTATGAGAGCCTTTAGGAGATATGATCACGGCGCCAATGCCGTTACCCAAAGCGTTCGAAGCTCCGTCAAAGTACATAGACCATCGGTATCCTTCCTCAAGTCCTTCATCCGGTCTAGGTTCTTCATAGTCAGTCACTATCATGATATTCTCATCCGGGAATTCAAAGTTCATAGACTGGTAATTATCCACTTCTGGATGTGCCAAATGGTCTGTCAACACACTTCCCTTGATTGCTTTTTGGGTCGTGTATTGGATGTCATACTCAGTCAAGGCCATCTTCCATCTTGCTATTCTTCCGGACAAGGCATGCTTTTTGAAGATATACTTGATTGGATCCATCTTTTATATCAATAGAGTAGTGTGAGTCAGCATATACTGTCTCAGCCGGCGAGTAGCCCATGCCAAAGCGCAGCAAGTTTTCTCGAGCAACAAGTATCGGGTCTCTCAGTCGGTAAACTTTTTGCTAAGGTAATCAATAGCATGCTCTTTTCGGCCAGACTCGTCATGCTTCCCCAGCACGCACCCTATTGAGTTGTCGAGTACTGTCAAGTATAAGATCAAAGGTCTCCCTTCAACTGGAGGCATCAGAATGGGTGGCTCTTGGAGATATTCCTTGATCCTTTCGAAAGCAGCCTGACATTCATCGTTCCATCTTACCACTTGATCTTTCTTCAGCAACTTGAAGATTGGCTCACAAGTAGCAGTCAGGTGTGAGATGAATCGGGCAATGTAATTCAACCGTCCAAAAAATCCCCTGACTTCTTTTTCTGTTCGGGGAGCTGGCATTTCCTGTATAGCCTTCACCTTTGAAGGATCCACTTGAATACCTTTATCGCTTATGACGAAACCCAGCAGCTTACCAGATCTCACCCCAAAGGTGCACTTGTTCGGGTTTAACCTCAGCTTGTACAACTTCAACCTGTCAAATAGCTTCTGAAGGTGGTCAAGATGTTCTTCCTCAGTCTGGGATCTGCAAATCATGTCGTCGACGTATACCTCAATCTGATGATGGATCATGTCATGGAACAAAGCGACCATGGCGCGCTGGTACGTTGCCTCAGCATTCTTCAATCCAAAAGGCATGGCCTTGTAGCAAAAGGTACCCCATTGAGTAACAAAGGTTGTCTTCTCCATGTCTTTGGGAGCCATCTTAATCTGATTGTAACCGGAAAAACCATCCATAAAGGAGAAGACCTTATGTTGTGCTGTGTTGTCAACCAGAACGTCGATATGAGGTAGAGGGAAATCATCCTTGGGGCTCGCCCTGTTCAGATCTCTATAGTCAACACACATTCGAACCTTACCATCCTTATTCGGTACCGGAACCACGTTGGCCACCCACTGTGGGTAAGAAGTAACTGCTAAAAAACCGGCGTCAAACTGTTTCATAACCTCAGCCTTGATTTTCTCGGACATCTCCGGGCACATTCGGTGGACTTTCTGTTTCACTGGAGGACAGTCATCCTTTGTAGGCAGGCGATGAACCACAATATTGGTATCCAACCCAGGCATATCTTCATAAGACCAGGCAAAGATCTCAACATAGTCACGCAGCATCTGAATCAACCGTTTCTTAATGCTAGGCTCCAGATTTGCACTGAACTTGACATCTTTCTTGTCTATCTCTGTACCCAGATTCACTGATTGCACCAGCTCTTCATGCGGCTGTATGGCCCTCTCTTCCTGAAGTAGCAATCTAGCAAGCTCACCAGGCACTTCGCAATCATCTTCACCTTCGTCTTCGGCTAAGTTGATCGGACTTTCGAAGTCATAACTGGAAGTAGCAGAGTCATTATCAGTGGGATCCAGAGTGGATGTAGACCTGTATATGTGAGTGTGTGTAAAATAGTTGTTTTGTAATATATAATAAAAGAAAAACAACGAGCGCAAAATTTGAAATGCAAAAAACGTCCAATGCTTTTATTAATGATATATGGAGATGACAAATATCAAGCCCTCACAAACAAAGCCATGGTGCCTCGGGTAAGACACCGGGCCATAAAGTTTAAAATTGTCTATTACAAACTTAAAACAAAAGTCTCATTACTGGGTAATAATAGAAACGGGCATAGAATCCTTCAATGTCTAATTGCTTAATCCACCATCAGCAGTCGGGTATATCCAGCTGTCAATATCAAACTCTTCATCATCGTCCTCCATAGCATTCACTCTCGCGTCATGTTTGGGCATAGGTGTCGTTATGACATTAGGCTTTCCAAGCGCTTAGAACTCAATCTCCTTAGCATCAATCAAGTCTTGTACCTTATTCTTCAAAACCCAGCAGTCATTCGTATCATGCCCCGGGCTATCGGAGTGAAAAGCACAGCGGGCATTCGGATTGTACATGGGTGATGTTGTATTGGGATTCTTCGGGGCCTCCTTCGGAATCACCAAGTTGGTCTTCAATAACTGCGGCAGAATCTGAGACAGGGTCATATGAAGCTGAGTGAATTGTCTTCGCGGTCTCTCGGCCCTTGGCTGATTGTTGCACTGAGGAGCAACAGTAGGTCTTGATATAACAACCGCATTAACTGTTTGGCGACGTTCAGGTTTGTTATGGTTCTTTGAGCTATAAACAGCGTTGGATTCCTTCTTAAAAGGCTTCTTCTCAGTACTTGATGAAGCACCCTTTTGTATCTTGCCAGATTTGATACCGGCCTTAATTCTTTCCCCGGTCATAATCAGCTCTGTAAACCCAGACGATGAACTTCCAATCAGATGGTTGAAATACAGATCAGACAAGGTCCCCAAAAACATATCCACTAGCTCCCTATCAGCCAAGGGAGGTTGCACTCTTTCAGCAAGGTCCCTCCACTTCTGAGCATAGTCTTTGAAACCTTTGCCCGCACCCATACACATACCCTGAAGTTGGGTACACGTGGGAGCGAGGTCAGCATTGTATTGGTACTGGTTGTAGAAAGCAGCAGCCAAGTCCTCCCAATTACGGATACTAGTTCCTTCCAGCTGGTAAAACCATTCAAGCTGAGTCCCTGAAAGACTGTCTTGAAAGAAGTGGATCCAGAGGTTCTTGTCAGTGGTGTATGGATGAATCTTTCTAACATACAAACGGAGGTGCAGTTTTGGGCAAGAAACCCCGTCGTATTTAGCAAAGATTGGTGCTTTAAACTTGTGGGGAATCACCACCCCAGATGACAGACCCAAATCTCCAAAGTCCAGACCAGGGACTTTCTGAACTTCCACCGTGCTCAACCGGTCTTCCAGTTGCTTATATCTATCCTCAGCCGGAGGATACTGGTCTTCATTGAAGTCAGTCTCGTTGTCGGAAACCACATGGCTAGGATCCCTCATTTCTTCCTGATTATCTCCCCCTCCAGATGAGTGAGTCAAATCAACCTCTTCTCGCAAAAATTTTCCAAATCTACGACCCATATTCAGTAGGACCGTCTTCTTCTTCTTCTCTTTCAAGATAAGGGTCTTCAGATCTTGCTGACCCTTAGCCAGGTTCATGAACAATTCCTGGAACTGGGCATTTTGAGCTTGCAGAGCTTTGATGGCTTGTTCATTTGATGTTTCAGAAGACATGATGCTGAAATAAACAGCGAAGAAGATGAGAAACCTGTAAGGGTACCTGTGATGAAGTGTATGGGAATGATATGCATATGATATGATTTCAAAGACTTTAGGGATTCAAATTCGTAAACCAAAATGAAACACACTTTTATTAGATAAAACTTTGAATTCAATTGTTCAACAAATGCCTTTAAGGCGTTACAAGAAAGAAAAACTGAAAAGTAAATCAAAACTAGAAATAATCAAAAGACAATCAGCGCTCCCATGGTCGTTTCCCATCGGTACAGACATATTCGTTGAGGATCTGCTCGTTCTCCAGCTGCCTTGTTAACTTCTAGATCTTCCGCTCTTGCTCGTGATACTTTTCTCTGTAAGTATCCCGCTCTTCTCTCAGTTGCATCCAAGACCTCTTTAATGCCCCAATGTCAGTAGGAATATATGGATGGAGGATGGTAGGTGGAACCCCTTCTTCATTATCAACCTCAACAATTACAGGCAAGACAGCTTCGTACGGCATTCCCAGCTTTTGGGCACGGATTCGAACCCATCTGAGATATGGTTCCATTGGAAGAGAAGTCTTCACACCTAACTCGTGCGGATTAGACCTGTGTACTCTATCCCAAGCTCATATGAACCTGCGGCGATGCTCGTCACTATCCCCTTGGAAGTCAAAGACAATGCTCGGTATTAGCAAATCATGAGGTCCGTCCCTTCTAGCTCACCCAAACTGACGTAAGGCCAGACAAGGATTATAGGTGATCCCTCCTCGAACTCCAAGTAGTGGAACATTGGGGTATTCCCCACAACGATCAGTAATAGCCACTTCTTCCATGCCTTAGTAGTCCAGATAATGTCAGCGTGAGCTAGGGACATAATCCTGTAGGCCCAACCCATGCCTTCCTTGTTCTTCAAAACTGATTTGGGGAGGTGAGAAATAAACCACCTTGCCAGCAATGGCGCACAGCACATAAGGGTTCCCAGTTTCTGAGCAGTACGGGCATAAAGAGAGTGCAAAGTGTCACCCAAGATAGTGGGCACAGGATTACCGGACATGAAAATCTTCAATGCATTCACGTCGATGAAAGAATTTGAGTTAGGAAATAACACCAAACCATATATGAGAAGAGCCAGAATGTCTTCAAATGCTTGAAAGTCTAGACTGTCCCAGAACTGATTAGCCCGATCAACCAAGAATTTAGCCAAGAAGCCTTTTGTTCCACTACGAGTTTCCCAATTAGACATTACCTCAGCCTTTGTCAGATGGAGGGTTGAAGCAATCTCTTCCGGCCTAAGAACTTTCTCTCAACCTGTGAACGGGGTCTGCTCCAGAATAGAGATACCAAGCAGATCAGAGAACTCTTCCAAGGTAGGGACTAACTGGTAGTCCGAAAAAGTAAAGCAGTGGTACAGTGTGTTGTACCCCAATTTTTGCCCCTAAGATTCCTCTATCATATCATATCAACTCGATCATAACAAGATCACATTAGGGTTGGTTCTTCCTCTTTTTTCCTATCTTTAAGTTTGCTCTTGAGGAATCTCCAAGCACCGTGGTTGTGTATTTTGTATATGTGTTGTTGACTAACTTCTAATCAAAATACAAAAAATATTTGTCTTTGTCTTTGTATATTTTTGTTTTGTAGGTACCAAGTCGAAGCATCTGACAAATAAGGATTTCTGGTATTATTTTCCTAAAATCTCTATTTGCAAAGAAAAAGAATTAAAAATTTTCATTTTTTTCACTGATGCAATCGATTGCTCTTAAAGTGCAATCGATTGCACATAGTGTATTTTGCGCCATTTTTGAAGAAAATACACTGTGCAATCGATTTGCACAGTGTGAAAATTTAAACAAAATCAGCATTTTAAATTTTTCAAATTTTGGCTCCAATTTTCCTTCACTTTTGAAAGATGTATCATTAATTCAAATTTTAGTGCCAATCTTTCATTTTTAAAAAGAATTATCATTAATTCAAATTTTGGCTCTAATATTTGAAAGAATTATCATTAATTCAAATTTTGGCTCTAATATTTGAAAGAATTATCATTAATTCAAATTTTGACTCTAATTTTTGAAAGAGTTATCATTAATTCAAATTTTGGCTCCAAGAATCAATTACCAAATTACCACTAATCTCAATCCTAAAACTCTATAAATAGAGCTCTCATTTCATTCAAATTTCATGCTTTTGATAGCCAAATCCACCTTGATAAAAAATCTCTCAATTCTCTCCATCTACCAAATTCACTCAAAGCTCCATTTTCAAAAGTTAGTAAGCTTTGCATTGAAGCTTACTAATCTTTGAGCTAAACCTTCATCCAAACACTTTTTCTCCATCAATTCTCTACATCCAAGCTTGGTCAATTGATTCTTGTGGTTGAATTGAAGCAAATTCTTGAAGTTGTTTTGATAATTCTCTAGATCTACCTTTGGTAAGTTGGATAATTCATCTTTCACAATGTGATCTCTTGTTGATCTTTGGGTTTGATTCTTTGAGCATTATTTTGTGATTCCAATGGTGTTATTTTCTCATAATTTGATGGAATTTTCGTGCTCAATTGGATCCATGATCATAAGGTGTTTGATGGAAAGTTTGAACAATAAATTGCCCTTTTAAAATGCTGTTTTTGCTACTGTAACAGTGTGCAATCGATTGCAGTAACTGTGCAATCGATTGCACATAAGCAATTTTGCATAATTTTTTGAAAATTGTACTGTGTAAATCGATTTACACAATAGTGCAATCGATTTACACCGGGACAGAATGTATTTTTTGCCTTGTTTTGGGGCAGCTTTGATCCAAAATGATTTTTTTACTCACTCCTTTTGATTGTTGGTTTGGATTGCAATTTTAAATGACCAATTTGTCTTTAAACTCAATGGACTTTGTGATGTAGATGAAGTTGGATAAATGTTCATAAATTCAAATCTACCTAAGAGTGAATTATTTAATTCATTTTTGGTGCTTTGGATTAATGATATGTTTAGTGCTTTAATCCATCTAGAGGAGTGGTTGAATTTAAAGATGAAAGAATTTTGAAATGGTGATCCAAATTAGCTTATCATTTCCCTCCCTCTTCATCTTATCCCTTTCTTTTTTAATTGTGCTACATGTTAAGGGATGGTGATCTCTCTATCATTTATCCAAACATGAAGTACATAGATTGCTATTGACCGGCCTCAAAATATGTGTGACTTCTACATAATTCCACTTACGATTGCTTAACATAGCGCTAAATTTTGTCCCAATTCGAATAAATGATCATTCGTGGCCCAAACTTATGATTGCAAGCCCAAGTATGTTAATTTAATCTCTTTGATCCAATAACCTTGAGATTCATTGTGTGGAGGCTTTGGTTCTACCAATCCTCTAATGGATCTACAACACCTTTGGTCAACGCGGATCACTTAAACATCGTTGATCATTACATGTTGCCTTGTGAGAATTCCAAAATGGATGATATACTTGACAAAAAGAAAATGCAACTTGTTATGTGGAGGCTTTGGTTCTACCAATCCTCTAATGAGTTCTAAATGCAAGTTTCAAGATGGTCATCCAACTAACCACTAATTACTAACAATTAACTTTACTTTACGCTTTTATTTTCATGCTTTATGTACCATTTACTTTTAGCATTTTACATTTCATGCTATTTTCATCTTTGCTCACTTGAGCATTTACTTTTATGTCATTTTTATTTTGCTCACTTGAGCTTTTCTTTCTTTTTAAAGACACCTAATAATCAACATGAACCATAAAAATCATTAATGATACTTGGACTACATGGTTACTATCCTTTGCATTATGGAGTGATGGACTTCTTGGACTTAGGATTAGAGACCTTGGCCTATCTTGGAGACTTTGTGACTTTATTTGATATTTTTTCTGGAGTTCTTGAGGTTTACCTCAAGACATTGGGTTGTTTGTTTGTTTTGTGTGCAGGTTATTGAGATTACGATCTTTGTTTGTAATCTGGAATTCACCCGTATACAGCCGTTACTCTGCCCAATTTTTGCAAAGACTTAAAACACTTGAAGTTTGGTTCTCTCAAGAGGTCTAGTATCTTTGCTTGCTTGGTTTCAATCCGAAGAATGGGAATTCTATATTGACTCATAATGTCAAGTATTGGCTTCTTGTTGGTTAGATGGTTCTTATCCCTAGCTTTTACCTTATGCTTTAGGATAGCCTCTTCTTCTCCTCTCATCTTCTTTAATTTCAAAAATCTTCTCCCTCCTTTAAAAAAAATCTTCTTGTTTTGAAACTTGAAACATTTTCATAATAAACTTGGACTTAGGTCCATGCATCTTCGAAACATTTTCATAAATAAATTTCAATCAATTTAATAATACCTTGACCTTTTTTTTTGTGAGAAGACTAAAAGTCAATCAATCTCATTTCAAACCATTTTGCCACTTTGGCTTTTATCTTTAAACTTTTCTCAAAAGATTAGACTCTTGTCAATCCTTGTAGTGATGCAAACAACTATACTTCTACAATATGTAGTGAAGTGAGATATTTTCCACTTGGGTGTTGAGTGGGGCATTGTTGATTTTAAAATTCAAGCCATATCCTCCACTTTGAGATGATGCAAATTCTCCTTTCTCATGATTGTGGGTAGTAAGTATGTTTTTTTCACACGGACAATTGCGATGATGTCTTATCTCATAAAATCAACCAACACACTTGTTTTTCAAATTTTTAAAAGATGAACTATGTGTACCCTGATCCCCTATTGCATGAAAGGTGGTACGTAGGCACTAAAGGTTCGCAACCACGGCGGGTGCAAAAAACATAAAAATATTTCTTTTCTCACCTCCACCATTTATTTTATATACAACACATTTTTATAGCCAAAATATACAGATTTTTCAAAGAGGTTTTTGCGGAGTACCGTAGATGTTTAGGGTGCTAATACTTTCCCTTTGCATAACCAACCCCCCTTACCTTGAATCTTTCCCCCTCTTTTTGGGTTATTCGCTCTTTTCCCATTCCTTTGGAAACAATAAAGCGCGTTGGCGATTTTTATTTTGATTTGTATAAAGTCTAGTCAATCCAATGGCTTAGTCTTGCACATTTCTACCGCCACAGAAAAAATGGCGACTTCACTGGGGAAAGATTGACCTCTTGCTGGTCCATCCCTAAGTGGGTTAAACCTATCTTTGTTTATATCTGTATATGTGCTATTGTTGTTTATGTGTTATATTTTGTATATACGTTTGTCTGGATTTTCCTGGTTTACAAGGTGCTTGGTGATTACTCATAAGTCCTATACCCGGACTTGGGCAAACTTTAAGATAGGACGGGCGGTATAGTCATGTTAACTTTGAGGGAGTAATCCCAAAAAAGGAGGCTTGAGATCCCCCACTCAGTGGAGGCCCCTTTGACTGTAGTGTCATTTACCGAGTAATCGGGAAGACGTACGGCTTTCTACCTGGGAGCCTGCCGAAGCTGAGGACCGTAGATTACCTAACCCCTCTTGGACTTTTAGGTGTAGTGAGGAAGCTATAACGGAGTAATCTGTAAGTAGTTGTCATGCGATACTACGCTCGGACGAGTCTTTCTTGAGAATATTACTAATTACCGAGTTAATCGGGAAGTTGGTAATATCCGAAGGAAGGATGTAGACTCTGAGAACCTCTAGAACCTTGTTCGGCAGGTGATAACTTTTTAGACCAATACCTTATGGGTAGTACCTTCGACCTCATGCTCGTGACGTTGAACCTATGAACCCTATATGTGTGATCTTATGTGTGATTGTCGCATCATGCATCCATGCACTCATAAGCATCTTTTGAAAAAAACAATATTTCAAGGGATTTAAAGGTTGACTATTTGTAAATATCTCAGGTAATTTTAAACCATGAATTCTGGAAAGAGAAATACCGGGAAATACAGTTTCAAGGATCCTAAGATAGATGAGTTGATCAGTCTAATTCCCGAGATCGAGTGTTCTGCAGACTTTCAGAAGAAGTATGGATCCATTATTCCTCTCATGAAGCTGAAGATGAAGGAGGGTTTTCTCTCAACTTTGGTCCAGTTCTATGATCCGGTGTATCGCTGCTTTACTTTTCCCGATTATCAGTTGATGCCAACACTGGAAGAGTATTCCTATCTATTGGATTTACTTGTTACCGATCGCGTTCCTTTTACTGGTTTGGAGGGTGACCCAAAACCACATGAGATTGCTGCTTTGATTCATTTGGGGAAGTCTGAGGTGGAAGCTCATATGACTACCAAAGGAGGGATTGGAGGATTACCAGCTCAGTTCTTATTGGAGAAAGCTCATTACTTTGCCAGGATGAAGAGTACGGTTGCTTTTGAGGCCATCTTTGCTTTACTCGCCTATGGATTATTCTTATTTCCTAATGTGGACAAGTTTGTCAACATTAACGCTATCAAGATTTTCATGATTGGAAACCCGGTTCCTGCACTGTTGGGTGATGCTTATTACTCTGTTCATCTTAGGAATTCTTATCATGGGGGAATGATTATCTGTTGCACGCCTTTGTTGTATCGGTGGTTTACCTCTCATATGCCTCAGTCTGACGCTTTTTGGGATGTCAAGAAGGAACCCCGTTGGGCTCCTAAGATCATGGGACTTACTCACTCGGATATTGATTGGTATCATCAAGCTTACCAGGATGCGAAGATTATTGACAATTGTGGTAGTTTCTCCAATGTGCCTCTTCTTGGTACAAAGGGAGGAATTAACTATAACCCTGTTCTTGCACAACGACAGCTTGGGTATCCGATGAGGGATAAACCGAACAATATTCATCTGAGTAGTTTCTTTCTGAAGGAAGGAGAAGACCACATGGAAGCTAGGGAGCAGATCGCGAAGGCCTGGCGTCACATTCATAAGAAGAGTAGGAAGGATTTGGGACCTAGGGGTGTTGTTTCTTTGGAGCCATATCTTTAGTGGGTCCGATCGAGAGCCATTCAGTTGAAGATGCCGTATACTCGGGAGACACCCATGCCTGATTTGTTTATGAAGACCACTCCTCCCTTATTAGATGATCTAGAAGAGCTGAAACTTGCTTTGGTTAGGATGCAACAGGAAAGGGATGCTTGGAAGAACAAGTTCCAGACTTTAGAGAGTTCCTACAGAGCAGACCTGAAAGAGAGAGATGATTTGATCGAGATCCTTGAGAGTCGAGCAGTAGATTCTATGGAGAGGCAAGGAGATTTATTTTCTCCTAAGCCTCAAACAGGTGTTGTTTGTTCACTTCCTGATTCAGATGATTGGAAGGAGGTTGCCATCAGATATGGGGAAGAAAACTAGAGGTTGAGAGCTCAGATTGCCAGGCTCACAGGGAAGCGCATTCGTACAGATTGATCTCTATCAGTTCCTTTTCTCAGGATTTTAGATTGTATTTTCATCTTGTACTTGGGATCATTGAAACTTATAACCCATTTCGAAGTTATTATAATAAAAGTTTTCAGTATTCCAAATGCGTTGTTATTTTGATGTTTGCAATATGTCTGTAAATCTTAAATCCCTTGAAATATTAAATGATGAAATAATAATAATCATATACATTGCATATCATGCATCATATTGCACATGTTTTTGCATTTGTTATGCATATCCAGGCGCCTTACCCAGCTTATTTACTTCATTCAGCAAGCTGACTCATCACTACAACACTCGGGCTAATTTCAAAAAGAAGATGGACAACTTAGAACAGGAGAATCGTGAGCTGCGCGAAGAAGTTTCTGCTTTGAAGGATGGCTTGGCCAACTTGACTACTCTGATGGAAGCTCTGGTGGTTACTCAAAATCAGCCACCGAGTGTTCAACCTCAACCAACAAGGGCAAGTACTGAAGTTATGACTGTTCCTGTATCCGCTACTTCGGTTGTTGTTCAAAACCGTATGCCTCAGGGTTATCCGTGGGGAATGCCAGAGAATTTTGCACCTGAAGGTTTCAATCTGGGTCCTCAAGATGCTCCAGGGGTTCCAAATGTTGTTACTCCTGCACCTCCTGTGGTGCATACTGTTCCTGCTGCACCTCCTTCGATGAATTTGGTTTCGTTTGTTAATGAAGATGTGTGTCGTCCTTTCCCTCCGCCGAGTGAAGACTTGGGTCTTTATGACAGAATGGATGATTTCCAAGAGCAGTTTGATATAATGCAAAGAGAGATGAAGGCTCTTAGGGGAAAAGAGTTGTTCGGGTAGAATGTGAATGAGCTGTGTTTGGTCCCGAATGTTAAAGTGCCTGCTAAGTTCAAGGTTCCAGAATTTGAGAAGTACAAGGGAAACACTTGCCCTCGTGATCATTTGGTGATGTATGTGAGAAGGATGTCTACCCATACTGATGATCAGCGTCTGCTGACTCATTTTTTCCAGGATAGTCTGACCGGTGCTGCGTTGAAATGGTACATGAGTTTAGACAGCGTCAACATCCATACTTTTAATGATTTGGGAGAAGCATTCATTAAACAATACAAGTACAATATGGACATGGCGCCTGACCGTGACCAGCTTAGGGCCATGGTTCAGAAAGACAGAGAATCATTCAAAGAGTATGCGCAGAGATGGCGCGAAGTGGCTGCACAAGTGATTCCTCCCATGGAAGAGAAAGAAATGACCAAGATTTTTCTAAAGACGCTAGGAGCTTTCTACTACGAAAGAATGGTAGCAAGTGCCCCAAGTGATTTTACATAGATGGTAGGAATGGGTGTCCGCCTAGAAGAGGCAGTAAGAGAAGGCCGTTTGACAAAGGGTGAAGGATCTGGAGGTGTGAAGAAGCCATCTTACGGGTTTACAAAGAAGAAAGAGGGGGATACAAATGCTGTTATACAAGAGAGAAAGGTAAACGCTCCTAGAAGGAATTATCAGCGTCATCAGCAAGTCGCCTCAGTTACTCCTGTTATGAATGCCGCTCCAACTACCGTTGCTTATCAGAGACCATCCCAGCAGGGGAATCAAGGGTATAATCAGAGAAGGGAGAACTATGATCCTATTCCCATGAGCTATGCAGAGCTATTACCAGCATTGGTTCAGAAGAAGTTGGTCCAGACACGACCACCTCCCGTTGTACCATCACCATTGTCGTGGTATTACAAAGCAGACCAGACGTGTGCCTTTCATCAGGGAGCACCAGGGCATAGTGTTGAGAATTGTTATCCTTTGAGGACTGAAGTGAAAAGGTTGTTGAAGTCTGGAATTTTATCTTTCAAAGACGTGGGACCTAATGTGAAAGACAATCCTCTACCCAAGCACGGGGGAGTGAATGATGTGAATATGGTGGCCGGTTGTCCAGGCTACTTTCGAATTTTTGACATTAATCTGGTTAGAGGGGATTTGGTGAAGATGCACGCAGATCTCTGTAAATTCAGTTATTATATGCATGACCATACCGGTTGTGCTGTTTGCAGTACAAATATACAGGGTTGCGAGAAGATAAATGCTGATTTGCAGGAGATGATAGATGAAGGTTTAATCCATATAATCAGGCCTAGGGCAGAATATGAAGAGGAAGTGAATATGGTTTCTGGATGTCCGAGTGAATTCAGAATTTTTGATGTGGATCATTTGAATGAGGATCTAGTGCAGTTACATGCTACCTTCTACCATACTGCTGGTCAGGTGGAACACCAATATGGATCTTGCATAATTTGTTGTCGAAATCCCCGAGGATGTTCTGTTGTGAGAGAAGGTGTTCAGTTGCTGTTAGACAATGGAACCATCAAGATCACAGGTCAGAGAGATGATTATCATGAGATTGATATGGTTGAAGTCTGTTTGATGGAAGAGTCAGAGGAAGAGTATGCCTCCGCAAATGAGTATTTCTCTTCAGACGAAGATTTGTTTGCCGGAAATGAATTTTTGATGGCTGATTGTGTTGAGGAAGGGGTGAATGTCATTGTACCTTGTTTTGGTGCACCCACTCATCTTGAGGTGGAGTAACATAGCAAACCAGTTGTTGCCCCATTAGTAATTAGTCTGTCAGGTCCTGTTCCCTATGAATCAGATAAGGCTGTGTCTTACAAATACAACGCTACGATCTTAGAAGATGGGGTGGAGATTCCCATCCAGTCGATGCCAGATGTTGGAAATATAGCTGATAATAGCAGAGTGACCCATAGTGGTCCTGTATTTGCGCCGGTCATTCGAAGAGATGTTGTTGCTGGAAAGAAGATTACTGAGAATGATGAGCCTAAGAAGTCTGCAGGAGGGACTAGTGGAGCTACATTAGAGAAAGAAGTGGATGATATCTTGAAGATAATTAAGATGGGCGATTACAGAATTGTAGATCAGCTATTGCAGACTCCTTCAAAGATATCTATTCTAGCCTTATTGATGAATTCCTCTGCTTATAGAGAATCGCTAATGAGAGTACTAGACCAAGCTTTTGTAGAGAATGACATGCCATTAGATCAATTCAGCAGCGTAATTGGAAACATTACGTCATGTAACAATTTGAGTTTCTGTGATGATGAGTTACCAGATGAAGGGAGGAATCACAACCTAGCCCTCCACATATCCATGAACTGTAAGAATGATTCGTTGTCCAATGTGCTAATTGATAACGAATCCGCGCTGAATGTAATACCGAGAAGTACCCTCTTGAAGTTAAAGTATTAAGGAACATCTATGCGCCCGAGTGGCATCATTGTAAAGGCTTTTGATGGGTCGAGGAAATCTGTCATCGGTGAAGTGGACCTGCCCATCCATATAGGACCACATTTGTTCTTGATAACCTTCCAGGTTATGGATATTATTCTCGCATATAGTTGTTTGCTTGGAAGACCATGGATACACGAAGCAGGGGTTGTCACTTCAACTCTGCATCAGAAGCTAAAATTTGTACGTGAAGGGAATGTAGTGATCATAAATGGGGAGCAGGCATTGTTGATATCCCATTTATCCTCTTTCAGTATTGTAGAAGCAGATGAGGCTGCTATTGGAACCTAGTTTCAAGCCCTATCCATTGAAAACATAAGGAGGAATGAGAATTCTGTAGTTTCCTTGAAGGACGCGCAACAGGTTGTGCGCAATGGTCATAATGCAGTTTGGGGACGACTGGTGGATCCACCCGTGAACAAGAACAAAACTGGTTTGGGTTTTTCTTCGAAGAATGGCAAAGGCGAAAGTTTGAAGTCAAAGTCTCCGGTGAACAGTTATCATGATGTTTTCCGCAGCGGAGGCTACCTCCATCCAATTGGTTCTGGAATCAATGCTGTTGAAGAAGATGAAGCAGAGCAGGAAGTACCGAATTTTGTGACGCATGGAGTCCGAGTTCAGAACTGGGTCACCATTGATGTTCCTTCTTGCATACATATTTCAAAGTAATTTGTTTTGTTAATCTGTTTCTTTCTTT
The DNA here is from genome assembly GCA_948472305.1 of Vicia faba. Lineage (NCBI taxonomy): Eukaryota > Viridiplantae > Streptophyta > Magnoliopsida > Fabales > Fabaceae > Vicia > Vicia faba. Next base: position 747,102,748 of record OX451739.1, read on the forward strand.
GAAAAGCTTTCACTCTGCCCAAGGTGAAAGTATTGTATGGGCTTATCCGTTTGCTTTGATTTTTAAGATCATTAATAAAAGTTGTCTTTGCTTCCAAAAATATGTCTTTATTTTCTGCTTTTTCTTGGGAAATGGTAATCAAATAAAAAACCCTTTCAAAATAAATGATAACTGAAAATTAATCTGCATGATCACTTGTTATATGTGTCAGTTTCTAAAAGCAATCATAAATCATATGTGCAAATTAATTAAAAAACCTGTTGAATACAATGACCCTGCACCCTCTCCCAACTTTGAATGTCCTGTGTTTGGGGCTGAAGAAGAAGATTATGATGAGATTCCAGAAGAGGTCTCACAGTTGCTTGAGCACGAGGATAATACCATTCAGCCATATAAGGAGCCTTTGGAAGTGATTAATTTGGGTTCAGAAGAAGATCTGAAAGAGATTAAGATTGGAGCATCGTTGCATCTTGATGTGAAGAGCGGGTTGATTGAGCTGTTGAAAGAGTATGTGGATATTTTTGCTTGGTCTTATCAAGACATGCCTGGTCTAGATACAGACATTGTTGAGCATCATTTGCCATTGAAGCCAGAGTGTCCGCCAGTTAAACACAAGTTGAGAAGAACCCACCCAGATATGGCAGTAAAGATCAAAGAGGAGGTCCTAAAGCAGATTAATGTTGGTTTTCTTGTGACGTCAGTGTATCCTCAATGGATTGCCAATATTGTCCCAGTACCGAAAAAAGACAGAAAAGTCCGCATGTGCGTAGATTACAGAGATCTAAATAAAGCTAGTCCAAAATATGATTTTCCATTGCCTCACATTGATATGTTAGTGGATAGCACAGCAAAATTCAAAGTATTCTCGTTCATGGATGGATTTTCCGGGTATAATCAAATAAGAATGGCTCCAGAGGACATGGAAAAAACAACGTTTATCACAACCTGGGGAACATTCTGTTACAGAGTGATGCCCTTCGGGTTGAAGAACGCTGGTGCAACATACCAGAGGACTATGACAACCTTATTCCATGATCTGATGCACAAGAAAATTGAAGTATATGTTGATGATATGATTGCCAAATCCCAAACTGAAGAAGGGCATATAAAAGATTTTTTGAAGTTGTTTCAGCGTTTGAGGAAGTTTCGTCTCCGCTTGAATCTAAATAAATGCACCTTCAGAGTTAGATCAGGGAAATTGTTGAGTTTTATTGTTAGCCAGAAAGGAATTGAAGTTGATCCTGATAAATTCAGAGCAATTCAAGAAATTCCAGCACCAAGAACTGAAAAGCAAGTCAGGGGTTTCCTCGGGCGTTTGAATTATATCTCCAGATTCATTTCCCACATGACTGCAAAGTGTGAACCGATCGTTAAGTTGTTAAAGAAAGATCAAGGTTGTGTGTGGACGGATGACTGCCAAAGGGCATTTGAGAGTATTAAAGAGTATCTGCGTGAACCTCCTATCTTGCTCCCTCCTGTAGAAGGAAGACCGCTGATTATGTATCTAACGGTGTTAGATAAATCCATGGGTTGTATTCTGGGACAACAGGATGAAACGGGAAAGAAAGAGTTCGCCATTTATTATCTCAGCAAAAAGTTCACTGACTGTGAGTTGCGGTATTCCATGCTAGAAAAGACATGTTGTGCTTTGGCCTGGGCGGCAAAGCGTTTGCGGCAGTATATGTTAAATCATACCACTTGGTTGATCTCCAAAATGGATCCAATCAAGTATATTTTTGAGAAGCCTGCTCTTACGGGGAGAATTGCCCACTGGCAGATGTTGTTGTCTGAATATGATATTGAGTACCACACTCAAAATGCTATTAAAAGTAGTGTGTTGGCAGATTACCTTGCTCACCAACCGGTGGAAGATCATCAGTTTGCAAAATTTGAATTCCATGATGAAGATGTGATGTTCTTGAAAGTGAAAGATTGTGATGAACCATTGTCTGAGGAAGGTCCTGACCCTGAATCTCATTGGAGTATGATTTTTGATGGAGAGGTGAATTCTTATGGTAAAGGAATTGGTGTTGTGATTGTCACTCCTCATGGATCACACATTCCTTTTACTGCGAGGCTAAAATTTGATTGCACTAATAATATGGCGGAATATGAGGCTTGCATCATGGGTCTTGAGGAAGCTATTGATCTCAGAATCAAAATTCTAGATGTGTATGGTGATTCAGCTTTGGTAATAAATCATATTAAAGGAGAATGGGATACTCGTCAACCTGGCTTGATCCCTTACAAAGATTATGCTAGAAGATTGCTACCCTTCTTCAATAAAGTTAAATTCCATCACATCCCCAGAGATGAAAATCAAATGGCAGATGCTCTGGCAACTCTGGCTTCCATATATCAAGTGAATTCTTGGAATGATATACCCCGTATTACAGTTTGACGGCTGGATAGGCCCGCTCATGTGTTTGCGACAGAGGAGGTAGAAGATGAAAAACCTTGGTATTATGATATCAAACATTTTCTTCAGACTCAGGAATACCCGATTGGTGCATCGAGGAAAGATAGAAAGTCATTGAGAAGATTGGCAGGCAGTTTCTTCCTCAGTGAAAATGTGCTATACAAGAGTGTGATACGGTGGGAGAACTGACTAGTGTTTTGCGTTCGTTTTCGCACTTGTGCGGTTGAGCAAGAGTCGCCACCGACTTTTTACTTTATCCTAAAGGAAAGGTTAAAAAAGCACAGCAAAAACCTTTTGAGATATTTCGTGGGTTCGGGGGGTAGATTATGAAAAGGGAAGGTATTAGCACCCTTTTCATCCATGGTTATCCATGGGCTCTTAGTTACTTGGTTTTTTAGATCACTTGCCTTGATTGTTGATTGCTTGAAAATGGTGTGTGTGGGTGCTTTTGAAAATGTTTTGGAAGAAGATGCCTTGTCTTAGGCTAACCTTGTAACAATTCTTTACTCGAATGTTTTACAAAGGCGTGTATCTTTTCGAAAAGATGTTTCAAAATGTTTTGAGAGTTTGTTTTGAAAGTGTTGTGGATTGTGGTTTTTTTTGAAAAGAAGGCAAGCGTTTTTGTAAATTGATCTCAAGTAACTAAGAGTTTTGCCTACCCTATTGTACTCAAAGGTTTTTTTGTCATGTTTTAACCCTTTTTAACAATTTTGTTCCACCATTGAAATTGATGGACAATCTTGCGTTTAGGAAGTTTATTCGGGACGGGCGCGGGTCATCGTATGGACCATGAATGCAATGATGCCAAGTGTCTTTGGCGATTTGCTTTGAAGGGACTATGATCATTCCGTTTAGGCAACATTCGAAGGCGTCATCGAGGGACTTATGATCATTTGAATTGGTTTTGCCAAAGAGACTCGACGTGCAAGCATGGCCCATTTTGGAAGGCAACATGTGGGATTACCCTAGGGGGTGCAAGTGTGATTGTGTATTGATTTCATGTATTTGTCTTGTGTTAGGTTATCTAGCGTTTGATTTTATGTACATGCAAACCCTAGGTCTAATCATGGCATAATTAAAAGCGGTAAAATTGCGAAAATGTAAAATCTACGCTATTACAAAATAGTATCCGGGAATGGGGGTACAAATTTATGAATTGGGATGAGACTTAGGATCATAGTGTCCAACAAATTAACCGAATCGAACCAATCAAGTGTAAGTATAACGAATGTCAATATGAGCAAACGTATAATGTATCAAAATGCCAGTGTATTGTGTAGGTGTATAGAATTATTTACATGTGCGATAATGTGGAATTAAAGTATATTAGGGTATTTGTTTAATTAATCTCGTATTTTGTATTTAGATATGTACAATAGAAAATGTTTTAATCGTATGTTCAAGTTTTAATTAAAAAAATGTACCATTGTTTATTATATAAAAAGGTTTTAATTAAGGGTTTAAGAGTTTAATATAAAAAAAAAATATTTTATCTATTATGTATGAATATATATTTTAAAAGAAAAAGGATATTTTTCAATTTTAACTATATGATAAAAAAAATGTATGATATGTACAAGATTATATTTAAATTAAACGTTTTAAAAATTATGTACAAAAGAAAATAATGTTTTAATTAAATGAAAAGAAGAATGTTTTTCAATTATATTGTAAATATTAAAAAAATGTAAGAAAATGAAAAATGTATTTTGTATTAATATGATTTTGTAAAAGAAAAAGAGAAAAAAGAAATATTGTTTATGTAATATAAAGAAAAGGGGTTAGTGTTAAATAAAACGTTTTGTTAAGGAAAAAATCTTAATGGGCTTTGGTCAATGCAGAATGGGCGAGGCCCGTTTGGGGGTCAGAATAATTTAGGGTTTGAGAATTGTTATTCAGTTTGACAAAAGGCTTTAGGGTTTGGACAGCGCCGTTCGTACTTTTCTTCTTCGTCTTCTCCGTTTGTCTTTGGTCGTTCTGAATGCTGAAACGAAAGTCTCCGCCCAGAGCCACCAGCGACCTCCACCTCTTTCTCCTCCCAATGACATCACCGTGGCAATCGTTATGAGGTACAAGTCATCTCCTAATTTCGTTAGGGTTTTTTTTACGATTTTTGCGTGTTCGTGATTTTTGATTACTGATTCTTACTCCAATTTATTGTTGTGTCTTTGAGGCATATGGTAGAATTTAAGAGAGGAGGGAAAACTACCTGGATGGAGGGAAGAAAGAGGAGGAGGGTGCTCAGGAGGCTCAGCGCTGGAGGGCTTGTACGATGAGGCTGGCTTGGACGATCTTGGTACCTCTGTATCTTTTCTCCTTTTGCTTATGGTTTCGTGATGATTTGAACTGAAAATCTCCTTCTTCTTCCCTTTCGCTTTTACTGTCTACTTGTTGCCTCTTCTTCTGCCTTGTATTGTCTTGAATGATACGCTTTTGGTGTTTGTTTTCCCACCCTGTGATGAACTCAGAGTTCTGAGGGGGTTTTTCTTGTATGCTGGTGTTGCTTTCTGAGCTTGATGCCTGTGCACATCTTTTCCTTCTCTCTCACAGTTGCCTAGAGTTTGTATGCTTTTGAACGATTGTTTATGGCCTATGATGAAGAATTTCTGAGGCCCAGGGTTTAGTTTTGATTCAGATGAGGCTCTTTGGATTAGGCAGACTGTGATGGTTTAAGCAGGTTTTTGACAGGCAGGGTGATACTGGACTTAGTTCAGGACAAGTTTTGTGATTGCTTCAGGCAGGTATCATGGTTTGGCAAGTTTGTATGGTATATGGATTTGACGAGGCTTTTTTGTTTTTTCTTTTTTGAGACAGGTACAGGCTTTTGCTGGTTTATATGCTTAAGCGGTTGGCTTCAGTGTGTGGTATATTTGCATATGCTGGTTTTGATGTCATGGCTCTTTTATATCAGGTTCTGAGTTTTGAGATGTGTTTATGGTTTCAAGTTTGGAGGCTTGGGCTTAACAGGGTTTTTGTTGTTAGGCTTGACATATTTACTGGTTAGGCTTCAGTTTTTTTTTTGTAACTTTTTGTTTTTGGTAAAACTGGAACAGGCTTGAGGTTGTGAACGATGTAGGCAAGGTGTTGATTCTTTTGCCAGCTTTGGAGTTGTATGTTTATATCTTTGTGATCTTGGTCTCTTGGCTCAATCAGGTTTTCTTTTAAGCTCAGTATATTTTCTTTTGTTTTTTTTGTCGTTTTTTCTCTTGGTCTTTGGCGCCTAATACTTGTTCAAACCTTGGTATTTCTTCTTGATCCAAGTTGCTGGGTAGTTTTGCAAAGTTTTTTGGCACTTTTCTGTTTTGGTAATTGACTCTGCTGTGTACTTCTGCCCAATTTTGAGTAATACTGAATTAATGCTTCTTTTAGCCTTTGCCTTACTGTCTTATTGCAGTTTGTATTTTCCATGTTCTTCTATGTCTCAAGCCTAAACCTGTAAGCCTAAACACTTTTCTCTCTCTTTTTCTCTCTCCAGTACAGTATTTAGCATATTATATTGCTTGACATGTACTTCTTCTGAAAAAGTAATGGCCTATGGAAATGATGAAGCTGGAAATTGTTTTCTTGTAATACATGTTGCCTCTGCATTTTATATCTTCCAGATTTTGTACTTCTTGATATCTTCTTTTTGCTAGCTCGGGTAGCCTTGTGACAGCATTTTGGCAGAAAGTTGAATTTGGTCTTTGTTTGGCAATTCAGTTTGTAACTTGGACTTTGGTTATTTGCCTATGCTGTCTTGCTTTTGAACTATGCAGTTTTGACAGTTTGAAATGTGCAATTTTAACTTTGTGCATTCATTTAATTTGCAAACATTTTCACCCTTCTCTGTGAACCGGGAGAAATCCCGTGATTTGCAGAGAGGGCCAACTGATCCTGGCCGTTGCTTTTAATGATGAGTCTAAATTTATCTGTCTCTTTAATTTACTTATCTGCTTTTTGACTTTCTCTTTTTTCCTTTTGCAGATGAAAAAATGGAGCACCGGAACGAAGTGAAGAACGAAGAATTAGAAATAAATAGGATAGTTTTCCCCTTTATTTAAATTTAAATCAATGTAAAAAAACAATGTTTGTAATTTAAATTCCAAACATCAATTGTACATTTAATTTTAAAGATAAATAAAAGTTCCCATTATCCAATTTAATTCTATTTTCTCCTTATCGTTTATTTATTTAAAACTCTTTGAATCGAAACAATTGAAAAATAAATTTCAATCATTCAATTTAGAATAATAAATAACTTAAATAAAACAATGTTTTAGTAATATTGATCAATTAAAACTGTCTTTTCCAATATCCAAAACAAAGCAGCAGTTAACCAAAATAAACTGATCAAGCGCATTCCTTTTTTCACTAATTCTTTTGCCAAGCACTGTAATTCCAAACTGCATGTTTCTTTTGACTGACTCAAACAAACCAACGTGAATTCAAACCAACTGCCTCTTTTACTGATTAAATCAAAACAATGCGAATCCAAACCGAATCTTGGAAAATCTTGCAAAGTGCTGTGGAATTTTAATTTTGCTGAGAATATGCCCATAAAACCTTAATTCTTGATTAAATGCCAAATAACGTTCGCCTGATCAAAATGCGCCAGAATCAACCAAAAACCCTAAGCCAATTGCTTGAACTGTTCTAGGGCCATGAAAACCAGTAAAACCCTAATTTTGCTTGACTGACAAGAAAAGTCCGTTTGTCCGATTCTTGAGCCAGTTTGAAAAATCAGGAAAGGCTTGAAATTGATATTTCTTGTGGAAAAAATGCGAGGGAAAATTTTGGGGTACAACAGTTGCCCCTGTTCAATCTTCTTGGACCTGAAGAGTTAGATTGGCAAGTTTGCCTTTCGCGACTTGAAGGTAAAAGGAGATTGGACACTAAAGTGCCCAGAAAATTTGCACTCGGCGATATGATGGTAGATGTGAATGGGCTTAAAGATGCCATTTGATGATGGGCTTAAAGATGCCATCTGGAATGAGTATCAGGAAGGTGTCCATGCTTTGGACCATCTTCGAACTGGGGGTCTGAATAAGCAATAGATTGACATCCGTTGTTGGGAAGAATCCATAAACTGTTTTCAGAAGTCTTGAAGAAGAATCTGAACAAGCGACAGGTTAACGTCCGTTACTTGGAGAACTTGTAAACTGTTTTCAGAAGTCTTGAAGTTGAATAAGCAATAGAGCCGCATCCGTTGTTGGGAAGCGTCCGTAACCTATTTTCAAAGGTTGCATCTGAACCAGTTGATAGATTAACATCCGTTGTTGGGAAGAATCCATAAACTGTTTTCAGAAGTCTTGAAGAAGAATCTGAACAAGTGATAGGTTAACATCCGTTTACTTGGAGAACCCGTGAACTGTTTTCAGAAATCTTGAGATTGAATCAGCCATAGAGCCGCATCCGTTGTTGGGAAGCGTCCGTAAACTATTTTCAAAGGTTGCATCTGAACAAGTTGGTAGATTAACATCCGTTGTTGGGAAGAATCTGTGAACTGTTTTCAGAAGTCTTGAAGTTGAATAAGCGATAGAGCCGCATCCGTTGTTGGGAAGCGTCCGTAAACTGATTTCAAAAGTTGCATCTGAACAAGCTGATAGATTAACATCCGTTACTTGGGAAGAATCCATAAACTGTTTTCAGACGTCTTGAAGAAGAATCTGAACAAGTGATAGGTTAACATCCGTTTACTTGGAGAACCCGTGAACTATTTTCAGAAATCTTGAAGAAGAATCTGAACAAGTGATAGGTTAACATCCATTTACTTGGAGAACCCGTGAACTGTTTTCAGAAATCTTGAAGTTGAATTAGCAATATAGCCGCATCCGTTGTTGGGAAGCGTCCGTAAACTAATTTCAAAAGTTGCATCTGAACAAGCTGATAGATTAACATCCGTTACTTGGGAAGAATCCATAAACTGTTTTCAGAAGTCTTGAAGTATAACGATTTTAGTCTGTCGACTGATTTTACCTGAAAAGGTAGAGAGTTAGTTACATGCAATGTCATGATGCATGATACAATATATGTTATATGATATGAATGTGAATGGGTGCGCATGTAAGCTGGAGAGCTGTCTTGTAACGAATATATGAATCCGGGATGGCTGAAGATAAAAATATCTTGACTGCTGCTGGGAAGGATAATTCCTGGTTGTTGCTGGAGAATAAAGAGCTTGAGTTGCATACCAATCTTCTGGGGAATTCTTGGCGACTTCTACTGGGGGGTTCCAATCTAGTCGGCTCATGCTGGGGAGGTGGGATTGAGACTCTTCGGCTTGGAGGGTAGTATCTCTGAAGACCTCACTGGGGAACTCAAGATTTCTCTTCCTAGAACTCTGTGGGGAGAAGGCTCATCAGTCTGGCTCCGTTGGGGATATTGAAAATTGGCACTCTGAGGGGATTTTGAGCCCTGGAGGACTCTCTGGCTGGTGATAACAAAGATAAACTCCTCCGGGGATCATATTGGTAAGTTATGCTGGGAAACTCCTGATGAACTCCACTGGGAATAGGAAGAATTCTGGCGAGTGCGATCTTCTGTGGTTGTTAGCTGAGGATAACCCAGTTATAAGCCTTTGTGAGGAATAACTTCGGATAAAACTCAGGGGTGACGCTCGTGCTCTGCGGGGAAATACCTTCCAGAACCTTACTGGGGATGAGCTTCGAGAGTCTGTTGGAGATAAGCCTCAGGGTTTGCTAAGGATGTGGATTCCAAATCTCTCGGGGGTTTCCTTCGAAAGGGTGTCAAGATATCCATTTGTACCTTCATCCTATCAGTAATTCTTTTTCTTAGGTTTATTTAGGAAGTGATTATGTTTCAAATGCATATGCCTATTTAACAAAACATTGGACGTTTCTCAAAATAAAACAAATAGTGTAAGAGAAAAAGAAAAGGGAAATGACACAAATTTTTGGGAAGAGTATTTGTATTGATTTTCCTTGAGTATATTTGTACAAAGGAGACAATCATCCTAGTAAGAGGATTCTGTTGTAAACATTGAAATATTTATACAAAATAAAGGATGGCTATGTGAACTAATTCCATGGGATTCCATTTTGCTATAGCTTTCCCAACTCTGATCATCTGTCCATTCAATGCTTCGTTTGCCGGTGACTGGATTGGTCAGAAGCCTGGAGCTGGTTGATGAAGAGATTGTCTTTGAAATGATCCGACGAGACATAGTCATACGCTTTAATTCCCTAACTTTTGCCTGAATCGCCCTTTCGGGTTTTCGATCCATCGGGAAACCCCTTTTTGCCCAAGCCGCCCTTTCGGGTTTTCGACTTGCCGGGTGTACATATTTTTTGTTTTTATCCCTAATTTTTGCCTGAACCGCCCTTTCGGGTTTTCGATCCATCGGGATGCCCATTTTTTTCCCAAGCTGCCCTTTCGGGTTTTCGACTTGTCGGGTTATTTATGCGTAGTATCTTTTGACTATGTCTGCGTTTGCAGGGTGCGGCAAATCATCGCCGTCCATGGTGGTCAGAATCATTGCCCCACCAGAAAATATGCTTTTGATCACAAATGGTCCTTCATATGTAGGAGTCCATTTGCCCCTGGGATCACTTTGCGGCAAGATAATCCGCTTGATTACAAGATCTCCGACTTGATACACTTGACGTCTGACTTTCTTGTTGAAGGCCTTGATCATCCGTTTTTGATACGTCTGACCGTGGCATATAGCAGCAAGTCGTTTTCCGTCGATCAGATTGAGTTGATCAAGTCGGGTCTGCATCCAATCATCTTCATTCAAACCTGCATCCTTCATAATTCTTAGAGAAGGGATCTGGACTTCCATAGGCAAGACAACTTCCATGCCATAGACCAAAGAAAATGGGGTTGCCCCAGTCGAAGTACGTGTCGTCGTACGGTATCCATGTAGAGCAAATGGTAACATCTCATGCCAGTCTTTATAAGTGACTGTCATTTTCTGAATGATCTTCTTAATGTTTTTGTTCGCAGCTTCAACAGCACCGTTCATCTTCGGCCGATAGGGAGATGAATTATGATGATAAATCTTGAACTGTTCGCATAATGCAGTGATCATTGTGTTATTCAGATTTGTACCGTTGTCCGTGATGATCCTGTCCGGGACACCATACCGACATATGAGATTTTGCTTGATAAAGCGGGCAACCACATTTTTAGTGACAGAGGCGAAGGAAGCTGCTTCGACCCATTTAGTGAAGTAGTCAATGGCGACCAAGATGAAGCGATGTCCGTTGGAAGCCATAGGCTTGATCTCTCCAATCATATCAATGCCCCACATTGCAAAGGGCCACGGAGCAGTCAGGACGTTGAGGGGAACCGGAGGAATATGAACTTTGTCAGCATAGACTTGACACTTGTGGCATGTACGGGAATGTTGATGGCAGTCAGCTTCCATGGTAGACCAATAATAGCCTGCCCTTAGGATCTTCTTAGCCATTGTATGCCCGCTCAAGTGAGTGCCAAATGTGCCGCTGTGTATATCAGTCATGATTAACTCTGCTTCAGCTTTGTCCACACATCGGAGTAATACGCAATCATGGTTTCGTTTGTAAAGGATGCCGTTGCTCAGGAAGAACTTAGCAGCAAATTTCCTTAAGAACTTCTTGTCATTCACTGAAGCTCCTTCAGGATAATCTCTAGTCTCGAGATACCTTTTGATTTCATGAAACCAAGGTTGTTCCACTACTTCTTCGATATTAATCTCGTGGCAATGTGCCGGTTCATCCATTCGCTCGATGGTGATTTGGGGAGCCTCGTTATCCCAGCTGAGTTTAAACATGGAGGACATTGTAGCTAAGGCATCCGCTAGCTGATTCTCTTCTCGCGGGAAATGCTCGAAGGTAATTTGCTCGAAGTGAGGCAACAATGTCAGGACATGTTCTTTGTATGGGATAAGATTAGGATGCTTGGTATCCCACTCTCCTTTGATTTGACTGATAACCAAAGCTGAGTCCCCAAATACGACCAAAGATTTGATCCCCAAGTCTATAGCAGCCTTGAGACCAAAGATGTAAGCTTCATACTCAGCCATGTTGTTTGTGCAGCTAAAGCAAAGTCGGGCCGTGAAAGGTATGTGACAACCTTCCGGAGAAATGAGTACTGCGCCAATACCGTTTCCAAGCGCATTTGAAGCACCATCAAAGTACAGGGTCCATCGGGATCCCTTTTTGGGTCCGTCATACGATCCGTTATCTTCAATGCTGTCCAAATTCATGATGTCCTCGTCTGGGAAGTCAAATCTCATGGGTTGATAGTCTTCGATAGCCTGATGAGCCAGATGGTCAGCTAATACACTCCCTTTTATAGCTTTTTGGGTGGTGTACTGGATGTCATACTCAGTTAAGATCATTTGCCATCTAGCTATCCTTCCAGATAAAGCGGGCTTCTCGAAGATATACTTGATAGGATCCATTTTAGAGATCAACAAGGTAGTATGAGTCAGCATATACTGTCTTAGTCGGCGAGCAGCCCATACCGAAGCGCAGCAAGTTTTCTCGAGCAGTGAGTAGCGAGTCTCACAGTCGGTAAACTTTTTGCTAAGGTAATAAATAGCATGCTCTTTTCGACCAGACTCGTCATGCTGGCCCAAAACACACCCCATTGAGTTATCCAAGACGGTCAAATACATGATCAATGGTCTCCCTTCGACGGGTGGCATCAGAATAGGAGGTTCTAGCAAATACTCCTTGATTCTATCAAAAGCAGTTTGGCAATCGTCGTTCCATTCCACTACCTGAGCTTTTTTCAAGAGTTTGAAAATTGGCTCACAGGTAGAAGTCAGATGTGAGATGAATCTGGCAATGTAGTTTATGCGTCCCAAGAATCCTCTAACCTCCTTTTCAGTACGTGGGGCAGGCATCTCTTGTATTGCTTTTACTTTTGCCGGATCGACTTCAATACCTTTGTTACTTACAATGAATCCCAGAAGTTTACCAGACCTCACTCCAAAAGTGCATTTACTTGGATTCAGCCTGAGCTTGTATTCTTTTAACCTGGCAAACAGCTTCTCCAGATGCTCAAGGTGCTCTTCCTCCGTTTGTGACCGAGCTATCATATCGTCTACGTAAACTTCAATCTCATGATGTATCATGTCATGAAATAAAGCTACCATGGCGCGTTGATAGGTTGCCCCTGCGTTCTTCAGCCCGAACGACATCACCTTGTAACAGAAAGTGCCCCATTGTGTGACAAAAGTTGTTTTCTCCATATCCTCGGGAGCCATTTTGATTTGATTGTAGCCCGAGAATCCGTCCATGAAGGAAAACACTTTATGCTGAGCTGTATTGTCGATCAAGATGTCAATATGAGGTAGCGGGAAATCATCTTTAGGGCTGGCCCTATTCAAATCCCGGTAGTCCACACACATTCTGACTTTGCCGTCTTTCTTAGGTACTGGCACAATGTTAGCGACCCATTGAGGATAGGACGTAACAGCCAGAAAGCCCGCATCGAATTGTTTCATTACTTCTGCTTTGATCTTTTCAGACATGTCAGGCCTCATTCGGCGAACTTTTTGCTTGATCGGTGGACAGTCTTCTCTTGTGGGGAGACGGTGAACCACGATGTCTATGTCTAAACCTGGCATGTCTTCATAGGACCAAGCGAAGATTTCAACATACTCATTCAACAACTGTACCAAGCGCTCCTTGACTTTTGGTTCCAGATTGGCACCCACTTGCACCTCCTTCTGATCCTCCTCGGTTCCCAAGTTAACAGCTTCCAATGGCTCTTCATGCGGTAAGATGGCCCTTTCCTCTTGTTGCAGAAGCCTGGCTAGTTCCCCGGGTACTTCATAACCTTCGTCATCTTCATACTCGGCTAGATTGACCAGATCTTCAGAGTTATTGAAAGATACAGTAGAATAGTCACCCATGGAATCTGGAGTGGATGAGTACCTGCATTGGTGAGTGTGGGTGTGTGTAAGGGATAGCCATCCTTAAACAAAAAATGCAAAAGGAAGGAAAATGAACATAAGCAGTTTATCAAATGAAAAACGTCCAATGAATCATTAAACATGGCATATGAATATGAAAAATAATCAAAATCCTTACAAGTGGACCTACATGCCTCGGGCAAGGCAGGAGGTGAAAAGATAGTGTGCGGATTGTTTGAAAGTAAAATATTACAGACCAAATAGGAAATGTTTAACAGATAAATTACTGATGAATAAAAGTGATGGGGACAAAATCCTTAGCCTCCCAATTGCTCAATCCTCCTCTAACTGTTGGGTAAATCCACTCTTCAATGTTGCTTTCCTTGCCTTCATCTTCCAAGACGTTGATTCCGTAGGGAGAAATTTTGACTGGCGCCCTTTCAATCTTCGACCGGCGCATAGCTTTCTGGCCAGCGGCTGTGAACCCTAATCCAAACTTGTCAGTCTTGTGCGGAAAGTCGGGTAACTGCCCCCATGCTGAATTCTTCCCTTCTTTGACTGCAGCCCTTGCATCCTCCAAAGATGCCATCCTGGCCATTTGTCTTGGTGTCTCAGCTGCCAACTTTGCCACTGCTATTTCAGGAAGAACTTCTTCGAAATGTTGAAACGGTGTCTCAATAAACTCTCCTTCAACCTCCACATACCGGAAAGAATTTAAGTGGCTAATCATGTACTCTTCTTCGCCGTGAACCGTGATGATCTTTCCCTTGACAGGATACTTCAGCATCTGATGCAAGGAGGAGGTGACTGCCCCAGCATGGTGTATCCAAGGTCTACCCAACAGGCAGGAGTATGATGTACGGATGTCCATTACATAGAAAGTGGACTTAAATACCTCAGTACCTATCTTGATGGGGATTTCAACCTCTCCGTGGACCATTCTCTTCGACCCATCGAAAGCTCTGACGACAATATCACTCGGCTTCAATTCCAACCCTTCGCAATCTAGCCGGTCCAGGGCCTTCTTAGGCAAAACATTCAGCGATGAACCGGTATCAGCCAAAACATGTGCAAGGGTGGTTCCGCGACACTTGATCGAAATATGCAAAGCATCATTGTGGTTTCGGCCCCTGGGAGTTAGGTCGGCATCAGAAAAACCTAATCCATTGTCCGTAGTCAGGCTAGCCACACAATGTTGGAATTGATCCGTAGAGGTTTCCTGGGGCACATGAGCTGCCTTCAGAAACTTAATCAAAGCTTGAGCGTGCGCTTCTGAGCAAAGCAGTAGTGCCAGCATGGAGATCTTGGAGGGGGTTTGCCCCAACTGTTCCACCACATCGTAATCACTTCTCTTGATTATCCTCAAAATCTCGTCCATTTCCTTCTTGGAGGCTTCCGGGATCACCAAGGGTTGAGCCCTCGTCCTGACGGGCTCATCTTGTATTCCCTTTCCTTTATCAACAATGGTAGGAGAGACAGCACTAGGAACAACGACTTCTTCAATCAAAGGGGTTCTAGCAGAGAGTTTTATTGGTGCAGGGATGACTTCTTTAGCTGATGAGGGTCCAAAGACTGCTCTTGGAGGGGCAATCTCTGGAGAAAATATTCTCCCGCTCCTGGTGATTTTGCTGGTGCCTGCAATGTTACTAATGCTGGCTCCTTCATCATCCGAACTTTCTTCAATTACTTCGACTTGCTTGATACCATGGTAGTAGATGTCACCACCATAGTTCCAAGGTATCGATTTCTCAGAAACATAGGGAACAAGCCCCGGCATTGTTATCTTCAAAGGTATAGATTTTGCAGCTGGTGTAATCTTAACAGGCTTTTTGACGGCCTTGGAAAGACTGGCGTGAATGGTTATGATCGAGACATTTTCAACATGAACTGGAACAGCAGAAACTTTTTCGAACAAAATTTTCCGGCTATCCATAAGGCCCTGGATGCCTTTCCTTAATAGCGGACAATCAAACGGCAGAGAGTGGCAACAGTAGCAGTCTTCTTTACATCCCGGGAAGATCCCGACCCTTAACAAATTCAACTTAATGGTTAGCAGTGGAGTAGTCAGATCATTGATGTCAGCAACATACAAATCCTCTTCAATGGCATTGATATTTCGGTCGTGCTTCGGCATAGGTGCAGATATCACATTGGGCTTCTCTGGAGCGTCAAACTCTACCTCCTTAGCCTCTATCAGGTCTTGGATCTTATGCTTGAGTGCCCAACAATCATTGGTGTCGTGTCCAACACTGTCCGAATGATAGGCGCATTTAGCGTTGGCATGATAATGCGGGGAGGACGTATTCACATTCTTTGGCGCCTCCTTGATGGTGGCAAGATTCAACTTCAAAAGATGGGGAAGCACTTACGCTGGAGTCATATTATTACGGGTGAACTGCCGTTGTGGCCTTTCCACCCGTTGTTGATTTGGTCTGGACTGGTTATAGCGTGGCTGCTCACTCGGAGTGTTTTGAATCATTACGGCCCCCACAGTTGGCCGACGCTCCATCTTCCCCGCTCTTCTCTGAGAATATACCACAGCTGTCTCCTTCTTAAAAGGCTTCTTCTCAACACTTGTAGCAGCACCCTTCTGAATCTTTCCTGACTTGATACCAGCTTCTATTCTTTTGCCGGTTAAGATCAAATCGGTAAACCCTGCGGAAGAGTTACCAATTAGATGATTGAAAAATGGCCCAGACAAGGTCCCAAGAAACATATCGACGAGCTCACGATCGGTTAAAGGAGGCTGCACCCTTCCAGCCAAATCCCTCCATTTTTGTGCATATTCTTTGAATCCCTCACTTGTTCCTAGTGACATACCCTGAAGTTGGGTACGAGTAGGAGCAAGATCAGAATTATACTGGTATTGTTTGTAGAAAGCGGTGGCCAAATCTTCCCAATTTCTGACACTGGTTCCTTCTAGCTGATAAAACCACTCCAACTGAGCTCCCGATAGGCTGTCTTGAAAGAAATGAATCCAGAGGTTTTTATCTGCCGTATAGGGTTGAATTTTTCTCACGTAGGACCTGAGATGCATTTTGGGACAGGACAGACCATCATACCTTACAAACACTAGCACTTTGAATTTTGGAGGAATCACAATTCCGGCAACCAAGCCCATGTCTTCAAAATCCAAACCCGGTACCCTTTGCAATTCCATGGCAGCCAATCTGTCTTCTAAACCCTTGTACTTATCATCAGCTGGAGGGTATTGTTGGTCAGAATAATCTTCATCCTCTTCAACTTCTTCCTCCTCCGCATCAGACTCGGAAGGCACCGCAACTCGATCTCTTTTACTAGTCCCTTCATCAGAAGTAGGAGGGAATTCAAGCACCCTCCGAGCTTCTCTGTCAAATCTTCTCCCCAAAGTAGCCACTCCGACCCTCTTCTTCTTCTTCACTGGGTCCTTGCTCTCCAAATGAGCCTTGATATCCTCTTGACTTTTAACCAAAGTCATCAAGAGTTGCTGGAACTGTGCATTCTGGGCTTGTAGGTCTTTGATTGTTTGCTCGAGATCCATCCTATTGTAATAAACAACAGGCAGATAAGGAAACCTGGAGTGAGACCTGCTTATGCACATGATGAATGGTATGCTGATGTATGCAATGCATTCAAGGATTTAGGACATTCAAAATTGTTTCAGACAAAGAAGAACGCACGTCATATTAATAAGAAGAAATTTGTTAGTACATAAATGCCCCATGGGCCAAATGTTACAAAATAAACTTCTCAAGGCAGAAAGACATTGCGCATCCTCTTTGGTGCGATGTATGTGTTGAGGGCCTCTTGCTCGTGGAGTCGGCGTGTAAGATCTAGAACCTTCTTTTCACTGGCGTAGTAGCTAGCTTCAAAAGTGTTTCGTTCCTCCTTGAGCTGAATCCAACTTTTCTGCATTTCCTCCCATGATGTAGGCATGTCTGGATGCAGGATGGTGTAGGGAACCTCTCCTTCATTGACGGGCTCTTTAATCACAGGGAGTACATGAGGATAAGGCATCATTAGACTTTGGGCTCGGGCTCGTACCCACTTGAGATAGGGCTCAAGAGGGATGGAGTTCTTGTGTCCCAGAGTCTTGCTATCAACCTTGTTGAGTTTTCCCCAAGCTCTGATGAATCTTTGGCGGAGTCCTTGCGCATCGTTGTCGAAGTCAAAAACTAGGCTAGGAATCAACATGTCATGAGGGCCATCCCTCCGGGCATATCCAAATTGCCTCAAAGCTAGGCAAGGATTGTAAGTAATACCTCCTCTGATTCCAAGTAAAGGAACATTAGGAAACTCTCCACAATGATCGACGATGATGACATTTTCTCTGGACCGAGAACACCAATGCACATTAGAATGAGTGAGAGTCATCAACCGTTGGGACCACCTTATACCTTGGTCATTCTTCAAGACAGATTGTGGAAGGTGCGAAATAAACCACCTTGTAAGGAGAGGAGTACAGCACATGAGAACACCCCTCTTTCTCATTGTTCGTGTGTAAAATGAGTGAAGAATGTCCCCAAGCAATGTTGGTATCGGATTTCTGGACAAGAAGATTTTGACGGCGTTGACATCTACCAATTGGTCAGGATTTGGGAACAAGACCAACCCATAGATAAGGAGGGCCACAATCTCTTCAAAGGCTTGTAGATCCAATGAATTCCAACATTCTTGTGCCTTCTCAAACAAGAATTTTGCTAAGAATCCTTTGACGCCGCTTCTGGTTTCCCAATGCCCCTTGATGTCGGATGGTTGTAGATGTAATGCTCGAGCAACATCTTCCGGCTTTGGTTCCTTTTCCGTACCGTTGAAGGGTAGTTGATTGAGGATAGGAATTCTTAGGAGTTGAGAAAACTCCTCCAAAGTGGGCACCAACTGGTAATCAGGGAAAGTGAAACAGTGGTGAAGAGGGTCAAAGAATTGGAATAGCACCTTCATCATATCTTCTTCAATGTTGGTGTTGACTAGGCTGAGCAGTCTACCATGTCTTTCACTGAAGGATGAATTTTCCGGAATTCTTGAAGTGATCTCTTTGAGTTGAGGAGAGATCCTCACAAGGTTGACTTGGATGGTATTTCTTCGAGGAATTTCCATGATCTACAAAACAGGAACAAAGATGAAGATCCAAACCCTTGAAATGGTTAGTGAATGCATATGATGCTTTATGATGTTCATGATGTATGCACAAGACATATGTACAAGCAAATCACACCAAACCCTAGTTTCAGGCTTGCATGGGGTTTCATAGGTAAGTACCCTCTTGAGTGTAGTTGGCTTAAAAACCTGTCCTATAAATAGTAACCGGGTTCTAAGGAGCTCAATATCACTGGATTGTTTTCATTGTTCATTGTTTTGGTTTAGCCACTTAACTAGCGACCAAAATATTCCAAGAAAACAACCCTCAATGAGTGTAGTATCGAGTATCTACCAACTTCGGACTGCACCAAAGCCGGTCATCTCACTACTCCTAATAAAAGGCCAAGATAGTCAAGTAAGGTTCTAGGTCATTAACGCTTAGTGACATCACTCAGCGGCCCCGTACTCTCCTTGATTGAACTCAAGGGTTACCGGTACTCACAAATATGTTGCACT
The DNA here is from genome assembly GCA_948472305.1 of Vicia faba. Classification (NCBI taxonomy): domain Eukaryota; kingdom Viridiplantae; phylum Streptophyta; class Magnoliopsida; order Fabales; family Fabaceae; genus Vicia; species Vicia faba. The sequence goes on from OX451739.1 coordinate 747,121,587, forward strand.
AATATAGCTATTGCTTAGACCGTGTCGGTATACCCCGCACAGTTTCCACAACGTATTGCTATCTATGAATGTTTCCCAAATCCGGGTATAGGATTTCAAGCCCAAACAAGAGAACCATAAGAGGTAAAGCAAGCAAAGCAAACAATTAATCATGCAAAAAGGGTGATCTAAAAACCCTAAGGTAACCCCACTTTTAAAGTCTGTCCCCAGCAGAGTCGCCAGTTCTGTGATACGGTGGGAGAACTGACTAGTGTTTTGCGTTCGTTTTCGCACTTGTGCGGTTGAGCAAGAGTCGCCACCGACTTTTTACTTTATCCTAAAGGAAAGGTTAAAAAAGCACAGCAAAAACCTTTTGAGATATTTCGTGGGTTCGGGGGGTAGATTATGAAAAGGGAAGGTATTAGCACCCTTTTCATCCATGGTTATCCATGGGCTCTTAGTTACTTGGTTTTTTAGATCACTTGCCTTGATTTTTGATTGCTTGAAAATGGTGTGTGTGGGTGCTTTTGAAAATGTTTTGGAAGAAGATGCCTTGTCTTAGGCTAACCTTGTAACAATTCTTTACTCGAATGTTTTACAAAGGCGTGTATCTTTTCGAAAAGATGTTTCAAAATGTTTTGAGAGTTTGTTTTGAAAGTGTTGTGGATTGTGGTTTTTTTTGAAAAGAAGGCAAGCGTTTTTGTAAATTGATCTCAAGTAACTAAGAGTTTTGCCTACCCTATTGTACTCAAAGGTTTTTTTGTCATGTTTTAACCCTTTTTAACAATTTTGTTCCACCATTGAAATTGATGGACAATCTTGCGTTTAGGAAGTTTATTCGGGACGGGCGCGGGTCATCGTATGGACCATGAATGCAATGATGCCAAGTGTCTTTGGCAATTTGCTTTGAAGGGACTATGATCATTCCGTTTAGGCAACATTCGAAGGCGTCATCGAGGGACTTATGATCATTTGAATTGGTTTTGCCAAAGAGACTCGACGTGCAAGCATGGCCCATTTTGGAAGGCAACATGTGGGATTACCCTAGGGGGTGCAAGTGTGATTGTGTATTGATTTCATGTATTTGTCTTGTGTTAGGTTATCTAGCGTTTGATTTTATGCACATGCAAACCCTAGGTCTAATCATGGCATAATTGAAAGCGGTAAAATTGCGAAAATGTAAAATCTATGCTATTACAAAATAGTATCTGGGAATGGGGGTACAAATTTATGAATGGGGATGAGACTTAGGATCATAGTGTCCAACAAATTAACCAAATCGAACCAATCAAGTGTAAGTATAACGAATGTCAATATGAGCAAACGTATAATGTATCAAAATGCCAGTGTATTGTGTAGGTGTATAGAATTATTTACATGTGCGATAATGTGGAATTAAAGTATATTAGGGTATTTGTTTAATTAATCTCGTATTTTGTATTTAGATATGTACAATAGAAAATGTTTTAATCGTATGTTCAAGTTTTAATTAAAAAAATGTACCATTGTTTATTATATAAAAAGGTTTTAATTAAGGGTTTAAGAGTTTAATATAAAAAAAAATATTTTATCTATTATGTATGAATATATATTTTAAAAGAAAAAGGAGATTTTTCAATTTTAACTATATGATAAAAAAAAATGTATGATATGTACAAGATTATATTTAAATTAAACGTTTTAAAAATTATGTACAAAAGAAAATAATGTTTTAATTAAATGAAAAGAAGAATGTTTTTCAATTATATTGTAAATATTAAAAAAATGTAAGAAAATGAAAAATGTATTTTGTATTAATATGATTTTGTAAAAGAAAAAGAGAAAAAAGAAATATTGTTTATGTAATATAAAGAAAAGGGGTTAGTGTTAAATAAAACGTTTTGTTAAGGAAAAAATCTTAATGGGCTTTGGTCAATGCAGAATGGGCGAGGCCCGTTTGGGGGTCAGAATAATTTAGGGTTTGAGAATTGTTATTCAGTTTGACAAAAGGCTTTAGGGTTTGGACAGCGCCGTTCGTACTTTTCTTCTTCGTCTTCTCCGTTTGTCTTTGGCCGTTCTGAATGCTGAAACGAAAGTCTCCGCCCAGAGCCACCAGCGACCTCCACCTCTTTCTCCTCCCAATGACATCACCGTGGCAATCGTTCTGAGGTACAAGTCATCTCCTAATTTCGTTAGGGTTTTTTTTTACGATTTTTGCGTGTTCGTGATTTTTGATTACTGATTCTTACTCCAATTTATTGTTGTGTCTTTGAGGCATATGGTAGAATTTAAGAGAGGAGGGAAAACTACCTGGATGGAGGGAAGAAAGAGGAGGAGGGTGCTCAGGAGGCTCAGCGCTGGAGGGCTTGTACGATGAGGCTGGCTTGGACGATCTTGGTACCTCTGTATCTTTTCTCCTTTTGCTTATGGTTTCGTGATGATTTGAACTGAAAATCTCCTTCTTCTTCCCTTTCGCTTTTACTGTCTGCTTGTTGCCTCTTCTTCTGCCTTGTATTGTCTTGAATGATACGCTTTTGGTGTTTGTTTTCCCACCCTGTGATGAACTCAGAGTTCTGAGGGGGTTTTGCTTGTATGCTGGTGTTGCTTTCTGAGCTTGATGCCTGTGCACATCTTTTCCTTCTCTCTCACAGTTGCCTAGAGTTTGTATGCTTTTGAACGATTGTTTATGGCCTATGATGAAGAATTTCTGAGGCCCAGGGTTTAGTTTTGATTCAGATGAGGCTCTTTGGATTAGGCAGACTGTGATGGTTTAAGCAGGTTTTTGACAGGCAGGGTGATACTGGACTTAGTTTAGGACAAGTTTTGTGATTGCTTCAGGCAGGTATCATGGTTTGGTAAGTTTGTATGGTATATGGATTTGACGAGGCTTTTTTGTTTTTTCTTTTTTGAGACATGTACAGGCTTTTGCTGGTTTATATGCTTAAGCGGTTGGCTTCAGTGTGTGGTATATTTGCATATGCTGGTTTTGATGTCATGGCTCTTTTATATCAGGTTCTGAGTTTTGAGATGTGTTTATGGTTTCAAGTTTGGAGGCTTGGGCTTAACAGGGTTTTTGTTGTTAGGCTTGACATGTTTACTGGTTAGGCTTCAGTTTTTTTTTTGTAACTTTTTGTTTTTGGTAAAACTGGAACAGGCTTGAGGTTGTGAACGATGTAGGCAAGGTGTTGATTCTTTTGCCAGCTTTGGAGTTGTATGTTTATATCTTTGTGATCTTGGTCTCTTGGCTCAATCAGGTTTTCTTTTAAGCTCAATATATTTTCTTTTGTTTTTTTTGTCGTTTTTTCTCTTGGTCTTTGGCGCCTAATACTTGTTCAAACCTTGGTATTTCTTCTTGATCCAAGTTGCCGGGTAGTTTTGCAAAGTTTTTTGGCACTTTTCTGTTTTGGTAATTGACTCTGCTGTGTACTTCTGCCCAATTTTGAGTAATACTGAATTAATGCTTCTTTTAGCCTTTGCCTTACTGTCTTATTGCAGTTTGTATTTTCCATGTTCTTCTATGTCTCAAGCCTAAACCTGTAAGCCTAAACACTTTTCTCTCTCTTTTTCTCTCTCCAGTACAGTATTTAGCATATTATATTGCTTGACATGTACTTCTTCTGAAAAAGTAATGGCCTATGGAAATGATGAAGCTGGAAATTGTTTTCTTGTAATACATGTTGCCTCTGCATTTTATATCTTCCAGATTTTGTACTTCTTGATATCTTCTTTTTGCTAGCTCGGGTAGCCTTGTGACAGCATTTTGGCAGAAAGTTGAATTTGGTCTTTGTTTGGCAATTCAGTTTGTAACTTGGACTTTGGTTATTTGCCTATGCTGTCTTGCTTTTGAACTATGCAGTTTTGACAGTTTGAAATGTGCAATTTTAACTTTGTGCATTCATTTAATTTGCAAACATTTTCACCCTTCTCTGTGAACCGGGAGAAATCCCGTGATTTGCAGAGAGGGCCAACTGATCCTGGCCGTTGCTTTTAATGATGAGTCTAAATTTATCTGTCTCTTTAATTTACTTATCTGCTTTTTGACTTTCTCTTTTTTCCTTTTGCAGATGAAAAAATGGAGCACCGGAACGAAGTGAAGAACGAAGAATTAGAAATAAATAGGATAGTTTTCCCCTTTATTTAAATTTAAATCAATGTAAAAAAACAATGTTTGTAATTTAAATTCCAAACATCAATTGTACATTTAATTTTAAAGATAAATAAAAGTTCCCATTATCCAATTTAATTCTATTTTCTCCTTATCGTTTATTTATTTAAAACTCTTTGAATCGAAACAATTGAAAAATAAATTTCAATCATTCAATTTAGAATAATAAATAACTTAAATAAAACAATGTCTTAGTAATATTGATCAATTAAAACTGTCTTTTCCAATATCCAAAACAAAGCAGCAGTTAACCAAAATAAACTGATCAAGCGCATTCCTTTTTTCACTAATTCTTTTGCCAAGCACTGTAATTCCAAACTGCATGTTTCTTTTGACTGACTCAAACAAATCAACGTGAATTCAAACCAACTGCCTCTTTTACTGATTAAATCAAAACAAGCGAATCCAAACCGAATCTTGGAAAATCTTGCAAAGTGCTGTGGAATTTTAATTTTGCTGAGAATATGCCCATAAAACCTTAATTCTTGATTAAATGCCAAATAACGTTTGCCTGATCAAAATGCGCCAGAATCAACCAAAAACCCTAAGCCAATTGCTTGAACTGTTCTAGGGCCATGAAAACCAGTAAAACCCTAATTTTGCTTGACTGACAAGAAAAGTCCGTTTGTCCGATTCTTGAGCCAGTTTGAAAAATCAGGAAAGGCTTGAAATTGAGATTTCTTGTGGAAAAAATGCGAGGGCAAAATTTGGGGTACAACAAAGAGAAATTATGACATGGTCTTGCTCAGATGCGTGGATAGACACGAAGCAGACATGTTGATGCATGAGATTCATGAAGGTTCATTTGGAACTCATGCTAATGGACATTCGATGGCTAAAAAGATGCTAAGGGCAGGTTACTATTGGTTGACAATGGAATCTGATTGTTGCAAATTTGCAAAGAAGTGCCATAAATGCCAGATTTATGCAGATAAGATCCATGTGCCTCCGACACTTCTCAATGTAATTTCCTCCCCATGGCCTTTCTCTATGTGGGGTATTGACATGATCGGGATGATAGAACCCAAAGCTTCGAATGGACACCGTTTCATTTTGGTAGTGATTGACTACTTTACCAAATGGGTAAAGGTTGCTTCTTATGCCAATGTTACCAAACAAGTGATTGTGCGTTTCATCAAAAACAATCTGATATGCCAGTATGGTGTGCTGAGTAGAATCATCACTGACAATGGCTCAAATTTGAACAATAAAATGATGACAGAACTGTGTGAAGAATTCAAGATTGTCCATCATAATTCATCTCCATACAGGCCAAAGATGAATGGGGCTGTTGAGGCTGCTAATAAGAATATCAAGAGAATTATCCAGAAAATGGTTATTACTTATAAGGATTGGCATGAAATGCTCCCTTTTGCTCTGCATGAATATCAAACATATGTCCGCACTTCAATAGGAGCAACCCCGTTCTCCCTGGTATATGGAATGGAAGTTGTACTCCCTGTTGAGGTAGAGATTCCCTCGTTACGTGTGATAATGGAAGCCAAGTTGACAGAGGCTGAATAGGTCCAGAACAGGTTTGACCAATTAAATTTGATTGAAGAGAAGAGAATAACAGCTTTGTGTCATGGGCAGTTATATCAGAAAAGAATGAAGAAAGCATTTGATAAAAAGGTCAAACCTCGTGAATTCAGAGAAGGCGACCTCGTGCTCAGGAAGATCATGTCTTTTAACACTGATTCTAGGGGAAAGTGGACTCCCAATTTTGAAAGCCCGTATGTTGTCAAGAAAGCCTTCTCTGGTGGTGCATTAATTCTTGAAACTATGGATGGCAAGGAGTTCCCACGTCCCATGAATGCTGACGCAGTCAAGAAATACTTCGCCTAAAGAAATAAAAGAACAGCTCGCTAAGTTGAAAACCCGAAAGGGCGGCTTAGGCAAAAAGGAGCGTCTCGGTAGGCTAAAAACCCGAAAGGGCGGTTTATGCAAAAATTAGAGACATAAACAGAATAAATTTCCCGCTAAGTTGAAAACCCGCAAGGGCATCTTAGGCAAAAGTTAGGGATTTTTCTTGGCAAGTAACTACGTCAGACAAGACTTGATCGTTGAAGCAACAATCTTCTCGGATCCTCACCATACTTCAACAATAGCTGCTGCTCAGGACTTCAAAAGTTGTTAGGGGAATGGCGGTCATTGTATCTCAATGTATCTTTTCCATTATATATTACCATTTCCCAAACTTTGTAATCATCCATGGAGTCTCTCCATTCGCAGACTACCATTCTATTAATAAAATTCGAGCTTTTGCCTAATTCTCTGTGTTCTTATTTTTATTTAGCTTGAAAAGACTTCATTTATTACTGATAATAACTTTCAAAGAAAAAAGATTTAAAAAAAAACAAAATTGACTTTTCAAAAAGAAAGACATCTTTACAATTCAATTTACTTTGGGAGTTGTGATGAAACAATGACAACAAAAATGGCGATCCCTGGAATGAACAAACTCCGGTTGTTTTAAGAATATTTACTTCCTTCGTGAAGGCTTTTCTCAGGTCATCTTGTTGGTATATGTGCAATCTTTGTGTGTTTCTCAGATAATTAAAGACGATACCAGTTGGCGTAAGGTACAGTATTAGGTTTGTGATCCCATGATCCTCGGCCAAGTCTTGGTTCGCTTTTGATTTTGGGTTTGCATGGTCAGAAGCCTCTGTCCCAGGTTCCCCAGCGAAGTTTTCCCTCATATGATGAAAGGTTTTATTCCCTTGGTGTGCTAAGATATCGCTCTTTTTGCAGTATTGGCATTAGTGTTGACTTCTTGATCTCCCAGGAAGACTACACCAGGGCATCTTTTATTGGAATAGGTTTGGTTGATATGAAGACTCAATCCAGTATTTTCCAGTGAAGGCCTTGTTTATTTGATAGAAGTCGTTTTTCCCCAGTGAAGAACGTATCTTGGTTTCCCCTCGATGATGTGGTGTCAACCTCCCCAATGAAGTCAGCATGAAGTCCCCGGTAGAGGTCTCGATGATGAAGTATTGTCTCCCTTAGTGAAGTCCGTATGTTTTTCTTCCTTCAAAGTGGGCCTGATTTCCCCAGTGAATGTTTTGACAATTTGGTTTCCATTTGCCTTATTCACAATCAGTATCGAAATCCCCAGTAGGAGTACGGACTATGAAACATTTGTTTTCCCCATGGAAGTCTGTGTGTTATTCCCTGGGAAGGTTATCCCAGGGCATCTCTTGTTGGAATGAGTATTCATGATGAAGTTTTCAATCCTCAGTTTTTTTTTCTCCAGGGAAGTGGGTTTGAATTCCTTAGTGAGGTTTGGTTGTCTCGGCGTCAGTCTGCTTTATTTGAGACTAGTTTTTTAATCTTCAGTAGGCACGTTGTTTTTGGAAAACTAGTTTCTCCGATGAAAACGAAAGAAAGATGTTCTATCCCGGTATCTGTTCGATTTAGCTACATCCGGATTATGTTTCTCCTCAGTGAAGTTAGGACAGACAATAGGTTTAGTTTTCGCAGTTGCTTTTACCTTTCTTGGATTGATCTTTCTGGTTGAAGTTTAGCCCAATGTTGTTGGTACCTGGGGCAGTTTTGTTTAATTATGTATCCTTTTACCAGCATATGCACGATATCACTCATACATTCATACATGCATCATGCATTGCTACAAACCATTTTTCATTGACATTGTGTTCTAACCTTCCTGCAGCGCTCCTTGCTTAGGTGGATTCGGTTTTCCCTCTTGAGTTTATTTCTCAAAGGATGTATCTTCGTTGGTCGTCTTGCTCCAGTGTGTTTCTAATTGGATTCGTGGTTGCATGACAATATTATTTACTCTGGATTTCTGAGGAATTTGAGCTTTGATTTGTGCATTTATTTTGCATGAGAAGACTTTATCTCTTCAGCAGGAATAATGTGGCATTTCCCCAGGAAGTCATATCTCATTTCCCCAGGAAGTCATATCTCTTTCCCCGGGAAGCCACATTTCTTTCCCCAGAAATTCGTTTCTTTTTGCAATCCTCCATGATAACAAGCAACAGGTATCTTTGTTTGAGCAACTCGTGCTTCCCTGTACAAGTCGACGTAACTTTTTTTTGCTATTTCCTCTATGAGTGGTTAGCTTGCAGTCCGTCGTCAGTTTACGCCAGTGGATGGCAAGACTTTCAAATTCACAGAAATTGCTCGTTGTGAAATCTTCGCAAGTGGAAGTCTCTTTATTTGAGACAGCTTACATATTACCCTTTCCAGGCGGAATTCCTTGGTTAAGGAAGAAGTTGAGACCCGTTCTAGGTGAAACACCAGAAGTTTGGGGAACATATGATATTTTCAAAATCTACCTTCAGTGAACGTTGGTAGTGCATCGGCAGTGAACGTCGGTGTTTCTTATCTTTTTGCTATCATCACTGAACAGTGGTAGGTCCTCGTCAGTGAACGGCGATGGTATGATATTTTCAAAATCTACCTTCAGTGAATGTTGGTAGTGCATCGACAGTGAACGTCGGTGTTTCTTATCTTTTTGCTATCATCAGTGAACGGTGGTGGTTCCTCGTCAGTGAACGGCGATGGTATGATATTTTCAAAATCTATCTTCAGTGAATGTTGGTAGTGCATCGGCAGTGAACGTCGGTGTTTCTTATCTTTTTGCTATCATCAGTGAACGGTGGTGGTTCCTCGTCAGTGAACGGCGATGGTATGATATTTTCAAAATCTACCTTCAGTGAACGTTGGTAGTGCATCGGCAGTGAACGTCGGTGTTTCTTATCTTTTTGCTATCATCAGTGAACGGTGGTGGTTCCTCGTCAGTGAACGGCGATGGTATAATATTTTTAAAATCTACCTTCAGTGAACGTTGGTAGTGCATCGGCAGTGAACATCGGTGTTTCTTATCTTTTTGCTATCATCAGTGAACGGTGGTGGTTCCTCGTCAGTGAACAGCGATGGTATGATATTTTCAAAATCTACCTTCAGTGAACATTGGTAGTGCATCGGCAGTGAACATTGGTGTTTCTTATCTTTTTGCTATCATCAGTGAACGGTGGTGGTTCCTCGTCAGTGAACGGCGATGGTATGATATTTTCAAAATCTACCTTCAGTGAATGTTGGTAGTGCATCGGCAGTGAACGTCGGTGTTTCTTATCTTTTTGCTATCATCAGTGAACGGTGGTAGTTCCTCGTTAGTGAACAGCGATGGTATGATATTTTCAAAATCTACCTTCAGTGAACGTTGGTAGTGCATCGGCAGTGAACGTCGGTGTTTCTTATATTTTTGCTATCATCAGTGAACGGTGGTGGTTCCTCGTCAGTGAACAACGATGGTATGATATTTTCAAAATCTACCTTCAGTGAACGTTGGTAGACATCGGCAGTGAACGTCGATGCTTGTTATCCTCCTCTCTGGTTCTATTCTTTTGGTCCACCAGTGATTTATTTTCCTGGTGGGGTTGCTCCTTTGTTTCTTCATTTTTGTGGCATCTCCAGTGTTACTTTGCGTCTCTATAGTCAACACAAGTTCGAACCTTACCATCCTTCTTCAGTACCGGAACCACGTTGGCCACCCACTGTGGGTAAGAAGTAACTGCTAGAAAAACGGTGTCAAACTGTTTCATAACCTCAGCCTTGATTTTCTCGGACATCTCCGGGCGCATTTGACGCACTTTCTGTTTCACTGGAGGACAATCTTCCTTTGTAGGCAGGCGATGAACCACAATATTGGTATCCAACCCAGGTATATCTTCATAAGACTAGGCAAAGATCTCAACTTAGTCACGCAGCATCTGAATCAACCGTTTCTTAATGCTAGGCTCCATATTTGCACCGAACTTGACCTCTTTCTTGTCTATCTCTGTACCCAGATTCACTGATTCCACCGGCTCTTCATACGGCTGTATGGCCCTCTCTTCCTGAAGTAGCAATCTAGCAAGCTCACCAGGCACTTCGCAATCATCTTCACCTTCGTCTTCGGCTATGTTGATCGGACTTTCGAAGTCATAACTGGCAGTAGCAGAGTCATTATCAGTGGGATCCAGAGTGGATGTAGAACTGTATATGTGAGTGTGTGTAAAATAGCTGTTTTACAATATATAATAAAATAAAAACAAGGAGCGCAAAATTTGAAATGCAAAAAACGTCCAATGCTTTTATTAATGATATATGGAGATGACAAATATCAAGCCCTCACAAATAAAGCCACGGTGCCTCGGGTAAGACACCGGGCCGTAAAGTTTAAAATTGTCTATTACAAACTTAAAACAAAAGTCTCATTACTGGGTAATAACAGAAACGGGCATAGAATCCTTCGATGTCCAATTGCTTAATCCACCATCAGCAGTCGGGTATATCCAGCTGTCAATATCAAACTCTTCATCATCGTCCTCCATAGCATTCACTCCCGCGTCATGTTTAGGCATAGGTGTCGTTATGACATTAGGCTTTCCAAGAGCTTCGAACTCAATCTCCTTAGCATCAATCAAGTCATGTACCTTATTCTTCAAAACCCAGCAGTCATTCGTATCATGCCCCGGGCTATCAGAGTGAAAAGCACAGCGGGCATTCGGATTGTACATGGGTGATGTTGTATTGGGATTCTTTGGGGCCTCCTTCGGAATCACCAAGTTGGTCTTCAATAACTGCGGCAGAATCTGAGACAGGGTCATATGAAGCTGAGTGAATTGTCTTCGCGGTCTCTCGGCCCTTGGCTGATTGTTGCACTGAGGAGCAACAGCAGGTCTTGATATAACAACCGCATTAACTGTTTGGCGGCGTTCAGGTTTGTTATGGTTCTTTGAGCTATAAACAGTGATGGATTCCTTCTTAAAAGGCTTCTTCTTGGTACTTGATGAAGCACCCTTCTGTATCTTGCCAGATTTGATACCGGCCTCAATTCTTTCCCTGGTCATAATCAGCTCTGTAAACCCAGACGATAAACTTCCAATTAGATGGTTGAAATACAGATCAGACAAGGTCCCCACAAACATATCCACTAGCTCCCTATCAACCAAGGGAGGTTTCACTCTTTCAGCAAGGTCCCTCCACTTCTGAGCATAGTCTTTGAAACCTTTGCCCGCACCCATAGACATACCCTGAAGTTGGGTACACGTGGGAGCAAGGTCGGCATTATATTGGTACTGGTTGTAGAAAGCAGCAGCCAAGTCCTCCCAATTACGGATACTAGTTCCTTCCAGCTGGTAAAACCATTCAAGCTGAGTCCCTGAAAGACTGTCTTGAAAGAAGTGGATCCAGAGGTTCTTGTCAGTGGTGTATGGCTGAATCTTTCTAACATACAAACAGAGGTGCAGTTTTGGGCAAGAAACCCCGTCGTATTTAGCAAAGATTGGTGCTTTAAACTTATGGGGAATCACCACCCCAGATGACAGACCCAAATCTCCAAAGTCCATACCAGGGACTTTCTGAACTTCCACCGCGCTCAACCGGTCTTCCAGTTGCTTATATCTATCCTCAGTCGGAGGATACTGGTCTTCATCGAAGCCAGTCTCGTTGTCGGAAACCACAGGGCTAGGAGCCCTCCTTTCTTCCTGATTATCTCCCCCTCCAGATGAGTGAGTCAAATCAACCTCTTCTCGCAAATTGTTTCCAAATCTGTGACCCATATTCAGTAGGACCGTCTTCTTCTTCTTCTTCTCTTTCATGATAAGGGTCTTCAGATCTTGCTGACCCTTAGCCAGGTTCATGAACAATTCCTGGAACTGGGCGTTTTGAGCTTGCAGAGCTTTGATGGCTTGTTCAGTTGATGTTTCAGAAGACATGATGCTGAAATAAACAGCGAAGAAGATGAGAAACCTGTAAGGGTACCTGTGATGAAGTGTATGGGAATGATATGCGTATGATATGATTTCAAAGACTTTAGGGATTCAAATTCGTAAACCAAAATGAAACACACTTTTATTAGATAAAACTTTGAATTCAATTGTTCAACAAATGCCTTTAAGGCGTTACAAGAAAGAAAAACTGAAAAGTAAATCAAAACTAGAAATAATTAAAAGACAATCAGCGCTCCCATGGTTGTTTCCCGTCGGTACGGACAAATTCGTTGAGGATCTGCTCGTTCTCCAGCCGCCTTGTCAATTTATGGATCTTCCGCTCTTGCTCGTGATACTTTTCTCTGTAAGTATCCCGCTTTTCTCTCAGCTGCATCCAAGACCTCTTTAATGCCCCAATGTCAGTAGGAATATATGGATGGAGGATGGTAGGTGGAACTCCTTCTTCATTAGCAACCTCAACAATTACAGGCAAGACAGCTTCGTCCGACATTCCCAGCTTTTGGGCACGGATTCGAACCCATCGGAGATATGGTTCCATTGGAAGAGAAGTCTTCACACCTAACTCGTGCGGATTAGACATGTGTACTCTATCCCAAGCTCATATGAACCTGCGGCGATGCTCGTCACTATCCCCTTGGAAGTCAAAGACAATGCTCGGCATTAGCAAATCATGAGGTCCGTCCCTCCTAGCTCGCCCAAACTGACGTAAGGCCAGACAAGGATTATATGTGATCCCTCCTCGAACTCTAAGTAGTGGAACATTGGGTTATTCCCCACAACGATCAATAATAGCCACTTCTTCCATGCCTTTAGTAGTCCAGATAATGTCAGTGTGAGCTAGGGACATAATCCTGTAGGCCCAACCCATGCCTTCCTTGTTCTTCAAAACTGATTTGGGGAGGTGAGAAATAAACCACCTTGCCAGCAATGGCGCACAGCACATAAGGTGTTGTACCCCAAATTTTGACCTAAGATACCATCTCCCATCTGCATCATTACATTGCAAGTGTTTTGGCCTATTTTTATCAATTTTCAAAGCAGTTTTTTTTAAATTCATAACTTTTTCAAGTCGAGAGCTGTTTATTGTTGAAACGCTAAATTTATTAATCGATCAATGCTAAAACAATGTTTATTTAATTATTTATTATTCTGAATTTAAATAATTGGAACTTATTTTTCAATTATTATATAAATTAAAGAATTATAAATAGTAAAGTAAATATTTGAAAAGAAGGTTATTAATTGATCAAACAATGTTTATTTAATTATTTATTATTCTAAGTTTAAATAATTGAAATTTTATTTTCAGTTATTATAATTTAGAAGAATTATAAATAATGAAGTAAATAATTGAAGAGAAGTTAATTGATCGATGATAGTTATTTAATTATTTATCATTCTAAATTTAAATAATTGGAATTGATTTTCAGTTATTATATAATTTAAAGAATTATAAATGATAAAATAAATAATTGCAAAGAAGAAAAGAATTAATTGGCAAAATATTGGAGTTTTATTCATTTTATTCTAATTGTTACAATTGTTGTTTAAATACCGTATTTACTTACAACGTATTCACAATGATAATTTTTACAATGTTTAAAATGAAATAAAAGCTATCCTAATTTTTTTCCTAAGTTCTAAATCTTCATCTTCTATCCAATACTTCTTTGATGCTCATTTGATTTTACCTGCAAAAGAATTAAAAGAAAAAGTCAGAAATGAATATAATTAAAAGCAGAAAATTAATTTAGCGTTCATCATTAAAAGCAAACGGCTGGAATCAGTTTTTTACCCTCTTTGCAAATCACGGGATTTCTCCCGGTTCACAAAAAGGGATGAATTTTTTTTTTATAAATATGAATGCACAAGTTAAAATTATGCACAAATTCAATATTTCAAAGTAAACTGCATAGTTCAAAACCAATTGCACAAATCCATTTTTTTTGTCAAAACTGCATTGTCAAAAAGCTTAGTTCAACAGCATATACAAATTCCAAGTCAAGTTACATGTTCAATGCCAATATGCAACGTAAACTGCCAAAATGTGGGAAGAAGTCAAAATACAAAGGCTCCATGCTGTACATGCAGATGACAAAGAGAACATGTGCAGTTTAAAACCAAATATGCAAGCAAATATATTTCTAATTCTCATCATTTTCCAGCTTTGCTTTTTCAGAACTTAAAAGTACATACATCATTTTAATGTCAACTGTACTAAGGAGAGAGAAGAGAGAAAGAGTGTGGGTTTACATGTTTTGGCCTTAGGCAGAAAAGGGATACAAAACAGAACAGCAGTAGCACAATAAGAAAAGAGGAAAGCATGGAAAAAGGATACAAACAAACTGAATAAAACAGTATAGAGTGCAGAAGTATCAGAGAAGAGTAGTAAAAAAAAATACTCAAAACCTGAATCATCCAAAGCCAAGAAAACCTCAAGGCCAACTAACTGATATAGCAACAACAAACCCTTCAAAAAAGAGGAGAGAGTTCATAACCTGTTTTCAAGCTTTCAAAACAAAAACTGTCAAACAAATACAAAACAAAATTCTCAAGGTCTCAAAGCAAAAAACCAGAACCTGCTGTCTCAAGACCAAACCAATAACTATGGCCTAAAAACCATAAAACCAGTTCACCCTGTTTCCATAACCTGCATGAACCAGTAAAATCTCACCAAAACACAACCAATATGGCCTAAAAACCATAAAACCAGTTCAACCTGTTTCCATCAACCTGCATAAACCAGTAAAGCCTCACCAAAACACAACCAATATGGCCTAAACCATAAAACCTGTGAATCTTGTCAAAGCCTAAAACCAGCCTCCAGGCCAAACCTGAAACCATAACCATTTCAAGGCCTAACCAGTAAACTCATCAAAAGGCCAAACCTGTTGAAATAAAAACCAGGCCAAACCTGAAGCAAATCCAGCCAAAAACACCATAAACCCTCAGATTCAAATCATACAGCAACCAACACAAGGCAACCATAAGAAAAGAAAGAAAATCAAACGTGTTCAAAGGCATTTCCAGCATATCATCATCAAAATCATCAAGGCAACATGAATTCTCATATAGAAGCATCATAGGATAGCAAACACATCAAGCTAGTCAAAACAATATTTCAACAATAGCATGTTCAAGGCAACGCAAAAGCCTCACAAATATTCATCATAGGCCAGTAAAAAAGGGCAACAGAAGCAAGGCCAAAAGAAGAGAGGAAAAGTATTCGAAGGCAACAGTCAAGCATCAAGCCCACAGAAGAAGAAGGAAAAGAAGCGTGTATGAGCAAAGCAAGGCAGGGTCAACAAAAATAAGAAACGAAATACCAGGAGTCCAGCCAAAGCCCAGCATCACGCGCCATCCCCTTGCCTTGGCCTCCTACGCACACCCCCAACCTTTCTTCCTCCGTCTCCAAAGGTAACGTTTTTTCCCTCTCTTTCTTTTGTACACCTCAAATAACCATTAATAGTTTGAAGTCAGAATCAAAGATCATAACATGCAGTAATGAAAACCCCAACGAAATAAAATGAAAATTGTTACCGTAAATCCGTTGCCCCTAGCGTCTCGTTGGAGGGAGGAAGAAGGTTGAGAACGCCGGTGGCCATGGACAAGAGAGTTCAAGCGAGGGCATGAGAGAAGATGAGGACGAATCAAGAACGAGACGAAGAGCAACGACGTTGTAACCTTAACCCCTTTGCTAACCCTAATTCACTAAAACAAATTTGTTTAACCTAAGCAAGTTATGGAATATTTGGGCCTCACCCTTTTCCTGCCTAAAAGCCCACGTTTTCCTTAAGCACACCCCCATCCCATTTCTGTTTTAGGCCCCCTTAAAACCCTTTGGCCCATACATTTATTCATTACCTACCCTTTTTTTCTTAATACCCTTTTTCTATTTACTTTCCTTTAGTTTTTTTTAGAATTTTATTAATTTAGTTTAATCATAACTTAATCAAATAGGTGTAATTTAATTAAAACATTTTTAAATAATTTGACCATTTTTATTAAGTTTAACTTTAAGATTAATTTAGTAATTTTAGTATTCTCTTTTAATTAGATTTAAGTTAGCAACTTTTAAGTTTTAATTTAGTTTAGATTTATTTATTAATTCTTAAATAATACCTTATATTAATATTAAAAAAACATATAAAAATAAAAACTTTAAAAAAACATTTTATTTTCCTTAATTAATTCTCTTGCGTTATACCTATTAGATAAAAATATAAAATGCATGTTCACGCTATTTAGTCTGTTTATTCAATCATTGTTGTGGTTATCTATCACTTAGCTATTTAATCATTATCTATCTGATTTTTAGTTTGATTATTTCATCGTTATTTGTTTATTCTGTTTACGTCTAAATCCAAGAGAAAAAATGATTAAATTTGTTGACTTCATGTCCTCAAATCCAATCATGCGAATATCTTCATTTCATTAAAACTTAAGACAATTTTTTCCAAATATTCAATCTTTTCAAAACTCATACCTTTTAAGTCAAAACTTCGACATTAGGTCGTCGTACCTTCAAAAAACCGTCTGTACCCCTTTTCGGCCAAAACAATTTATTTTTTCGAACGAACATTTTAATAAACAGATATTTCAAAAGGTTCCTATAGAGTACTATAGATACATTGGGTGCTAATACCTTCCCACTGTATAACCAACCCCCGAACCATAAGATCTCTTTTTAAAAAAACGCCTTGTATCTTCATTACTTTTAAAAAGTATTATTTTACATTGCATATTTAAGGTTTTATTTCGCTCTTTCCCCTTTTCCCTTGGAAATAATAAAGCGCGGTGGCGACTCTTGCTTTTGTGAGACGAATTAATCAATAATTCGATCTCCGATTTACCCCGCTACATTTTTTATCGCTACAGAATTGGCGACTCTGCTGGGGAAAGATTGACCTCTTGCTGGTCCATCCCTAAGTGGGTTAAGCCTAATTTGTCTTATCTGTTTTATTATTATTTGATTTGTTTAATTATGTGTTTAAATTGGGGTTGTTTGGGTTTTTTTGCAAAGGACGAATCCTATACCCGGATTAAGTTACACTTAAGAATAGGACGGGTGGTATAGTCATGTTAACTTTGAGGGAGTAATCCCGAAGAAGGAGGCATGAGATCCCCCACTCAATGGAAGGCCCTCTTGAACTTAATATTTGTTTACTGAGTAATCAGGAAGACATTATTATTTTCGACCTAGGAGCCAGAGAAATTGAGAACCGTAGAACCCTAACCCATCTTGGCCTTTTAGGTGTAGCGCGGAGACTATAACGGAGTAATTCGGAAGTAGTTGTTACGCGATGCTACGCTCGGATGAGTTTCTCTTGAGAATATTGATAATTATTGAGTAATCAAGATGTTGGCAATATCCGAAGGAGGAATGTAGACTCTGGGAACTCTTAGAACCTTGTCTTACAGGTGTGATTAAACCGTTAGTACATACCTTGGGGTGGGCTTTACCCTCGACTCCATGCTCGAAACGTTGAACCTTTGAACCCCATGTTTGTGAACTTGTGTGTAACTGTTGCATTATCATTCATTCATGCATTCATCAACATTTTTGTAAAAAAAAACTTGTTTTCAAGGGACTTAGGAATGATTTTTGCAGACATCTCAGGTACTATTATTATGGAATTTGGAAGGAGAAACACTCGAAGTTTTAGTTTTAAGGAGC
This sequence comes from Vicia faba, assembly GCA_948472305.1. Classification (NCBI taxonomy): domain Eukaryota; kingdom Viridiplantae; phylum Streptophyta; class Magnoliopsida; order Fabales; family Fabaceae; genus Vicia; species Vicia faba. Next base: position 747,139,126 of record OX451739.1, read on the forward strand.
CCGGGATTGAAGAACTGAAGAGTTTAATTCCTAAGATCAAGAACCCGACGGATTTTGAGAAAAAGTATGGGTCCATTATACCTCTCATGAAGCGCAAGATGAAGGAAGTCATCCTTAATACGTTGGTCCAATTCTACGATCCTTTGTACCGATGCTTCACCTTTCCGGATTACCAGTTAATGCCCACCTTAGAAGAGTACTCTTACATACTTGGTTTGCCGATCACCGACTGTGTTCCTTTTTCTGGCTTAGAAGAGGAACCCAAATCTCACGAGATAGCGACCATCACCCACTTGAAGAAGTTAGAGATAGAGGAGAACATGACTACAAAAGGGGGAATCTGAGGTTTGTTTGCGCAGTTTTTGTTGAGGAAAGCTCATCATTTCGCTGAGATAAAAGATACTATGGCCTTCGAAGACGTCTTTGCTTTACTCGCTTATGGTCTATTCTTGTTCCCTAACGTTGATAAGTTTGTGGATATCAACGCCATCAGAATTTTCTTGATTGGAAATCCGGTCCCTACGTTGCTAGGAGATACCTACTACTCCATCCATCTTCAAAACTCTTATCAAGGAGGGATGATTATTTGTTGTGCACCGTTGCTGTATCAGTGGTATGTTTCTCATCTACCTGGGTCTGATGTTTTCTGGGATCTCGAGAAGGAGCCGCGATGGGCGCCAAAAATTATGGCTCTCACTCATTTCGACATTGATTGGTATAATCGAGCTTACTATGACGTGAAGATCATCGATAGCTGTGGTGCTTTTCCTAACGTGCCTCTTCTTGGTACGAAAGGTGGAATTAACTATAACCCTGTTCTCGCGCGCCGTCAGTTTGGATACCCGATGAGGGACAAGCCGAACAACATCCATGTGAGTGGTTTCTTTCTACAAGAAGGACAAGATCACCAGGCAGCTAAGAGGGAGATCGAAGGAGCTTGGCGCCACATCCATAGGAAGGGGAGAGACATGTTAGGACATAGGGGTGCCGTTTCTTTGGAGCCTTATCTACAATGGGTCCGTGCTAGGGCTTGTGCTCTCAAGATGCCCTATAAACCTGAGAAACCTTTATTCCCTACTGTTGCATCATCATCTGTTGATATCCCTATCGAGAATATGGGAGAATACCAAGGAAATCTGGCTAGGATGAAGTCCGAGAGAGATGCTTGGAAAGAAAAGTATAATATGTCTGAATATCAGAATCGGGTCCTGGCTCGACAACTAAAGGAAAAGGAGGATTTGCTATTTATTCAAGACGGTTGGTTCATTGATCATGATGAGAAGCTTCGCCAAAAGGATGCTTTACTGAAGAAGTATGCTAGTGAAAGGAAGAGAAAGAAGGAAGGTTCGGTAAGCGTTGCTCTTGTTCCTAATCCACAAAAGGAAATCATTGATCGACTGGTAGCTAAGAAGAAAGAGATGGAAGACTTTTATGAAGAGAAGATCAGGAAGCTCCGGTTACAGTTGGCATTTGGTCCTTCATCTGATGATTCTGAGTGATCTTTAGTTCTTAGTTTTATTTTACTGATGTCATTTTGTAAAACTCTGTAAAAGGGCTTCATGTTCCAAAGTTGTAGTTTACTGCTTTATTATGGACTTCATGTTCCAAAGTTGTAGTTTACTGCTTTATTATGGGCTTCATGTTCCAAAGTTGTAGTTTACCGTTTTTATTATTGGGTTTTTATCCCAAAATTGTAATATATTGTTTTGTTGTTCCAAAGTTGTAAGTTGTAATTTACCGCTTTTGATTAATGGATGAGTTTTTGTTGTTCCAAATTCCTTTACTATTGATGTGTGCAAAATTATTGAAGGTCCTTGAAAAACTATTAAAATGAATTATCATTTGCATCACATATCATGCATCATCCAACATTCCATTTCACATGTTTTCTAGATTCTTATCCTTGTTTCTTTTTCCACTCCGATAGATTGTCAAGTTGTCTCATCGATACGATACTCGAGCCAATCGTCAGAGGAAGATGGAAGATCTGGAACAGGAAAACCACGAGCTTCATGAGGAGGTCGCTACCCTTCGTGTCGGTATGGAAAAGTTAACTGCGCTAGTGGAAAGTTTGATGGCTGCTCAGAATCAGCCATCGACTACAGCTGCTGAGACTCAGACTTCAACTACTGTGGTTTCCGAGATTGTCACCGTTCCAACATCTGTGACTCAAATCAACTCTCCGCTTCAACATCAGATGCCAAAAGGTTTTCCGTGGGGAATGCCTTACAACTTTGTGCCAGAGGGGTATCAGCCTGTCGTACAGCCTTTGTTTCAACCTACTTTGTCTCTTCCTCAACCAGAGACAACTGCCATGCCGACTGTAATCCCGTCTGTGACACCTTTCCCGCAACCGGTGATGACAACTGTCGCTCCTGTGGTTCACTCTATGCCATACTTAAATGAACCTACTTATCCTGCCGAGCCTGCTGAAAGTTTGGGTCTTTTTGATAGAATGGAAGAATTTCAAGACCAATTCCAAGAAATGCAGAGGGAGCTCAGAGCGTTAAAGGGGAAGGATTTGTTTGGAAAGAACACGCATGACCTTTGTTTAGTTTCGAATGTCAAGATTCCAGCAAAATTCAAAGTGCCAGACTTTGAAAGATATAAGGGTGATTCGTGTCCTCGGAGTCACTTGACTATGTACGTGAGAAAGATGTCTATGTATTCTGATGATCACGACTTGTTGATTCACTATTTTCAAGACAGTTTGACAGGTGCTGCTCTAAAGTGGTATATGGGTTTAGACAGCATTCGGATCCGCAACTTCAACGATCTTAGCGAAGCTTTTGTTCACCAGTATAAGTACAACGTTGACATGGCGCCGGACAGGGATCAACTTCGGGCGATGTCCCAGAGAGACAGAGAATCTTTTAAGGAATACGCCCAGAGGTGGCGTGAAATAGCTGCTCAAATATATCCTCCTCTTGAGGAGAAAGAGATGACGAAGATATTTTTGAAGACTTTAGGTTCCTTTTACTATGAAAGAATGATCGCCAGCGCACCCAGTGACTTCACCGAAATGGTAAGCATGGGCATGCGGTTGGAGGAAGGGATTCATGAAGGGCGTTTGGTTAAAGAAGGAAGTCCGTCTAGCAGTACCAAGAAGTTTGGAAGTGTTTTCCCGAAAAGAAAAGAACAGGATGTCAGCGCAATCTTCCCAGGGAGACCGAGGAGAGGTTACTCACATGTTGCGGCAGTCACTCCGGCTGTCCGCCCAGCTTTGATGACCCCAGCTCATCAAACCCCACCAATTCAACAACGGCCATTTCAGCAGCAGCCTCGACAACAGGCTTATCCATTCAACAACCAGAATCGTTCACCAAGAAAACCATAATTCGATGCCATTCCTATGACTTATACTGAATTGTTCCCTGCTCTTATCAGAAAGAACCTCATAACGACGAAGCCTCCTCTTGTCGCACCAAATAGTACTTCTCCGTGGTACAAGGCGGATCAGTTTTGTGAATATCATCAAGGGTCGCCGGGGCACAACCTTGAGAATTGTTTTGCTCTAAAGGAGGACGTGCAGAGGTTGATTAAGAATGGTATATTGTCTTTCAAGGATGTTAACCCAAATGTTATAGATAATCCTTTGCCTCGACATGGGGCAGCATTAGTGAATATGGTGGAAGGTTGTCCGGGAAAGTTTCGAGTCTTTCAAGTTGAACACATAAGAGAGTCGTTGATCAGGTTACATCAGAGCTTAAGAAGACTTGCCTTTGTTAGGCATCAGCATGATTATGATGTTTGTGAATTTTGTTCAAGAGAGGTTGATTGCCCTATTGTGAAGGAGGATATTCAAAAGTTGTTAGACTAGAGGGTTATCACTATTACATATGACAGAAATCCGGAGGATGAAGTGAATGTTATAATACCACAATTCAATTTGCCTGAATTAGTAGAGATCGTTTACGACAGTCAGACTGCACCTGTTGCTCCTTTGATCATTTATCCACCTGGTCATGTGCCTTACAACTCAGACCAAGCTATACCATATAAGTATAATGCCACAATGATTGAGAATGGGGTAGAAGTCCCTATACCAACAAGGCCGTCTTTTGTTAACATTGCTGATGTGAGTAGAGTTACAAGAAGTGGACGTGTCTTTGCAGCAGTACCTTTGAAGAGACCAGAAGTTCAAGTCAGGAGGCCCATACCGGCAGAAATTCCCGCGAGAAATGTTGAACCAAGGGTTGAGATAGGCCGATCCAATGAACCTATCCCTCATCCTGAGGATGATGAGATTCTGAAGCTTATCAAGAGAAGTGAATATAAGATTGTGGACCAACTATTGCAAACTCCTTCCAAGATTTCTTTGCTTGCTTTACTAAGAGATTCTGGTGCCCATAGAGAAGCTTTGATGAAGGTCTTGGACCAGGCATTCGTGGATCATGATGTGACGGTTGACCAATTTGATGGAATTGTGGGAAATATTACTTCATGTAACAATCTTGGTTTCAGTGATGAAGAGCTTCCGGAGGAGGGAAGGAACCATAATATGGATTTGCATATCTCAATAAGTTGTGGAAATGATACTTTATCAAGTGTGTTGGTAGATACAGGTTCATCGTTAAATGTAATGCCCAAAACTACATTATCTCGACTCTCATATCAAGGTGCTCCCATGAGACCTAGTGGAGTAATTGTCAAAGCGTTTGATGGTTCTAGGAAGACTGTCATTGGTGAAGTGGATCTTCCTATAGTAATTGGTCCTCATACTTTTCAGATCACTTTTCAAGTAATGGATATTCGTGCTGCCTACAGTTGCCTATTGGGTCGTCCATGGATCCATGATGCAGGGGCAGTCACTTCCATGCTCCATCAAAGATTGAAGTTTGTAAGGCATGGAAAGCTGGTAATGATTGGTGGAGAGCAGGCTATGGTGGTAAGCCACTTGTCATCTTTCTCTTTTATTTATGCTGATGAGGATGTTGGAACCCAATTCCAAGCTCTATCTGTTGCTAATAATGAAGTGAAGAAGCAAGGGACATCTATTTCTTCTTTTGAGGATGCGCGACGAGTGGTTGAAAGTGGTTCGGCTGAAGGTTGGGGCCAGGTGTTGACTTTGCCCGAGAACAAGTCTGGAGAAGGTCTTGGTTTTCATCCCGTGTCTACAAGAGTCAAGCAAGAAGTAGTTACTCGTCCGATGCAAGAGGTTTTCCGAAGCGTAGGTTTTATCCATCTGACTCCTCCTGAAGTTGATGCTATAATAGGAGACGATTCTGAAGAGGATTTACCCGATTTTGTAACGCATGGAGTGGCTTGCCAGAACTGGATTGCTGTTGATGTTCCTGTTGTGATGCACATTTCTGAGTAATGTTTTGTTTTATTTTTGAAAAAAAAAACTTTCGCTCTGCCCAAGGCAAAAAGTATTTGTGTCGGGCTATGATGAAAATAAATCCTTTTGCTCTGCCCAAGGCAAAAGAGAAAATGCCTGGGCTCTTTGTTTCAAGTATTTCCCCTCATGAATAAAGATGTTATTTTGTCCACTATTGTTTTATTTTTCACTTTTTCTGGGAAATAGTAATGAAAATTAATTGGTAGTAATAGGAAAATATAATAATATTTTGTTTCATTTGTACAACATTCATATTAATCGATTTCTAAAATAAAGCATAATCATATGTGCAGATTAATCCATGACTTAACCATTGAAAACAATGATCCTATGCCCTCTCCCAACTTTGAATTCCCTGTGTTCAGAGCCGAAGAAGAGGATAGTGAAGAGATTCCTGATGAAATTTCCCGTTTACTTGAGCATGATGAAAAGATTATTCAACCGTTTGAAGAACTTATAGAATTGATCAATTTGGGTGACGAAGAAGATAAGAAGGAGGTCAAAGTCGGAGAATTGCTTATCCCAGAGGTCAAAGAGAAAATGTTGGAGCTTCTCAAAGAGTATGTTGATGTGTTTGCTTGGTCCTACCAAGATATGCCAGGTTTGGACAATGATATTGTGGAGCATCGTTTACCGTTGAGACCTGAATGTCCGCCGATTAAGCAGAAGTTGAGAAGGACTCGTCCCGATATGGCTGACAAGATCAAAGAAGAAGTTCAAAAACAAATTAATGCAGGTTTCCTTGTTACATCGGTCTACCCTCAATGGTTAGCCAATATAGTGCCTGTCGCTAAGAAGGATGGCAAAGTCCGAATGTGTGTAGACTATAGAGATCTGAATAGAGCTAGCCCAAAGGATGACTTCCCATTACCACATATTGACGTATTGGTCGACAGTACCGCAAAGTTTAAAGTCTTTTCTTTCATGGATGGTTTCTCTGGTTACAATCAAATCAAGATGGCACCAGAAGATATGGAGAAGACAGCTTTCATTACACCTTGGGGAACATTTTGTTATCGGGTTATGCCGTTTGGTTTGAGGAATGCTGGTGCAACATACCAAAGGGCCATGACTGCTTTGTTCCATGACATGATGCATAAAGAGATAGAAGTGTATGTAGATGACATGATTTCCAAATCACAAACTGAAGAAGATCACTTGGAACATTTATTGAAGTTATTCCAGCGTTTGAGAAAGTATAAACTCCGCCTGAATCCCAACAAATGCACTTTTGGTGTTCGTTCTGGAAGACTTCTGGGTTTCATTGTCAGTCAGAAAGGTATTGAGGTAGATCCTGATAAAGTCAAAGCTATTCGGGAAATGCCCGCACCCAAGACGGAAAAACAAGTAAGAGGATTCCTTGGGAGACTGAACTATATTTCTAGATTCATATCTCATATGACTGCTACCTGTGGGCCGATTTTCAAGCTTCTCAGAAAGAACCAAGGATGTTGTGGACAGAAGATTGTCAGAGAGCTTTTGATAGCATCAAAGAATATTTGCTTGAACCTCCCATTTTGATTCCTCCAGTGGAAGGAAGACCTTTGATTATGTACCTGACTATTTTGGAAGATTCCATGGGATGTGTGCTTGGTCAACAAGATGAGACTGGAAGAAAGGAACATGCCGTATATTATCTGAGTAAGAAATTCACAGACTATGAGTCTCAATACTCATTGCTTGAGAAAACCTGTTGTGCTTTAGCTTGGGCTGCTCGCCGTCTACGCCAGTATATGATTAACCATACCACTTGGTTGATCTCCAAAACGGATCCGATCAAGTATATCTTTGAGAAGCCCGCCTTATCTGGAAGAATAGCCCGTTGGCAGATGTTGTTGTCCGAATATGACATTGAGTATCACACTCAGAAGGCAATCAAAGGGAGTATTTTAGCCGATCATTTGGCTCACCAACCAATTGAAGATTATCAATCCATCAAGTTTGATTTCCCAGATGAAGATGTTATGTACTTGAAAGCTAAAGATTGTGAAGAGCCGTTACCCGAAGAAGGACCTGATCCCGAATCCCATTGGGGTTTGATATTTGATGGAGCTGTGAATTCTTATGGAAATGGAATTGGGGCAATCATCGTCACTCCCCGAGGTACTCATATCCCGTTCACGGCGAGATTGAAGTTTGACTGCACGAACAACATGGCTGAGTATGAGGCATGTATTATGGGTCTCGAAGAAGCAGTGGATCTAAGGATTAAGATTCTTGATATTTACGGAGATTCGGCATTGGTAATTAATCAAATCAAAGGAGAACGGGAGACTCGTCATCCTGATTTGATCCCTTACAGAGACTATGCTAGAAGATTGTTAACTTTCTTCAACAAAGTGGAATTACATCATATCCCTAGAGATGAGAACCAAATGGCTGATGCTTTAGCTACTTTGTCTTCAATGTTTCAAGTGAATGGTTGGAACGATGTGCCTACAATCCGGGTTATGCGCCTCGACAGACCTGCTCATGTGTTCTCAGTAGAAGAGGTCACAGACGACAAACCGTGGTTCTATGACATTAAACATGTTCTTCAAACTCAAGAGTACCCGCCTGGGGCATCCAATAAAGATAGGAAGACATTGAGGAGATTAGCAAGCAGTTTCCTCCTCAATGAAGAAGTATTGTATAAGAGGAATTACGACATGGTCTTGCTCAGATGTGTAGACAGACATGAAGCAGACATGCTGATGCAAGAAGTACATGAAGGATCTTTTGGTACTCATGCCAACGGACATGCAATGGCTAAAAAGATGTTGAGAGCTGGTTACTATTGGATGACAATGGAATCTGATTGCTGCAGATATGTGAAGAAATGTCATAAATGCCAGATTTATGCGGACAAGATACATGTGCCACCGACCCTCCTCAACGTTATCTCTTCACCTTGGCCTTTCTCTATGTGGGGCATTGATATGATTGGAATGATTGAACCCAAAGCTTCGAATGGTCATCGTTTCATCTTGGTAACGATCGATTATTTTACTAAATGGGTGGAGGCAGCATCTTATCCTAATGTAACCAGACAGGTGGTAGTCAGATTTATCAAGAATCAGATCATTTGTCGATACGGCATCCCGAGCAAAATCATCACTGATAATGGTTCGAATTTGAATAACAAGATGATGAAAGAGCTTTGTGAAGAGTTCAAGATCGAACATCATAATTCTTCTCCTTACAGGCCGAAGATGAATGGGGCAGTTGAAGCTGCTAACAAGAACATCAAGAAGATTGTCCAGAAGATGGTGGTAACTTATAAAGATTGGCATGAAATGCTTCCGTTTGCTCTGCATGGATACCGTACTTCAGTTCGAACTTCAACAGGCGCAACCCCATTTTCCCTAGTTTATGGTATGGAAGCAGTACTCCCCGTGGAGGTTGAGATTCCGTCTATGAGAGTGTTGATGGAAGCTAAACTTTCTGAGGCTGAATGGTGTCAAAGTAGGTATGATCAGTTGAATTTAATTGAAGAAAAGAGATTGACAGCTTTGTGTCACGGTCAATTGTATCAGCAGAGAATGAAGAAGGCTTTTGATAAGAAGGTTCGACCACGCGAGTTCAGAGAAGGTGACCTTGTGCTCAAGAAGATACTATCTTTCCAACCTGATTCTAAGGGCAAGTGGGCTCCGAATTATGAAGGACCGTATGTCGTTAAGAAAGTTTTCTCTGGAGGCGCCTTGATTCTCACCAATATGGACGGTGAAGAGCTCTCGCGCTCCTTGAACGCCGATGCAGTCAAGAAGTATTTCGCTTAGGTTTGATTTGACAGTTTGCTAGGTTGAAAACCCGAAGGGGCGGCTTAGGCGAGCTTTTGGTCAGACCAGTCTTGGTATTTGAGCACATTTCGGAATTCGAAGTTGTTAGGGAGAATAGTGATCATTGTTTTTGTGTAACCCTTTTCTTTCATGTACTATTTCCGAAATTTTTGTAAACCGTTGGAGTCGCGTTTTTAGCGAACTACCATCTTATTAATGAAATTTGAGCATTTACCTTTTGTGGGCAAAATTTTAATTTTACGGAAATGTTTGAAACAAAGTTTATTTAAAGTATTCTTATTTTAAAAATGTGTCGTGAATAATGAAAGGAATATTGACAGTTATTCCGAGGATGGTCAAGCCACGAAATGCAAAGCAGTACAGTAATTTATCCTTGCATGATGAACATGTTTTATTTCAAAATCGTCATGAGGCGTTGGTTGTGTTAAACTTGCGTTTCTCGTGGTACTAAGTTTGTTGACTCCCCAGTTGTTCCAGTTAAGCGTTGTTTTGGTTACCTTTATTTGAGCAGATTTCTGAAGTGTGGCACGTTTTGTATCATGCCAGTGGTCTATTGGTATTAGAAGATTGGATTTGAATACTTTTCTCCTCAGAAGACTTGAACCTTGTGGCGTGCTACGCTATGACGTTGCTTTGTGGTTCCAGTTCCAGTTATTTTCCGTGTTTTTTAAGATTGGCCGAGTATCTATCTTTTCGGGACATCTTATTGTCTTCAAGTTATTCCATCTGTTTATTTTGTCAGCATAACATTCATTTACTCATTTACACTTATATCACGCATGCATATTCACATTTGCCGTTGATTTTGGGTTGTACTTTGTTTATTCAAACAGCGTACATGTTTCTTTCCAAGTAGAAGGTTAGCTTAGGCAGAAAATGTGCTTCCTTTCTAAATTGCCCAACTGAGCTAATCCTCGTGGATGATTTCTGATTTAGCTTACCTTGTCTATTTCTGGATAGGATGAATTCCCCAATCGAGTTACTTTCTCATTGGTTGGAGTCTTGTTTGACTGTTTTCTCTCTGGTTTATTCCTGGAGGGAGTTGTTGTCTCTTGCGTAGGCTATCTCATGATTTTCCCCAGTGAAATCGCGACCTGGATGAATGGTACATTTATTTTGCACCTTTAGTATGTGATCTCCTCGGGAAGGATTGATTCATGATTCTCTTTGACGAAGATCTTATTCTCTGCCAGTGTCATCGCAATTTCCTTCTGAATTATTTTTTGGAAAACGACAAGCGGCGGTATCTTCATGAGCAACTTGTACGTTATTATTTTTGGAAAACGACAAGCGGCGGTCTCTTCATGAGCAACTTGTGCGTTATTATTATTATTTTTGGAAAACGACAAGCGACGGTCTCTTCATGAGCAACTTGTGCGTTATTATTATTATTTTTGGAAAACGACAAGCGGCGGTCTCTTCATGAGCAACTTGTACGTTATTATTCTTGGAAAACGACAAGCGGCGGTCTCTTCATGAGCAACTTGTACGTTATTATTTTTGGAAAACGACAAGCGGCGGTCTCTTCATGAGCAACTTGTACGTTATAGACATCGGAAAACGACAAGCGGCGGTCTCTTCATGAGCAACTTGTACGTTATTATTTTTGGAAAACGACAAGCGGCGGTCTCTTCATGAGCAACTTGTACGTTATTATTTTTGGAAAACGGCAAGCGGCAGTCTCTTTATTTGAACAACTTGTACGTTATTATTTTTCTGGAAGACAGCAAGTGGCGGCTTCTTTATTTGAGCAGCTTGTATGTTATTAACATCCCTGGACGACAGCAAGTGGCAGCTTCTTTATTTGAGCAGCTTGTATGTCATAGTATTTTTGGAAGACAGCAAGTTCCAGCTTCTTTATTTGAGCAGCTTGTGTATCTACAATCTTATTATTATCTCAGCATTAATGAGTATATCTCCGGAAATCTCGCAGAGAAGTTTGTTATGAATCTTTACCTTCAGAAGTCGGTAATCCGTCGCCAGCAAATTTGATACTCTCTGTCTATCTTTGACCTTGAGTTGTGATCTCACTGATATTTTTGGGTCGATAATCTGTTTTTATGGCCTATGCAAGATACCTTCTTTGTTAGGGTCAGAGTCCGTATTCGCTCAAAGTTTTATTCACTGTCAAGAGTCTGTCATTTGAAGTCGATGACTCGTTTCCCCAGTATTGTATAATCCTTGTCCCTGTGTTTTGTTGGTGTTTGATTTCTCCAACATTGTCTTGTTTCATACAATATCTTTCTCTGCGAATTCAATTACTACATTCATATCAAACATAATGGCGGCATCTTAGGGCAAAAATTTGCGTATTATGTATTTAAGTACCTTCAATCTCGTCGAAACGAAGATTTTAATCTTCATATCTCCGGATAGAAGAAACTTAAATAGGGGCAACTGTTGTACCCCAAATTTTGACCTAAGATACCATCTCCCATCTGCATCATTACATTGCAAGTGTTTTGGCCTATTTTTATCAATTTTCAAAGCAGTTTTTTTTTAAATTCATAATTTTTTCAAGTCGAGAGTTGTTTATTGTTGAAACGCTAAATTTATTAATCGATCAATGCTAAAACAATGTTTATTTAATTATTTATTATTCTGAATTTAAATAATTGGAACTTATTTTTCAGTTATTATATAAATTAAAGAATTATAAATAGTAAAGTAAATATTTGAAAAGAAGGTTATTAATTGATCAAACAATGTTTATTTAATTATTTATTATTCTAAGTTTAAATAATTGAAATTTTATTTTCAGTTATTATAATTTAGAAGAATTATAAATAATGAAGTAAATAATTGAAGAGAAGTTAATTGATCGATGATAGTTATTTAATTATTTATCATTCTAAATTTAAATAATTGGAATTGATTTTCAGTTATTATATAATTTAAAGAATTATAAATGATAAAATAAATAATTGCAAAGAAGAAAAGAATTAATTGGTAAAATATTGGAGTTTTATTCATTTTATTCTAATTGTTACAATTGTTGTTTAAATACCGTATTTACTTACAACGTATTCACAATGATAATTTTTACAATGTTTAAAATGAAATAAAAGCTATCCTAATTTTTTTCCTAAGTTCTAAATCTTCATCTTCTATCCAATACTTCTTTGATGCTCATTTGATTTTACCTGCAAAAGAATTAAAAGAAAAAGTCAGAAATGAATATAATTAAAAGCAGAAAATTAATTTAGCGTTCATCATTAAAAGCAAACGGCTGGAATCAGTTTTTTACCCTCTTTGCAAATCACGGGATTTCTCCCGGTTCACAAAAAGGGATGATTTTTTTTTGATAAATATGAATGCACAAGTTAAAATTATGCACAAATTCAATATTTCAAAGTAAACTGCATAGTTCAAAACCAATTGCACAAATCCATTTTTTTTGTCAAAACTGCATTGTCAAAAAGCTTAGTTCAACAGCATATACAAATTCCAAGTCAAGTTACATGTTCAATGCCAATATGCAACATAAACTGCCAAAATGTGGGAAGAAGTCAAAATACAAAGGCTCCATGTTGTACATGCAGATGACAAAGAGAACATGTGCAGTTTAAAACCAAATATGCAAGCAAATATATTTCTAATTCTCATCATTTTCCAGCTTTGCTTTTTCAGAACTTAAAAGTACATACATCATTTTAATGTCAACTGTACTAAGGAGAGAGAAGAGAGAAAGAGTGTGGGTTTACATGTTTTGGCCTTAGGCAGAAAAGGGATACAAAACAGAACAGCAGTAGCACAATAAGAAAAGAGGAAAGCATGGAAAAAGGATACAAACAAACTGAATAAAACAGTATAGAGTGCAGAAGTATCAGAGAAGAGTAGTAAAAAAAATACTCAAAACCTGAATCATCCAAAGCCAAGAAAACCTCAAGGCCAACTAACTGATATAGCAACAACAAACCCTTCAAAAAAGAGGAGAGAGTTCATAACCTGTTTTCAAGCTTTCAAAACAAAAACTGTCAAACAAATACAAAACAAAATTCTCAAGGTCTCAAAGCAAAAAACCAGAACCTGCTGTCTCAAGACCAAACCAATAACTATGGCCTAAAAACCATAAAACCAGTTCACCCTGTTTCCATAACCTGCATGAACCAGTAAAATCTCACCAAAACACAACCAATATGGCCTAAAAACCATAAAACCAGTTCAACCTGTTTCCATCAACCTGCATAAACCAGTAAAGCCTCACCAAAACACAACCAATATGGCCTAAACCATAAAACCTGTGAATCTTGTCAAAGCCTAAAACCAGCCTCCAGGCCAAACCTGAAACCATAACCATTTCAAGGCCTAACCAGTAAACTCATCAAAAGGCCAAACCTGTTGAAATAAAAACCAGGCCAAACCTGAAGCAAATCCAGCCAAAAACACCATAAACCCTCAGATTCAAATCATACAGCAACCAACACAAGGCAACCATAAGAAAAGAAAGAAAATCAAACGTGTTCAAAGGCATTTCCAGCATATCATCATCAAAATCATCAAGGCAACATGAATTCTCATATAGAAGCATCATAGGATAGCAAACACATCAAGCTAGTCAAAACAATATTTCAACAATAGCATGTTCAAGGCAACGCAAAAGCCTCACAAATATTCATCATAGGCCAGTAAAAAAGGGCAACAGAAGCAAGGCCAAAAGAAGAGAGGAAAAGTATTCGAAGGCAACAGTCAAGCATCAAGCCCACAGAAGAAGAAGGAAAAGAAGCGTGTATGAGCAAAGCAAGGCAGGGTCAACAAAAATAAGAAACGAAATACCAGGAGTCCAGCCAAAGCCCAGCATCACGCGCCATCCCCTCGCCTTGGCCTCCTACGCACACCCCCAACCTTTCTTCCTCCATCTCCAAAGGTAACGTTTTTTCCCTCTCTTTCTTTTGTACACCTCAAATAACCATTAATAGTTTGAAGTCAGAATCAAAGATCATAACATGCAGTAATGAAAACCCCAACGAAATAAAATGAAAATTGTTACCGTAAATCCGTTGCCCCTAGCGTCTCGTTGGAGGGAGGAAGAAGGTTGAGAACGCCGGTGGCCATGGACAAGAGAGTTCAAGCGAGGGCATGAGAGAAGATGAGGACGAATCAAGAACGAGACGAAGAGCAACGGCGCTATAACCTTAACCCCTTTGCTAACCCTAATTCACTAAAACAAATTTGTTTAACCTAAACAAGTTATGGAATATTTGGGCCTCACCCTTTTCCTGCCTAAAAGCCCACGTTTTCCTTAAGCACACCCCCATCCCATTTCTGTTTTAGGCCCCCTTAAAACCCTTTGGCACATACATTTATTCATTACCTACCCTTTTTTTCTTAATACCCTTTTTCTATTTACTTTCCTTTAGTTTTTTTTAGAATTTTATTAATTTAGTTTAATCATAACTTAATCAAATAGGTGTAATTTAATTAAAACATTTTTAAATAATTTGACCATTTTTATTAAGTTTAACTTTAAGATTAATTTAGTAATTTTAGTATTCTCTTTTAATTAGATTTAAGTTAGCAACTTTTAAGTTTTAATTTAGTTTAGATTTATTTATTAACTCTTAAATAATACCTTATATTAATATTAAAAAAACATATAAAAATAAAAATTTTAAAAAAACATTTTATTTTCCTTAATTAATTCTCTTGCGTTATACCTATTAGATAAAAATATAAAATGCATGTTCACGCTATTTAGTTTGTTTATTCAATCATTGTTGTGGTTATCTATCACTTAGCTATTTAATCATTATCTATCTGATTTTTAGTTTGATTATTTCATCGTTATTTGTTTATTTTGTTTACGTCTAAATCCAAGAGAAAAAATGATTAAATTTGTTGACTTCATGTCCTCAAATCCAATCACGCGAATATCTTCATTTCATTAAAACTTAAGACAATTTTTTCCAAATATTCAATCTTTTCAAAACTCATACCTTTTAAGTCAAAACTTCGACATTAGGTCGTCGTACCTTCAAAAAACCGTCCGTACCCCTTTTCGGCCAAAACAATTTATTTTTTCAAACGAACATTTTAATAAACAGATATTTCAAAAGGTTCCTATAGAGTACTATAGATACATTTGGTGCTAATACCTTCCCACTGTATAACCAACCCCCGAACCATAAGATCTCTTTTTAAAAAAACGCCTTGTATTTTCATTACTTTTAAAAAGTATTATTTTACATTGCATATTTAGGGTTTTATTTCGCTCTTTACCCTTTTCCCTTGGAAATAATAAAGCGCGGTGGCGACTCTTTCTTTTATGAGACGAATTAATCAATAATTCGATCTCCGATTTACCCCGCTACATTTTTTATCGCTACATTTTTTAATAGTCCAGATAATGTCAGTGTGAGCTAGGGACATAATCCTGTAGGCCCAACCCATGCCTTCCTTGTTCTTCAAAACTGATTTGGGGAGGTGAGAAATAAACCACCTTGCCAGCAATGGCGCACAGCACATAAGGGTTCCCCGTTTACGAGCAGTACGGGCATAAAGAGAGTGCAAAGTGACACCCAAGAGAGTGGGCACAGGATTACCGGACATGAAAATCTTCACTGCATTCACGTCGACGAAAGAATTTGAGTTAGGAAATAACACCAAACCATATATGAGAAGAGCCAGAATGTCTTCAAATGCCTGAAAGTCTAGACTATCCCAGAACTGATTAGCCCGATCAACCAAGAATTTAGCCAAGAAGCCTTTTGTTCCACTACGAGTTTCCCAATTAGACATTACCTCTGTCTTTGTCAGATGGAGGGATGAAGCAATCTCTTCCAGCCTAAGAACTTTCTCTCAACCTGTGAACGGGGTCTGCTCCAGAATAGAGATACCAAGCAGATCAGAGAACTCTTCCAAGGTAGGGACCAACTGGTAGTCCGAAAAAGTAAAGCAGAGGTACAGTGTGTTGTACCCCAATTTTTTCCCCTAAGATTCCTCTATCATATCATATCAACTCGATCATAACAAGATCACATTAGGGTTGGTTCTTCCTCTTTTTTCCTATCTTTAAGTTTGTTCTTGAGGAATCTCCAAGCACCTTGGTTGTGTATTTTGTATATGTGTTGTTGACTAACTTCTAATCAAAATACAAAAAATATTTGTCTTTGTCTTTGTATATTTTTGTTTTGTAGGTACCAAGTCGAAGCATCTGACAAATAAGGATTTCTGGTATTATTTTCCTAAAATCTCTATTTGCAAAGAAAAAGAATTAAAAAAATTCATTTTTTTCACTGATGCAATCGATTGCTCTTAAAGTGAAATCGATTGCACATATTGTATTTTGCGCCATTTTTGAAAAAAATACACTGTGCAATCGATTTGCACAGCGTGAAAATTTAAAAAAAATCAGCATTTTAAACTTGTCAAATTTTGGCTCCAATTTTCCTTCACTTTTGAAAGATGTATCATTAATTCAAATTTTAGTGTCAATCTTTCATTTTTAAAAAGAATTATCATTAATTCAAATTTTGGCTCTAATATTTGAAAGAATTATCATTAATTCAAATTTTGGCTCTAATATTTGAAAGAATTATCATTAATTCAAATTTTGGCTCTAATTTTTGAAAGAGTTATCATTAATTCAAATTTTGGCTCCAAGAATCAATTACCAAATTACCACTAATCCCAATCCTAAAACTCTATAAATAGAGCTCTCATTTCATTCAAATTTCAAGCTTTTGATAGCCAAATCCACCTTGCTAAAAAATCTCTCAATTCTCTCCATCTACCAAATTCACTCAAAGCTCCATTTTCAAAAGTTAGTAAGCTTTGCATTGAAGCTTACTAATCTTTGAGCTAAACCTTCATCCAAACACTTTTTCTCCATCAATTCTCTACATCCAAGCTTGGTCAATTGATTCTTGTGGTTGAATTAAAGCAAATTCTTGAAGTTGTTTTGATAATTCTCTAGATCTACCTTTGGTAAGTTGGATAATTCATCTTTCACAATGTGATCTCTTGTTGATCTTTGGGTTTGATTCTTTGAGCATTATTTTGTGATTCCAATGGTGTTATTTTCTCATAATTTTATGGAATTTTTGTGCTCAATTGGATCCATGATCATAAGGTGTTTGATGGAAAGTTTGAACAAGAAATTACCCTTTTAAAATGCTGTTTTTGCTACTGTAACAGTGTGCAATCGATTGCAGTAACTGTGCAATCGATTGCACAGAAGCAATTTTGCACAATTTTTTGAAAATTGTACTGTGTAAATCGATTTACACAATAGTGCAATCAATTTACACAGGGACAGAATGTATTTTTTGCCTTGTTTTGGGGCAGCTTTGATCCAAAATAATTTTTCTACTCACTCCTTTTGATTGTTGGTTTGGATTGCAATTTTAAATGTCCAATTTGTCTTTAAACTCAATGGACTTTGTGATGTAGATGAAGTTGGATAAATGTTCATAAATTCAAATCTACCTAAGAGTGAATTATTTAATTCATTTTTGGTGCTTTGGATTAATGATATGTTTAGTGCTTTAATCCATCTAGAGGAGTGGTTGAATTTAAAGATGAAAGAATTTTGAAATGGTGATCCAAATTAGCTTATCATTTCCCCCCCTCTTCATCTTATCCCTTTCTTTTTTAATTGTACTACATGTTAAGGGATGGTGATCTCTATATCATTTATCCAAACATGAAGTGCATAGATTGCTATTGATCGGCCTCAAAATAGGTGCGACTTCTACATAAGTCCACTTACGATTGCTTAACATAGCGCTAAATTTTGTCCCGATTCGAATAAATGATCATTCGTGGCCCAAACTTATGATTTCAAGTCCAAGTATGTTAATTTGATCTCTTTGATCCAATAACCTTGAGATTTATTGTGTGGAGGCTTTGGTTCTACCAATCCTCTAATGGATCTACAACACCTTTGGTCAACGCGGATCACTTAAACATCGTTGATCATTACATGTTGCCTTGTGATAATTCCAAAATGGATGATATACTTAACAAAAAGCAAATGCAACTTGTTGTGTGAAGGCTTTGGTTCTACAAATCCTCTAATGAGTTCCAAATGCAAGTTTCAAGATGGTCATCCAACTAACCACTAATTACTAACAATTAACTTTATTTTACGCTTTTATTTTCATGCTTTATGTACCATTTACTTTTAGCATTTTACATTTCATGCTATTTTCATCTTTGATCACTTGAGCATTTACTTTTATGTCATTTTTATTTTGCTCACTTGAGCTTTTCTTTCTTTTTAAAGACACCTAATAATCAACATGAACCATAAAAATCATTAATGATACTTGGACTACATGGTTACTATCCTTTGCATTATGGAGTGATGGACTTCTTGGACTTAGGATTAGAGACCTTGGCCTATCTTGGAGACTTTGTGACTTTATTTGATATTTTGTATGGAGTTCTTGAGGTTTACCTCAAGACATTGGGTTATTTGTTTGTTTTGTGTGCAGGTTATTGAGATTACGATCTTTGTTTGTAATCTGGAATTCACCCGTATACAGCCGTTACTCTGCCAAATTTTTGCGAAGACTTAAAACACTTGAAGTTTGGTTCTCTCAAGAGGTCTAGTATCTTTGCTTGCTTGGTTTCAATCCGAAGAATGGGAATTCTATATTGACTCATAATGTCAAGTATTGGCTTCTTGTTGGTTAGATGGTTCTTATCCCTAGCTTTTACCTTATGCTTTAGGATAGCCTCTTCTTCTCCTCTCATCTTCTTTAATTTCAAAAATCTTCTCCCTCCTTTTAAAAAAAACTCTTCTTGTTTTGAAACTTGAAACATTTTCATAATAAACTTGGACTTAGGTCCATGCATCTTCGAAACATTTTCATAAATAAATTTCAATCAATTTAATAATACCTTGACCTTTTTTTTGTGAGAAGACTAAAAGTCAATCAATCTCATTTCAAACCATTTTGCCACTTTGGTTTTTATCTTTAAACTTTTCTCAAAAGATTAGACTCTTGTCAATCCTTGTAGTGATGCAAACAACTATACTTCTACAATATGTAGTGAAGTGAGATATTTTCCACTTGGGTGTTGAGTGGGGCATTGTTGATTTTAAAATCCAAGCCATATCCTCCACTTTGAGATGATGCAAATTCTCCTTTCTCATGATTGTGGGTAGTAAGTATGTTTTTTTCACACGGACAATTGCGATGATGTCTTATCTCATAAAATCAACCAAAACACTTGTGTTTCAAATTTTTAAAAGAGGAACTACATGTACCCTGATCCCCTATTGCATGAAAGGTGGTACGTATGCACTAAAGGTTCGCAACCACGGCGGGTGCAAAAATCATAAAAATATTTCTTTTCTCACCTCCACCATCCATTTTATATACAACACATTTTTATAGCCAAAATATACAGATTTTTCAAATAGGTTCCTGCAGAGTACCGTAGATGTTTAGGGTGCTAATACCTTCCCTTTGCATAACCAACCCCCTTACCTTGAATCTTTCCCCCTCTTTTTGGGTTATTCGCTCTTTTCCCATTCCTTTGGAAACAATAAAGCGCGGTGGCGATTTTTATTTTGATTTGTATAAAGTCTAGTCAATCCAATGGCTTAGTCTTGCACATTTCTACCGCCACACAGTGGATCAAAGAACTGGCACAAAACACTCATCATCTGTTCATCTAATCTGGAAGTGACCAAACCCAGGAGGTGACCATGTCTTCTGATAAAGGAGGAAGTATCTGGAACCTTTGCAACCAATTCCTTAAGTTGAGTTGGAATTTGGACAAAGTTGATCCGAATAGTGTTTCTACGTATGGGTGCTATGACCTACAAAACAGAACAAAGATGAATCCCCTCTGTCTTTGAAATGGGTTAGTCTAATGCAAGATGCATGCAATGTCATGATGCATGATGTCATGATAGAAAACACACCACAAGTATCCACAAATAGCAAACATGGTAAGGGCAAACAAGTCACACAGATAGCCCTTAGATTTTAGGCTGGCAAGGAGTCTAGGTACTACCCTCTTTCAGTTCAGTTGGTTCAAACCTGTCCTAGAAATAGTAACCGGGTTCTAGAGGATCTCAATATCACTGACCACCCTCGATCGTTCATAGTTCCAGTTTAGCAACCTTTTCTTGCGGTCGGAATCATCGCGAGAGCTTGGTCTCGATGAGTGTAGCATACTGCTACTGTTCTATGGCCAAGTTGGACAATTATAGGTTCTAAGGTCAGTTGGTGCTTAATGACCCCTTAGCCGACCCATATTCTCCTCGTTGCGCCACAAGGGATATCGGTACATACTAAAGCGCCACACCAATGTAGCTACTGCTTTAACCGTATCGGTCTACGCTGTACAGTTCCCTCACAGTCTATTGCTACTTACCTAAAGGGTGTCCCTCGGATCCAGGTTAGGATCTATAGTAACTCCGATTCAGGCCCACAAAGATAAAGCATACAAGTCAAGCAATTGAAAATAATATGAACTATTCCTAAGGTACACCCCACTTATAAGTATCCCCAGTAGAGTCTCCAGTTCTGTGATACGGTGGGAAGAACTGACTATTTTTTGGAATGCTGGTTTGCGTTTTGCGTTTGTGTTTGCAAAATGTCGCGGTAAGCAAGAGTCGCCACCGACTTTTATTTTATCCAACAAGGAAAGCAAAAAAAGCACAGAAAAATTCCTTTTTCGAGATTTTCTGAGTATGGGGGGTAGATTATAGAAAGGGAAGGTATTAGCACCCTTTCTATCCGTAGTTATCTATGGTCTCTTAGGTACTTGCTCATCATTTTCAAAATTGCTTCTTTGCGTGCTTGTGTGTTTTGAAAATTTTTTGTTTTGACTTCGATTTAACTCTTGCTTCTGTCCTCAAAAGTGTAATGAAGTGTTTTTGAAAACTTTGTTTGTAAAAGTGTAAGTTTGAAAGATTTGTTTTGTTTTGAATGAGCAAGTATCTAAGAACTATCTACCTACTCGAAAAAGGAATCGTTCTATGCTAATTTATTTTAGACAGTGCTATCCCACTATTAGTGAGTTGGTAGCACCGTCGTTGGAGTTTGAGGGTCAATTCGAATGAGGGACATACGGTCACTAAAGCAATGTTAGGACGTCTTAGCGGTAACCCTAATGTCTTAGATCATTTGTTTGAGGTAACAATATCTGAGGCAACCATTTCGAGGCGACTATGATCTTTTAGACAAGAGGACGACATCTAAAACAACTTATACTCAATGACCATGTACGAAGGCAACCAAGTGGGGTGTACCCTAAGAGTGCGCATGTGCGAGTATGTCGTTTTCAGTTTTTTTATCTTTGCACATGTTAAGGGTGATCTAATTTGTTTTTAGTTTAAGCACTCACTCTTGTCATGCAAACCCTATTATCAAACATCTAGCAGTTATAATTTGCAGAAATTAAAGGTGCGGAAATTAAATTACAAGGCGTCGGGTATTTACATCGCCAAAAGCAACCCTTTGAAAAATAAAATAAAATAAAGCGGTAAATAAATAAAAATGTCCTAATTATCTATTACAATCCGTAAGCAGATATATAATTGGATAAAAATGAATAAAGCACGCGGGCAATTAAATCGAGTGCGAATTAAGGTTTTGACCTTTTTGAAAGAACAATATTTTTTGTTGTTTTTATTTTAAGAAAAGAAATTAAATACTAGGTTAATTATAAAATTAATTAAATGAAAAATAAATTATTTTTGGAGTTTTTGATTATTTAAGAAAGAAATTAAAAAATAATTAAATGAATTAAAACCTAATTAATTCTAATTAATTTTAGATATTTACAAAAAATAAATTAGAGTTTCCTAGTTAATATCCTAATTAATTAATAAGTTTATTAATAAAAATAAAAGTTTTAAAATTTGATTGGATAAAAAAAAGTATTTTTGTGATTTTATTTGATAAAAAAAGAATTTTGTTATTGGTTAGAAAATTAGTTAAATGAAATAAAATAATTAAATTAAATAAACAAAATAAGTAAAAAAGAGAGTAGAAGAATTGGACTTGATTTGAGGGTGTAAGAAGCAATTTTGTAGGCCCAACAATGTTGATCCGTGTGGACTTTTTGGATCCAGTGCAGGCATGTTGACTTGGCTTTTGGTAGACTTGGCCCTTTGGCCATCTGGCGCTTGGATTGATGAGGGAGTATGGTATGGATCTGGCCCCTGCGCGCATGTGATAACCTGAAAAATAATAATATTGAGAAAGAAGGGGACCTTGGATTCGAACCCAGGTCCTGAAGGAGAATGCACCGTTCGCTTGCCACTACAACATGTTGATTTGCTTGTTAATATAACATGTATTAATAATAATATACCAAAACAAAATCAATTGGTCATAAAAAATAAAAGGGCGCGCTATGTTTGAACCGGCCAATGGATGGATGCCACACATCATCCCTGACCTCCCAACCGTGGCTAAAAGTACAAAGACTTATACCAACGGACAGAGGTCAGTGTCTAAAAGCTTGGTCCATTCCAAAACCTGGCATAGGCCATGAAAATGCAATCTACGAGCATGGTTGAACTCGTCATCCCCTCCTGATTGCAACCATGCCCTTCATGTGGTCCAATTGTACCTGAAACAGAAAACCCCCAAAAAACTCCAAGAACCCTAACTATGGTGATTCTTGTTACAGATCATATAAATGCAAGTCGTTAATACCAAAAGCTTGCAAATGTTCTTGTGATCACAAATATGATATTAGTTTGTTCAATGGATGCTAGAATAATGCGAATCGAAATCAAGAACAGGGGTAAGTTGCGTGAGACTTACAGTGCGTATGGGGGCTGGAAAATACCTAGTTGTGATTGGTTTAGCTTGTGTGCGTTGCATGGAATCGATTGGGACCAATATCAAGCTCTGAAAATGCCTATAGGGTTGATTTCGATCTCCCACTTTTTTGTGATTTTTCAGTTTTTGCTCTGCCTCCACAAGTGTTCTCTCACCCTGATTTTCGTGTGCTTTGCTTGCTTATGTATTGTACATTGGATTAGGGTAAAAAACTTGGTCCAAATCTTCCCACAATGATGATTGCATATTTGATTTGATTCTCCATGAAAACCTTTTCGAATTTGATCCAAATCATATATTCTTGTAACCAATGCCTTTGATACGAATTTGATTCAAATAATAGCTGTATTTGGAGCCTGAAATAGCCAAAAAAATCATGTGTTATCAATGCTTTAGATTTTATGTGATTTTATTTGATTTAAAATGAATTAATTCAAATAAAAATCAAATTAAATAATAGAAATGTGATATGGACACATGGATGGAGCTGTGGCACATGGGCTACAATTCAAACTCAAAACAAGTGAAAAAGAATGGGCCCATTTGGCAAAATTTGAAGTTATGGGGATAGTTGACTTTTGGCAATTTTGCAAAAAGGTCAAACTTCAACAATGCATAACTTATTCAATTTTGAACTTTTGGAGGTGTTCTTGGACTTTTTAGAAAGCTTGAGACGTCCTATAACCAACCCTTTTGGTCTAGTATCAATTTGATATTCCATTCTCAAGTTAGAAGCTTTTGCAAAAAAAGGTGTTTTTGTTGACTTTTCAAAAGGACCTATAATGTCCAAATTCATAACTTCTTGTGAGTGCATTTTTTGATCTTGTGGTATGAATATGGATTTTAGGGAATTTCATCCTATTCAAAATGAGCTTTATATGGGTCATTTCTCATAAAGTATGAGAAAGTTATGCTTGGTCAAAGTTGAGTTGACTTTTCCTACAAAACCCTAATTTAGCAACTTTTGAATCTTGATGAATTTTGAGCAATCCTTGATGAATCATGATCAACCCTTGATCAAATTATGAAGTATACTTGAAAATGATAATGTTGACAAAAAATCTTGAAGTTTAACTGTATGTAAGTCACAGTTGACTTTTGCCCTAGCATAGTCGATTTTTGGACCTTTGAGCAATTGACTGAGCATACTTCCTCTGCAAGGCTTGAAATTTGACATGGATGATATTGAGAACATATTAGGAAATTGGTTAGCACTTGAGGTAATTTGGACTCAAGGATCTTGATGCAACACCAAACCCTAATTTGGGGTAGACTGCCTTAAGAGATAGCTTGTCTGGTCAATCCTTGAGCAACCTTGAGCAACTTGGAGATTTTTCTTGCAATGTTTTGAGAGATATGGGAGGGAAATTTTTGGGGTACAACAATGTCCAAAGCCATTATTGGATTCCATGATTTGTCCCACCTCATTCAAATACAATATTGTATGTTGTGATCTTTTCTCTCGTCTAAACCCATTATTAGACGTTGAGTTTTCCACTCATTCAAAGCCAATATTGGATGTTGTGATCTTTTCTCTCGTCAAAGCCATTATTATACGTTGAGTTTTCCACTCATTCAAAGCCAATATTGGATGTTGTGATCTTTTCTCTCGTCAAAGCCATTATTAGACGTTGAGTTTTCCACTCATTCAAAGCCAATATTGGATGTTGTGATCTTTTCTCTCATCTAAAGCCATTATTAGACATTGAGTTTTCCATCCATCCAAAACCAATATTGGATGTTATGATCTTTTCTCTCATCTAAAGCCATTATTAAATGTTGAGTTTTCCCCTCATCCAAAGCCAATATTGGATGTCGTGTTTCTTTTCCGTCCAACGTCTTTCCTGGATGACTCTAATGTAGCTTCAGATTTGGTCTCATCCCACATCTAATATTCTTCTAGATGCTTCTGATTGTATTTTCTAGAGAGTTTCTCGCCTTATTCAATGTCATTCTTGGATGTCGTTGCTTGCCTCTCATATTTTTGCTCTTTTTTCCAAGTATTGATGGTTACTCTTTGTCACCCTGACGAATATCCAGAATATCTTGTTGTTTCCCTAGCGTGACTTTCCACGTTCTTTCATCTGAACTACCATAAGTTTCCAGTTTCAAGTATTTCCATATTCTCAGAGTCTGTCTCATCTCATACATCATTCAATATATATATATATATATATATATATATATATATATATATATATATATATATATATATATATATATATATATATATATATATATATATATATATATATATATATATATATATATATATATATATATATATATATATATATATATATGTCAAAAAAAGAGTCCATGCATTCATTCATAACATATGACATCATCTCATCGCATCAGGGATGAAATTCAGATCTGTTTGTATTTAATTACTTTCTTCCTATCTGGCGAAAAGATAATTAAATAGGGCCAGTTGTTGTACCCTAAATTTCTCCCTTAACTTTTTCAGTCGCACTTTCATATCATATTTTGTCATTTGGTCACAATCGTTAATAAATAGCTTCATTCATCGCATTTGCATCATTTAATCGTGTTTAAGTTGACCAAAAGTCAGTTTAAATCGATACTTGCATCATTCTGTAGTTGAAAAATACCCGACATTTCACTTCATGCATTTTTATCTGTTTACTCGTTTCTTGCATTGCTCCAAATTGTTTATATGTCGATAATAAAAATATTTCGATTTTATAGAGACTGTTAAAAGCGATTCAACACTGTGTAGAAAATTAGTGAGACAAATATTTCAAGTTTTCACCTTTTACCGATCATTTTATGAATTTGTGTTTCACGTAGATTATGACGGTATGCTCGCTTTATTTTTTCGGTACAGTTTGAAGTCTCGGTTTTAATCATAAACATGTGTTCAGCCTGATATTTTTATTATTATTTTATTCCGATTTTGACTTTTTAAATATTTTTTCTTTAATCTTTGTGACATGTAGTTTATTTTAATGTGTTTATTTTAATTTTCGGATAAATTTTCGTCCGTTTTTTATCGTTTTTAGTCATTTTGGGTCTTTATTTTTTATTAAAAAAAAATTCAAAAAAAATTATTTTAATTTGATTTAACTTAAATACTTTCAGGTTTTTTTTATCATTTAAGGGCGTTTTTGTCACAAAAAAATATTAAATACACTATGCTTGATTTCTATTAGTTGTTGACAAAATTTGTGGATTAATACATATTGAAGAAATATTGAACGGATCAGATTGAATTCGATATCAAATTTTCTCATCGTTTTTTCTATTTAAGTAGCCTCCTTACTCTTTGTAATCACAACACACAAAAAATACAACACAAAATTTACTTTTTCTCTTAAACTTTCTATCCATCTTCTATTTTCTCTTCACAACACCAACACACCAAACAACACCACCTCTATCCAATTCACTCGCTGCACAACAACCCTTCTCCCAGCCATTCAACAACTTCCATCTCAACAACCCACATCACCATATACACATCACTGTCTCCGTCTAACTCCTTCTGCCAACCCACCGTATCCATAAATCTTCCTCCATTCAACACCCTTCATACTGCTAACTTCTTTAATTAACCCTTTCTATTCCTCCCTCTGTATATCTCCATCAACCTAACCTTCATCCTCATCAATTTCACAGCACACTATACCAGTAGTTACCCTTTCTCTCTGTTTCTTTCATCAAACGAACACCATCAACCGTGATTCACCTTCAATCTGCATCATCATTTCCATTTCGTTCCCGCTAGCATACATCTCCAAACAATAACCCTCCATTCCATCCTTCAATTCATCAATGTTATCAACCTTCTCACCCACGATTTACTCTCTCACCACTGTAAAATAACAATCCTGTAACTTCCTTTTCCTCTCAATTCATCAACAGCGCTACAAACCCCTTCACACCATCAATTTTCCGCTTCCATGATTTCCAGCAACAACATACAATAATCGTCGTTTCTATTGCTCGATCTCAGCTTCTGCGTATGCATAACTACCTCTATCCAGCTTTAGATCGACAATGTGGATGCTTTTCAGTAACATTTGTTTCCTTTTCCAGTTATTTCTGTTAAACGTCATGCTGTCATGATTGAAATTCGTCGTGTTAAATTCTGGAAAATCGATGTTATTGGTTTTGCTATTCGTATTTGGTGTTCATGTTAAGCCGATTGCCTTATTTTGAAATATTTTATTTGCGATAAGGGATGGTTTTCGAATCTGATTAAACAAGTTGTGGATGTTGTTGTTCTGCCTAAATTCATGTAGGAATAAACCAATTTTAGAGTCTATAATTGAATGCTAGCATGAGTTTAACTTTTGTTCTGGATGAGAAAACTATAATGATTTATGCGTACTTGCTATTGAATAGAACATATGCCTCGGTTCAATCCGGCATTTTTACTGTGAATAATGGCATTAATATTGTGGTTTTATTATTTGAATGATTTTGAAAGATATTTTGATGACATTTTGTCCTTTGAGCTGAGTTTGAATGTTGGAATCTTGGTTGTAATAACAATGTTTTTTTCCGGTAGTGTTCATTTGATTTAAGTTGAATTGTTTAGTTTTTCTTTGTTCATGTTCATGGCTGTCCAGATTTGAAGGTTTTAGGCCTACTTTGAATTAAATTTCTCATGTTGCAATGTGAACTCTTGATTTTTGTTTTCTTTTGTGGTTGAAATAGCGGTTGCTTTTGATAAACTTGAAATAATGTATGCAATGCTATTTTTTTGTGTTTACATTGAATAATATCATGAATTCTTAATTTTTATTTGTGTAAATATTCATGTGCATTCATACAATTTCATTTTGATTTTATACTCACTAACACATGTTTTAATTGTTGCAATTTCATTCATTTTAATTTTTATACCGCTTATGCTACTAATGTAATTGTTTACTGTGAAGGTTTCTGAAAATCGTTTCAAGTATCCATTCTCGCACAACGCATCAATAATTCCTACACTTCTCCCTTTACCTCTTTATTTTATTTTATTATTTCGATTTAATATTTGGTACTGTAAATATATACTTGTACATAATATTTTTGATTGTATGTTCTATTCACTTCACTTGTAAATAAATCCAGTTATGTAAATATTATTTTCATTGTGTTGCGATTATAAATTTTAATTCAAATTAACTGTTGAAAATTGCACGGACGCATATAAGTTTTCCCGTGTTGTTAGTTTTGTCTGTATATTTCATGTGATGTAGGGAATCTTATCCGATACCGTGAGCTTGATCCATGATTTCTTTATTCGTGGTTTATTTTCACGTGTTGTGATTCATTGCGCTTTATTCGTTGCTTGGAGTATCATCTTACATCTGGTTTTTTGATGTTGTCGGCTCGTGATTTATTTTCACCCGAGGTTTGGTATACTCTTAGCTTATTTTTCTGTCTATGGCTTTAAACCCCAAAGGTATGGGAATACAGTATTGACTTCATCATGTCAAGTATTGGTTTCTTATTCGGTCGGATCTTCTTTACCTTATTTGTTACCCTCTTGTACATAAGACATTCTTTTCTCCCTTTCTTTAATTTTCAAAATCTTCTCATCTTTTTCAAAATCTTCTTTGTTTATAAACTTGAACCGCTTTCATAATAAACCTCGACTTTGCCGAGTGCCTTTTCTGTTAAAACTTATTTTCTTTAAACACACTTCAATTCATTTAATCATACTTTGACATCTTTCAAAATTAACAAAACCAATTCAACTCATTCAAACCTTTGTGTGCATTCAAAGCACCTTTTACCATTCAAACCTTTTCCAAGATGAGACATGATTCATTGATAGTCGAGCAACATTCTCCTATCCCCATGGTTATAAAGGTGTCGAATTTTCCACTTGAGTATTAGAGGCGTTCTCAAACCCTCACTCTTGCTGACTCAAGGTCCATATTTCCCACACCTTGTGGGCGTTAGTCAAGAATTCTCTTCTAACAATGTCGACCTGTCTCTTCGTTTAAAATCAATCAACAGACAAGTATTTTCTAGTCGAACTACGATGCTCTGACTTTCCCATTGCACGAGGGAGTATGTAGGCACTAAGTCTTACGACCCAAGGTAAGCAACAAAAATAATTAAAAAAACATTTCATTTTCTTTTGTTTGCAAATACTCATTCATTCTTTTCCTTTAGCAAGTAGACCTTTACATAACACTCCTTTTAAAAGAAACCAAATAAAGTGGATCCTGCAGAATACCGTAGATGCTTAGGGTACTAATACCTTCCCTTTGCATAACTGACCCCCGTACCTCGATCTCTGATCTTTTTGGGTTTTGTTCGCTTTTCTGCCATTTCACTTTGGAAACAATAAAGTGTGGTAGCAACTTCATTGTGTTGAGATAAGTTAATTGATGGCTTAATCTCAAATTTTTACCGCTAAATTTATTTTCATATCATAACTGTCTCAATTTAGTTCGTTCTCTGGTACGTCTTTGACGGTGGCGATTTTGCGCACGACAAGGCCTTCAAAGCAAGATTGTGTAGCATGCTTGAAGATTGATCATAATGTTCTTCATGAAAATGAACTAAAATTCAAGAATCGATGTCCAACTTCTTATCTTCGATTCTCCTAGCTCAAAAAATGATATCTTCAAGTTCTTTTACATTTTGGAAAGCTTGAAACATTGTCTACAACCTTCATGTTGACCACTTTGGCTAAATCAACTTGGAACTTGGTGAAAAATTGCCAAGAAGGTGGGACAAAAAATCTGCCTAACTTGATGAAAATTTCACTAAGTGTTTTGTAAAAATGTCATGACTTCATGAGCTTATATCTTCAAATCTAAGAATTTTTTAGACATCATCCCTAAAGGAAAAATTTGTATAATTCATCAAGATCTACAAATTTCATGTTGAAAGTTTTCCTTGAATCATCTTGCATCTTGGTGAAAATTGTCATGAAGTAGTGGAATTATCAAGGTTAAAAAACACTTAGAATTTTTCTAAGTCTTGAAAATATTGAATTTTTGTTTACTTTCTCGATTCTATTGATTATTTATGATTAAGTGTTATATTTTTGAATGTCTTGATGATCCTTGATCTTTGAAATTCAATGTTGATTAAAAAGTCAAAGTTTCACTTTTTGTGTATCAATTTACTTTTCATCAGTTGATCCAAATTTCAACTATCAATCCTTTGATATTGAGAAATGACTTGAGCCATGAAATTAGGTCAATATGTTTTTTTCAGTCCTTAAGGTCATGCTCCAAGATATTAGGTCATGTACTAGGTCAAAAGTCACTGATCAGTCATTCTCAATAAAAACCCTAATTTTGACAATTTTGCCCCTTTGATGATTTGAGTGCTTTTCTCGAGGCATTGTGATCAACCCTTGATCAATTGACGAATATGACTTCAAAATGTTGAGGGGGACAAAAAATCATGAAGTTTGACTGTATGTTGACCATAATTGACTTTTTACCCAATACAATTGATTTTCAGTCATCTGAGCAATTGACTAAGCAAATTTGTGGTGCAAGACTTGAAACTTGGTATGAGCAATCTTGGAGACCTATAATGAACCATGAAAGTCATTTGAGGCATAAAAAGTCCAATTTTACTTGATAAAACCAAAACCCTAATTTATGGTCTCAGTGCTTAGAAGGTGAGCTTGTCTGATCAACTCTTGAGCATCCTTGAGCATTTGAGATCTTTTGTGGGAAATGTCTTGAAGAAAGAGAGGGAAAATTTTGGGGTACAACAACATGAAAAAAAATAAAAACACATATATGCACAAGTATGGAAAGTAAACACAAAACATGTACAATTAAAAATAGACAAGTTTATGTACATATTCTATACAACATACACATTAATTACAAAACTCAAAAACAAAGAAACTATCGCAATGCAAAACAATAAACACCAATCCACGACAACGGTGCCATTTTTTCTAGAGCAGTAAAGCGGTAAGAAAAAAGTAAGTTATTAAATTACCGGGTGATATAGGTTATATCGTATTGTGTCCATAAATATTGGTGAATTAAAATATCGTTCGACAAATCTCTTGTTAATGAGTTTGAGGATAAATGGGTTGAAAGGAAAAGTGTCAACAAAAAATAAATGTATAAAAAGGAAAAGGAACAACTTATCAAGCATGCATATATACTACTTCTCACAGACTTAAACCTATCGACCTGTTATACTAAACCTACAATATTCATCATTGTCATCACATGTCAAACACAACACCCATTATATCACCTCGGTGGTGATCTCTCAACCAACCTTAACAACACAAAAGCCAACCATGCTCGCTTTCATCGATGGTCTCTCAGAGAAACACAAACAACACAGAAGCATTAATCACAGACATCCTAAGTGAATAACAGCGCTAAACTTATCTCTAGAATTCAGACAATATTAGATAATCATCCTAGATAAGAATTCAAGAAGTATATGTCTATAGAAACTCAAATCCCTAGCACAAAACAAAAATAAAGGATAACAATCGACAAAGATTTGTAAAGCAAGTTTTATATAAATCCAGGGGCGACAAATATACATGAGTTCAAAGAAAATACATATACAAACCCAACCAATAGAGAATTCACAAAGGAAAAGAGAAATGAACCGCAAATCTACCAGTTTTTCAGTGTCGATCAAAGAGAAATCCACCCTGGATCATTCGTATGCAAGCTTCATAGTTGTTATCTAAGTTAATCCTAACAAAATTGAAGGTTGATGGAGTTGGGAGGAAAAACTTCCTCAAAACCATCCTAAAAATGAACTAAATCTGAAGTTATAAAACAAATCTCAACAGACCACGCTAAGTAGGCCTGGCGCGCTAAGCGTGACTTCTTTATTTTACACATCAAATCGCCCTAAATCGCACCAAGCGTGATATCCACGCTAAGCGGGCTTCAAAACAATGTTTCTTTCAAAATGTCAAAACACAAGCAACGCACTACAAAATGCATTGAGCGCACTCGCGCTTAGCATCCTTTTGCATGCTAATGGGCTCTCCTGAACGGAACTTCCCAAAACTGGTCTTTTATTCCGAAAACGCGCATTCGGAGCCATGCCTTTGACACCTTATTCCTCGATGCTCCAAAAAGCAACAAATACCTACAAAATGAATGGAAAAACATCAAACGATACACTATACACACAAAAACACAAACTAAATGTATTTACATAAAATTCGGGTTTATACAACCGATATTAATGACAAAAAGTCGATAAGTGCAATAAAAAATATATACAAAAATAGCTACGATTTACACTTATCACCTTGCAAGAGTTGTATATGGATTGTGTGATACGGTGGGAAAGAACTGATTGTTTTTTGGAATGCTGGTTTGCATTTTGCGTTTGTATTCGCAAAATGTCGCGGTAAGCAAGAGTCGCCACCGACTTTTATTTTATCCAACAAGGAAAGGAAAAAAGCACAGCAAAATTCCTTTTTCGAGATATTTCTGAGTACGGGGGGTAGATTATAGAAAGGGAAGGTATTAGCACCCTTTCTA
Source organism: Vicia faba (assembly GCA_948472305.1). NCBI lineage: Eukaryota > Viridiplantae > Streptophyta > Magnoliopsida > Fabales > Fabaceae > Vicia > Vicia faba. The sequence goes on from OX451739.1 coordinate 747,171,482, forward strand.
TCTGTAGTTATCTACGGGCTCTTAGGTACTAACTCATTGTTTTCAAAATTGTTTTCTTTGTGTTTGTGGGTTTGAAAAGTTTTTGTTTTAACTTCTATTTAACTCTTGCTTCTGTCCTCAAAAGTGTAATGAAGTGTTTTTGAAAACTTGTTTGTAAAAGTGTAAGTGTGAAAAGGTTTTGTTTTGAATGAGCAAGTATCTAAGAGCTAATCTACCTACTCGAAAAAAGAATTGTTCTATGCTAATTTCTTTTAGACAATGCTATCCCACTATTAGTGAGTAGGTAGCACCGTCGTTGGAGTTTGAGGATCAATTCGAATAGGGACATACGGTCACTAAAGCAATATTAGGATGCCTTAGCGGTAACCCTAATGTCTTAGATCATTTGTTTGAGGCAACAATATACGAGGCAACCGTTTCGAGGCAACTATGATCTTTTAGACAAGAGGATGACCTATAAAGTGACCTATACTCAATGACCATGTACGAAGGCAACCAAGTGGGGTATACCCTAAGAGTGCGCATGTGCGAGTGTATCTTTTTCAGTTATTTTTATCTTTGCACATGTTAAGGGTGATCTAATTTGATTTTAAAACATTTAGTCTTGTCATGCATCCTATTATCAAACATCTAACTATTATATTTTACAGAAATAAAATGCGGAATTTAAATTACAAGGCGTCGGGTATTTACATCGCCAAAGACAAACCCTTTAAAAATAAATAAAGCGATAAAAAATAAATAAAAGTCTATTAAACTATTACAATCTGGGAGCACGTACATTATTGGATAAAATAAAAAAATAACGCGCGAGAAATTAGATCGGATGTGAAATTTAGGGTTTTGACCCTTTTTTTGTTTAAGAAGAGATTTTTGTTGTTTTTTATTTTTAAGAAGGAAATTAACTTAAATTAATTACTAAATTAATAAATAAATTAATTAATAAAAATGAAAAAAATTATTTTTGGGTTTTTTTTGTTATTTTAAGAAAGAAAATAAAATTAATTGAATTAGTAAAAAACCTAATTAAATCTAATTTAATTTTAATTATCTACAAAAATATGTTAAAGTTAATCTAATTAAAACCTAAGTTAATTTAATTAGTGTTTATTAATAAAATAAATTAAAATTTGATTTGATAAAGAAAATATTTTTGTGATTTTATTTTATAAAGAAAAGAATTTTTGATTGGTTAGTAAATAATAAAAATAATTAAAACAAATAAAAATAAATAAACAAAAGAATTATGAGAGAGGAGTATGGGCCTGTTTCCATGGTGTGAATAGCAATGCTGAGGCCCAAATGTAGGTGGCCTTGTTTGACTTTTTTGGATTACATGCACGCACTTGGACTTTGCCTATGGTGGACATTCACCCTTGAACCACCATATCTGGCCTTTGGCCATCTGGCTACTGGATGTATGAAGGTGCACGGTGAGCTGCAGGCTGGAATACACACACAATCTCCTGAAGAGAAAAAACAATGAGAAATTGGGGGGACCTGGGATTCGAACCCAGGTCCTGTAGGATATTGGATGTATACGCTTACCACTAGGATGCTTGGCTTTGTTTGTTAGTAATATACGAAATAATAATAATAAAATGAAACAGGTTAATATGCCAACAAAACAAAAATGCGCAAAAATTATTTGAATTGGCCAACGGGTGACCGCCAGCTCTTCGTCCCTGTCCTTCCACTACTGTAATTTTACCTGCAAATTTGAATCTGCGGCTAAAAATGCAGCTCGATCCAAAAATCACTTCCAGGCAATAAGAATGACTTTCAAGGGCATGGTTGGGTTCGTCTCCTTATCTTGAGTGCAACCATGCCCATTACATGGACCAAATTCACCTGAAATAAGAATCCCTAAAAACAAAAACGCAACCCTAGCTATGGTGTTTTGGGGTTACAACGCCTATAAACCAAATTGATTAATGCCAAAGGTTCACAAATGACATGAGGGTTATGAATATGCAATTATCTCATTCAAATGATGTCAGAATAGGCCAAGTTGAATCCAAGAACTGAGCTAGGTAACGAGGGACTTACAACACGTTTGGGCGTATGAGCAAGCTTGTTTTTGATCCAGGAAGATTCAGTGTACGTCCAGGAAACGATTGGGATAGGTCTTGGCTTCTGAAAACACCTCTAACTATGGATTCGATTTCAAGATTTTTGGTGCTTTTTTTAAATTTCTGTTCTACCTCTTTCTGCAGCCTCTAACCCTTATTTCGATTGCTTTTGCTTGCTTATGTACTATGGAATGTATTAGGGTAGGAATTATGGCTTGAATCTTCTCATATCAATGCTTTGGGATTTGATTTGATCTCCATTATTAACCTTTCCAAATTTGCCAATTTTCAATCTTTTTGCACATGGTTTGGTGTGATACGAATTTGATGATGTTAATGATGATGATCCAATCCTGAAATAGGCAAAAGATCTCATGTAATCAAAGTTTGGGATTTTATATGATTTTATTTGATTAAAAATGAATAAATTCAATAAAATATCAAATAAAATAGTAAAAATAAAATATGAGCTCATGGCTGAATCTAGGACACTTGGACAATGATGCAAGCTCAAATCAAGTGGAAAAGAATGGGCCCATTTGACAAAATTTGAATTTTTGGGGATAGTTGACTCTTGGCAATTTTGCAAAAATGTCCAACTTCAACAAGGCATAACTTCTTTAATTTTGAACTTTTGTAGGTGTTATTGGACTTTTTAGAAAGCTTTAGATGTCCTATAAGCAACCCTTTTTGTATCATCTCATTTTTATATTCCATGCTCAAGTTATAAGCTTTGGAAAAAAAGGTGTTTTTGTTGACTTTCAAAAATGACCTATAATGTCCAAATTTATGACTTCTTGTGAGTGCATTTTTTGATCTTGGGGTATGAGGATGGATTGTATTAAATTGCATCCTCTTCAAAATGAGCTTTGTATGGGTCATTTCTCATAAAGTATGAGAAAGTTATGTTTGGTCAAAGTTGAGTTGACTTTTCTTGCAAAACCCTAATTTAGCAACTTTTGAGTCTTGATGAATTTTGAGCAATCCTTGATGAATCATGATCAACCCTTGATAAAATAATGAAATATACTTCAAAATGAGAATGTTGACAAAAAATCTTGAAGTTTGACTGTATTTGGGTCATAGTTGACTTTTGCCCTAGCACAGTCGATTTTTGGACCCTTGAGCAATTGACTGAGTAAACTTTCTCTGCAAGGCTTGAAACGTGACATGAATGACCTTGAGAACATATTAGGACATTTGGGAGCACTTGAGGTCATTTGGACTCAAAGATCTTGATGCAACACAAAACCCTAATTTGGGGTTGACTGCCTTAGGAGATAACTTATCTGACCAATTCTTGAGCAAACTTGAGCAACTTGGAGATCTTTCTTGCAATGTTTTGAGGAATATGAGAGGGAAAATTTTGGGGTACAACATATTGTCATGGGTATTGTCTCCAAAGCCATGGTAAGTGGTTAAATCCATGTGTTTTAGATGGATGTCTGAACTGAAGTTGGAAAATCATTTCATTTTTTTGCTTCTTCAATCAAAGAAGTTTTTGGATTTGTTCATGGTGAAGTGTAAGGTCAAGCCACTGGCCTAATTTGGAACAGACAATGGTGTGAATGGCTGTCATGACTAGTTGTCATGAAGGAGAATCGACTGGTTCCAGATGTGTGCAGAAGAATGATGTCCTACCTAGTGTGAGAAGGTAGTATCATCTGACTAATGATAAATACTTTGACATGAGTTGAGCATTTATCTATCCTCTGATAAGGGTGTGTATGAGACTGATGTTAAATACTTTGACATGAGCTGAGTATTTGTCTGAGGTTTTATGCAAGTATGTAGTCTAAACAATTTGATTCAGAAATCTTGTTGAGAAGTTATTTTTCTCTATGTCGATGTGTTGAGTAGCTTAGTTTAGGAAGCTGCTAACTTTTGAGAGTTTATTTCTCTCCATGGTGCTCAGGTGTGTGACTACCAGAATTAGATGTTGAAGGTGTTTTTTAGATGCTTTGGTGTCAAGGACTTCAATGCAAACAATAAGTCCTATAAATGTTGTTTTAAGAACCAAAGTGACTAGGTTCTGTGATGAGAAGTTGATGCCCTAAATAATATTGTAACATCATGCTTTCTTGTGGATGTCGTTGGAAAAAGCTTGGGATTATGAATGTTATTCTACATTATATTTAGAAGTTGCAATTCCAACTATGATGGAGAAGGATGTGAAGCTTATGACCCTGTCCTCTAGGGTGTATGGTGAAATGCATGACTTATGTCAGGACCAAAGATAACAATTGGACCAGAAATTGCTAAGAGCATAAGAAGATTGTCAGATGACGGAATCTGATCAGAATGCCTATTAAGGTGGTGGTTTCTTATACTACAACTAAAAGATGGTGGCGATCTCGATTACCTGCACGTTACCAACAGAGGGCAACATTCAAACAAAAGGGGTGGGATATCTAACGATATAATAGAATGTATGATAATTAATATATCACAATAAGTTAATATAAAATCACCACTCCATAACTTTCAAACAACTTTAATTTCAATAAAACATCAACACGACATAACGACTAATTCACAGCTTTTAGATGATACTTGTCACAACAAGTCAACAACATAAAGCAACAACAAATATATCAACACCACAACTAAAGATGCAACATCAAATGCGACTCAATTACAATGCACATGCATGTGGTACCATTAGAGTAAAACTCCCATCTTAAAAATCTCCCAAGAAATAGAGGCATCAACAAGGCATAAGCCTTCTTCGCAGTTTGCCAATCCAGGGCACCACAGATTATGCAAATGTATATGACTCAATGAATGCACTATCACATACTCACAACAATCATCATTCATCGCAAATCATAAGCCCACATCACCATTATTACCAGTAAATAGAGGTAATTCATCATCATTTAAAATTCTCTACAACTTCGCATTACCAACAAGAACTCACAGCAACTTAACAACAATTCAACATTGGCCATACGCCTACAACTTAGCAATATTACAACACTGGCCATAGGCCTACAACTTGATATTTCAACAACAACAATTAGCACAACATTGGCATAAGCCTACAATTCGATACCACCTGAAATTCATATTTTTCAGTAAAGTATTCAACACACCGAGTCGACTAAAATATACAACAATTGTTCCGTATAATTGTTCTGTATAATTTTTATTTGTATTTATTCCTTTTCATCTCTTTTCATTTGTAGTTAGCTTCAGCGTGTTCAGTGTAACAGCTTCAACAACATCTGCATCCATGGCTTTCCAGAAACTTGACTTCATTTCATTGATCTTCTTCTATAGCCTTCAAAAAGAGTCATTGTAAGGGAAGAAAAGTTATTTCTCCTTCCAACGGTTGATTCCCAATGGATAAATTCAAGATATGTTTGGAACAGTATGAAACATCACTTTCCTTAGCATGTTGCTTTTAGTTGTTAGCATAAGATCGTGGGAGACAACTTCTATGAATAGTACAACCAATATCATGATAGTGGAATTTGTGGTGTACTGTTTGTACTGTATTCTTCTTGACTAAGTTTCTTGATCTTTATCTTCTGATGATGTAATTCTGATTCTGAAGTATTAGGCTTGGAAGAGATCAATTACTTTGTCTTCTTTCTTTCTGATGAATGAGTGATGAGTAGATCAGAAACTACTTTGTTGTTGTAGCATATGAGCATCAGAGTTATCAGAACCATGACTTGTCTTCAGAAATAATAGCAATAACTTTTCTGAAACACGGAGCTTGACTTCTAATCTTAGAGATATTCTTGAAGACGTATGTATTATCTGATTTGAGAGATGAAGATTATGTGAGAAGATGTTTCATTTTAGAATCTTTCATTAGTGGATTCTTGTCTTCAGATATATAAGCAACATCTTATCTGGGAAACAAGTCTTGTCATTGTAGGCGAAAGATTCTCTGAGGTTGATATCAAAAGCTTTTCTGGTGTTTGGATCTTGAAATCAGATATTTTGGAAATAGCCTTTCTGATTCTCAAGTATTTGAATTCTTGAGCTTTGATTCTTTTCTTCTTGCTGGATTGATTCTGATTGAATAATGATAGTGATCCAGAAGATACTTCTTTATTGTAGAGTCAGAGTCTTTCAGATATTTGAACATTGTCTTCAGATATACAAGCAACACTTAATCTTAAGAACAACTTCTTTGTTTAAGATTGAAAGCTTTTCTGATCCACTATGTCTTGATCTAATTTTGATTTCTTTGTAATCATCTTTTCTGAGTTGCATATCTAATGTCTGATTTCTGAAGCAAAAAGCTTATATTAGTACATCTGATTTTTCTAGTTAATTCATCTTGATCTAGCCTTTGATTTTTTATGACAACTTTTTTGAGCTGTTGTGATACAGTGGCATAACCGACTGTTAACACTGGTTTGCATTTTTTGTTTACAAATGTCGTAGTAAGCAAGATTCGCCACCGACTTTTCTTTTATCCAACAAAGGAAATGGTGAAAAGAACAGAAAAAGACCTTTTTTGAGATATTATGAGTAAGGGGGTAGATTATGGAAAGGGAAGGTGTTAGCACCCTTTCCATCCATGGTTTTCCACGGGCTCTTAGGTACTTGCTCATTTTTGAAAATTGTTTTCGTGTTTGTGTGTTTTGAAATATTTTTGTTTGCTTTATGATAACTCTTGCATCAGTCCTCAAGAGTGTGATAAAGCGTTTTTGAAAAGAAGTTTGAAAATTGTGTAAGTGTAAAAGGAATCAGATTTGAGCAAGTACTTAAGAACTATCTACCTACTCGAAAAAGGATGTTCTTTTCCTCATATCCTTTAGATAGTGCTATCCTATTATTAGTGAGTAGATAGTCCTATCATTGGATGTTGAGGGACTATCGAAAGGGACGTTTTATGGTCATCGAAGGAAACCGGTAAGGATACCTTAGCAATTCGAAGGGGCTGTCATCATGTAGGCAACATCGAGGACAAGATCATTTTTCGTAGGCAACTCGAGGGACAGTAAGGGACCATGATCTTTATGATGACTTTTAAACTGAGGGTCTTTGCTAAGATATCCCTACGTTCGAGGGACATGACCATTGTTTTCCGAGGCAACCAAAGTGAGGAAATACCCTAAGGGTATAAGTGTGTAACAATGCTTTTTCAGGTATTTTATCTGATGTTAGTGATCTAATGATTAATTGATTAACTCTTGTCATGCACGCCTAACTTACTAACTATTTATATACAAGCATATAAGGAATATAAAAGCGAGAAATAAATTTCCTACAGCTATTACAAGGCTTTGGTGTAGTTACAGTTATATCTGACTAAAATGTAAAGTGCAGAAAATAAAAATCCTAATTAGGACTATTACAATCCATAGGCAGATACATAGTCAAGAAATAAAATGTGCGCGCGATAAAATTACAAACCATAGGCAGATACAAAATAATATAAGCGCATGAAATAAAGAAACGTCTAAAAACCTAGTAAAATAAATAAATCTTTTTTGGTTTTGCTAAGAGAATAATTAATTCTAAATTTATTTTTAATTAAGAAAATAAAATTTGAATGAAATAAATCCTAATTCTAATATTTTTGTATTTTTTTTTTTTAAGAAAATAACTTAAATTAAAATGAACTTAAGTCTAATTTGATTTTAAATTGATAAAATAACATTAAAATAATGAATTAATTAATTAATATAATTTTAGAAAGAACCTAAATCTATTTATTATTATTTTTTATTCTTTTTCTATTATTTGTTTAAAAAAAAAACTAAAAGAGAAATAATAAAACACAAGACAGTGGGCCTGGTATCAAAACTAAAATGGGGGTGTGTTGTTTGAAAAAAACATTGGGCCCATTAGCAAGAGCCCAGAGGCTGCGTTCAATCTGGTGGGGAAAACAATCTAGGGCGCATGGTAAATCCTATGCTTGGATATGCTGGATCTTAATCAGGTGATGGTGAGTTGATGTCGTATGGTGCACATCTGGCACTGATATGCATGGAATCTGCAAGAGAACGTTATCAAAAATCAAGATGCTGGACCTGGGACTTGAACCCAGGTCCTCCCTTTTCACACCAACGCGCTTTACCAGTTGAGCTGCCCATTCAATCGTTATTATATATCAAACAATAATAATATATTAAAAAACAAAGTCAAATCTTAGTCAGCAAAAATCATGCGCGCTCCAAGTGGGGCCCTGAGGTTTGAACAAGCCAATCAGGAGTGGAGAGAGGAAATGAACATTTGATTAAACCAATGAAACGCAAGGATAGCGCCACACCAGTTCTGACCGCCGCCTGTAATTAGTCAAGCCACCGGCCACGGTGGTCACAGTCACCTTCTCCGGTGAGGCAAAAAGCAAAATACGCAATTTTAAAGCAACTAAAACATCCCCTCCCCCTTAAAATTTCCCAAGGAATTCAATGGTGGCCTTTATTTGATCTGAAACTTCCTGATCATGAGATTCGAAGATCCCTATTTAAAAAATGTTGATAATGGTGATCCATGATTATGGCCCTTTTAAACACATGAAGCACGTTAGAACATCCACAAATAACTATAATAACATGAACATATGAAATGAATTGATTTATATTACGTGTATGAAAGGTTTTGAATTCAAATTTTACCCAAGTCCGATGACGCGTGGATCTGAGGTTCTAGAGTGTTGCACATCTAGAAAACGGCTTGGATGATCTTCTGATGATCTCAGGGATTGAAATGAGAGGTTTATTTGGATGGAAATGGGATGGAGGTGTGATTTTGAGTTTTCACGATTTTGGATAATTCTTTGCAATCTTGGTAGCAACTCTTGTACAGTGTGTAGGCCTCCATTTGGCTTGCCAAGGTGATGTACTTATAGTGTAGAAGGAGGGGACAAGATAAGGAGGAAAGAATCAAGCCCATAAAGCTATGGTTTAAAGCCATTATCATGAATTTGAAAAATTACCAAACTTGAGATTTCATGCCATTTTTTGATGTTCAATGAATCTGGTCATGTTTGCACGAATCCTTGGGCCTCTAAGAAAGCCAAAGCATCAGCCCAAATGCCTAAGCCCATTTCCAATTATTTTGTACCATTTATTTTATTTTTATTTGGAATAAATTAAAATAAATATGTAAAAAAATAGGTAGCAATGCAAGTCCATGCAAAAATAATATTAGAGGTCCTATATAACCTTATGAAGATATTTGAACCTTAAAAGTTAGGCCATTGACTCAAAAATCTAAATTTGCTCAATGCATCATTCTTTAAATTTCCAAAATTTTCCCAACTTGGGAAAGCCATAACTTGCTCAATTTTCATCTCATGATGATGATCTTGTACTTTTTAGAAATCCCAAGATGTCTAATTTAATCCCTCTTTTGATCAATTTTGCATTTGAAGATTTTATCTTGATGTAAAAGGTCTTGGAAAAAAGTGGCTTTTGTTGACTTTCTGAAAATGACCTATAATGTATGAGTGTGTATCTTTCAAATGGTGCATCTCTTGATCTTGAGGACAAAAGAGAAGTTGTAGGTAATTGGATTCTCTTTAAAATGAGCATTGGTTAGGGAAAAATGGATGAAATATGTGAAAGTTATGCCTAGTCAAAGTTCAGTTGACTTTTCCTATAGAAACCCTAATTTAGCAATTCTTGACTTTTGATAAATTAGGAGCATTTCTTGAGGAATAATGATCAACCCTTGATCAAATGATGGGTATAACTTCAAGATGTTGATGTTGACCAAAAATCTTGAAGTTTGACTGTACATGGGCCACAATTGACTTTTGACCTAACACAGTTGGTTTTAAAACATTTGAGCAATTGACTGAGCAAACTTGTTGTGGAAGGCATGAAATTTGGCATGGATGACATTGAAGACATATTAGGACCATTGAAAGCATTTGATACCTTTGGAGCTCAACCATCTTGATGAAAATTGGAACCCTAGTTAGGGGTTCATTGCCTTAGGAGGAGAATTTGTTTGGCCAATTCTTGGTCAACCTTGAGCAATTGAGGACCTCTAGGAGTATGTCTTGTGTGAAAATGGGAGGGAAATTTTTGGGGTACAATAGCTGCATATCTGATGTTTTATTTCTAAAGCAAAAGCTTATATCAATACATCTAATTTTGACGTTGAATTATTTCTTTCTGATCTCTTGAATTGTGATTCTTGGATTGAGCTGAAAGCAGCAGCTTATGTCAGATACATCTTGATTTATGATCTTGAGTTCTTTCCTTTCTGATCTGAGATCTTTGTTTCTAATATCTTGAGATCTTCAATTCTAAGATTTTATTTCTGATATCTTTGTTTATGAGCATCTTCATTTCTGATATCTTCATTCTTGATATTGAGTTGTAAGCAAAAGCTTTTATCATCTACTTCTTTGATTTCTGATATCTTGACTTCATAGCTCTTGATTCTGATGCCTAGTTGATCTTTGAATCTTGTCTTCTTGGCTCTTTGATTTCTAATCCTTAGAAGCTTGATCTCTTCTTAGAAACTCATCGAGATTTTTTTCTTGTCGAACATTCAGCCTTCAACAGAGCTGTTGATGTTTCATTAGAAACAAACTCAATGGTTCTTCTTCTTAGTGATAAGGTGATTCTAATGATATCTTGATAAAGACTATCCAAATTTTTGATATCTTCACACTCAATGAAACCATTAGAACTAAAATTGCTTTTCGTAAAATATATGCATTATTATCATCAAAACATAGAGATTTAAACACGGATCCAAATCATGTTATAACATTAAGAACGTGTGATTAATTTGAGAAAGAAAATACTAAACTAAGAGAGTGTACCATAGGAATTAAGGAATCCCCAAGATATATTAAGGATGTCAACAATTATTTCAAAATAGAGATAACTAAGCTTATAAGTATGAAATAAGAATGTAAGCAGTGTGACTCCCATATAAAAAAAAGTAGTTGATCTACGAGAAATCCTAGGAAAATTTACCCAGGGGAAAGAGAAGCTTAACCTAATTTTATATAGTCAAAGACCCTATTTGAATAAAAATGTCTAGGATTTAAAAAGGATAGAAATACTAGAAGAGATGTAGATCACAAAGGAAAGAATCATCTTGTATATAAGTGCATACATTGTAAGAGAACAAGCCATCTAGAACTTTATTGTTTTGATAAAATTAAAAGATATAAGGGTAACAACCTTAGTCTTTTGTATCTAATGCACCTAAGCCCAATAATATATGGGCACAAAATGTGAAACATTAAGTGTTTTGTAGATAAGATTTGCACCTTGGTGCTTTGACGATTATTAAAGTAAATTTATGCAAAACAACAACATACTTCCTGAGTATAAAATATTTATGAAGTTTATGGTACAAAGATGAATGATGATGGCAAATGCCAACTGTTGTGATCAAAGAAAAGTATTTGAGACTTTATCAAATTTATAATACTTTGTGATCAATTGAATGAATATGTATGTAATTGACCTATTTATTTTGTGGCTTTACCAACTCTCGTATCCAACAATGGGTAGAGGAGGATACGCCATTTTTTGTCTTCCCTTTTGGAAAATAATTATCAAGACTTCTTGATAAAAGAGGTAAAATTATTCTAAGATTGAAATAATCAGGAAAATATGATTAACCCCTTAAAATAATAGTTTTTAATTGTTTACTCCTCTATATAATTTTTTTATAACCCATAAGAAGAGTATTTTAGCTTCTTATTACAAGTGGTGCAAATAAAAGCCAAGAAGGGGTACATATCACAAAGCCCAAAGCAAAATATGATGAATTGGGTCAAAAAAACCATTTGGCACTTGTGCCCAATTGATTAGAATGCTTAAAAATTCAAAATTTTGAATGTTGAAGCTCACCATAATGGCTAGTTGAGTGAGTGTGATACGGTGGCAGAACTGACTGTTATACTGGTTTTGCATTTGTATTCGTGAATGTTGCGGTAAGTAAGAGTCGCCACCTACTTTTCTTTTATCCAAATTAAGGAAAGGGTGAAAAGAACAGAAAAATACCTTTTCGAGAGTTTTCTTAGTAAGGGGGGTAGATTATGGAAAGGGAAGGTGTTAACACCCTTTCCATCCGTAGTTTTCTACGGGCTCTTAGATGCTTAGCTCATTTGAAAAATATCTTGTGCTTTTGTGTGTTTTTGAAAAGTATTTTTTGAAAGTGCCTTAGTGTGGAGATTCGCTTTATGATAACTCTCGTATTAGTCCTCAAGAGTGTTGATAAAGCGTTTTTTGAAAGTGTTTTTGAAATGTCTTATGTAAGTGAAAAAAGTTTATTTTGAGCAAGCATCTAACAGCTATCTATTTTTACTCGAAAGGTTTGTTCTTTTACTCCTGTCCTTTAGACAGCGCTATCCTACTATTAGTGAGTAGATAGCCCTATCGTTGGATGTTTGAGGGACATTCGAAGGGACGTACAGTCATAAAGGCAACATATAAAGACGCTTTAGCAATTTTGTTTAAGGGAATATATCATTTACCAAAAGCCAACACTGTAGGGTCATCGAGGGACTATGATCTTTTGATTTAAGGGTCTTTGCTAAAGCGTCCCCACTTTCTAGGGACATGACTGTTTTATTTTTCGAGAGACAACAAAAGTGGGCGTACCCTAGAGGTGTATATATGCAAGGTGTGTTATGTTTAGTTATTTTTATCTTAGATATTAGGTTTGCTAACGTTTGATTATTAGGCTCTTGTCATGCAATCCTATTAGTCTAGCAATAATATATACAATAATTTAAAGTGCAGGAATTTAAATCTACGCTATTACAATGCTTCGGGGAGGGGGAATTTACATGTCTAAAAGTTTGGGAGGAAAATAAAGAAAAGCAGTAAAAGCCCTAGTTAATTCTATTACATTCCATCAGCAGATATATTAGTATAAAAAAGTGTGAAAGTAAATAACGCTGGCGAAATGGAAAGAAACGTCTAAAAAACCTAAAAAAGTACTAGATGAATAAAGAAATCTTTTTTTTTTTTGTTTATTTTTTATTAATAAAATAGTTAAACTACCTTAAATCTAAATTTAATTAAAAAAGGATAATTTATTAAATGAATTTAAGCCTAATTCTAATATTTTTGTATTTTTATTAAGAAAATATTTGAATTAAAAAACTTATTTCTAATCGATTTTAAATTGATAAAATAAAGTCAAAATAATTAATCTAATTAATTTACAAAATTAAAATTAATTTTAGAAAAAATCCTAAGTCCAATTATTAATATTTTTTTATTTTTTTAATAATTATTAATAAAAATGATTTAAAAGAAGAAAAAAAATAATTAAACAAATAAATAAAGAAAAAGTAAATGGGCTTGACACAAAGTAGAAAGGGGGTGCAATCTGGAAAATGTGAGGCCCATGTTAAGTTGGCCCAGAGTCCTGTATACGATTCAGTGGTATTGTCCCCTCGAAGGTCTATCATGAGCGCCTGGATCTGGAACGTTTGATCTGATGTTGTGATGCTTTGATGGTGGTGATTTGAGGATACAGGGTGTGCGCGCTGGAGGTTGAAATGTTGGATCTACAACATAAACGTTAGAAAAATAAATATGCAAGAGGCAGGGTTCAAACCCCTGCCCTTACACATAACAAAGCCTTAAACGCGCTGCCTCTACCGTTGGGACGATGATACTTCCATTAGCCTAAACGCATCCATAAATATATATTATAAACAAATGCAATTATTTTAAATAAAAAACAATTGAACGCAGGTGGGACCCTAGTGTTTGGGTGGACCAATCAGGAGTGAAGGGAGAGAACTAATATTTTGAATCAACCAATGGGATGAAAGCATAAGACCACGCCAGCTTTTGACCTCAGCTCCGACCAGTCCAACCACCGGAGTCGGTGGTTTCCACCATTTTCTCCGGTGAGACCCCCTGCAAACGTGATCAAACACAAAAACAAACAATACAGACTGACTTAAAAAAGTCCCCTGATCATGAATATGGCCTCTAAAATTGCTAAAGCCTCGTGTATCACTGGATTCGAACATGAAACCCTAACAACGGTCAAACATGGCACTATGTGTTTTTGACGTCCAAAACGGCATGTGATCATCCAAACATGCCCTAAACTACATTACTAGTATACCAGTACCATCAAAAGAGGTTAAATATTCATGCAATTAAAGATTCGAAAAGAGGAAAAATCTTACCACCGGCATAATGGGATATAGTGATCTAGGATGCTTAGATCTTGTGACGGGAAGGGATGAGCCCTGGAGGGCTCAGGGACTCGTTATGATACTTACTTTTGACTAAGGATGCTTGCAAAAGGTGTTTTGATCTTGACAACTTTGTTGAATTTTTGAAATTTTTGTATGGCTCTTTGAGGAAGCTTTCAGCGTGTGAGATGCTTGCAAGGATGGCCCTTATATAGAGGAGATGGAGGGAGCAAGGTTACATGGAAAGAATCAAGCCCATAAAGGCCATGATAAATCCATGATCCTTATTTTAAAAAATTGCCAAAAATGAAGATTCCATGCCATTTTGGGACTTGGATGTATCTGGTCATATTTGCACGAATTTATAGGCTTCTATGCAAGACAAAACATCATCCCAAATGCTAAAGCCCATCTCTTAATATTTTGTACAATTTATTTTATATTTATTTGAAATAAATTAAAATAAATATGAACAAAATAGATAAAAATGGTAAGGCAATGTAAAAATGAGATTATAGGTCCCCTATAATGTTATAAGAATGTTTGAACCTTAAAAAGTTAAGCCATTGACCCAAAAGTTCAAATTTGCTCAATGCACCATCTTTGAATTTTTCTCAAATTTTCCCAACTTGGGAAAACCATAACTTGCTCAATTTTTATCTCATGATGATGATCTTTGACTTTTTGGAAAGTCCAATATGTCTACTTCAATCTAGATTTTAATCAATTTTGCATTTGAAGAATTTATCTTTATGTTAATGGTCTTGACAAAAAGTGTCTTTTGTTGACTTTCTGAAAATGACCTGTAATGTATGAGCTTGTATCTTTCAAATGGTGCATTTCTTGAACTTGAGGGAAAAATAGAAGTTGTAGGGAATTGGATTATCTTTAAAATGAGATTTTTTGGGGAAAATGGATTATGTATGTGAAATTTATGCCTGGTCAAAGTTCAGTTGACTTTTCCTATAGAAATCCTAATTTTGCAATTCTTGACTTTGGATAGATTAGGAGCATTTCTTGAGGAATAATGATCAACCCTTGATAAAATGATGGATATCACTTCAAAATGTTTATGTTGATCAAAAATCTTGAAGTTTGACCGTATATAGGTCACATTTGACTTTTGACCTAGTATAGTTGATTTCCAAGCACTTGAGCAATTCGCTAAGCAAACTTGTAGTGTAAGGCATGAAATTTGTCATGGACAATCTTGAAGGCACATTAGGAAAATGTAAAACATTTGAGGCCTTTGGAGCTCACATATCTTGGTGAAAAGTGAAACCCTAATTAGAGGTTCATTGCTTATGAGGAGAATTTGTCTGGTCAATTCTTGGTCATCCTTAAGCAATTATGAACCTCAATGAGCATGTCTTGAGTAAAAATGGGAGGGCAGATTTTGGGGGTACAACAGTGAGTAATTACGGTAACAGATGCTTGAAAAAAATAAATCTCATTTTTTTACTCTTTCTAATCGATTAGAACATATGTCAAATTAGTTAGACATATGCTATAAAAGGAGATAACTTATCATCATTCTCATCTTATCATTTCTTACTTGTTCATTGCATTAGAAACACATCAGCTCACTCAGTTATCATCATCACTTCAAAATAGACTCCAAAGAGAACTCGTTCTTCCCAACCTTCATCTTCATACTTCTCTGAAGATTCACCTACAACCTCTACTACTTTGATAGAGAAATATTCTCCTCTCACTATATAGATGAAGACCTCTTCAATAATTGATCCCTCATGGAAGCATTCACTACTACAGGGCTGAGGAACTTTGTTTTTCCAAAACCCCAGGAGAGATACCTAGATTGGGTAAAAATGTTCTACATAAATCTCTCTTACATAGATGGAATCATCAACTCCGAAGTCAACAAACGTCTCATCACCCTATCTCTTGAATACTTTTCTCATATCTGCAACCTGCCCTTCATAGAGCAAGATTATGATCAAATGGATCTTGAAGATAACAAATTTAACTTTGACACTCTTGCTTGCTCACTCCTCATTTATCCCACTTCCACCATTCCATATCCCTTCAATGTTGGACTTATTCGCCCAAACATTAGACTAATCCACTACATCATAAGTTGTATTGTATTCCCAAGGAAGGGTAACTATAATACCCTTTCAAAATTAGAGATCCATGTTGTCTAGTTATTAGAAAATTAAGTTCTGGAAAACTGGGCAGATGAAATTCTTCATCATATGCTAGATAGTAAAATGAAAAAAGCACCTTACCTTATGCCGAGCTGATCACCAAGATCCTTCCCTATTGTGGCTATACCTTCATACAATAAAAACCTATCTATATACACACAAAATATGGCAAGGTGTTATAAGCAACATGGGATATGCAAATTCAAGAAAGAGAATTTATCCCTCAACAACCAAGAAGAAAAAGGGAGCGGAGAAACACTCCTTCATCCAAATCCTAAAATGAAATTCATGATGAACAAAGGAAAATGAATGCAAAAATCAACATGCTCATTGAGAAAATGGCAAGAAAAAATCTTATCTCTCCAACGGCTCCCAATGAGGATGGTGATGTTGAGATGAATTAAGTGTTTCTTAGATGTTTTCGCAATTTTTTCCTTGTACCTTTAATTAAGAAATTTTCCTTTTGTATTTTGAATTCCCTAAATAAAATAAATAATTGTTTTCCTTTCTTTAAATGTCTAATTTGAAATTATTTGTATATTTACTTTTTGTAATGCATATATACCCGCCTTTTTGATTTCGACAAAGAGGGAGAAGTATATTTTCATGGAGGATAGGGTATACTCTCTATTTAAATAAGGTGGATTTAATCACTCCAAATACATATGTATTATTTTTAATTACCACCTCCCCTAAGAGATGTGTTGTCATCATAAAAAAGGTGGAGAATGTGAGTCTTGTTTTGCAGGTGATATGCTTTTAACAAGGACATCAACTTTTGATGATGACAACTAATGTCTTATGATAAGTCAGCACGAGCGGTTAAGCAGATAAGATGTGAACCTTATCATCAGGGTTTGATAAAATTGACTATGTTATGATGGAAATCAAATGAAATGTAATCTAAAGCCTCATATCAAGCTACTAAAGCAAGTTTCCACAAAAGATAACGCATCTGAAAAAGTCTTGAAGTATTGTGGCACCTCCTATTTTAGAAATGAGAGAACAAAGTGTAAAACATAAGGTCTTTATCGTAAAAGTGTACGGCTAAAACACACACGCAGTAAAATATTTTAAAAATGATTTTACTAAAATAAAATAATGTTGAAGGTGTTCCAGATGAATTGAGAGCAGTCAAAATAGTTGTAGGAAATATTTTGACTTATCTAATCGGTTGAAGCATTTGTCTAATTGATTAGATCAGCTCAAAATTGAGTCACAAATGATTAAGACAGCGCCTTATCGATGCGCAATGGCTAGATATTTTTTCCTCCATTTTATAAACTTACAAATGATTATATTTCAAACTTTTAATCTATTGGGGAAACTTGCTAATCGGTTGGATTGCTTTAAAATGCATTTATGGGAAATTCCTTTTTGAGCCAATATCTAACATATAAATAGAGGTCCATTTTCCCATTTAGTTTTATCCAGAATCTTGTTTTGACACTTTCAACTCTCACTATCTCTAAAATTTCCTTTAACTTTCTATTACTAATATTTTAGTCTAAGTGTTTTTGTTAGAAAAGTCCTTTAGTGAGTGAGGAAACTTTTTAATTTTGGAAAGGTTGAATTGTAAACTCACCAAGAGAATCTTTTGTATACATATTGGTTGAATATTTTCCATTTAGGTTTTTATTTAGGTTAGAAGCTTAACTCGTTTTGTGTGATCAAATCCTAGTTTAGGTTGGAGATCAGCCCGTGATAAAATCTCATATGTTCTTGTTCAGCCTGATATTAAAATCAAGGTTGAAGTTCATACCGGTATTACAAGCTTCATAGGTTCGAGATCAATCCGGTGTTAAAATCTCACATATTATTGATTATCCTGTATAAAATCAAGGTTTAAGGTTCGTGAGCTCAACCCGTATAAAATATTGCAAGGTTTAGGAATTAGAAGACTAACTGTTCCAAGATATGTGTTTGTGGAAAGAGGACTAACTGCTTCAATCCACCATTAGTAAGGAATATAGGCCATTTCACTCCTATTATTATCTTGAAGAAAAGACGCAAACGCCACATCCATCATCTTGTATTATTTGGTTGGAGGTCAACTATCATTTCCTTGTATAAGGGGGTTCATGAGTCTTTCCTATTAAAAGCTCTCTTACATAATATGTTTTGAAGAGTTGAGAGATTACGAGTTTTTTTTCTAAAATTAAGATACCAAAATAAACTATGAAATTAACATACGAGAGCAAAAAATGATATTAAGATAAAAATATTTTATGTTTTATTTTAAAAATAGTATATATATTAGTACATGAGAGTAGTAAAGTTTGTTATATACATTTTCTTCTCATTCTCATGGTTGTATGAGTTAGTAACAATTCTAAAAAATAGAGAAATTTCACTGAGTGACACTACTAAAAGAATCGCTTTTAGTGACTTAAATAGTGACCAAAAATCTGAAAAATCGGTCACTAAATTCATTAGTGACTAAATTCGTGATCAATATTTTACAGTAGCGAAAACCCTGGTCGCTAGTCCGTAGCGACCATCTTAGGGATCGGTCTTTGGTGACCAAATTTAGCGACCGAAATTAGAGGTCAGAGTCACTGACCGATTTTAGAGAACATTTTTGTGACTGATTTCGAATTAATTTCTCTTCACACTGTGATCGAGTTTGGGACTATTTAAGAAGTGTTGTATGGTCAAATTGGTCTCTATTTTGGTCTATGAAATCCGAATTTTATTATTATTATTATTATTATTATTATTATTATTATTATTATTATTATTATTATTATTATTATTAATTTACAATTCCTGTAAGCAATCATTTAGATCTAATTTAATACTATCTAAAACTATTTCATACACAAAACAATTAAACAGACACACATTAATATGAACATAGGATATTTAAGTATTATCAGATACTTATAAAAAAAAATACATAATCAATTCAAAATATAATCAAACTAAGTTATCAAACTAAGTTATCACTCCTACACTTGCAAGTATCATTAATGGATTGACCTTCAACATTATCAAACACATACAAAAGAGAGAATAAATCTCTTTCAATTCTTGCATACCAAAAGTCGAATATCCTAAGTCAAAAAACAATTACAAAAAACATACAAAAGTAAGCCACACTATCACACTTGTCATTCTTGACCTATTTCTTCACCATCATTAGACACATCATCATTATCATCAAACATATCTTTATTATCATCAACCACATCATCATTATCATCAACTATATCCTCTTCATGAACTTGTTCTCTAATATATGGTTTGGGCTGAAAGATTAAGCTTTCCATCAATTGTTTTAGCATATCACAAAGTTCTTCAAATTTATGTCTTTGCACCCATTTAGTTGACGAGGAACATGAACTGTAATAGTTTCGCCTACTTGCAAATAAAGAAGATTCACTCCCACGACCATATACAAGTCCTTTTCTTATTCCTGCAACCTCGGTCCACACTTCAATTTCCTTTGATGGCGGAGTTCCTTGCAAAGATTCTTGTTGAGTTAACTCTTTCCTTCTACGTTTATACTCTCCCTATTAACACAAATATAAGGCTAATTAACATTTTAAAATTAAGTAAAATAAAATAAAATCAACTTGAAAAATAAATTAAAAAAACTATTTGAAGTTGAGAACTCACTACATAAATATTACGAATATTATAATTGCACTTATAGAAATATTTTCAAACAATTCTTTTTTATTTACAAAATAAATAATATTTTTTTCAAATTTTTTACATTTTATTTACTTTAGGCCCAACATAAACTCTAACCAATTTGAATCGATCCTGCATTATATTTTTTAATCTGTATAAAAATTTTAAACAATTGTCATTTGAAATTGATGGAGTATTACTATAGAGAGAGAGAGGGATTTAGTGGAATTCTAAACGTTGGATGTTTTAAATGAGTCAAAATTGTATGTTGAGTATTGTATGTTGGTTGATAACATTGTTTTGCGTAAAAATATAAAAGACTAATATAAGTATTAAGAATGTCGGTAACTTGTAGTAGGCTATTTTTAAATAAAAAAATTCAAAAACTACTTCTTCCATTTCTATTTATAACCAAATTTAAAAATAGAGGGAGTATCTTTCAAGAAAATGAAGTTATATTTTAATCAATGTTTTAACATTTATGCGTCAAAGGATTAAAAGTTGAGTTTCAAGTCTTATCATGTGTTTAAATTCTTTGATAGTATGTTAATGTTATGAATTGAATTGGTGTTAGCCTGTTGATTTGAATTAGTTCTCTAATCTCTTTTCATCGTGACGTTTAATTGTATATTGTGACTCTGGCACATCTTGGGCTTTATGTAGTTGTCACTAATATATTTCTTTAAATTTATTAAAAAACATTATATTAATTCAACAAAATCTATCTAAGGACCATATTATTTTTTATTAGATCTCGAAGCCACATAACCAAACTACATCCAATCCCCACATAATATCTTAAACAACCATTCAAACACAACAACTCATAATATCTTAAACCAAATCTAAGCAAGGATCTCATTCAAAGGTTTGGTCTCAAGTTTAACCTTCTCTGAATCCCTAATTTCTTTTTCCTTAGCCAGCTTCTTCATCCTAGCAATCTCAAGGTCCTTGCTCATCTTCCTCCTGTACATTTCAGTAAAAGTAATTGGTTCCTCCAACACAGACTTCTCTCCTTCTCTAATCTTCAAAGGATACACAGTTGCATCTGGTGCTGGATTCTGGAATGTTGCAATGGATAATCGACTGTAGTTTGAATTCACCACTGCTTGATGATCAGCATTTTTGAACCGTCCATTACTCAGATACTGCACATGTCACGCTCAAATTAAACAAAACATAGTAAAAAATAAAGGTACTGTAACATATAATAAATGATAGTGTGACATTTTTAAATGAACCGAAACATTTATATCGGTGGGACATTTATACTCCTATTTTTTAAGTCTAAAATACAATTAAAAAATTATTAAAATATTTATACACCGAGGAATAGGGAAATAATTTCTAGAACATAAAAGATTCACATTTTCACATTCTTTGCACTGTGGTAGGTACGCAAAAAAAAAAAAGTGACATAAAAAAAAGGTATACTCACGTGACCATGGTCTCCAAGATTAACAACAAAAGCACCTTCAACTGGTTGAACGGTGATCCACGTCTTACCATTATCTTTAGTAGCTTGAAGACCACCCACTTGATCTTGAAGTAGCAGAGTTATTGTGCCAGGGTCAGTATGTCGTTTCAGGCCAAGAGTAAGATCGGGTTGAGGGCATTTTGGGTAGTAATTCACGACAACCTTTTGATCCATATCAACACATGCTTTTGTTAGAGCTTCTTTCTCTAACCCCATAGCCTCTGATAAAACTTCCAATAGCTTGCATGCTAAACTCATAAGATTCTCACTGTATTGTTCTGTTACCTCTTTCCATCCTTCTGGCTTGTCTGGCCACCTTGAATAGTCTCTTTGTTTGATTGGGTATGAAAAATATGTCACTAGCTCCCTCCAATCCTTCACCGATTCTCCCTAAAGAAAAAAAAAAATCATATCTTCAACGATACTTAAAATACTGGTGATTTTATCTTTGTTTGTTATCTCTGTACTAATTTTTATCATAAATTTCATTTATGAAAAAGATTTTGTTGGTGACATTTTAGAAATATAAAGTAACTAATAATTCATACTTGATGGGTAATTAATTTCTAAAAAGAAACAAATAGTGAAAAGGAAATAAAATTTGTTTATTACTTGGAGATGACTGGAGACGATGAAACCGCCCTTTTTACCACCGGACATGTCAAACCGGAGCTTCTCTTCCGGTGGCAAATCGAAGAACATTTTAGCAAAACGGGTCATCTCAGAAATAAGGTATGAGTCCACACCATGGTCGACAACCTGGAAGATACCCCAATTCTCACAAGCTTTAACAATCTTGTTGCATATCTCTGTTCTACGGCCATCAACATCGTCGATTCCGGCAAGAGAAATGATTGGGATCTCGTTGCTGAAGTCATTGTAGGAGACTTTTGGACGCTCGCTTTCGTCGCGAACGAAACTAGACTCGAGGGTTTTTTCTTGAGAGAGATAATCGAGAGTTTTCGCTGGTGCCATTGTTGGAACGCAAGAGTTTGCTCTGTTTTGGGTATGGTGGTGATTGTGTGTTGTGAGTTGTGTGTTGTGTGAGGTTTGGGTATAAATAAATAGAGTCATTAGTTTGAAGAACAGTAGTAGGTAAGAGAATGGAAGATGTGAAGTTCGGTTAATTATTGTTCCAATGAAAGTTAGTTATACTTACCTTCATATTTTCAGGGGTTTATGAAATTGATCATGTGTTTTAAATTCATTTAGTCTTAATCTCTAGTTGGTATTATTTTATTTTTAAATAATAATGTGACGTTATTTGTTTTAATTGACGTGAATGCAATATGATAGTAACTTTTTTTTTTGACACTGCAATATGATAACTTAAAATAATTTACATGAAGTTGTTGTTAACTAGTGTTCCACGCAAGTAAAAAATAAACCGTCTTATTATTTTTATTTAATTTTAAATTATTTATAAAATAGCAAATAAATTGTATGAACGATAATAAATTGTTGAATAACCTTCGTTGGTTACACAGAGAAGAAGTTAAGATTTAAAAAAAAAACATATATTTAAAAGAGAAAAAAACTACACCAAAATTATATTTTGCTTTTATATACTAATATAAATATTAAACTAAAAAAAATATTATTATTTTTTCAATCAAAAGGACTATATTAATTCAAAAACAATGTAAACAAGATGATGAGAAAATTCAGCCTCTAACAAGACAAAATAATAAGAGTTAAATATATTTTTAGTTTTAATAAATATATCAAATTTAATTTTAATCTCTATTAAAAAAATGATAAATTTTAGTTTCTAAAATTTTTTTATTCATGCAGTTTTAGTCTTTATTATTTTTTAAAATTTTAAAAATTATTTAATTATCCTTAAGCTTTTAAATTTTTGAATAATTTTTTTCATATTGTTTAGAATAATATAAATTGTTTCTTTATCAAATTTTAGAATTTTTTAAAATGAGAAGAATTAAATAATAAAAATTAAATTTTAAAACATATTGATAAAAGTAATGAAAATCTCAACTTAGAAATCAAATTTTGAGTTTCTTTTTTTTCGATAAACTTTTTATAGCGTTCTAAGCATGTCTGTAAAATAATCATTCAAAAATGTATATCAATTTAATAGCAGAGACTAAAATTACGCGTATAATAATTTTGTAGGGACTAAATCATGTCATGTTTTTTTATAGGGACTAACTTACCGAAATGCAGTAGTCGGTCCTTTATGAGAAACTTACCATGACAGGTTTGCCACATGATCATCATTGCACGAGGTCTAGCAGGATTACCATAAAATAATTTATTCCACACAATCTCATTCAAAGCTTCACTTCTCATCTTCCGATACATGGTCTTAATACTGAAATTGCTTATATTCATTATCTAATCTCATTCACTCTGCATATCATTTACATAGACTCTTTGATTGAGAATGTATTTCATGATCCAAGATTGATTTGACTTATATGGAATCTTCATGATCTTGAGTTTCTTTAAGTAATAAGTGTGTACCCATTTCATTCACAAGTTGTCTGTTTTATCACTCAAACTCCACGGAAGTTTCATCATAGTGATGTTATTTCAGGTATGGAGATCAACAATACGAGTGCAACTTCACCCTTAGATGTTTTGCATAATGTCAAAACTAAGAAAACTTAACATTTATGTATATTGGACAGAATCTATATGTCATGTGGCACTCTCTTGTATTAGAAGTCTTAGGAATCATTTAAAACAAGTTTGAAATTGATCTCAATCATGAAAAGTCAGTTTTTACACAAAAAAAACATGTTTATGTGTCGACCTGACATTCGTATGTATCGACACATAAAATAAAAATTTGTGCAATTTCTTAAAAGATTCTTATGTGTCGCCACATTCAGCATTTCTGCTTTAAAATGCAGGCACATGCGCTGACACATACGATTTATGTATCGACACATGTACTGCATTATTAAAGTCTGTAGCTATTGTTTTAAATGTGTCGACACATAACCTTTTTAGGTCAGCACATACTTTTTTGTGGGTCATTTTTCATTAATTTTTCATTCTGAAACTTCCCTTTTGCCTAAAAAGTTCTCAACTATAAATATATCATTCATGCATCATTTCAACAACAATTTCTCTTCAACTTCAACCTCCAACCTATGCATACACACTAGCAAATCATCGAAAATAATATTTTATTGGGGTGCCATCTAGACGGGGTTCGATAATTTTCAATTAGGTTCCTGTGTACCGAGAATATTGGATTGAGATTTACAGGGGTCTTCATCTGGAAAAACCGAAGGTTTATCCTCCAAGATCATTGATTGATTTGGGAGTTTTCGTGTAAGACGTTCAAGAGAGGATTGTGGCCTAGTGAAAGCCTTTGGAGATAAAAATACAAATGACCCTTTGGTGATAAAGAACGCAAAGGAAGTAGCACAAGAACGACGAATCAAATTGAAGTCTTATGTTGCAATAGGTACAATTGATGGTGCACAAAAGCTTTGGAGATGAAGAACGCAAAGGAGTAGCAAGATCAAGATAGTTAATTGACAATCTATTGTGTCCTTGATCTTGTTGAAGATCAAAAGAAGAGAATGGGTTGAATCAACAACAAACAGTTAGGGTTTGTAGCATTACACTTGAACACTTCTCTTGTAATAATAATTTTTGCAAAGTAAGAAAGTATCCTAATTCCACATTGGAATTGGATGCAGACGTACCCACATGTAAGGACGAAAGTGGGAAACTGTGTAGGCAAATCCTTGTGTCCTCTCTGTTATCTCTTTACTCGCTTTTGTTTTTCATTACGTAATTTGTGGAATAACATTGTTTGATCGATTGACTCGTAAGAATTTTTCTGTTATTGTTTTGTGTAAATTGGTGTGTTGATTAGCTTATAATCACTTTGATTATAAGTGATTTTCATATCAACATAACTCAAAGGAAAATTTTTGAAAATTTAAACGTACATCAAGTGTTTGATAAATTGCAATGTTCTATATTTTGTTTAAATTTCATTGGAAATAGGAAATCGTTGTATTTGACATTAAACCATTAATTGAGATATTATTATGTGATTGGTTTTATCATTATCTTAATTCTATACGGCTTGTGCATATCTGAGTTTCTAATAACTAGGTTTGTTTAGACTATTAATTTAATCTAGGCCAAAAACCTTCTGCTCAATATTATTTTGCAAATAAATTTTTAAATACCTATATTGAAAGATCATTTTTAATTGGGTATCTATTCACCCCCCCTCCCCTCTAGATAAATCGTCGTAGTTTAACAAATAATATTCAATCCCCCATATTTTCTAGGACTATAGATATTATTCCAAGAAACAAGACTTTTTCTACTTTTCCCAGCACCACATGTCCAGAGGAAAATTCTATAAATGATATCAATTTTGTGGATGACAAACTTGGGCAATGGGAAGCATTACACCTAGTAGTTTGCTACAACAAAAGTAACAATCTTTATAAGTTGAACACAACCTGCATAACTCCACAGCTTATTGCTCCGACGATTACCTCCAATACGATTCTGAGACTTAACTACATTGTTGTAGTCGCCAATTAGACACCATGATCCTTGTTGATGCCTATGCAGATTTACAATATCATGCCATAAAATTATACGATTATCAAGCTTATTTAATGCATAAATAATAGTGATCAAATACTTGAAATCACTATTCAAACCATACACACCATAGTGCAATATTTGACTTGAACTAGGGAAAATTTTGATATCAATTCTACAGTTATCCCAAACAAGCCAGATACGCCCATTATCATGATTTACATAGTTGTCAAGATACATACCTCTAATCTTGAGCTTATTCCTTACATTGGCAGCTTTAGATTTCTTCGCTCTAGTTTCAAGTAACACAATAATATTTGGATTAAGTTATAGGATGCGGGAGTTAATCTCCTTTAGTTTACTCACTTTATTCAGCCCCCGAAAGTTCCATGCAACTATCATGTTCCACGGTCTCGAATCACTGGTGGGTCCTTCAAAACCCCTAGTGTCTCAAAACTATTCTTATATTGAGTAGTTGATGATGTTCCTTCGTTTATCTGGTATTTCCCTCCATCTTTACCAGAACTTTGAACCATTATCCACACTTGAATAATATCCTCTGGATGTTTTTCTTTTTGTGTAACTGGAGTTATAGTGGGATTAGTCTCTTCTGGTGGTTTTTTTAGGCTTCCATTGCATTTTAGCCTTAGCTTCACCACACGTATGGCCAAACTTTTGGAATTTGTCACAAAAGAGCGGTTTCCACTCATATTCGACTTTTTGAGTAATCTTCCTCCGTACAGTACACGAGTCTCTGTCAGGTTAATTACCAAAGGCGTTCCAAGAGCATTCCCAATTTTACTTAAACTCTTCATACCAAAAAGATGTAATGGCAATTGGGGGAGTTTAACCCAAATTGGAAGTGTACGCAACATATCCTTCTTTAGATTGAATTTAGACTTCCATTCCCTAATAAGCATCAGCATATTTCTGATGGTGTATGGCCCCCTCATTATTGTAACACCCCAAAAATATAGATTAATTATTTAATTAATTTAGTATGAATATCGGTGATAATTGGTGAATATATAAATTATGGTGAATTAGTCGATGCGGTGTAATTATATGTGTTGGTGGATTTTATGATGTGATGTGATGCATTTGTTAGTAATTAGATGTCTTAGAAATTATAAAAGTTGAGGTGATAAGGGTGTATGGCTAAACGCGTAGAAACTTGGGTGCGTGTAGAATAATATGGACTATTATTATTATTAGGATTATTATTTTATAATAATAATTAAATAATTAATTATTGGGATAGATAAATTATTATTGGGATATATTAGAGTAAGAATAAGGGAAAAGAGTCAGTACATAGAAACAGAGAAAGAGAAACGTATAAGAGAGAAGAAGAGAAGAGCACTAGGAAGCTAGGGCAAGAGATTTCACCGTAGAGATCAAGAATCAATAAAAATCTAAGGTAAGGGGAGATTCTAACTTTATAAATGGTTGCCTAATGATGGGGTATGGTAGAATCTAGGTTGTATGTTTTGATTTCTGCTTATTTGGTTGTTTTAAGGTTTCTCCCATTGATGAATTTTTTGGTGATTTTTGTGTGTTTTTGATGGAATTGAATGATATGAATTGGTTATGATTGATAGAAAATGGTTGATAAATAATTAACATGCTTAAAAGGTAAATTTTGATGAAAAAATTATGATTTTTGGATGTTGAAACATGGGAGGATCGTAACTGGAATCTCCATAATTTTCCCCGTTATCGCAGGGTAACCAGTCACCCATATATGGTAATCGGTTACCATATGAAAATTTACAAAAATAGAAGCTACTGACTTGGAGTAACCGGTTATCGTAAGTGGGTAACCGGTTACCGCGAAGAATTTTTGGAAAACTTCTAAAACCCATAACTTTTACCTCGGGTGTCTGTTTGACGCGTCGTTGGAACCTACGGAAAGCTAAAAATATTTACTACTCAATAAGAATGATTTGAAAACAGTATGAGATGATTTTATGTATTTTTTTTGTTCCAATGTTTTGATGTAATTGCAGATTTGTGAATATGATAATGGAATCGATGAGATTGGTATTATGATTGAATACGATTATGTTGCATGAATATTTTGATGGTGTGACATGATATGCATTATAATGATGGTGAGCGAAGTTCTGTATTGGCGTGGCATTGATAGGTAAGAATAATCAATGTGAAATTAAGTTGTTGCATGTCAGTGTCGCATGCATTCATAAGTGAAGGCCAGTATTGGCGAGTGAAGGCTTGTATTGGTGAGCGAAGGCCTGTATTGGCGAGCGAAGGCCTGTATTGGCGAGCAAAGTTGATTGCCCTAAATTGGCATTATTGCGAAGAGGGTTTTACCCTGTTGGTACCACATGCATTGAGTCAGTGTTGGTATTTTTACATCATATTGTGATTAATAATTTGATGCGTGAATATTGACGAAAGTATGTATTATATTATAATGTATGTTATGTGTTAACTATGTACTTAAATCTCTACATGCTCATTATTATGCTTCCTCTTATATTGTTATGATATCTCACTCTTACTGTTTGAATATTGCCTCCACGTGGGTAACACGCATGTGATGAATATTAAATTTGCTTGAGGTAGAGATGTGCCTCGTGTTGCATAGATTGAGTCAGGTCTTGCTCTGATACATAACACCGGGGGTGAACGCTTGTTTTGCTTATTTAGTTATTGCTTTTTTTTGAAGGATTGTAAGAGTATTGTAGACTTTCTTTTATTTGATAAGACGTTGCTATGATCTATTGGAGTTGATGACTAAATATGTTTTTAATTGTTTTCTGTTACGTTAATAAAGTGAAGTTGAATACCATGTTGATTATGTTGTTGGTTCATCCGAAATAGTTGTGTTATGTATCTATTTACGAAATGATTGAGCAATTTTTTATATGATGAAATGTGATATCCTATTTTGATGTTGATTGGAAATTTTAAATTACTCTGATTTTATTAAATATACGATGAGGAAAATAGGGTGTTACAAATTGGTATCAGAGTAATTCGGTCCGTCCGGCCAAGTTGTCTAATGTTGTTTGTTCCTTAGTACGCGACAAGTGTGTGAAACACTATTGGTGCTTGCTTGCTTTTCTAATCACTTGTTTGCAGGAGTGGGATTGAAACAAGTGGGGAAGAAGCTTTTGCTTCTCTGAGATGGTTCAAGTGTGAACAGTTGGTTTAATATGCCGTGAAGTGCATAGGTGCAGACGTTAGTGCTGTTATGTTGTTTTTCCAATTTGAAGGAAGCACGGGTTCAAGATTTACTTCTAGTGGTCGGGTCAGAGTGTCTTTGAGCAGGAATAATCAGGTACTTGTGTTGTTCATATCTCTAGGAATGGAGGGCGATGTTATGACTAATGATGTACTAGTTATGTGTTGGTCCTAATATTTTTTCAGGGATGATTGTGATATGTTGTTAAAGCGAGATGTTAAATTGACGTAATGTTATCCTTGGAGTGGACTGTCTGAAGTGAAACCAAGTGATTACGAATTACTTTGATGAGTCAATGCATATTATTATGCTAGAGGATATCTGTTAAGCAAAGTAGGATGGCTTTTAGAAGGTGAAGCTCATACGGTTGCAATGTTTCAGCACTGTGGTTGATTGTGAAGTTGTCAATGTTGAGTTAGCATTGTGTGTGATGTCGATGTTTTGAATGGTGATAGACTGATGAATTGATGTAAATTTTATGGTGGAATCACATATGTGAAATGTTTTTGATATTGTTGGAGGGTTGTGGATCGCGAGTCAGAGAAGGAACTCGAAGATATTAGTAACCTTGTGAAAAGAGTTGGAATTTTGATGTTTTGGAAACTGAATTTTGAAGAAAGTAATATGTATCTCGAGTTATGATAAGAATGGGGTTTCAGATATATGTTGGAATGGATTTTGTATACAAAAAATGACAAAAATTGCTTCTGTTCCGCTGGTATCCAGTTACCATATATGGGTACCCGAGTACCCTGCGATGGAAATCAGCATAACTTCAAAAATTCATAACTTGAGTTTCGGACATCCGATTCGAGTTCAATTCAAAGAATTAGAAAGTTAACACAACGAACTTTATTTTAAAAATGGTTCCATCAACTGAAAGTATTTATTTATCACGTGGTGATGTGGAATGGGAGGTGAAGTTTTACTTTTGATCTTGTCTTCCGTATCTGGATTATTTCTATGGCACCATACAGGATGTCAGTTCAAAAGTTGGGAGAGTTGGAGAAGTTATTAGAATATGTACAGAGAAATAGATTTGTAAAACCAAATGTATCATTTTGGGAGCTTTGATGTAATTATTTAAGGAAAAAGAAAGTAGTATGAAACTGTATGTACATTATCGATAACTGATTAAAATAGTAGTTGAGGTTACATATCCACTTCAGATGATTGACGACTGGGTGGACCAACTAGTAGGCGAGTATGTTCTTAATATAATTGAATTGGGGTCGAATTATCTTCAGATACAGATGAAGAGTGAGGATAATTAGAGGACAACTTTTAGAAATCAGTGAAGTTATTTTAAATAATTGAATCAGTTTGTTACAGTGTTTCTTGAGGGCATTTTGGTTTAGTCTGAGTCAGAAAAAGGAAATGTTGAATGTCTTGACTTGAATTACGGTGTCAAAATGGAGGGAAACATATGTTAGGATGCCAGGACGTAGGTCATGATTTGAAAAGGTGAATTTTCTTTAACATACTATTTCGAACGAAGGTATTTGTGGAATATATTCAACCTAAATAGAGGTTTATATCGAGAGACTCTTAAATTAGTTATGAGACTAGAATTTTTTAGGAATTAAGTGGTTATTATCGCAGTTTTCTTGAGATGAGGTCGAGTGAGATATGTTGTTAGTGAGTGAGTTAAGGAGATGAGATGTTTGACATTAGTAAGGATGTGAATGGATTAGATAAGTGCTTATAGATGCAACTTATGTCGATTAAGAATGATTTGAATGACGATGGCTTTTGAGAGGAATAATGCTAGAGGAAAAATAAATTCAAGAGGAATTAGAATCATGTTTATGATGTTAAAGTATCAACATGTGTTAAGGAGGATTTAGGAGTTTCTATCACCAACTGGGATGTGGGGATGTATTCATTGAGATTGTGGATGGAATGAGATTTAAATGTGAAAAACATATGGATCCTCGAGGTTGTGAGATTTTAAAGAAGGACTGAGGATTGATTGATGTTGTTAAATTCCTTTACTTGGATGAAGACTTCATTAGGAGAAAAACAATTTGGATTATTCTTGGGGTAGTAGAAGTTCCTGTATTAGAATATACTTAGCAATTGCGTTGTGCTATGTGCGCATAAGGGATACTGTGAAATGGAGTTTTGGTGTTTATGTATCATTGGCGAGTTAGAAATGAAGAAAATTAAGAAAAACGTTTGTAAGCCTTGGAGAGATTTTTGGACATTATGCTCAGGTAACCTTGAGCACAAGGTGAAAGATGATATTATAGTTGGGTAACGATGATTTATGCCAATATTATGGTTGTCGGCTACCTATTGACAAATTGGGGAACTGATCACCCTTAATCTCTTGTTGATAGTAGACGGGATCTTAATTGATGGGATAGACGTGTCTTACTAGCTTGATGGTGTGTAAAGTGATTGACGTTTTATCAAGAGGATAATTGTTCACCATTTTGTGTGAACCTAATGCAAAAAGTGGCTATGAAAGAGTTGGGATTTATTAAGAAGTTTAGATACTTGAGTTGGTATGCGAGCTAACGCTGCAGAGTAGACGGTTGATGATGTCGAAAAGTGAGCAATGATTTTCTGGTGGTTACTAAGGAGAGTCTGAAGATATATGTGAAATTTGAGGATCTAATGGTTTTTGGAAATCAAAATGAAGACATTGACTTGAGATAAATGATCATAGTAGCGCAGTGGAAGTGTAATGTGACACAGTTTGTTATACGGATATGATTTTGGAGTCAAAGATTAAACATTAAAGTTGTGGGATAATGCAAACTATTAGACATTACATGATGGAATTGTAGGTGAAAAGTTACCTATGTTATTCGTGTTATCACCATGTCAATATATGTATTGAATTGCATGATTGATTTTTGGGATATATCATGGTGGCACTAAGGTTGTGTTGATGTCCTTAGGAAAATATTATTGTGTGATGTAATAATATAGACGATGTTCATGTCATGAGACTTTGCGTTCGTAACCTATGTTGTTGTGTCGTTTCCTATGGCAAGGACTCGGGGGTGAGCATATTTTTCCTTATGAAGAGAAATTAGAGGAGCGTTACTATAGTGACTGAAAAGACCTCGTTGTGTTTCGGTTCAAGCGCGAACAATATCGTAAAGTAATAGATCTTGTATCGCAGGGTGATGGGACAAGGAGAAAAGTGGATATGTGCATTCATAACTCGGTAGTAATGCATCTTATTGGACTGTTGTAGTTGATGATATATAATGTTGGATAGTAGTATTCAAAAGTTTCCAAACATGACATTAGAGATGTAGGGTGGGATGCGAAAGTCGTATCCGAATTTGTTCGTAGTAGGTAATTTTTTAGGATGAAAATCTTTTAAGTGGGAGAGAGTTGTAACACCCCAAAAATCTAGATTAATTATTTAACTAATTTAGTATGAATATCGGTGATAATTGGTGAATATATGAATTATAGTGAATTAGTCGATGTGGTGTAATTATATGAGTTGGTGGATTTTATGATGTGATGTGATGCATTTGTTAGTAATTAGATGTCGTAGAAATTATATAAGTTGAGGTGATAAGAGTGTATGGCTCAATGCGTAGAAACTTGGGTGCGTGTAGAATAATATGGACTATTATTATTATATTATTAGGATTATTATTATTTTATAATAATAATTAAATAATTAATTAATTGGGATAGTTAAATTATTATTGGGATATATTAGAGTAAGAATAAGAGAAAAGAGTAAGTACGTAGAAACAGAGAAAGAGAAGCGTAGAAGAGAGAAGAAGAGAAGAGCACTAGGAAGTTAGGACAAGAGATTTCACCGTAGAGATCAAGAATCAACTAAAATCTAAGGTAAGGGGGGATTCTAACTTTATAAAGGGTTTTCTAATGATGGGGTATGATAGGATCTAGGTTGTATGTTTTGATTTCTCCTTATTTGGTTATTTTGGGGTTTTTCCCATTGATGAATTTTCTGGTGATTTTGGTGTGTTTTGATGGAATTGAATTATATGAATTGGTTAGGATTGATAGATAATGGTTGGTAAATAATTAACATGCTTAAAAGATGAATTTTGATGAAAAAATAATAATTTTTGGGTGTTGAAACATATGAGGATCGTAACTGGAAATTGAAAAAAACTTCCCTGTTATCGTAGGGTAATCGGTCACCCATATATGGTAACCGATTACCATATAAAAAGTTACAAAAACAGCAGCTACTGACTTGCAGTAAGCGGTTACTGTAAGTGGGTAACCGATTACCGCGAGGAATTTTTGGAAAACTTCTAAAACCCATAACTTTTGCCTCGGGTGTCCGTTTGACGCGTCGTTCGAATCTACGAAAAGCTAAAATTATTTTCTACTCAATAAGAATGATTTGAAAACAGTATGAGATGATTTTATGGATTTTGTTTTGTTCCGATGTTTTGATGTAATTGTGAAGTTATGAATATGATGATGGAATCGATGAGATTGGTATTGTGATTGAATATAATTATGTTTCATGAATGTTTTGATGGTATGACATGATATGCATGATAATGATGATGAACGAAGGCTTGTATTGGCGTGGCATTGATAGGTAAGAATAATCAATGTGAAATTAAGTTGTTGTATGTCAGTGTCGCATGCATTCATAAGGGAAGGCCTGTATTGGTGAGCGAAGGCCTGTATTGGCGAGCGAAGGCTTGTATTGGCGAGCAAAGGCCTGTATTGGCAAGCGAAGTTGATTTCCATAAATTGACATTATTGCGAAGAGTGTTTTACCCTCTTGGTATCACATGCATTGAGTCAGTGTCGGTCTTTTTGCATCATATTGTAATTAATAATTCGATGGGTGAATATTGACGAAAGTATGTATTATATTATGATGGATTCTATGTGTTGACTATGTACTTAAATTTCTACCTGCTCATTATTATGTTTCCTCTTATATTGTTATGATATATCACCCTTACTGTTTGAATGTTGCCTCCACGCGGATAACGCGCATGTGACAAAGATTAGATTTGCTTGAGGTAGAGATGTGCCTCATATTACGTAGATTGAGTCGGGTCTTGCTCGGATACGTAACACTGAGGGTGAATGTTTGTTTTGATTATTTAGTTATTGTTGTTTTTAAGGATTGTGAGAGTATTGTAGACTCTCTTTTATTTGATAAGACGTTGCTATGAATTGTTGGAGTTTATGACTAAATATGTTTTTTATTGTTTTCTGTTGCGTTAATAAAGTGAAGTTGAATATCATGTTGATTATGTTGTCGGTTCATCCGAAATAGTTGTGTTATGTATCAATTTACGAAATGATTGAGCAATTTTTGAGATGATGAAATGTGACATCCTATTTTGATGTTGATTGGAAATTTTATATTACTCTGATTTTATTAAATATACGATGGGGAAAATAGGATGTTACAATCATCACCATTTCCTTGTCTTTATGTGATCTAAGTTTGAGGAGGAAGTGGCCTTCATCAAGATAATACGTATCCGGAAGTTTTACAAAATTCCAAGTTTTCATCATGAATTGTTTTACCATGTTCATACTAACCTTGCCTCCAAGAACGTACATAATCAATGTTAATTCCCAGAACTTCATCTCTGAAGCTATATCTTCATCTTCTATTTCAATATTGATATCACCATTGACAAGTTTTTGTGTGATGTATTCTATCACCATACCATTAGCAGGATTTCTATTGTTGCTCAATACATCTACCCACAGCTTACGCGACTCATTCGATTCCCCTTTCAATTGTTATGTAATTTGTTCATCTAGGTTTTCAATTCCTTCTTTTTGGGGGCGTTCTTCAACAACCTTTAAACTCTTGGTACCATTTGATGTCCCAAAGATGTCTGACGACATCTGACTACCCGTTTCATTGTGATCCATCGATTTCGTTAGTGTGATGCATTGGTTGAGATTTTTTGACGACGATGACACTGATTTTTTCGATCGTCCATGTCCCCTTGATTTCTCTAGTTTTATTATAGAACTTAGGACAAATAATAATTTTAGAAGTTGAAGTACTTATGCTTATATATAGTAGACAATTAGACAATTAAATACTCTTCTACTTGGTCTGGCGTGAGGTACGTGACACCGCCTGGTTAGATCTGATGGTTGGTCATGAGAAATTATACTGAATCTTATGTGTAACATTTTGGCGAGGGCCTGTCTATTTGTATTCTCTCTAGAAGACTCCTTTATTAGACCGCTCAAATTAGGTTACTCTTATTGGGTCCTTGAGTTATTCTGGAATAGTTACCCTCAAGTCCTTACTTTCATTCATGAAGCTAAGATTGTGAAAGAATATTGAGACCAATTCTTTTGATTGTCCACACTAGCCATCTGACGATTATCGAACAGATCTTCACTTTAGGGTTGGAAATGAAGCAAGAGAGAGTAGTTAAATTTGGTAACACACGCATTTTATGCATATATTTAAGCTAAAACCTTTTGCAAATAAATATCTCTCTATAGACCTAAATTTTGAGACATAAGTGATCTTTTAAAGTACTCGAGTGTATTGGGGAGATCAAGGATAAATCAAAATTGCTCGTGGTGATAATATATTTTCCTCAATCTTCGGTTGTTAGTCGTTGAGTCGCCTAATGTCAAAATATTTTGGAATAGGTCCTTTCTCTTCTTCAAATATCTTCCTTTCACTTTTACTTAAAAAAAAAATGTAACGGTAGACGGACGGATGCACATACTGTGCTAAGGAGG
Source organism: Vicia faba (assembly GCA_948472305.1). Classification (NCBI taxonomy): domain Eukaryota; kingdom Viridiplantae; phylum Streptophyta; class Magnoliopsida; order Fabales; family Fabaceae; genus Vicia; species Vicia faba. The sequence continues at coordinate 747,207,414 of OX451739.1, forward strand.
CTCAACCCAAAAAAACAAAAGATTCTTGAATAAAAATATCTAAAATTTTTAATTTTTCCACATTAAAAAATATTTATTATTTGTATAAATCAATTTTAATAAAATAAAATATATTAATACTAATTTTAAATTATTTTGTTTAATTAAATATATTTATTTAACATTAAACACATATTACAATATAAAATAGAAATTAAACATTATGAATTCATGGCGGTAAATTTCTTTACATTTGCATCTAATAATGTAAGCGTCATTTTTTTATAAATTAAATTTTAAATATTTTACAAATATTTACATATGATCTGGTTTGATTTAATGTGTGTATACAAAATTTGTGTTGAACGTATAATTATTAATTTTTATATAAAATTCACATTTTTAAGGGGAAACATCACTCTACATCTTTTTTTTTTGGATTTTAAAAATATCATTCTTAATATTATAGATTATCAATTTGATTGCGATGCTATTTTTTATAGAACTCCCATTTCGAATTCTAGTAATCATTAGTAATCATTAGTAATCATATTTTCTTATTTTGATGAATACTATAACTTTTGCCCTTACCATCAAATATTTTTTGATCTGCCACGTGTACAATTATAAATTCTTCTCTAAAATATTCTTTAAGGATTAAATTAAAATAAATCATTCTTAATATTTTTGATATTTTATTTTCTAATATATCAAATATAAAATTTATATTTAAATCGATAAAAAATAATTCTTACCTCATCCTTTAATATATTTTTTTTAATTTTCTTATACTCTTCATTAATTTTTATAAAACTTTTCAAACGAAATTCAATATTAAAAAATAATGATAGTAATAGATTTGTTAAAAATGTTTACTTTATATAATAATAATTATTATCATTTATTTATCTACTTAATCTAAATTTAAAATTGTCATCATAATTCTAATCATAATTGTCTATGTGATATTTTCTTTAACTTTAATTCTCTATGTGATTTTTTTTTTTTAATTTTCAATCCTAATTATCTACGTGTAATAATAATAATAATAATAATAATAATAATAATAATAATAATAATAATAATAATAATAATAATAATAATAATAATAATAATAATATAATATTCATCTAATAATATTTAATATTATTAATAGTTCAAATATATCATTTATTAAATAAATTTAAAAAATCAAAATTTTCTTATAAAAAAGAATAAAAGAAATATAAATAGTACAATAATTTTTCATATATATATATATATATATATATATATATATATATATATATATATATATATATATATATATATATATATATATATATATATATATATATATATATATATATATATATATATATATATGGAATGTATGGTTGAATTTGATAAATAATTTTGATGAAATTAAGACTATAAATATTCATTAAGAGCATTTATTAAATCTAATAATTATCATTTAATTCTTCTATCTTTTATTTTAAAAAATCTTACTATTTAATATACTATATATATATTATGAATTGAAAATTATTAAATTATTTTTAACTTTTTATATAAAAAATAAACTTAATATAAAATATTAATATAAATATATTTTTATTTATTTAAATTAATAATTATTGATAATAATTTAATAAAACTTATCTACACATCTCACGGAAAGACGTTTATTTAATTATATTACAAGAGAGATGGAATGCAAATTTAAGAAATATAATATAATGTAAGATTGAATGCCACTTAACCGTCTTAAAATTTGGTACCTACCACCAAGATTCTTCTAGAAACCAACCCACTCTATAGGAAGTGTCCTCACTAAATAACGGCTGTTTTGCATACTACTTTTGGAGGGAAATAATTGATTCTAAACGCTTAGTATATCATTATTAAGTGAGAAAAGAAGTCATATGCTGATTATAAAAATTAATCACAACCATATATTTAATTATATTTTTATTTTAAATTTTAAATTTTTTTAATGATATAGTAAATTGTTACACTAACAATATATAAATATTATTCTCTTATACTATTTACATCAATATTTTTTTTTAATTAAATATCATTTATATATGTAATGGATATAAAAATAATAATTGATTTATATGAAAAATAAAATTGTTCATTTTTTATAAATGTTTTATTAATGATATGAGAAATATATTCTGAAAAATGGATAAAATTATATTAATAAATATTTAATGGTATATTAAAAAAAATCAATGATTTATTAATTATAAAAAAATTATAATTTGTTATCATTTTTTCTCCAAATACATATAATAAAAAATAGAAGGAATTTTTTGGCAAGACCACATTTTAATTTATAGTTTTTAAGTTCGTATATTATTTACTAACTTTATTTTTTCACAAATTTATAATTTTTTTTATATTGGTTTATGTTTTTTAATAAATTAATTCACGAATGTTAAGTTTTCATTTTTCTTATAATTTATTATGTTAATTTAAGTAGTTTATAATTTATAGCTCTTTTAGTATAAAATGGATATTCTCAAAGTAAAAGAAATTTTTTACTATCTTGAATTTATAATTTAAAGTTTTAATTATATCAACTTCATTTTTTATATTTTAAATTGTATTGTATTTAAATAAATCAATAATTTTGTTTTCTTTTTTATATTCTATTAGTTTAAATTCAACTCAAATTGACGATATAAATTTAGACTAAAAAGATAAAATAAGATAAATTTTATAATTAACTTATCATATTATATTATTTATCAAACACTCATTGAAATATAATATAATTTAATTATCATATCTTTTATTTTGTGTGTTAGTATATGTTATCAAAACAACACTCTTCTCTTAAGATTATGTTAATTGTATTGCATTCTAAATTATTTTACAAATAAATTGAATTTTATATATATATATATATATATATATATATATATATATATATATATATATATATATATATATATATATATATATATATATATATATATATATATATATATATATATATATATATATATATATATATATATATATATATATATATATATATATATATATATATATATATATATATATATATATATATATATATATATATATATATATATATATATATAGTTTCTATAACTTTCTAATACATATGTTAGTTGAAAAAGTTTAAAATAAAAGAACATTTGTATGACATGAAGAATTATTAAATTTTCAATACATTATTTCACATGTTTTTTTTAGCAACAAATGTTGATTTTAAGAAAAGAAATGATTTGATTAGTATATACTAGTGACAAATTTATCATATAACTATTGATAAATCAGTCAATATAAAAGTCTATATAATATAAACAATAATAAAGCCAGGTGTTTATATTTTATGTCATACTATTTTATGCACTGTAATTGTTATCATTGTTTGTCTAAACGGGGAGGGCCACCCACTTTGTCACCCCTAGTAATGATTATTTCATTATTGTAATTTATATTATAATTATGTTAGGTTTAATTAGTCTTTATGTTACTTGAAACATAGACCGAATGCATAAATATTATTTATATTTTTCAGAGTTTCTACGTGGTATCAAAAAGCTTAGGTTTTTTAACCACTTATGGTTTTTTTTTTTTAATAATTTTTTGGTCGCGTCTGCTCACAAACGGTTGAAATTCATTCACTGTCGTGGAATTGTAATTAGTGGGAATCCATGCTTGTATTTGTGTTCTATTTTTGGTTAAACTTTATTGTACTACAATCGAGAAACCTGGGGTTACTCGTCAGTTACCATCATTTTCTATGGCTCAAATTATAATCAGTAGAATGAAGCAATAAGCAGATTCTTGAAAAGTCGTTGACTTTGGTGACACATGACAGAAGATAAAAAGTGTCTGACGAGAAGTATCAGTGAAACTTCAAAGGCTTATGATGATAAATTAGAGGAATGGGTCATCAAAAATCACAAATCATTACTTGGTTTTAGAACACCTCCATTTCGATTATTCATCTGTAATTAGGGTGGTTCGAGAATGCCAAAGAGGTACGTGACCACTTAAAATAACACTATATTATCTCTGATTTATCCCATCAATATCAATTATTGAAGGATCTTAATAATTTGAAACAACAATCTAGTCAACATGTTTATGAGTTTTTAGCACATATGGAAGTTATTTGGAGTCAGTTAGCCTCATGTGAGCCTTCTTTAAAAGATGCTACTGACCTAAAAACATATGAGACTCATTGTAATCGTATTCACCTTATTTAGTTATTGATGGTTCTCACTAATGATTATGAACAAGTTTGAGCTTCTTTGTTGCACCAAAATTATTTTCCTACACTAGAGAATGGTCTTCCTTGTCTTAAGTTTGAAGAAACTAGATTGAGACTTGTTTGCCAACAAGTTGACCATGCCTTTACTGTTACAAATAAGCCTACCAAATTTTGTCGCCATTGTCGTAAGTGTGATCATTATTTTTTTCCACAATTGAATGTCATAGTTGCATGAAAAAGGGTCATATTGCTTCAAATTATTTTGATACTGCAAGACAACCATACACATAATTTATAGTTGTACCATTCGTCCTCCATTTCTTGATCAGAATAGAAATCAACCTCGTCCCAACTCTTTAAGGTCTACACTTGCAACAACTGCTGCTACCTATGAATATTTGATTCCTCTCAACAACCTTCTCTGTCACATATCTTGAGCCTCTTAGATAACTTCTTCCTTCAGTTAATACTTTTGCTACTCTTTCGACCACACCAGGTAATTCTAAATGATATTTTGATTATGTCTTTTGTAACCACATGACATCCATACCTAATTTATTTTCTTCCCTATGTAAAAATAATACAACTTGTTCCATTCACACTACTGATGGATCTCTTATGAATGTAAGCCACAAAGGTTCTATTTTCCTATCTAGTTTAGGCCTACTTGACACATATCTTATTCCTAAATTAAATTTGAACCTTATCCCTGTTGGAAAATTATGTGATCTTGGTTATGAACCCACCTGCTCTTCCTCTAGATGTTGTGTGCAGGATACACAAATGAGACAACTCATTGGGTATGGGTGTAAGACCTAGAGGCTATTTGAGCTCACTCAATTCCATGTTCCTCATGAGTCCAACATTTGTGTCGCTTCCATAGATTCATCCATTCATCTTTGGCACCACCATTTCACCCATAGTTAATTACATCCTCTAGCATCTCAAGGTTATTTAGGATTTGTCACTAACGAGTCCTTTGATTATACTTCTTGTCAAACCGTTAAATAACTAACTTTATATTTCAAAAAAAGTGCTTCTATTTCACCTTCACCATTTGATCTTGCGCATTTTGATATTTGGGGACTTGATCCCACACCTATTGTGGGAGGTTCTCGATATTATATGTTATTTATTGATGATTATTCTCATTTTACTTAGATATACATGATGAAAAATTAGCGTGAATTTCCTCAAATTTATATTCTTTGCCAAAATGATTCAAACACAAATTTCTAAAGTCATTAAAAAATTTCGACGAGATAATTCCATGGAATATCGTCACTCTAAACTCTTATAATTTCTTGGTGAGCAGGGTACATTGTTTGAGTTTTTCTGTCCTTACACATATCAACAAGATGGTCGGGCTGGGAGAAAGCATCGTCACATTCTTGACCAAGTTTGTGCCATGCTTATCTTAGCCTCTTGTCTAGAATGCACTTGGGTTGAAGAAACTCTTATTGTTGTCCATATTATCAATCATCTCCCTTCTTTTGTCATTGGTAATGTCTCCCTTTCTTAGCGTTTTTATCTCACTACATCAGATTAAAAGCCATTTAAGATTTTTGGTTGCGCTTGTTTTGTCCTCCTCATCCCCATGAATATACTAAACTTGAACCTCCTGCCTGTCTATGTTGTTTTCTTGGTTATGGAACTAAAGACAAGGTTCATAGATGTAGGGACCCAATATTTCAGTACATCCGCATCTCTCTCCATGTTATACTTTGTAAAGATGGAATGTTTCCCCTCCTTGACAAAATTTACCTCAATCTCGTCCATTTCCACTCCTCTTTTTACTAACCCTGATGTCGATTACTTTCCTAGTGACACACACACACACACGCACATACACACACATGGTAGGTTCTTCTAATTAGATTTCAACCCCCTTAGATGTTACATCCACTTCTTGTGATGATGTTTCGGTTGTTGTTCTTACACCTCCCAGAAATGAGCTTCCTCTGAGGTAAGAAATCCTCCTACCTATCCCCATAATTACCATTGTTTTTCTACTATGCTTCACCTTCATGAACCACAATCCTATAAGGAAGCCTCTATAAATCCACATTTTCACATCGAGTTATGCATGAGGAATTACATGCATTGGAGAGAAGCCACACATGGTACCTTGTTGAACCTCCTTCTTATAAGCCTCCTTCAGGACAAAAATGGGTATATAAAATAAATACCCTTTATGATGGATTTATTAAGCGATACTAAGCTCGTCTAGTGGAAAAGGGGTTCACTCAAGAGTATGGTATTTATTATGAAGAAACATTTGCTCATGTTTCACGCATCACATTTGTTTGAGCTCTTCTTACCATTGCAGTCACTCGAAAATGGGTACTTACGCAAATGGATGTAAAAAGGCATTTCTCAATGGTGTTAGAAAAGAGTTGTATATGTGTCCTCCTCAAAGATATACCTGCCAGGAAAATAAAGTGTGTCATCTTTGTAAGGCTCTCTATGGTCTTAAGCAAGCACCTCAATCTTTGTTTGCTAAATTTCAAAATACTATCACTCGGTTGGATTTCTCTTCTAGTTCTCATGACTATGATTTTTTTACTCAAAAAACAAACAATGGTATTGTTGTCTTGCTTCTTTATGTTAATTACATGATTATCAATGGTGACGACTCTGTTGGATTTGAATAGCTTACAAAATTCTTGTATGAGCACTTTGATATGAAGGATCTTGGACCACTAAGTTAGTTTCTGGGATATGAGGTCTTATCTTTTAGCGATGGATTATTTATCTCGCAAGCTAAGTATGCTTCTGATATTATTTCTCAAGCAGGTCCCACTGATTGTAAAATTGAAAATACTCCTCTAGAACCCAATGTTCGATTTACTCTTCAAGATAGTACTTTTATCGATGATGCCTCTCTTTATCGGAAACTCATAGGGTTCTTGATATACCTCACAATTACTAAACCAGATATATCATATATTATTCATTTGGTTAGTCAAGACATGTCCTCTCCATGTACCACTCATTATGTTGTTGTCCTCTGGATTATTCGGTATATTAAGGACACCATGGTTTATGGTCTACACTACTCAGCTACATCCTCATTGATTCTTAGAGCCTACTCTAATTTTCATTGAGCCTGTGATCTTAGTGAACATTAGTCCACCACAAGTTTTTGTATTTTACTTGGAGATTTTCTTAGTTTTTAGTGTAGCAAGAAATAAACTTTGATAGTATGCTCTAGCAATGAAATTTAATATTGCACTCTTGATTATACGACATTTGAGATATTATGGATTTGTTGGTTTCTTGTTAATTTAGAGACATCTCAACCTTCACCTACTGATCTTTATTGTGACAATGGTAGTGCCATTAAATTTTCCCACAGTGATGTTTTCCATGAGTGAACAAAATATATTGAAATTAATTGTCACTTCATTAGTCAGAATCTTCTCTGTGGTGAACTTCATCTTATCTCCATAAGCATTCTTGACCAACTTGCTGGCTTGTTTACAAAACTTCATTCTCCTTGTTGTTTCTACATTTTAGTTTCCAAACTCAAGTTATTTACAACAATGTTTTAAAAACCAAATTGATCGATTGATCGAACCCGGAACTAAAGTGGTCACTGGTTTGGTCTAAATGCCAGATCAAGTAAGCTATTAAACCGGCCAAAACCGGTAAAAACTAGTGAATCGGCAGTTTTAGAAAACAGGCGTGTTAAATGCATGATTTTGTTCTGAGACAAAACAACATCATTTTGATAATTTTCTTTAAAAAATAAATTAAAATATAATTATACTTTCTTCAAAGTTTATTTGGAACAACTTTTCTTCAATGAAATGAAATTTATTAGACACTACAATTATTTGGATTTATATTTTGTACTATTTTGTTGTATGTGATGATTATGTTTAAAATTTAAATATAAATAATGAACTGGTGAAATTATGATATTTTGAAATTTTGTAGGTGTCGTGATATTTTTTTTAGAGACAGAGTCATCCGGTTTTATAAATATATGGTTTTGTTATAGAGATTGGTTTATTCAGCCAAATTATTCGATATAATCCAATTTAGTTATATGGTTAGACCAATTACCTAGTGGTTCGATTAATAAATCAGTGACTCAGTACCCTCATAGATTTGATGATCGGTCCAATTTTTAAAATATTAAACTCCACCATTGAAATTTGAGGAAAATATTACGAAATGTTATAATTATCTAATTATTATGATTATGTTAGGTTTAATTAATATCTATATTTAATTATTCTATTTATTTATTTACCTATAATACTATATTAAAAATAAGAGATTTTACTTACATTTAAGAATACACTGAATATAAAAATGTTATTCATATTTTCAAGAGTTTCTACATTGCCCATCAAATTGACCTTCAATATATTTGATTAAATTATTTGTTACTATTGATGATTGTCAATGAGTTTAATAATATTTAAATTCTTTTAATTCTCATAATTTATTCAATGAGGGTATTAAGGACAATCCTACCTCTCGTAATGTTGAAATTAAAGTCATAATTTTGAATAATTTCAAATCAATTTTGATGAACAAGATTCAATCACACTGATAGAAATTTCTTGTCTTTCATTCTTCACTTGAGTGATTCAACCGACCTTGATTACAAGATGATTATGTGAAGCAATTAACAATGGAGAAGAAAGAAAAGATAACTGGGGAACAAGAAGATTAAGGTTTAACAAAATAGGGGAAGAAGAAGAATATTCTCTACATAATTTCTCTCTGCTCACAAACTTGTGATTTATTCTTTTGCAACTGCAAATTCAACGTGTGTTATAATAATGGGAGTTACTCCCTCTATTTGTAGTTTTAGGTTAGCTTCCTCTATAAGTCAAAGCCCAAAACACAAAATCTCAAAATACCTATTTTGGTCTAAGTCGAAATCCTATGTCAAGCAATCTACTTTGACAATTCAACAGCTAACACAACTCGCCACACATTTGACTAATTTCGGCACAACCTTATTTCTGTCGAGCAACATGCTTTGACACAAGGAATTACAATCTCAACACACCACCCAATTCATTGTGTCTAAGCTGTCTACATTTATCATAGACCTTAATTTCGTGAACACTTCGACCTGCACTCCTTTCTCCATGATGTCTGCAATCTGATTCTCAGTTCTACAATGTTCCAAGTTTATCTTCCTTTTTGATACCCGCTCTCGAATATAATGGAACCTCGTTTTTATGTGATTTCTTCGACCATGTACTATCAAATTCTTTGCCATATTGATAGTTGACATGTTTTCATTCTTCATGGTAATTGCTCCATGATCCTTCCATGTAATCTCTTCGACCAGATTCACCAGCATGTTGCTTGACATGCACAAAGAAAAGCAGCTATGTACTCTGCTTCACACGACGAGAATGCCAATACTGGTTCTTTTCTCGAACTCCAAGAAAATGGTGCACCACCTAGCATAAACATATATCTAGCTGTGGATTTTCGATCCTCAGTATCACTACACCAACTTGAGCCGATGTAACCCACTAACTTACATTCTTTTCCTCCATCAACTGCAGGAAACAAAATTCCATAATCAAGCTTTCCTTTAAGATACCTTACAATTCTATTTTTCGTTGTTAGATGTGATATATTTGGCTTATTCATGAATCTACTCACCATATCTACATTGTATGCTAAGTCAGGCCTTGTGTGATAAAGGTATCATAATGACCCAATAAGTCTTTTGTATTGTGTTGGGTCAACATCTTCTTCTTCTGAGTCTTTTGATAGTTGCAGTCTTTCGATAGTTTCAATTTCATATATTCTTTTATGCATCATCAATTATCTATTACTCTTATATAATTTGATGCCAAGAAAGTACGAAATTTCGCCTAAATCAGACATTTCGAATTCCTTGTTAAGATCACCTTTGAAATCTTTGATCTCTTTCTTGCATCTACCTGTTATTAACAAGTCATTGACATAGATATATAGTATAATCAATTCACTCTTGCTTATTCTTACATATAATCCATGATCAATTGTGCACTTCAGAAATTCCTTCTCACTTAGGAAATTGTCAATCTTCTTATGCAGGGCTTTATGCAACATGTACACCTTTCTCCCTTTGCCTTGTTTAACATACCCAACTGGTTGTGCAACATAAACTTCTTTGTATAAGGGGCCATTAAGGAATGAACAATTCACGTTCATCTGACAAATATGCCAATTATTCATGTTTGCCAGACCAACAACCAACTTGATTGTTTCAATTCTAGCAATAGGTGCAAAAACTTCATCAAAGTTGATTCCTTCTTTCTGAAGAAATCCTTTCACCACAAGTCTTACCTTGTGTCGAGTAACCTATCCTATGGGATTCAAATTTACCTTGTATAACCACCTGACATCAATTGTCTTCTTGCCTTGAGGCAATTTGACAAGTGACCAAGTGTTGTTGTTTCGATGGGCTTCAGTTCCTCATTCATTGCTTTCATCCACTTTGAATCCTTCAATGCCAAAATTGCATTGACTAGTTCGGCATATGCATAGAAAATATAGTGTACCAACTAACCTTTATTATCAACCATATCATATAATTTAATCACACATTCCTGCAACCTTGCAGTCATGTGTATTTTTCTTTGAGGTCTGCTTGGGCCCGCATCACCTCTCACTTCTTCTTTTTAGACTTCAGTGGCTGGTTCTTCACATAAGATTCTCACTGAATTTTTCTTGACATTTTCAGTCCAACCTGTTGCACCCCAAAATTTACCCTCTTGTTTTTGGAATTTTAGTGGCTTATGTTTCATCATATACATTCATGCATTTAGACAGGATCAATGTGTCATGGTTCACAAGTTCCTTTACCAGCCATAAAAGATGGTTGTATTAACAGTTAGTGCTAGAAGGGTCTCATTCCCTCAATATTTGAGTCACTTAAGCTACAAAGGTTTCTAATGCCTCAAGACATCTCCATTGTCTTTTTGATTCATCATAAGTATGAAAATTGCAAGTGTTGGTTTTGAATCATTGCTCTCCTATTCATCTTTTGAGATTAGGGTTTTGGTCAGATGGAGTGTTTGATGCTTGTGCGGGCCAAATTTATGAAGCAATATCCTATCATTATCATATAATACATATTTGTTCAAAGAATTTATCATCATGTTCCTAGGAATTAGGGTTTTGAAGCTTGATCATCACCTCCTAACACCAGGGACCATAATTAGGTGTTTTGATTTAAACTAGATATCTCTGAATTTTTGGTCAAGTCTTGATTCTATGTTTCTATACATTTCCATTATCACATACGATTGAAGAATTGAGCACCTATTTTGGTTGGAAGAGGTTCAATTGATCAATTGGGGGTAAAACAGTTATCTGAGCAAAAGCCAACAAAAGTCAAATGTTGACTAAGTGGACTTTTGGTCAAAGTTGAGGTCAATGATCAAGTTCCAACATCACATGGCCTATGGTTGAAGAAATTCAAGAGAAAGATTGATTTTGAAGTTAACTTGTTCATGAAGGTATCTTGGTGAAATTTGAAAATTACTAAGTATGGAAACTCATAAGGCCGAATTTCAAAAATTCATAAGTTCTTCATTTTTTATTGAAAAATTGCAAACTTTACATGGTTGGAAAGAGGAAGAAAATTTCTTCAACTTTGTCCTTGTGAGCTCAAGTCCAAAAGGTTAAAGGAGAGAAAGTTATATGGCTTGGAACATTGACTTTAATTTATTTATATCATATTGCTTTTATGCATCAAAGGGACTATACTTTGCCATATATGATGACACTTAATTATGTTATCTTGTTGACATTTCTCGAGTCTTTAAGTTCATGATTGATATCTTGTGAGGGATTCATCATCACCCTATGATATAAAATATGTCATTTCACTCTTGCTTTATCTTTATCAACCTTATTTGATTTAAGACAAGTACTATCCATCATTAGATGATATTGTTCATCAACTAGGTGCCTTTTCTTATGTATGAAGTTTCATATTCTTAGTTAGTTACTCTTGAGTATCATCTTGAGTTAACTTTCTATACAAGTCACACATTACATAATTCTTCAATTATGCTTTCTCTCTCCTTTTGATCTTTACTTGTTAAATTGAACATTGCTTGCTTGCCTCCTTTGGCCATTTCCTTTGTGTGCTTTGTATACTTTCTTTTCCCCATGCTTGATGTCTTTTCATCTCATTTCTTGATGTTTTGTCATCCATGATTTATGTTTTGTCATCCCTTACTTGATGTTTTGTCATCCATGCTTGATGTTTTGTCATCTCCCTCTTTGTGTAATATTTTATCATCTCACTTCTCACTTGATCTTTTATCATCACTCCTTTACTTGATGTTTTATTATCTTCCTTCTTGATGTTTTATTATCTTTATGTGATGTTTTATCATCTCTTCTCTTATGTGTTTTATCACATTGTTTTTATGTGATTGATGTTTTATCATCTTCCTTCTTGATGTTTTATCATTTTTATGTGATGTTTTATCATCTCTTCTCTTAGGTGTTTTATCACATTGTTTTGTGTGCTTGATGTTTTATCATCTCTTACTTGATGTATTACCACCTTTGCTTTACTTAATGTATTATCATTTTTGTGTGATGTTTTATTATCTTCCCTCTTATTTGATATCTTGTCATCCCCTCTTTATCTTGATATTTTATCATCACTTGTATACTTATTACTTGATGTTTTATCATCTTCTCTTAGGTATCTATCCTAATTTCATGTGTGTTTATGTGATGCTTGCTTTCTATCTTGTCTAATTATGATTACTTGTTTCTTCTTCCTCTTCTTCTCTTTTATGAGATTGCCATGTTCCCCATAGTATATTTAATTCATTCTTCTCTAAGATTGAACTAAATAGACTTTAGGTTTGCTATCCATGCATGACAACATTAGGTAGATATACCTCTTATCTCAACTTTAGGTCCACAAGCATGACAACTTATAGGATTGAGATCCCCTTTTGTTAGTTTTTTTCTCTTTTGCATCCACATTAAAACTAAAAATTCTTTTTCTTTTCAAACTTCTCAAAACACTTAATAACTTATTGATGAGAATCATACCTTCAAGAGTCTTTAGTAACGGGAAGAATGAGAGGGTATAAACTCTTACTTGTTCTTCTTGAAGGTGTGAAGTAAACGCAAGAAAGAGGGGTTTGAATTGGGTTTTCCTTTCTTAACAAACTTTCGTTTCTTAACATTTTTGTGTTGAGTGATGCTTTTGAATGTGTTATTGAAGCATAAACAATTAAGCATAAGCAGAAGTAAGGAACACGTGATATATCCTGGTTCACTTGAGAAACCCTCAAGCTACTCCAGTTCATCCTGCCAAGGTGATATCGCCTTGAACTCAATGACTTAATCCACTATAAACAAATTTGATTAGAAATGACAACAATAAGTCTGACCAACCTTGCTGAAAACTCCAACAAGTTCAGCTGATCCTTATTGTCAATTCTGCAAAGGCCGCAGCCTACGCCTTCTTGAGAATCCTGATTAACCGAGTCTCTCAAGGAATAATACAATGATACATCCAGTGATCTCCACGAGATATAACGATCAAGGACCCCTTAAGAAATCTGACCAACCTAGTCTTTCTTATCAGGATTTCATCTACGATGACCGCAACCAAAGTCTTCTTGAGAATACTGACTCAACCGAGTCTCTCAAGGAAACATAAACATTCAGTTGATAATGTTTGTGTTTATATGATTGCTTATTTCTAAGCATATTACACAAATGATTAAGTCCTGATTGTTTGACACAATTATGAGCAACAACTCTTATGTACAAATAATTTAGATGAAGAACTAAAGATATAAAACAATATGAGTAACAACTCTTGCGTTTACATGATTCTACAAAGATGAATATGATATAAGTTTAAGTGCATCATCTTGTATTCTTCTCGTCTTCATTTTTTCAAGTAGCTTCTTCACGAACAACAACCCAAAACACTTGAATCGCTGAAGTCTTCTTCTTTATAAGCTTATGAAAGCTTTGTTGATCTTGATGTAGTAAGGAGAAGAACTTGTTCTTCTTGATTCATCTTAGAACATTATGGACAACAACCCTTATTCTATTTGATTCAATGATCAATTTAAAGTATAACATTCATGTTGTGGATTTTTAATTGAAGCTTCAGTGATTATCTTCATTATGATAATTTTTTATTGTGTTCCCACAATGACAACTTCCATTTTAACATTTTTGAACAGACAACATTTTAAGCATATGACCCCTTTCTTATATAGCCAAGCAAAATAGAGATGTTGGCTATTGAAAAAAATTCATTACATAATTATGAAAATAGTATTGCCACTTCTTTTTATTTTCCATAATTCAAGCTAGTGGTGAGGTAGTGGGATAAGGCTTTTTCATATTGTGTACTTATCATTGCTAATGGTAACATTTGTCTTCAAAACTTCAGAGGCTTCTGATGATAGATGATTGAAGCATGAGTAGAATCGTGATATTTGAATCTCTAGATAATCAAGTCTTTAGTCGTCAAAACTTGTTCACTCAGAACCATGTCTTCAAAACTTTGGCACTTGGTATTGAGATCCTTTTCTAGAACCTTGGGTCTTTAGAACTTCAAGTCTTCAGAGTCTTCAGAAATTCGTCTTCAGAGTCTTAAGCACTTGGTTGTGAGAACCTTTTCTACAACACTAGGTCTTCATAACTTCAAGTCTTCAGAGTCTTAAGAACTTCTGTCTTCAGAGTCTTCAGCACTTGGTCTTTAGAACCCTTTTCTTAGAACCATGGTTCTTTAGAAGCTTGAGTCTTTAGCATCTGGACTTAAGTATAAAATGTTTTCTTCAAATCTTCTGTCTGGTTTCTTTATAACACGTTGTCTTCAAAAACACGAGTCTTTAGCATCTAGACTTAAGTAGAACTTCTACCTTCAGATCTTCTGACTTATTTGTTTAGAACATGTTGTCTTTAGAAGCATGAGTCTTCAGCATCTAGACCTAAGTAGAACTTCTCTCTTCATATTTTATGACTTGTTTCTTTAGACAAACACCAGAGCCTACACTTTAGAAGCTTCTGGAGTGTCTTACTACTGTCCATCAGAACTTGTGTAGCGCAGAAGTGGAATTAATTCTCTTTTAATGTCTTGGCCACACCATCCATCAGAAGCAAAACCTATTTTTTAAGTACTCAAAAATAACAAACATTAGAGTATAAAAATTGTTCATACAAATATATTATTTGTTATCATCAAAACTTAGAGATAATATTGCAGAACCAAATCTTTTTCTAACAATCTCCCCCGTTTTGATGATGACAAAACTATGTATTTTAATGACACAATTTTGTTCATATACTCAGAAAAATTGGAAATGAAAAGAGTAAGAACACTTATCCTTTTTATGAAACTCCACCCGAGTCAATGACTTGACGAAGCATGAATATCCTGACTCTAAACCATTTGAGTAAAACTCCCCTGGTTCTAATAGGTCAGATATTGAGATCTTGAGAGTCTTGACTCTAGATGCCAATAGAATCAATTGAGATCTTGAGTTCATCAGAGCTTCTTCTTATTGAATCATCTATCTATATTTTTCAGATAGTCTTTAACTTCTAATTCACTCAGTTCTTCTAGAAAGCATCTGCTTCTGCTTTTTATTCTTATGCTCTGAATACCATATTCTCAGACAATTTACATCTTCTAAAC
The DNA here is from genome assembly GCA_948472305.1 of Vicia faba. Taxonomy (NCBI): domain Eukaryota; kingdom Viridiplantae; phylum Streptophyta; class Magnoliopsida; order Fabales; family Fabaceae; genus Vicia; species Vicia faba. Next base: position 747,223,304 of record OX451739.1, read on the forward strand.
ATTATGATACCAAAATCATGATAACATTAACTTTTAAAAAGTTCTCAAATTTTGAACAATATTGGGTCTATTTGATTCTTAAACATATGTTCACAAAGTGTTCATCTTCGATTATATGAACAATCAGTTCTTAAGAACTTTAACAAATTTTTTTCATTTTGACTTGTCTTAGAATGCCTAGTGAACTTGTTCAGACTTCCTCGGTTAATCATCAAACAAACACACGTCAGCAGTAAATGCATATTTTATTATTATGATGAGTTTTGCATTTCTTTTAAGGTCTATAAAAATCATTATATTTCTCCATGTTTTATCCCAAAATTTTCCCTCCCATATTTCTCAACACATGGCAAGTGAGGTCCCCAAATTGCTCAAGGAAGTTCAAGAGTTGACCAGACAAACTCTCTCCTAAGGCAGTATACCTCAAATTAGGGTTTCTATTTTCATTAAGATGTGTGAACCAAAAAGGACTCAAATTCTCACCATTGTCCTAATATGTTCTCAAGATCATCCATGTCAAGTTTCAAGCCTTGCAGAAGAAGTTTGCTCAGTCAATTGCTCAAATGCCTGAAAATCAACCGTGCTAGGTCAAAAGTCAACTGTGGCCCACATACAGTCAAACTTCAAGATTTTTGGTCAACATCCTCATTTTGAAGTATTATTTATAATTTTATCAATGGTTTATCATGATTCCTCAAAGATTGCTCACAATTCATCAAAACCCAAAAGTTACTAAATTAGGGTTTCATAGGAAAAGTCAACTCAACTTTGACCAAGCATAACTTTCTCATACTTTATCATAAATGACCCATCCAAAGCTCATTTTGAATAGGATGAAATTACATACAATTCATCTTCATCTCACAAGTTCAAAATATGCACTCACAAAAAGATATGAATTTTGACATTATAGGTCATTTTGGAAAGTCAACAAAAACACCTTTTGGGTTAAAGCTTCATACATGAACATGGAAGACTCAATTGAGATGAGACCAAAAGGGTTGCTTAGAGTACATCCTAAGATTTCTAAAGAGTCTAAGAACACCTCTCTAGGGTCAAAATTGAGAGAGTTATGCATTGGCCAAGTTGACCATTTTTGCAAAATTGCCAAAAGTTAAATGTGCTCAAATTTGCATTTTTTGCTAAATGGGCCCAACTTTTTATGCTTGCACCTCACTTATAATATGATCCAAGACCAAAATATCCAACCTCGTGTTATTTGCTTCACTTTTCAATTTATTTTGATTTTTTGTTAATTAAAATTTCAATTAAATCAAATAATTGATGAATAATGAAAAGATATGTTGTGATCTGATTTTTGGACAGGATCTCAATCAAATAATGCAAGGATATCATGATCAATTCGAATCAAGGCTGTTTGGGACAAGAAATTCATAATTTGGCTCAATATAGCAAGTTTACATATGCCATGAAAATCAAATCAAATCTTGAAAACTTCCAAAGATGTGATCAATTTTTACAACCCTAATGCATTCTATGATATATATATATTGAACGTGTCCAAAGCAAGAACAAGGGTTAAGAGGTCGTGCATAACCAAGAAGAAAACTAAAAAATTTGCAAGAAAGTGGGTGATCATTCTTGGACTTAGAGAGTAATTCAAACCATTCTAAGGCCACCACTAGACTCCTTGATATCTCCAGAAGGGATCTCAATCAATTGCAAGCATTTTCACGCCCGGAATTGTAAGTTACAGGAATCAAGATATGCCATTACTAGGGTTCCTTGGCTCGTTTTAGGGGTTTGCAGTATAGGTAAAATTGGGTGTTGATTATGGTACCATGATACTAGTGAGGATGAGACGAGTTGATTGGTACCCTCACTTGTCATTTATCTTGCTTGTAGACAATTTTTGAGATGCACAAGTCTGTACCTACATCAAAGCAACGGTAGGTAAAAGTTCTGTTGCCTAAAACGACAGTTTGGGGAAGAAGATGAGGCGTGGCAATCTCTGGTTGGTTGGTTTGAATTTTAGCGCATTTCTTCTGAATGCACCATGTGATTTGATTATATTGTTTATTACTATTTTATGTACAAACAAGCAAAGCAGCTCAGTTGGTAAGTAGGTATTGGAAACGTGCATAAGGACCTGGATTCGATCCCCAGGTCCCAATATTTGTTTCATATTATTTTTTAATAGGGGATCAGGCATGTTGCTTAATAGGATGTCCACCGTATACCATCAAGATCCAACCATCAAATGCATCTTCAGCCCAGATCCCAGGCCTGTCCATTGAGGGTCTATCATGCACCTCAAGTCAACATACACAATAGATCAGGCGAAGTCAAAAGGGCTTGGATGTGTTTGGGCCCAGAATTTCAACAACACACCCCCCTTTCAGCATTACAACCAGGCCCATCTTTTCTTTTTCTTATTTTCTTTTATTTTATTTATTTCTTTTAATTTTCCTTTTAATTATTTTAATTAACAATTAATCTATTTTCCATAAAAATCATAAAATCAAGAAAATCAAAAATTAGAATTAGACTTTTTTTAATCAAAATTAATTTTGTTAATATAATTTAATTTAGTTTAACTTAGGGCAATTCTAACTTTTTTTACATAATTAAAACTAATTAGCAAATTAGGTTAAATTATTGATTTAATTCCTTTATTTTTTCTCAAATAAATAAAAATACAAAAATAGGTTTTTAGGTTGAATTCATTTATTTTTTCTTAATTTAAAATTAATTAGAACTTAGGATTTTCTTTTTAATTGTTTCATTATTTTCTTAAATAACAAAATAGGACAAAAACATTTTTTTAATCAATCGTCAATAGGTTTAGTCAAGGGTCAAAACCCTAATCATCTCGCATTTAATTCGCCGCGCGCGTGTTAATTATTTTTGCCAATATTTTTGTAATTGTTCACTGGTTTGTAATAGTTTAATTTAGGGTTTTATTTACTGTTTAAATTCCCGAGTTTTTGGCTATGTAATTAATCCCCCACCCCGAAGCCTTGTAATAGCGTAGATTTATTTTCTCGCATTTTTAATTCCCGCAAATATTTAACTGTCTAGATGTATGCTAATAGGATTGTATGACAAGAATGCATGACAAATTAATACAGTTAGAAAACCCTAATGTGCAAAGATAAATAACTGAAACTAATCACTCGCACATATCACTCTTAGGGTATACCCTCACTTTGGTTGCCTTCGATAAATGATCATTAAGCATAGGGTGTCTTAGTGGTTGCCCTCCTGTCTAAAAAGATCAAATGTCCCATTCGAATGTTGCCTCGGAAATGTTGCCTCAGAAATATTGCCTCGAATATGATCTTAAGACTCTAGGGTTATTACTAAGGTGTCCTAACATTGCTTTAGTGATCGTACGTCCCTTTCGAATTGGCCCTTACAACTCCAACGACGGTGCTACCTATTTCTCAATAGTAGGATAGCGTTGTCCAAAGGAAATAAGAATAGAAACGGTCTTTTTTCGAGTAGGTAGATGCTAGTAGGTACTTGCTCAGATTAAAACTTTTCACACTCACACGTTTCAAACAAATTTTCAAAAACGACTTCGTCACACCTTTGAGGACTGATACAAGGGTTATCACGAAGTAAAACATTTTTCAAACAAAGCACATACACAAGAAATTTTAAAAAAGATGAGTAGGTACCTAAGAGCCCATGGAAAACCATGGATAGAAAGGGTGCTAACACCTTCCCTTTCTATAATCTACCCCCCATACTCAGAATATCTCGAAAAAGGAATTTTTTCTGTACTTTTTTCCTTTCCGCTTGGATGAAATAAAAGTCAGTGGCGACTCTTGCTTACCGCGACATTTTGCAAACATAAAGCAAAACACAAACCAGCCTCAAACAGTCGGTTCTGCCACCGTATCACAGAACTGGCGACTATGCTAGGGATTTATAAGTGAGGTATACCTTAGGATCTAGTTCATCTTAATTGCTTCTCTTGATTGCTTTGTTTGCTTTACTTTTGAGGATTTTTTTGGGGGGTTACTATAGATCATACACCCGGATCTGGGGGATACCTTTTAGGTAAGTAGCAATAGACTGTGAGGGAACTGTACGATGTAGACCAATATGGTTGAAGCAGTAGCTACGTTGGTGTGGCACTTTGGTTAGTACCGGTATCCCTTATGGAGAAACGAGGAGAATACGGGGCCGCTGCGTGGTGTCGTTAAGCATTAACTGACCTTAGAACCTTTAATTGTCTAACTTGGCCATTAGAAAGTAGTGAGATAGCCGGCCTCGGTGTAGAGCTGAGAACTGGTTGATACTCGATGCTACACTCATTGAGACCATAATCTCAGAATAATTTTGGCTGTAAGAAAAGATTGCGTGAGCTGAAACCATGACCGATGGAGGATGATCAGTGATATTGAGATCCTCTAGAACCCGGTTACTCTTCTAGGACAGGTTTGAACCAACTTAACTTTAAGAGGGTATTACCTTTGACCTCATGCAAGCCTTAAACCTAAGGGTTTTGTGTGATTTGACTGTGTTTGCAATATTTGTGTTTGCTATACCTGTGGTTTATCATGACATCATGCATCATAACATGGCATTCATGCTTCATTACACTAACCATTTCAAAGACCAAGGGAACTTATCTTTGTTCTGTTTTGTAGATCATGACTTCCGTGCATAGAAATACCATCCGAATCAACTTTGTGCAGATACCTGACAAACTTAAAGAGTTAGCATCAAGAGTTTCCGAAACTTCTACTTTCATTAAGAGACACGGTCAACTTCTCAGCCTGGTTACTTCAAACCTTCATGAACAGATGATGAGCGTACTATTTCAGTTCTTTGATCCCAAGCATCACTGCTTCACCTTTCCAGATTACCAGTTGGTACCCACCTTGGAAGAATTCTCTCATCTATTGGGCATATCCATTCTTGAACAGGTACCCTTCACAGGTATGGAAGAGGTTCCTAGGCTGGAAGACATTGCCTCAGCTTTGCATTTGAAACGGGCCGATGTGGTATCCAATTGGGAAACTCGAAGCGGGGTCGAAGGTTTTCTAGCCAAATTTCTGATAGACCAGGCTCAGTTGTTTCAGGATGATTTGGATTTTCAGGCTTTTGAAGATGTCTTGGCTCTTATTATCTATGGTTTAGTTCTCTTCCCTAATCCGGACTCCTTTGTAAATGTGAATACTGTCAAGATTTTCCTTTCTCGCAACCCTGTGCCTACCTTGCTTGGAGATATCTTGTATGCCCTCCATACTCGTACTATGAAGAGAAGAGGGACTCTTATGTGCTGCATGCTATTGTTGTCAAGGTGGTTTATTTCTCACCTCCCTAAGTCCATGCTGAAGAACAAAGAAGGTTTGGGTTGGTCACACAGAATAATGTCACTCGCTCATACGGATATTCTTTGGTGTTCCCGGGCTATGGAAGACACTACTGTTATTGACTGCTGTGGGGGATACCCTAATGTCCCATTACTTGGTATCAGAGGGGGTATAACTTATAATCCTTGTCAGCCTTACGAAAATTTGGTCGTGCCCGAAGAGACGGTCCCCATGAGTTACTTCTCGAGGACATTGTATTCGACTATAAGGATGACGTTAAGAAGCATCGTCGGAGGTTCATACGAGCTTGGGGCATGGTAAACAGATCTGACCCCCATGAGTTAGGACCAAAGACTTCCCTTTCTATGCAGCCTTACCTCCAATGGGTCCAAGATCGTGCCCAGAAGCTTGTGATGCCTTATGAGGCCGTATTACCAGTGATTGTGGAGCCTACTAATGAAGAAGGAATTCCTTACACGGTTCTCTATCCTTACATGCCCACTGATCTTGGGGAGTTACAGAGGTCTTGGATTCAGCTGAAGAATGAGCGGGATACTTACCGGGAGCAGTTCCATGAGCAAGAAAGGAAGGTTTTGAAGCTCACCAGGCAGCTTGAGGAAGAAAGAGTGATCAATGACTATATCAGCACAAAGAGGAAGCGACCATGGGACTTTTGATTTTGCTTTTCTAGTTTTAGATTTGTTTTATTTACTTCTTTGTACTCCTTAAAGGAATTGTTGAACCTTTCAAAGTTAAGCTAATAAAGTTTTGTTCATTTTTGGTTTGCAAATTTAAATCTCCCAAAGTCTTTGAAATCATTACATGCGCATCCCATTATCATGCACATCATTACAGGTACCACTACAAGTTTCTCATCTTCTTCACTGTTTATTTCAGCAGAAATGTCTTCCGATCAAGCCATCAAAGATCTTTAGGCACGGAACGCCCAATTCCAATAGATGGTATGGCTAAGGGGCAAGAGGATCTGAAGACCCTTATTCTGAAAGAGAAGAAGAAGAAGAAGAAGGTCGAAATTCTGAATATGGGCAGAACATTCGGAGAAAGGTTGAAGCATCAAACTGATCTAACCTCTTCATCCAAGGACGGGGAGAACCAAGAAAGGGAAAAGGACCCTAGTCCTATAGTTTCTGACAACGATACTGATTACGATGATGAGCAATATCCTCCTGCTGAGGATAGATACAAGTAACTAGAAGACCGTCTGAGTGCTATGAAGGTTCAGAAGATACCTGGTTTGGATTTCAGAGAATTGGGACTGGTATCGGGAGTGGTCATCCCTCATAAGTTCAAAGCTCTTGTTTTTGCCAAGTATGATGGAGTGTCCTGCCCAAAGCTCCATCTCCGCTCTTATGTCCGAAAGATCCAACCTCATACTGCCGATAGAAATTTATGGGTGCATTTCTTTCAAGATAGTCTGTCAAGGACTCAGCTTGAATGGTTCTACCAGTTGGAGGGAGCCAGTGTCCGAAACTGGGAAGATCTTGATGTTGTTTTCTACAAGCAGTATCAGTATAATGCCGACCTTGCTCCCACTCGTACTCAGCTCCAGGGTATGTCCATGGGCACAGGTGAAGGTTTTAAGGACTATGCTCAAAAGTGGAGAGACTTGGCTGGAAGAGTCCAACTCCTTTTGTCTGATAGGGAGTTGGTTAATATGTTTCTGAGGATGCTATCTGGTCCATTTTTCAATCACTTGATCGGCAGCTTGTCATCTGGTTTCACTGAGATGATTTTAACTGGAGAAAGAGTAGAAGCTGGAATTTGAAGTGGTAAGATACAGAAGGATGCCTCTTCGAGTTCGGTAAAGAAGCCTTTCACTGGTAAGAAGGAAGCTAGTGCAGTCTATGGCCCGAGGGGTTAAAATAGATCTGAACACCATCAATTGGTAAATGTTATAGTAATACCAAGACCCGAAGTTGCTGCACAATGCAATAATCAACAAAGAGAGGAAAGACCACAAAGGCAGTTCACCCGACTCAATATGACTCTGTCTCAAATTTTACCATAATTGTTGAAGACCAATCTGGTAACTCTGTGGGAAGCCCCAAAGAACCCCAACACCACATCTCCCCGCTATAACCCAAATGCCCGCTGCGCTTATCACTCCGAAAGTCCGGGTCAAGATACAAACGACTGTTGGGCCCTGAAAAATAAGGTGTAGGACCTGATCGAAGCCAAGGAGATTGAGTTTGACGCTCAAGAGAAGCCCAACGTCATAACTGCACCCTTTCCCAAGCATGGCTTGGGAATCAATTCCATTGAGGTTGTCTCTGCCACAGAGGATGATGATGATGAGGATTCAGACATCGACAACTGGATCTACCCAACAACCAATGGTGTACTGAATAACTGGACACCGAAGGACTTCATACATGTTTCTTTTATTCCACAGTAATTGACTTTTGTTTTAAGATTTGTAATAAACAGTTTGAAACTTTATAGCCCGGTGCCTTGCCCGAGGCACTTTGGCTTTGCTTGTGAGGGCTATTATTTGTCATTTCATATATAATTAATAAAGCATTGGACGTTTCTTGCATACTAATTTTGCGCTCCTTGTTTTTCTTTTCTGTCTCTCACTTTATCAAAACAACTGTGCTCTTACACACACTCACGCATCATACTGCAGATCCATATTCACTCCGGATCCCATTGATAACAACTCTGCTACTGCCAGTTATGACTTCAAAAATCCGATCAACCAAGCCGAGGACGAAGGTGAGGATGATTGTGAGGTGCTTGGAGAACTTGCTAGACTATTATAGCAGGAAGAAAGGGCCATACAACCTCATGAAGAGCCAGTTGAGTCAGTAAATTTAGGTACAAAGGAAGACATGAAAGAGGTTAAGATAGGTGTGAATTTGGAGCCTAGTGTCAAACAACGGTTAATGCAGATGCTACATGACTATGTTGAGATCTTCACCTGGTCCTATGAATACATTCCTGGTTTGGACACTGATATTGTGGTACATCGACTGCCGACTAAAGAAGATTTTCCTCCGGTAAAGCAGAAGGTCCGCCGTATACGCCCTAAAATGTCAGAGAAAATCAAGGCAGAGGTCATGAAACAGTTCGATGCAGGGTTCTTAGCAGTCAATTCTTATCTGCAGTGGGTTGCCAACGTTGTTCCAGTACCTAAGAAGGACGGTAAGGTACAGATGTGTGTGGACTACAGAGATCTGAACAGGGCAAGCCCCAAGGATGACTTCCCACTTCCTCACATTGATGCTCTAGTCGAAAACACTGCGCAACACAAGATATTCTCCTTCATGGATGGTTTTTCTGGCTACAACCAGATCAAGATGGCTCTTAAGGACATGGAGAAGATAACCTTTGTTACACAGTGGGGCACTTTCTGTTACAAGGTAATGCCTTTTGGGTTGAAGAATGCTGGGGCAACTTATCAATGCGCCATGGTCGCTTTATTCCACGATATGATTCACCACGAGATCGAGGTTTATGTTGATTACATGATAGCTAGGTCCCAGACTGAGGAAGAGCACCTTGATCATCTCCAGAAACTATTTGACAGGTTGAAGACGTACAAGCTGAGGTTGAATCTGAACAAGTGTACCTTCAGGGTAAGGTCTAGTAAGCTTTTGGGTTTCGTTGGCAGTGATAAGGGTATTCAGGTAGACCCTACAAAGGTGAAAGCCATACAAGAAATGTCGGCTCCCCGCACAGAGAAGGAAGTTAGAGGCTTCTTGAGATGTCTGAACTACATCGCCAGGTTCATTTCACATCTGACCGCTACTTGTGAGCCAATCTTCAAGCTGCTGAAGAAAGATCAAGTGGTAAAGTGGAATGATGAATGCCAGACCGCTTTCGAGAGAATCAAGGAATACCTTTAAGAACCACAAATTTTGATGCCTCCAGTTGAAGGAAGACCTTTGATATTATACTTAACAGTGCTAGACAATTCAATGGGGTGTGTGCTGGGGCAGCATGACGAGTCTGGTCGAAAAGAGCATGCAATTTACTACCTTAGCAAAAAGTTTACCGACTGTGAGAACCGATACTCATTGCTCAAGAAAACTTGTTGCGCTTTGGCATGGACTGCTTGCCGACTGAGACAATATATGCTAACTCACACTACCTTGTTGATATCAAAGATGGATCCGATCAAGTATATTTTCGAGAAGCCCGCCTTATCCGGAAAAATAGCAAGATGGCAGATGATCTTAACCGAGTATGACATCCAATACACAACCCAAAACACAATCAAGGGAAGTGTATTGGCGGATCACTTGGTGCATCAGGCCGTGGATGACTACCAGTCCATGAATTTCGAGTTCCCGGATGAGAACATTATGTTGGTAACCGACTACGAAGAACCGGGACCAGATGAAGGACCCGAGGAGGGGTCCCGATGGTCTATGTATTTTGATGGATCCTCGAATGCATTGGGTAACGAAATTTGCACTGTAATCATATCTTCTGAGGGCTATCACACTCTGTTCACCGCCCGATTATGTTTCCACTGCACCAACAACATGGCGGAGTATGAAGCGTGTATCATGGGTCTTCGAGCTGCTATTGACCTAAGGATTAAGTTCTTAAGTGTATTCGGAGATTCCGCTCTGGTGATAAGTCGGATCAAAGGCGAGTGGGATACGAAGCACCCGAATCTTATTCCTTACAAAGAGTATGTACTGACATTACTCCCACACTTTGAGGAGATAACCTTTGAACACTTCCCACGAGAAGAGAACCAATTGGCAGACGCGCTAGCTACCATGTCTTCTATGTTCAAAGTTAGGTGGGACAATGAAACTCCCCAGATTACCATTGAGAGGTTGGATGAACCCGCACATTGCTATGACATTGAGACTGAAGAGGTAGCAGATAAACCCTAGTTTCACGAGGTAAAGAGGTATCTTGAGGCCCAAGAATACCCCGAGGGGACATCTATTAATGATAAGAAGTTTATGAGAAGGTTTGCTGCGAAGTTCTTCATCAGTAATGGAATCCTCTATAAGCGTAACCATGATTCAACCTTACTGCGATGTGTAGACAAGAGCGAGGCAGAAAGGATCATGGCAGAGTTACATGAAGGTACCTTCGGAACTCATTCCAGTGGACATACCATGGCGAAGAAAATCCTACGAGCAGGATATTACTGGTCCACTATGGAAGCCGATTGTTATCAGCATTCTCGAACCTGTCATAAGTGCCAAGTCTATGCTGATATGGTGCATGTACCTCCGGCTCCCCTAAATGTTTTGACGGCTACCTGGCCTTTTGCAATGTGGGGTATCGACATGATCGGCGAGATCAGACCTACTGCATCTAACAAATATCGCTTCATTCTGGAAGCCATTGATTATTTTACAAAGTGGGTTGAGGCAACTTCCTTTGCTACAGTAACCAAGAACGTCGTGGCGCGGTTCATCCGACACAATCTGATCTATCGATATAATGTACCAGAGAGGATTATTATTGACAATGGTATAAATCTCAATGACACGATGATCACCGAGCTCTGCAAATAGTTCAAGATACATCATCATAACTCTTATCCCTATCGGCCGAAGATGAATGGGGCTGTTGAAGCAGCTAACAAGAACATCAAGAAGATTGTGCAGAAGATGACGGTAACATACAAAGACTGGAACGAGATGTTACCATTCGCTCTTCATGGGTACCGTACCTCATCACGAATGTCGACAGGGGCAACACCCTACTCTCTGGTATATGGCATGGAGGCAGTCCTACCCATCGAAGTCCAGATACCCTCTCTCAGGATTATGAAGGATGCGGGTTTGAACGAAGACAAATGGATCCAAACCCGACTTGATCAGTTGAATCTAATCGATGAAAAGAGACTTGCTACTATCTGTCATGGTCAGACGTATCAAAAGTGAATGATCAAGGCTTTTAACAAGAAAGTCAGACGCTAAGAATATCGAGTTGGGGATCTGGTGATCAAACGCATCATACTATCGCAAGGTGATCCCAGGGGCAAATGGACCCCCACATACGAATGGCCATTTGTGGTTAAGAACATTTTTTCGGGAGGAGCTATGATTCTAACCACCATGGACGGTGACGACCTTCCTCACCTCGTCAATGCAGACATAGTGAAAAAATACTACTCATAATCAAAGACCCGCTAGGTTGATTGGCCTAGGAAAAAATAAGGGCTTCCCAGCGAACCAAAAGGGTTTGGGCAAAAGTAAGGGATGAAAATGAAAAAAAACTATACACCCGGCAAGTCGAAAACCTGAAAAGGCGACTTGGGCAAAAAAGGGTATCCCGGTGGACTGAAAACCCGAAAGGGCGGTCCAGGCAAAAATTAGGGATCAAAGCGTATCACTATGTCCCATTGGATCATCTTGCAACCAGACTTCGGTATCAACTATCAAGCTCGGACAACACCAATCAATCTGATCAACCTTCGACAAGTAGCAAAGTGAAGAGATGCTTGAAGATATAAAGGCAATAGCAGAGTTGGAACCCAATGGGGTCGTTTCACATAGCTGTTTTTCTTTCTTTTACACAAATTGTATAATTTTTGACTTTCGGCGGTGTTCTCTTACTAGGACGTCAGCCTCTTTGCACAAAAACGCCCATTGCAGGCCAACTTCAAAAATCAATACAATTCATTTTCACAAGAAATTTCAACTTGTTTTTTTTCTTTTTCTGTTTTGTTTTGCAAGAACGTCCAATGATTCATTTTTTGATATATCAATTTGAAAATAATGGTTGCTCATAAATATTTACATGAGAAACAAAAGACGATTACTTGTAATTCCAGGAACAGGGACAAACAAGAAGTTCCCAAACCTTACAGTTACGCTGCCCATCAAGTACATGGATAGAGCCAGCTTGAGAACATGAGCAGTGGTACATACACTCCCCATAGAGTAAAAAGTGTCCAAAGATAGTGGTGTTAGTTTTTCCGAACAGGACATAACTCTCCCCAGCTGAGGTTCACAATCGCGAGTGAGTCAGTAAATTTTGCCCCAAGCAGAGTTTATTTCTCTCACAGGCAGAAATTCAATCTCCAACAAAATTCATTATCACCAGCAACGGAAATTTATCCCCAACTGAATTATTTCTCCAAGTCAGAAGATCTATCAACATAGTATCTCCTCTCCAACAGAGTTATTCCCCCGCAGAGTTATCCTCAGACAGGGTCTCTTCCGGTAGAATATTTACCATCCAAGGGGAAAATCTCTAGCATAGTCATTGTTGTTCACCATCCCCAACAGAAGCAAAGGAACTATGGTTTTTTACAGCAGTCAGGGATTTATTTTCTCGGACTTAGTTTATTACATCAAAATTCCATGTTCATACATCATGAGATGTGCATACATTACATATAACACAATCTCAGTTATTTTGAGAACCTCATCATAATGCATCTCATGCATCGCACATAACTAACCCTGTATTTCTTTCAGGAAATACAATCATTATCAATAATTTCCAGCAGGTCCATGATCAACACTCGAAGCTAAACAGGGTAATCATCGGTGCGACAAAAGTAACCCTACTATCCAGGTTCCTTCTCAATTCCCTACTATCCCAGCTTTCATATCAAAGTAACCCTACTATCCAGGTTTCTTCTCACATCCCCATTATCCAGGCTCTCATATCGAAGTAACCCTACCATCCAGGTTCCTTCTCACAGCCCTACTATCCAGACTTTCATATCGAAGTAACCCTACTATCCAGGTTACTTCTCACAGCCTTACTATCCAGGATCTCATATCGAAGTAACCCTATTATCCAGGTTCCTTCTCATAGCCCCACTATCCAGGATTTCATATCGAAGTAACCCTACTATCCAGGTTCCTTCTCACAGCCTTACTATCCAGGCTCTCATATCGAAGTAACCCTACTATCCAGGTTCCTTCTCACAACCCCACTATCCAGGCTTTGATATCGAAGTAACCCTACCATCCATGTTCCTTCTCACAGCCCTACTATCCCGACTTTCATATCGAAGTAACCCTACTATCCAGGTTCCTTTTCACGACCCCACTGTTGTACCCCAAAATTTGCCCTCCCATACTCTTCAAGAATTGCAAAGAGCAAGCTTCAAAATCTCCCCAAGGGTTGCACAGTTCAAGGGGCTCCTAACAGTCAAAAAAACCCTAATTGCACTACAGTCAATTACAGGGGCAAAATGGTCATTTGACAGTCAAAAGTTCAAATTTTTGGTCAACATCTCATTTTGAAGCCATAAACATCATTTGATCAATACTTGATCATGATTCTCAAAGCTTGGCTCAAAAAGTCTCAAGATGCAAAAGTTTCCATATTTGGACAGTTGAAAAAGTCAACTGTAACTTGACCAAGGCATAACTTTCACATGGATTATCAGAAAAATTCCATCCAAATCTCATTTTGAATATAAAGACATTTCCTACAACTCCTCTTCAAACTTCAAGCCCAATAAATGCTCTCACAAAAAGTTATCAATTTCAACATTATAGGTCATTTTCAAAAGTCAACAAAAAGGGACTTTAAGTCAAAGGCCATAACTTGATATTGGTAAATCAAAATGACATGGGACCAAAGGCATTGGTTAGAGGACTTCAAGACCTTTCCAAAATGTCCAAGAAAATGAGCAAAGCTTAAAAATTGAGCAAGTTATGCCTTATGGAAGTTGGGAAATTTTTGGATATTTTGAAAAGTCAACATTGCTTCAAATGTCTTAAAAATGCTAATGGGCCTCTTTTTCTTCCAAAATACATCATCCAAGGCATGTGCACGACCATTTGGCCCAAAGGGAAGTTTTTCATCATTTTTATTTATTTATTTGAATTTTTAATTGCTAAATATTCATTTAATTAATTAAAATATATGAAAAATACCAAACCTAACTTTTTAAATCTTTTTATGCATGGAATAAGCTCAAGATTTCGTGCATGATCAGATATGGAAGGAATTAAAGTGATTGGCCATGATTTGTATCAAATATGCATGAAGAAATATTGGAAAAGATTCTTGAAAATCAAATCTTGAAAATCATTAAAAGCAAGGCTATGGGCTTGGATTATTGATCAAATTCGTTCTCTATACAAGTGCAAACCTAACCCTAATGCTCAGGACCTCAAAGCTGCGCCATACATCCATAACCAAGTTTGAGTTTTTGACAAGAAATTCCAAAACTGAAAACTAGGTTCTAGTGCGATTCAAGCCAAAATAATTGTTCCATTGTCTTGCTGAGACATCAAGGAAGGTGCCTGGATCAAAATCATAGCTTGAAACATCAAGAATTGGTAATTATAAGTCAGACTGTGTTCTTCTTTTTGCATAATCGTGTTTTATTATTCAGGCCATATCCATGCATTTTGATTCTTGATTTGTACTCATTGATTGATTCTAAAGCTAACTGTGTGCTTTAATTGAGTTTTTACGCGTTGTATGAAGAATCACCATTAAAGGACGCTAGGGTTACATGACTTTCAAATTAGGCGTTTCTAAATACTGTAAAATTAGAGAACCTCAATGCCATGGTTGAAATCAGGGAGCTGGGACGAATACAACACACCCCTCGCGCCTAATTTATGTGACCACATGGGCTATTCGCTATTATTGAAAAGTGCATATTTTGGGGGGGTTTAAAACCCCCGCTAACCTTTTTTATGTTTCAGGAAAAAGAAAAACGAGGAAGAAGACGGTGATGTGTAAGGCAATGATTGGAGTATTTGAATTTTCGCGCTAATCTGTCCACTAATTCTTGTTTTATTTCATATTATTTATTAGTTGCATTATAAACAAAAAGCGTAGTTGGAGCAGTTGGCAAAGCATAATATTGGTAATCCCTAGGACCTGGGTTCGAATCCCAGGTCCCCATCCCTTTCCATATTATTTTTCTAATCGCGCTTGGGTGTAGTTCGCTTCCAGGGTTCCACCATACAACTCCTGATCCAACCATGCCACTTGGCCAATGGAGACAATCTGAAGGCCTAGATCTGGTGAATACCATGGGCATGAGTCAAAGAAGTGACACGCTTCCAGGAAAAGTCAACGAAGGCCTCCAAAGATGGGCCTAAAATGCTACAATCTCACCTCCAATTTGGGGACAGACCCCCCATGGTTTGCCTTTCTTATTCTTTTCTCATATTTTTCTATTTTTGTTTTAATTAGTTTTTTTAATTTAATTCTTTAAACCAATTTATTTTCATAAACTATAAAAATAATACAAAAAATCAGAAAAGTCATAAAAAATCAAAAATATATTTTATGTTAATATTTTTTAAGTAAATATCATTAATTAATTTAGCTTTGTAAAATTAGGTTTAGTTCAAATATTTTTCTTAATAAATTAAAAACTTGTAGAATTAGGTTTAATTATTTTAATTACTTTTTTTTTATTTTCTCATCACTAATAATTAATTATTTATTTTTATAAATCAAACTGCATTAATTAATTAATTTAATTTTAGGTAATTTTCATATTTTCTTCATAAATTAAAAAATAGCTAGAATTAGGGTTAATTAATATTTTAATTCCATTTAATTCTCATTAAAATCATAAATACCAAAATCTCAAAAATAATTTCTTTTTTCATTTTAATTTCATTAATTTAATAATAATAATTTAATTTCATTAAAAAGGGTCCAACGCCCTCGCTTTCAGTTTGAATTCAATTCGCGCATTTTATTTTATTTCGTATAATATTGATGTAATTCTCCCAAAGCCATGTAACTCGGACAATTTATATTTCTCGCACTCTTCTTTATTTTATGTCAAATCGGGTCCTGGATTAAATTTGGCGATGTAGACCCGCGCCTTTGTAATAGTTTAGAACTTTTAATTTCCGCATCTTTTTAACTGTTAATAAATGCATGCAAGAATGAATGACAAAAATAAAAACAAACGCGTAGATCACCTATGACATGACAAGACAAAATAAATGAAAACGACACACAAATCACACACCACCCCTAGGGTACGCCTCACTGTTGCCTTACCTCGAAAGGTGATCGTCGAGTAGAGGATGTCTTAGTAAGTCCTCATGATCCGGGAACCTGGCATGAGGGTAGCTTCTAAGGTGTCTTCCTATTGCTCTGGTGATCACCATGTCTCGAACCTCGAATTGACCCGAACACCTCCAACGGTGGTGCTACCTACCTCTCAATGGTGGGATGACGCTACTTTAAGGACATCTACACAGACGAATTCCTTAGGGTAGGTAGACGACTCTTAATACTTGCTCTAATTTCAAAACAAATTCAAAAAATACTTTTCACACCGACACCTTTTCAAAAAGCTTTCGAAAGCATTTTTTCAAATACTCTTGAGGACCGATACAAGGGTCGAACTGGAATTTTCAAAGAAACCTTTTTAAAACCCACAGTTGAAAAGCAAACAAACCATTTTTGAAAACACAAATGAGCAAGTATCTAAGAGCCCATGGATAACCATGGATAGAAAGGGTGCTAACACCTTCCCTTTCTATAACCTACCTCCCGAACCGAGAGCAATCTCTTTAAGGAATTTTTCTGTGCTTTTGTCCTTTCCATTTGGAGAAAATAAAAGACGGTGGTGACTCTTGCTTCCGCGACATTTCGCGAACCAGCGTTAAACAGTCAGTTCCAGATCCACCGATCACACCCACTATCCAGGATTTCATATCGAAGTAACCTTACTATCCAGGTTCCTTCTCACATCCTTACTATCCAGGCTCTCATATCTAAGTAACCCTACTATCCAGGTTCCTTCTCACAACCCTACTATCCAGGCTCTCATATCGAAGTAACCCTACTATCCAGGTTCCTTCTCACAACCCTATTATCCAGGATTTCATATCGAAGCAAACCTACTATCCAGGCTCCTTCTCATAACCTTGCTATCCGGGTTTTTTCCTCTCTTATCCTCAGACAGGAGTCCACAACACTTTAAGACTGGGACCCAATCAAACACAATTGATTTCACATTTTCCCAGAAAGTCGTGGTGCAGTATATACCCCGACCAGATACGCAGTTCACTTCCGCTTCCCAAACCGGAATTATTCCCCAGTAGAGTAATGGACAACTGAAGCTCCTAAAACTCTATTTCTCTCAAGACAGAGACCAACATTCCCGAACGAAGTCCTCCTCAACAACAGGTATACAGGTTCTCGCAAAGGAATCTCTTATGCGATCCACACCTTTTCGGATGGCATCTTTAAAGCCCATCTCCGACAATTCTCTAGCAACCTCCGAGTGGCATCTATAAGCCCATTCCTGATATCACAAATCAAGTATCACTTCATGCGAGTGCAAATTTCTGGGCACTCTAGTGTTCAATCATCTTCTACCTTCAGATCACGAAAGGCAGACAACGAATCTACATCTCCAGGTTTAAGAAGATTGAATAAGGGCAGCTGTTGTATCCCAAAATTTTCCCTCCCATATTTCTCAACACATGGCAAGTGAGGTCCCCAAATTGCTCAAGGAAGTTCAAGAGTTGACCAGATAAACTCTCTCCTAAGGTAGTATACCTAAAATTAGGGTTTCTATTTTCATCAAGATGTGTGAACCACAAAGGACTCAAATGCTCACCATTGTCCTAATATGTTCTCAAGATCATCCATGTCAAGTTTCAAGCCTTGCAGAAGAAGTTTGCTCAGTCAATTGCTCAAATGCCTGAAAATCAACTTTGCTAGGTCAAAAGTCAACTATGGCCCACATACAGGCAGACTTCAAGATTTTTGGTCAACATACTCATTTTGAAGTATTATTCATCATTTGATCAAGGTTTGATCATGATTCCTCAAGGATTTCTCACAATTCATCAAAACCCAAAAGTTACTAAATTAGGGTTTCATAGGAAAAGTCAACTCAACTTTGACCAATCATAACTTTCTCATACTTTATCAGATATGACCCATCCAAATCTCATTTTGAATAGGATGCAATTCCCTACAATTCATATTCAGCTCCAAAGTTTAAAATATGCATTCATAAAAAGATATGAATTTTGACATTATAGGTCATTTTGGAAAGTCAACAAAAACACCTTTTGGGTCAAAGCTTCATACATGAACATGGAAGACTCAATTGAGATGAGACTAAAAGGGTTGCTTAGATGACATACTAAGCTTTATAAAAAGTCAAACAACACCTCTCTAGGGTCAAAATTGAGAGAGTTATGCATTGTCCAAGTTGACCATTTTTGTAAAATTGCCAAAAGTCAAATGTGCTCAAATTTGCATTTTTTGCTAAATGGGCCCAACTTTTATGCTTGCACCTCACTTATAATTTGATCCACGATCCAAATATCCAACCTCATGTTATTTTCTTCACTTTTCAATTTATTTTGATTTTTTGTTATTTAAAATTTCAATTAAATCAAATAATTGATGAATAATGAAAAGATATGTTGTGATCTGATTTTTGGACAGGATCTCAATCAAAGAATGCAAGGATATCATGATCAATTCGAATCAAGGATGATTGGGACAAGAAAGGCATAATTTGGCTTAATATAGCAAGTTTACATATGCCATGAAAATCAAATCAAATATTGAAAACTTCCAAAGATGTGATCAATTTTTACAACCCTAATGCATTCTATGATATATATTGAACGTGCCCAAAGCAAGAACAAGGGTTAAGAGGTCGTGCATAACCAAGAAGAAAACTCAAAAATTTGCCAGAAATTGGGTGATCATTCTTGGACTTAGAGAGTGATTCAAACCATTCTAAGGCTACCACTAGACTCATGGACATCTCCAGAAGGGATCTCAATCAATTGCGAGCATTTTCACGTCCGGAATTGTAAGTTACATGAATCAAGATATGCCATTGCTAGGGTTCCTTGGCTCGTTTTAGGGGTTTGTAGTATAGGTAAAATTGGGTGTTGATTCTGGTACCATGATACTCGTGAGGATGAGACGAGTTGATTGGTACCCTCACTTGTCATTTATCTTGCTTGTAGACAATTTTTGAGATGCACAGGTCTGTACCTACAACAAAGCAACGATAGGTAAAAGTTATGTTGCCTAAAATGACAGTTTGGGGAAGAAGATGAGGCGTGGCAATCTCTGGTTGGTTGGTTTGAATTTTAGCGTGTTTTTTCTGAATGCACCACGTGATTTGATTACATTGTTTATTCCTGTTATATGTACAAACAAGTAAAGCAGCTCAGTTGGCAAGCATGTATTGGAAACGTGCATAAGGACCTGGGTTCGATCCCCAGGTCCCAATATTTGTTTCATATTATTTTTCAACAGGTGATCAGGCACGTTACTTAACAGGATGTCCACCGTATACCACCAAGATCCAACCATCAAATGCATCTTCAGCCCAGATCCCAGGCCTGTCCATTGAAGGTCTATCATGCACCTCAAGTCAACATACGCACTAGATCAGGCAAAGTCAAAAGGGCTTGGATGTGTTTGGGCCAGGAATTTCAACAACACCCCCCCTCTTTCAGCATTACAGCCAGGCCCATCTTTTCTTTTTCTTATTTTGTTTTATTTTATTTATTTCTTTTAATTTTCCTTTTAATTATTTTAATTAACAATTAATCTATTTTCCATAAAAATCATAAAATCAAGAAAATCAAAAATTAGAATTAGACTTTTTTTTATCAAAATTAATTTTGTTAATATAATTTAATTTAGTTTAACTTAGGGAAATTCTAACTTTTTTTACATAATTAAAACTAATTAGCAAATTAGGTTAAATTATTAATTTAATTCCTTTATTTTTTCTCAAATAAATAAAAATACAAAAATAGGTTTTTAGGTTGAATTCATTTATTTTTTCTTAATTTAAAATTAATTAGAACTTAGGATTTTCTTTTTAATTGTTTCATTATTTTCTTAAATAACAAAACAGGACAAAAACATTTTTTAATCAATCGTCAATAGGTTTAGTCAAGGGTCAAAACCCTAATCATCTCGCATTTAATTCGCCGCGCGCGTGTTAATTATTTTTGCCAATATTTTTGTAATTGTTCACTGGTTTGTAATAGTTTAATTTAGGGTTTTATTTACTGTTTAAATTCCCGAGTTTTTGGCTATGTAATTAATCCCCCACCCGAAGCCTTGTAATAGCATAGATTTATTTTCTCGCATTTTTAATTCCTGCAAATATTTAACCGTCTAGATGTATGCTAATAGGATTGTATGCCAAGAATGCATGACAAATTAATACAGTTAGAAAACCCTAATGTGCAAAGATAAATAACTGAAACTAATCACTCGCACATATCACTCTTAGGGTATACTCTCACTTCGGTTGCCTTCGGTAAATGATCATTAAGCATAGGGTGTCTTAGTGGTTTCCCTCCTGTCTAAAAAGATCAAATGTCCCATTCGAATGTTGCCTCAGAAATATTGCCTCGAATATGATCTTAAGACTCTAGGGTTATTACTAAGGTGTCCTAACATTGCTTTAGTGATCGTATGTCCCTTTCGAATTGACCCTTACAACTCCAACGACGGTGCTACCTATTTCTCAATAGTAGGATAACGCTGTCTAAAGGAAACAAGAATAAAAACGGTCTTTTTTCGAGTAGGTAGTGCTAGTAGGTACTTGCTCAGATCAAAACTTTTCACACTGACAAGTTTCAAACAAATTTTCAAAAACGACTTCGTCACACCTTTGAGGACTGATACAAGGGTTATCACGAAGTAAAACATTTTTCAAACAAAGCACATACACAAGCAATTTTAAAAAAGATGAGCAAGTACCTAAGAGCCCATGGAAAACCATGGATAGAAAGGGTGCTAACACCTTCCCTTTCTATAATCTCCCCCGTACTCAGAATATCTTGAAAAATGATTTTTTCTGTACTTTTTTCCTTTCCGCTTGGATGAAATAAAAGTCGGTGCGACTCTTGCTTACCGCGACATTTTGCAAACACAAACGTAAAATGCAAACCAGTGTCAAACAGTCGGTTCTGCCACTGTATCACACTCCCCCTTTTTGAAATCATTAAAAAGTTAGAGAACAAGAACTAGTAAATCTCTACATATTATCTAAATCATAGCAATGCGTTTGATATTCTCAGCATCTGGAAAACCATGAAAGTTTCCATCTGATCAGAGACATTTCTGACCGAAACATCTTCTGATGACTAAGGTAAAAGAAATTAGAAAGCCTTTGATTGAGTCAGAATATTATCACTTAAGACTAAGACTAAAACATGTTTGATTCTAATGACATCTTACTCAGGACAAAGATCCATTTTCAGATTCTTTAGAATAAACAGAAATCTATCTTTAACTAAGGGTTTTGTAAAAATATCAGCCCATTGATGGTCTGTATCTATGAATTTTAAAGATAGGATCCCTTTCTGAACATAGTCTCTAATAAAATGATGTTTGATTTCTATGTGTTTATCCCTAGAGTGTAAGATAGGATTCTTACTCAAGCAAATAGCAGCAGTATTGTCACAAAAGATAGAAATGTTACTCTCATAAATCTGATAATCTTCCAGCTAATTCTTCATTCAGAGCATTTAAGTGCTGCATAGTGCTGCTGAGATATACCCTACTTTTGCAGTTGAGAGAGCAATTATTGATTACCTCTTGCTTGACCATGATATAAGATTCTTGCGTAGAAATTGACAATTTCTAGAAGTACTTTTCCTCTCCATTTTGTCTCCAACATAATCTGTATCACAGAAACCAGAATGAGTGTACTCTGATGTTTTCTCATACATCAAGCAAAGGTTAATGGTTACTTTCAGATACCTTAGAATTATATTAACAACAGTTAAATGAGATTCCCTAGGATCAGATTGAAATCTAGCTTGCATGTGAACGCTAAATAAAATATTAGGTCTAGAAGCATTCAGATATAGAAGAGAGCCTATCATACCACGATACAGCTTCTGACATACCTTTCCACTTACCTCTTCTTTTTCACAGAATGCATGTTAGATGCATCAGAGTCTTTACTAAGGTGCAGTCCATCATGTTGAATTTCTTCAGAAGTTCTTTGCTATACTTACTTTGATGAATGTAAGTAGCTTCCGGCTTTTAATCAATCTGGATTCCCAGAAAGAACTTCAGTTCTCCCATCATGCTCATTTCAAACTCAACCTGCATTAGCTTAGAGAATTCCTTGCAGGGGGATGGATTAGCAGAACCAAAAATGATATCATCAACATAAATTTGAACAATTATAATATCATTTTTGAAGGTTTTATAGAAGAGTGTAGTGTCAACCTTTCCTCTAGTAAACTTATTTTCTAAAAGAAAATTACTCAATCCGTCATACCAAGCTCTGAGAGCTTATTTCATACCATAAAGAGATTTCTTTAATTAAAAAAAATCTGATTTCTCAGAGTTTTCAAAGTCGGGAGGTTGTTTGACGTACACTTATTCTGAAATGTAATTGTTTAGAAATGCACTCTTAACATCCATCTGATAAAAGATGATATTAAGATTTACAGAAAAAGAAACTAACAAACGAATAACTTCTAACCTAGTTATTAGTGCAAAGGTTTCTGTATAGTTTATCCCTTCTTGTTGACTATAACCTTTTACAACCAGTCGTGCTTTATTTCTAATAACTTCACCTTTCTCATTGAGTTTGTTTTTGAACACCCATCTTGTTTTGATGACATAGACACCTTTGGGTTTCTACGAGATCCCAAACATCATTCTTTAAGAATTGGTTGAGTTCTTCTTCTATATCCAAAATCCAATCTTTATTTAGAAGGGCTTCCTCAATATATATAGATTCTATTAAAGAAATTAAACCCATAAGCACTTCATCAGAAGGTTTGAGAGCTGATCTTATTCTGACTAGAGCATACTTTCTTCCAAGAATAAGATCTCCAGGATGGAAGGATGTTATTTTATTCTTCCTTGGTTAAGGTTGATCAGAAGGACTGTCAACAACACCAGAAGAAGAAGCTTCTGATTCTTTATCTTCTTAAATCTTCTCCTTTGGCTCAGTGAACATTATAGTTATATGTGCAAGCTTTTTGCACAACTTTGACTTTTCATAGTTAAGCTTATCATCGAATATGACATGGATTGATTCCTCCATAATTTGTGACTTTGTGTTGTAGAATCTGAAGCCTTTAGAGTGTTCAGAGTATCCTAAAAACAGACACTTATGCGCCTTGGAATCAAACTTACCCAATTTTTCTTTAGTGTTCAACATATAACATATACATCCAAATGGATGGTGTGATACGGTGGTAGAACCGACTGTTTAATACTGATTTGTGTTTTATGTTTTTTTTTGCAAATGTCACGGTAAGCAAGAGTCGCCACCAACTTTTATTTCATCCAACAAAGGAAAAGGAAAAAGAACAGAAAAAACCTTTTTCGAGATGTTTCTCAGTACGGGGGCAGATTATAGAAAGGGAAGGTGTTAGCACCCTTTCCATCCATGGTTTTCCATGGGCTCTTAGGTACTTGCTCATTTTGAATTTGCTTGTGTGTGCTTGCTTTGAAAAGTTTTGTTTTACTTTGTTTTAACCCTTGTTTCTGTCCTCAAGAGTGTTACGAAGTTGTTTTTTGAAAACTTTATTTGGAAAGTGTTTGTGTGAAAAAAGTTTGTTGTTTTGAGCAAGTACCTAACAGTTATCTACCTACTCGAAAAAAGTCTGTTCGTTTTCCTTTTAGACAATGCTATCCCATTATTGAGAAATAGGTAGCATCATCGTTGGAGTTTTAAAGGGACGTTCGAAGGGACGAAATGGTCTCTGAAGGCAACAAGTAAGGGTACCTTAGCATTTCGAAGGGACTGTCATCATGTATTTGTAGGCAACATCGAGGGACAAGATCATTTCTCATAGGCCACTCGAGGTACGTTAAGGGACCGTGATCTTTATGATGACTTTAACCGAGGGTCTTTGCTAAGGGTATCCCTACGTTCGAGGGACATGACCATTGTTTTCCGAGGCAACCAAGTGAGGCATACCCTAAGAGTGAGCATGTGCATGTGTTTGATTTCAGTTATTTAATCTTTGCATAATTAAGGTGATCTACTATTTTAATTTTATTTGTCTTTTGCATGCAAGCCTATTAACATTCATCTAAGCAGTTTATAGTTTGCGAAAATAAAATGCGGAAAGTTTAAAGTCTTAGCTATTACAAGGCTTTTGTAGATACATAATTATTTTGGACTGAAAATGAAAAAGGCGGAAATGTAAACCTAAGCTATTACAGAGCTTTGGGGCAGTTACATAATAGTGAAGAGTGCGGAAAAGAAATCCTAAAACTATTACATCCCGGAAGCAATTACATAATTAGAAAAAAATGCGAGAAAAGATAAATCTACGCTATTACATTGATAATGTGACCTATACAATTTTTCTAGAAATTAAAATGTAAAAGAATAAATAAAAA
Source organism: Vicia faba (assembly GCA_948472305.1). Classification (NCBI taxonomy): domain Eukaryota; kingdom Viridiplantae; phylum Streptophyta; class Magnoliopsida; order Fabales; family Fabaceae; genus Vicia; species Vicia faba. The sequence continues at coordinate 747,247,879 of OX451739.1, forward strand.
GAAACTAAGGAAAAATTAAAACCTAAAATTCTAAGTTAATATTTTTGGTGTTTTTTGTAGAAAATAATTTTAAGTTAATTAAAAAACCTAATTCTAACTAATTTTAATAAAAAAGTAAATTAATTAAATTTATTAATAAATGAAAAAAAGCCAAAAATTCAGTTACTAACTAAAACAAAAACCTAATCCTAATTTGTTAAAAAAAAGGTTAATTAAAGGGTTAATTACAGAGAAAACCTAAAACCTAATTGTTTAATAAAAAAATGTTAATTTTGAAAAAAGTTAATTAAAATATCTAAATCCTAATTAGTTTTAATTAAAAAAAAGGTTAATTTTGAAAAAAAAAGGTTAATAAGAAAAAAACCTAAAAACTAAAACCTAACTAATTTTAATAAATAAAAAATTAGTTTTGAAAAAAAAGATTAATGTGTAATGATTAATAAGAAAGAATTAAGTTTGCCAAAAAATAGATAGGGGAAGAAACATCAATGAAAAATAGGGTTAGAAAATAAAGATAATGCAAATGTCATGGGTAGTTGTTGAACCAAAAATTAATTTAAAACCTAAAATTAAATTAAAAAAAGACCTAAAATTAATTATTCGAGTTTAGGAGGAAAAATCAAAGGTTTGTGAAAAATGTTAAGTTTTATGAAGAAAAAAAAGTTTTAAACAGAAAGAATGTAAATAAGTAAAAGGATAAATATAGGAAGAAAACCAAAACCAATAGGGTTGGTTGTTGAACCCACGCCCTTAACCTTCTCAGGATGTCTGTCTCGCCATGCATTGGTGGTTCTTCTGTTTTGGCCATCAACTTCTGTTTTGGCCATCAACGTTTTGTAATAATCCTGCATGGGATCCTGTCTAAATCTGCAGTGTTGAATCTCATGAACACATTAAATAAGTTACTATATCATGAAATACAAAGAAAATAAATATATAAACATTTTTAATGTTAAAACCGATATGGGTTGTATGAATGCTTCTATGCCCTTTTGATCATGGAGATTAAACTAGCCTTACCCTTACTGGAGAAATAGTGAGATGAATGCTTCTATGCCCTTTTGATCATGGAGATCAAACCAGCCTTACCCTTACTGGAGAAGTAGTGAGATGTGGGTTTGTGACAAGGATCTCAAGGTTTTAGGGTTCTTGAAAGAATTTGATATTCTGACAGGGTTGTGGCAAAGGTTTCTTTTTTCTCTTTGTGTTAAAAGAATGAGATTATATAATGGAAATTAGAGCAAATATATGGACTTTGAATGTGCAATTGGACCTCCAATATTCACTTGAGTCTGTCATGTTCCAGGCTAAATCGCAGGGGCTCAAGTGTAATTTTTGAAGTTGATATGTGAAAAAAAATGTAGCCGACATCGAGAACTAACTCCTATCCAAAAATGGGCTCAATCGGATAAACATTGAATTAGTTATGAATTTTTGAAGTTTTAGCTCAGACAAACTTATTTTGGGCTCCAGTGTCGACTCTGACACGTTCTTCAATAAAAAACTAGTATTGATTGGAGCATAATATGGTCTCGACTTTTGAAGCAAAGTTATAGATCTGAGTCAGTGACCTTGTTTAAAAAGATGGGCCCGATCTGATAAAAATTGACCGAGTTATGAATTTTTGAAGTTTCGACCCAAATGAAATAATATTCAGCATTCAGGATTTTCGGCGTGTCACGCGCACTCTGAGCAAAAAACAAAGGCCTTTTAGATACTGTTCGAACTCGATACCTCCTGTGAAAACGTAGTCAACTCAATATGTGAAATTTTGGCGCTGGAACCATCTCGATACGATGAAAATCGACCAAGTTATGATTTTCTAAACATGACGCAAATAAACTTTTGTCACAAATTTTCTGTACGAAAATACTTGATAAATCCGCATTTTTGAAGACCTTATGATTGAAATTGGATTCCAGCCGTGAGAGATGAAAACGTAGATGACGTCAAGACGGAATTTTAGCCACCAGAACGGGTTCAAAACAAGCTACGATCTTCAAGTTATGAATTTTTTTATGTGTAAGAACTGCACTTTCAACACACTTTTTCACCACATTTCTTCGAGAAAACTCACACATTCGGAGATCTTCTTTAAAGAATTGACTCTTGAGCTGAACCTGAATTTGAGAATACATTATCAGAGATATCTTGGTGAAGGAACACCTGAATATGACGCGTCGGGTTGGACTTGTGAATCTTTGAACCCCGAATCGTTGCAAAACGGCGAATCGATCCTCAGCATGGAAAATACTCTGAGAACATCCATTGACGAAATAAACGTCACTTGTAACCTAACGAAGCTTGATAAATATACCTTTATTCTATAAACATAAAACCAATAATATGCGTGTATGAAAAAAGGGTAAATTTTGAGGTACAACAGCTGCCCCTATTCAATCTTCTTAAATCTGAGGATGTAGATTGGTTGTCTGCCTTTTGTAATCTGAAGGTGGAAGATAATTGAACACTAGAGTGCCCAGAAATTTGCACTCGTCTGAGATGGTGCTGAACTGTATAGATAATTTCGGGAATGGGCTTATAGATGCCATTTGGTGGTGATGACGAAAGGTCACTAGAGATGGGCTTAAAGATGCCATTCGGAAGATATGACGGAGAATCGTCGGAGATGGGCTTAAAGATGCCATCTAGAGGATGTTGATTTCCTGAGATATTCCTTTGATGAGAATTCCTGTTGTTGTACCCCAAAATTTTCCCTCCCATATTCTTCAAAGTTTTGACAAGCATCATCTTCAAATGCTTCAAGATTCCTCAAGGGTTGCACAGTTCAACCATCCTCCTAAGCTAGTCAAAATTAGGATTTTGGTTCTTGCAAGGAAGTTGAGGTTTTCAAGGGTTCAATCAAGTCCCCTATGCCTATACACATTGTCAAGCATCTACATGTCAAGTTTCAAGGCTCACAAGGTCAAGTTGCACAGTCAAAAACCCTAATTGCTTCACAATCAACTGTAGGGGTAAAATGGTCATTTGGTAGTCAAAAGTCAAAATTTTTGGTCAACATCTTATTTTTAAGCCACAATCATCATTTGATCAAGTCTTGATCATGATTCTACAAGAATGGCTCAAAAATCATCAAGATGCAAAAGTTTCCATTTTTGGACAGTTGAAAAGTCAACTGTAACTTGACCAAGGCATAACTTTTTCATGGTTCATCAGAAAAATCCCATCCAATGCTCATTTTGAAGGGGATGACATTTCCTACAACTCATCTTCACATTCCAAGTCCAAGAAATGCTCTCACAAAAAGTTATCAATTTCAACATTATAGGTCATTTTCAAAAGTCAACAAAAAGGCATTTTAAGTCAAAGACCATAACTTGAGATTGGTAAATCAAAATGACATGGGACCAAAGGCATTGGTTAAAGGACTTCAATAACTTTCCAAAATGTCCATGAACATGTTCATATGATCAAAATTGAGCAAGATATGCATTGGAGAAGTTGGGAAATTTTTGTGAAATGGCAAAAGTCAACTATCCTTGAAACTTCAATTTTTGACAAAAGGGCCCACTTTTTTCCACTTGATTCAGCCTTGTCATGCCACCCACGTGTCCCATGATCAATTTCAAGACCAAATAATTATTTTTCCATTTTTATTTAATTTTTATGGATTTAATTCATTTTAATCCATAATAATTCAAATAAAATTAAAAAAATTAATTAAATGGTATCTTGTGGTTTGATTAGCCTTCATGTGTCATATTCCACATACCAAAACCATGCCAAGCTCATTTATGCACGAAATTTTGAATTTGGACAAAGCTTTGAAAGGCCTTTAATGGTGGTTAAGACAAAATCCAAAAACATAATGGCACAAGTTTAAGGCTCCTAAAGGTGAATTATTCTCATTCATTACTAAATATGTAAGCCTTCCCAACCTCATTCAAAAAACGAATAAGTGGACAAACGGCCAGAGCAAAATCCAAAAAAAGTGTCAAAAAAGTATGAGATCAAAAGGAGTATTGCAAGCATTTTCAGGCCAAAAGGAGAACGTGACTCTCTTCTTTGCCATCCCCTGAAGCTAAAGCAACCCTTGCCACGTCCTAAGATCCATCATACCGCGCTGTAAGTTCTTCCCAGGTCCCCCATATAATTGTTCATATTTTTCTAACATATTCCAATGCAGTGTTCCAGCAAAAGTCCACCATACATCTCCAACAATCAGCGTGCTAAGTGTCTCAAGCGCCAATCCAGTGGCCAAGGCATGAAGACCATGGTGCTCAGAAGTCAACACAGGCGCAGGCAATTCCAAAAGTCAGCAAAGGGCTTGATCACTATTGGGCCCAAATTGTTTCACTTAACCCGTTTTTTTTTTTGTTCATCCCTTTTTTCTTCTTGTTTTATATTTCTATTTTGTTTGTTTATTAATTAATTTTTCTAATTATCATTAAATTAACATAACTAACTTTTTTCATAAAAATAAAAAAAAAAGAACTAATATTATTATTATTATTAATTTCATATTATTTTTGTAAATAAATACTAATAAATTGAATTAGTTTTTAATTAGGCAACTTTAACCTTTTTTCTTAATAGCTAAAATAAATTTAGAATTAGGTTTTTATTAACTTTTAATTTTATTTACTTTTATTTTATTTCATTAAAAACATAAAAATACAAAAAAAATATTTTCTTAATTAATTAATTAATTAGTTATTAGTTTTAATTTCATTAATTACAAAAAAAGGACAAAAATTCAATTCTTTCTTAAAAAAGTGTCAAAACCCTTAGGACGTTCCCGATTAAATTTCTGTTCGTGCGTATTTATTTTATTTTGATTATTTATGTAACTGTCTCCAGATATGTAATAGTTAACTAGGAATTTTACCGCTTTATTTAAATTTCTCGCATTTATTTACCAAAATGGGTTTTTGTCTTTGGCGATGTATAGACCCGCGCCTTGTAATAGTTAGAATTTACATTTCTGCAATTTATTTTCCGCACCCCTAACTGTTAAATGCATGAAAGAATTTATGTAAATAAAATCAATCCGTAGCTCACAAATAACATGTACAAAAACATTAACTGAAAAACAACAAACAAAGCACATGCCACTCCTTAGGGTACGCCTCACTGGTTGCCTCGAGGTGGTCATCAAGTATAGGGTGTCTCAGAGGTCGCCCTTTTGTCTAAAGATCCAGTCGCCTCGAAACGGTTTCCTCGGATAAAAGGATCTAGGATATTAGGGTTACTTCTAAGGTGTCCTACCATTGCTTTGGTGACCACACACGTCCCGATAATCGAATTGACCCGAACAACTCCAACGACGGTGTTTCCTACCTCTCAATGGTGGAATATCACTATCTAAAGGACTCTTACACAGCTTAATTCCTTAGAGTAGGTAGATTCTCTTAAGTACTTGCTCTTTTCAAACAAACAAAAACAACTTTTCACACCTCACACTTTCTAAAAGATTTCAAACAAATTTTTCACACACTCTTGAGGACTGATACAAGAGTTACTTAGAAATTTTTCAAACGAAACTTTTTCAAAACCCACACACATTTGAAAAGCAAGCAATTTTGAAAACATAAGAGCAAGTACCTAAGAGCCCGTGGATAACCACGGATAGAAAGGGTGCTAACACCTTCCCTTTCTATAAATCTACCTCCCGAACCGAGAAACATTCTCAAAGAAGGAATTTTGTGTGCTTTTGTCCTTTCCATGTTGGAGAACATAAAAGACGGTGGCGACTCTTGCTTACCGCGACATTTCGCGAAACCAGCTTAAAAAACAGTCAGTTCTATTTCCACCGATCACACCTGTTCCTGTCGTTGAGGAGGAATCTGCTGAGGAATGTTGGTATTTGTCTTGGGAGAAATATAATTTTAGGAGCTTCAGTTGTCCGTTACTCTACTGGGGAATTAACTCCGGAGGTGAACTGCATATCTGGTTAGTGTACAGGCTGCACCACGACTTACTGGAGAGATGCGAAACCAATCGTGTTTGATCGGGTCCTGGTCTTACAGTGTTGTGGACTACTGTCTGGGGATAAGAGAGGAAGAAACCTGGATGGTAAGGTTATGAGAAGGAACCTGGATAGTAGGGTTACTTCGAAATGAAAGCCTGGATAGTAGGGCTGTGAGAAGGAACCTGGATAATAGGGTTACTTCGACATGAAAGTATGGATAGTAGGGTTGTGAGAAGGAACCTGGATAGTAGGGTTACTTCGAAATGAAAGTCTGGATAGTAGGGCTGTAATAAGGAACCTGGATAGTAGGGTTACTTCGAAATGAAAGCCTAGATAGTAGGTCTGTAAGAAGGAACCTGGATAGTAGGGTTACTTCGATGTGAAAGCCTGGATGGTAGGGTTGTGAGAAGGAACCTGGATAGTAAGGTTACTTCGATATGAGAGCCTGGATGGTAGGGCTGTGAGAAGGAACCTGGATAATAGGGTTACTTCGATATGAAAGCCTGGATAGTAGGGCTGTGAGAAGGAACCTGGATAGTAGGGTTACTTCGATATGAAAGCCTGGATGGTAGGGCTGTGAGAAGGAACCTAGATAGTAGGGTTACTTCGAGATGAAAGCCTGGATAGTAGGGCTGTAAGAAGGAACCTGGATAGTAGGGTTACTTCGATATGAAAGCCTGGATAGTAGGGCTGTGAGAAGGAACCTGGATGGTAGGGTTACTTCGATATGAAAGCCGGGATAGTAGGGCTGTGAGAAGGAACCTGGATAGTAGGGTTACTTCGATATGAAAGCCTGGATAGTAGGGCTGTGAGAAGGAACCTGGATAGTAGGGTTACTTCGATATGAGAGTCTGGATAGTAGGGCTTTGAGAAGGAACCTGAATAGTAGGGTTACTTCTATATGAAAGCCTGGATAGTAGGGCTATAAGAAGGAACCTGGATAATAGGGTTACTTCGATATGAAAGCCTAGATAGTAGGGCTGTGAGAAGGAACCTGGATAGTAGGGTTACTTCGGTATGAAAGCCTGGATAGTAGGGCTGTGAGAAGGAACCTGGATAGTAGGGTTACTTCGGTATAAAAGTCGTGATAGTAGGGCTGTGAGAAGGAACCTAGATAGTAGGGTTACTTCGATATGAAACCCTGGATAGTAGGGCTATGAGAAGGAACCTGGATAGTAGAGTTACTTCGATATGAGAGCCTGGATAGTAGGGCTATGAGAAGGAACCTGGATAGTAGGGTTACTTCGATATGAAAGCCTGGATAGTAGGGCTGTGAGAAAGAACCTGGATAGTAGGGTTACTTCGATATGAAAGCCTGGATGGTAGGGCTATGAGAAGGAACCTGGATAGTAGGGTTACTTCGATATGAAATCCTGGATGGTAGGGCTGTGAGAAGGAACCTGGATAGTAGGGTTACTTCGATATGAAAGCCTGGATGGTAGGGCTGTTAGAAGGAACCTGGATAATAGGGTTACTTTGATATGAAAGCCTGGATAGTAGGGATGTGAGAAGGAACCTGTATAGTAGGGTTACTTCGATATGAAAGCCTGGATGGTAGGGCTATGAGAAGGAACCTGGATAGTAGGGTTATTTCGATATGAAAGCCTGGATAGTAGGGCTGTGAGAAGGAACCGGGGCAAGGTTGCTTGGTGATAAGTTCGTGTAAAACTTCAGAATGAACCGGGGTAAGGTTATAAGTTTGTGTAAAACTTAAAGAGGAACCTGGGTAAGGTTTCATTTGTCGCACCGATGATTACTCTGTTTAGCTTCGAGTGTTGATCATGGACCTGCTAGAAATTGTTGATGATAATTGTCTTTCCTGAAAGGAACACGGGGTTAGTTATGTGTGATGCATGAGATGCATTGTATGATGACGTTATCAAAATAAATGAGACTATGTTATATGTGATGTATGCACATGTCATGATGCTGACATAATAATCTGAGTCCGGGAAAATAAATCCCTGAATGTTGTTTGGAGAGTGTGAGAAATAGTATTCTTGACTGCTGTAACAAACCATAGTTCCTCTGCTTCTGTTAGGGATGGTGAACAATGATGACTATGCTGGGGGTTTGCCCATTGGCTGGTAAATATTCAGCCGGACGAGACTCTGTCTGAGGATAACTATGCGGGGAATAACTTTGTTGGAGAGGAGATACTCTGTTGACTTGGAGAAATAACCTCAGCCGGGGATGGATTTTTGTTGCTGGTAATAACAAACTCTGTTGGAGATTGAATTTTTGCTTGTGAGAGAAATAAACTCTGCTTGCGGAAAATTTCCTGACTCACTCGCGATTGTGAACCTCAGCTGGGGAGAGTTATGTCCTGTTCGGGAAAAAACTTTATGACCCACTTGCGATTATGAAATTCGATCGGGGAATACAAATGTCGATTCTCTGAAGGAACTTTGCTGGGGAATGTAGCTCCTGTTTGGGGGAGCCAGTGTCAAATCTTTAGTTGACTCTCCTCTGTGGGGAGTGTAGATGTCACAGGGACGCATGCTAAGGATATGACAATGACTTCACATCAAGACTTTTCTGCCCCTGTACCTGCTGGAGAAAGTGCCTGCGGAGGCCTTATGGATTGAGTGTCATCCTAACTTATGAGGTGCTTGGTAACTCCCGATCGGAATGATAAGTCTTCTACTGATAGGCAAGTGATAAGATAACGGGACATAGTCGTACGCTTTAATCCCTAACTTTTTCCTGGACTGTCTTTTCAGATTTTCAGTCCACCGGGATACCCTTTCTTGCCCAAGCCACCTTTTCAGGTTTTCGACTTGTCGGGTGTACATATATTTTTTGTTTTTATCCCTAATTTTTGCCTGAACCCTTTTGGTTCGCCGGGATGCCCTTATTTTTTCCTAGGCCAGTCAACCTAGCGGGTCTTTGTTCATGCGCAGTATTTTCTGACTATGTCCACGCTCTCAGGATGTAAGGAGTTGTCACTGTCCATAGTAGTAAGTGTTTCCACACTACCAAAAGATGTTTGTTTGATCTTACATGATTCGTTGCTTGGATTCATGCCCAATGCCTCGAGGGATTCAGATGGAGATATCCCTGGCTATTTGGCGTCTTTAAGAGATTCCTTGAATCTTGACTTGACTGCCCCAAATGATGGACAATGATCATGCCGTGCCCCTTGGTTGGAAGTGTTGTTCCACTTGAGGTGATCCTTTTTATTGAGAAGGTTTTTGTTCACTAGATATTCGTCATGCAAATTTCTCTATTGTTGAATAAATAGTCATATGCAAACAATGCTATTTTAAGAATGCAAAGCTTATGTCTGTCTTGAGGTTTTGAAAATGCAGTTTTTTTTAGTAAAATAGAATTTTGCAAAGATGTGATATCAACTCGGGATTTGTAACGGACCTTCAGGAGTCAGGATACCTTTTGTAACAGTATGCTTTTGAACTAACCCATGCTTCAGCTAGGACTTTTAAGGGTTATAACGTGGTCTGGTTCATGGTTTAAGAAACAAAGGATAAAGGCTCAAATTTTATTTGTACCCACCCGTTCTTCGTGATGTTCTTCGATCCTAAACTCAACTAATTGTGCATTTAGATCCCGTTTGAGTTCTAGAATATTGTCCTTGATATTCTGGTGATGGTTCGGATACTGAAAGTTTACTTGAAAAAGGGAGTCATTTTGTAATATATTTTTTTGCCAAGGATTTGTAGTAACCTCTTTTTTTGGTTTTACTATCCCTTTCTTTTGCCTGAATTGTTTCTTTTGTGATTACAGTCAGCGGGATGCCCTAGTTTTTTTCTCTTAAGTCTCCTTCATAGGTTTTGACTTAGCGGGATTTTATTTCGAGAGATAATGACTTCCTGTCTTGATGATTATGCGGAACCATCACCGTCTTTTGATTTGGACGGACGTCTTCAATGCTATTCATTGTGCACCTGGATTAACTAAGAAAACTACCCTGCCCCAGGTTATGATTAAGGGTTTTAATTTGTGTGAAAAGAAAAACTCCTACTTCTTTGGCTCGAAGGGGTTGACTAGGGATTATCTTCCTTATAACTCCACTGTTTAGGATTTGAAACAACGCCTGTACATCGTCAGCGGGATCCGTTCAAAAGCATACTGTAGAGATTATGGTATCATTTTCGTCATCCTCCCTCTAAAGGCTTATAGCTTTTTTAATCGAGAGTTGAATATTACAAAAGGAAAGAAATTTAAATATAGTGAATATGAATGAATTGATTCAAAACAGACATATGCAATGCATTGATAAAGTAACAGAGTTTGACATGAATAGATATTTGAACAATCAAAAGAAAATTGCAAATTGCAAATTCTAATGAACAAAAGCCTCTTTGTCTGATCTTGTCACTTCAGAGGACGTGCCTTGGAGGGATGGCAGAAGAACTCAGCCTGACCATCTTGTGTAAATTCCAGCACTCCTTCATCAATCAAGTTTTGAATTTTATATTTCAACATCCAACAATCATCAGTATCATGCCTCGGGCTGTTGGAATGGTATGCACACCTTGCATCAGGATTGTAGTTAGATGGAGAAATCTTGGGATTCGGATGAGGTCCTATCAATGTAATCAGATTCATCCTCAACATGTGTTGTAAAGCTTGAGACAACGGCATGTTGAGTTTGTTAAACTGCCTCTTGGGTGTATCTGGCTTACTCTGATTAACCCGTTTTTTTGGCGAGGTTGTTGTTGGACCCGTGATGTAGTAGAAATTTGGAAAGGTCCAACCTTTAGTCTTCTTGGAGGTTGATCAATGACTTGGTCCCGGGCCTCGACTGTTTGCTTCATACTGTTGTATCCATCTTGATGAAGTTGGTTGATGATGGCTTTCAGCTCTTCTTGTCTTCGGGCTAGGCCTTGGATAAGAGCCATCTGCCCCAGCATCTGGGTTCTCATTGCACCTACCTCAGCTTGCAGTTGTTCCAGCCGTTCGTCCTTATTGTCTTCAGGACTTTTCTTGACCAAGTTCCCAACGAGGAGTGTTTTCAACTCTTCCTGCCCCTTGGATAGGTTTAGGAATATTTCTCTGAACTGAGCTTCTTGAGTTTGAAGATCTTTGTTATCTTGTTTGAGAGCCATTGCTGAAATAAACAGCGAGAACATGAGAGACATGTACTGGAAGTCCTGTTATGAAATGATATGTATGATATATGTGTGCAATGTTTTCAAGGATCTCGCGAGTAAACAAGAAACTGTTAGAATTTGATTGCCACTTGATTGAAGAAACTTCGTGTCATTGAGAGTCCTTCTTCAGGAGTCAAGCTCACCATATCGAGTGGGTCATAGCCACTGACTTAAGTTATCGTGTTTTGATCTCTAGACGACATTGGCTAGAGGAAAATAAATCCCTTTGCCCCTTGCTAGACGTCTGATTTACCATAACCTGCATCGCAAACCCTTGAGATCCTTGAAATGGTTAAGGAAATGTTAAGGCATGATGTTATGATGTGTATGCTATGCGTTTAAGCAAAAGTGCGAGGTGATGTAAGCAAGTAAACCCGACAAGAAATCCAAGTTATTGGATAAGGACTGTAAACAAAACCTGCAAGGAACTCATGTTGTCAGATAATAAAACTGTGCAAGTAGTTCAAGTTGAAAGCACACAAGTCACACAAACAACCTTAGGTTTAGGCTTGCATGGTTTTAAGGTAATACCCTCTTGAAGTTTAGTTGGTTCAAACCTGTCCTAGAAAAAAGTAACCGGGTTCTAGAGGATCTCAATATCACTGACCATCCTCCATCGGTCATGGTTTCAGCTCACGCAATCTTTTCTTGCGGCCGAAATATTCCGAGAGTATGATCTCAATGAGTGTAGCATCGAGTATCAACCAATTCTCAGCTCTACACCGAGCCCGGCTATCTCACTACTTTTTAATGGCCAAGTTGGGCAATTAAAGGTTCTAAGGTCAGTTGATGCTTAACGACACCATGCAGCGGCCCCGTATTCTCCTCGTTTCTCCATAAGGGATATCGGTACCAACCAAAGTGCCACACCAATGTAGCTACTGCTTCAACCGTATTGGTCTACGATGTACAGTTCCTTCACAGTCTATTACTACTTACCTAAAAGGTATTCCCCAGATCCGGGTGTAGGATCTATAGTAACCCCAAACAAAACCCTTAAAAGTAAATCAAACAAAGCAATCAAGAGAAGCAATTATGATGAACTAGATCCCAAGGTATACCCCACTTATAAACTTTCCCAACAGAGTCGCCAGTTCTGTGATACGGTGGCAGAACTGACTGTTTAATACTGATTTGCGTTTTGTATTTTTTGTTTGCAAATGTCGCGGTAAGCAAGAGTCGCCACCAACTTTTATTTCATCCAACAAAGGAAAAGGAAAAAGAACAGAACAAACCTTTTTCGAGATGTTTCTGAGTATGGGGGTAGATTATAGAAAGGGAAGGTGTTAACATCCTTTCCATCCATGGTTTTCCATGGGCCCTTAGGTACTTGCTCATTTTGAAATTGCTTGTGTGTGCTTGCTTTGAAAAGTTTTGTTTTACTTCGTTTTAACCCTTGTTTCTGTCCTCAAGAGTGTTACGAAGTTGTTTTTTGAAAACTTTGTTTGGAAAGTGTTTGTGTGAAAAAAGTTTGTTGTTTTGAGCAAGTACCTAACAGTTATCTACCTACTCGAAAAAAGTCTGTTTGTTTTCCTTTTAGACAATGTTATCCCATTATTGAGAAATAGGTAGCATCATCGTTGGAGTTTTAAAGGGACGTTCGAAGGGACGAAATGGTCTCTGAAGGAAACAAGTAAGGATACCTTAGCATTTCGAAGGGACTGTCATCATATATTCGTAGGCAACATCGAGGGACAAGATCATTTCTCATAGGCAACTCGAGGGACGTTAAGGGACTGTGATCTTTATGATGACTTTAACCGAGGGTCTTTGCTAAGGGTATCCCTACGTTCGAGGGACATGACCATTGTTTTCCGAGGCAACCAAGTGAGGCATACCCTAAGAGTGAGCATGTGCATGTGTTTGATTTCAGTTATTTAATCTTTACGCAATTAAGGTGATCTACTATTTTAATTTTATTTGTCTTTTGCATGCAAGCCTATTAACATTCATCTAAGCAGTTTATAGTTTGCGAAAATAAAATGCGGAAAGTTTAAAGTCCTAGTTATTACAAGGCTTTTGCAGATACATAATTATTTTGGACTGGAAATAAAAAGGCGGAAATATAAACCTAAGCTATTACAGAGTTTTGGGGCAGTTACATAATAGTGAAGAGTGCGAAAAAGAAATCCTAAAACTATTACATCCCGGAAGCAATTACATAATTAGGAAAAAAATGCGAGAAAAGATAAATCTACGCTATTACATAGATAATGCGACCTATACAATTTTTCTAGAAATTAAAATGTAAAAGAATAAATAAAAAGAAATTAAGGAAAAATTAAAACCTAAAATTCTAAGTTAATGTTTTTGGTGTTTTTTGTAGAAAATAATTTTAAGTTAATTAAAAAACCTAATTCTAACTAATTTTAATAAAAAAGTTAATTAACTTAATTTATTAATAAATGAAAAAAAGTCAAAAATTCAGTTACTAACTAAAACAAAAACCTCATCCTAATTTGTTAAAAAAAGATTAATTAAAGGGTTAATTACAAAGAAAACTTAAAATCTAATTGTTTAATAAAAAAATGTTAATTTAAAAAAAAGTTAATTAAAATATCTAAATCCTAATTAGTTTTAATTAAAAAAAAGGTTAATTTAAAAAAAAGTTAATAAGAAAAAAACCTAAAACCTAAAACCTAACTAATTTTAATAAAAAAAAGTTAGTTTTGAAAAAAAAGATTTATGTGTAATGATTAATAAGAAAGAATTAAGTTTGCCAAAAAATAGATAGGGGAAAAAACATCAATGAAAAATAGGGTTAGAAAATAAAGATAAAGCAAATGTCATGGGTGGTTTTTGAACCAAAAATTAATTTAAAACCTAAAATTAAATTAAAAAAAGACCTAAAATTAATTATTCGAGTTTAGGAGGAAAAATCAAAGGTTTGTGAAAAATGTTAAGTTTTATGAAGAAAAAAAAGTTTTAAACAGAAAGAATGAAAATAAGTAAAAGGATAAATATGGGAAGAAAACCAAAACCAATAGGGGTGGTTGTTGAACCCACGCCCTTAACTTTCTCAGGATGTCTGTCTCGCCATGCATTGGTGGTTCTTCTGTTTTGGCCATCAGCTTATGTTTTAGCCATCAGCGTTTTGTATTAATCCTGCATGGGATCCTGTCTAAATCTGCAGTGTTGAACCTAATGAACACATTAAATAAGTTACTATATCATGAAATACAAAGAAAATAAATATATAAATATTTTTAATGTTAAAATCGATATGGGCTGTATGAATGCTTAAATGCCCTTTTGAACATGGAGATCAAACCAATCTTACCCTTACTGGAGAAGTAGTGATATGAATGCTTCTATGCCCTTTTGATCATGGAGATCAAACCAGCCTTACCCTTACTGGAGAAGTAGTGAGATGTGGGTTTGTGACAAGGATCTCAAGGTTTTAGGGTTCTTGAAAGAATTTGATATTCTGAAAGGGTTGTGGCAAAGGTTTCTTTTTTCTCTTTGTGTGAAAAGAATGAGATTATATAATAGAAATTAGAGCAAATATATGGACTTTGAATGTGCAATTGGGCCTCTAATGTTCACTTGAGTCCGTCACATTCCAGGCTAAATCGCAGGGGCTTAAGTTCAAATTTTGAAGTTGAAATGTGAAAAGAAATGTATCCGACATCGAGAACTAACTCATGTCCAAAAATGGGCTCAATCGGATAAACGGTGAATTAGTTATGAATTTTTGAAGTTTTAGCTCAGACAAACTTATTTTGGGCTCCAGTGTCGACTCTAATACGTACTTCAATAAAAAACTGGTATTGATTGGAACATAATCCGGTCTCGACTTTTGAAGAAAATTTATAGATCTCTGAGTTAGTGACCTTGTGTAAAATTATGGGCCCGATCCGATAAAAATTGACCGAGTTATGAATTTTCGAAGTTTCGACCCAAATGAAATAATATTCAGCATTCAGGATTTTCGGCGCGTCACACGCACTCTGAGCAAAAAACGAAGGCCTTTTGGATATCGTTCGAACTCGATACCTCCTGTGAAAATGTAGTCAACTCAATTTGTGAAATTTTGGCGTCGGAACCATCTCGATACGATGAAAATCGACCAAGTTATGATTTTCTAAACATGACGCAAATAAACTTCTGTCACAAATTTTCTGTACGAAAATACTTGATAAATCCGTATTTTTGAAGACCTTTTGATCGAAATTGGCTTCCAGCCGTGAGAGATGAAAACGTAGATGACATCAAGACGGGATTTTGGCCACCAGAACGGATTCAAAATAAGCCACGATCTTCAAGTTATGAATTTTTTTGTGCGTAAAAACTGCACTTTCAGCACACTTTTTCACCATATTTCTTCGAGAAAACTCACACATTCGGAGACCTTCTTTAAAGAATTGACTCTTGAGCCGAACCTGAATTTGAGAATACGTTATCAGAGATATCTTGGCCAAGGAACACCTGAATATGACGTGCCAGGTTGGACTTGTGAATCTTTGAACCCCGAGTCGTTGCAAAACGGCGAATCAATCTTCAGCACGGAAAATACTCTGAGAACATCCATTGACGAAATAAACGTCACTTGTAACCTGAGGAAGCTTGATAAATATACCTTTATTCCATAACCATAAAACCAATAATATGCGTGTATGAAAAGAGGGTAAATTTTGGGGTACAACAGATGTAAATAAGAAATGTTGGGCTGTCTATTCTTCCATAATTCATAAGGAGTCTTACTGAAAATAGGTCTTATGGAGATTCTATTTTGAATATAACACGTTGTATTCACTGCTTCCATATGTCCTTCGTTGACTTCTGAATTTGCTTTATCTATGCATCTGCTTTCTCCAGAGTGATCTATCAGAGCATAAATAGTCTGATCTTTTTATTAGCAGAACATCCATCTGTTTGTCAAGCTTCCTTTGAACAAAAGCTTAGTTTTCAGAAGGTCAATATTTCATGAACTTCTGAGAAGCCATGTGCTTGAGAAAATTAACTAACATTTCCCAGCGTCTTTTGAATTTTTAATTCCTTGAACAAATTACAGAATCTATTCTAATACACGTATCATCAAACTTTGACGATTTTGAATGACAATCTTATTCTTGCAATGCTGAGTTAACTTGTTTAGAGTTAGTATATCAAGGCTTGTCAGCATATCCTCTTCAGAGTGAATGGCTTTTGCCTTTGCATATTTTAAAGCATTTTCCATTCAAGAACTCATATATCAAGAATTTCTTTGATTATACTCCTGATGAATTAATAAGCTTCCTTCCCTAAGCAATTTTCAGTTTTCTACGAAGCTTTCCAAAGGAAAAAATATTCATAATTTCTGCATTAGATCTTCTACCTGCTTGATTAGTTAGGCTTCATATGTTCTGACTCATAAACTATTTAGAGATTTGAATTTCTCTGTTCAAGATTTCTAACATTTCTCTGCAGACTTCATCATGAAGTTCCTACGTATCAAAATCATAAGACAACAATCATTATTCTTTACTTGAAGAAATTCCTAATGAGATTTTGATAAGAAAGTCAAGGGTGGAATAATCTGTTTCTTGAAAACATCTCATACTCACAAAGAATTAATATTCAGCAAGCAAAATTTCTTGTTTTCTGATGATTTTATCTTTGAGCAAATACATTGTTCATATAATCGTAAATTTGTGACAAAATCATTCAACATATATTACTCATTATATGATGAATTTGTCTTGTCAATTGATTCTTCAATCTTCTTTTATTGCCAGAATTCAGTCTTTGTCTAGAAGAGTTTCATCAGAAGAGGTTGGCTCAATTAAGGACACCAAACCTAGAAGCATTTCTTCAGGAGGTTTGAAATCTTATATGGTTCTGACAAGAGCTTCTTTATCTCCCAGAATCAATTCTTCAGAAGGAGAGATTAAGATTCTGCTTTTTGTCTTGACGGATCAGAAGGAGCAATAATTGCATATGAATTGGGAGCTGCTGATGCTACGACTTCTGGTATCTTCTTCTTGGATTCTTAACATGTTATCTCCAAAAGAGAATATTTTGTTGTTGACATCTTGAATTTTTGAAGAATCAGAGACTTGCTCAAAGTAATCCTTTTGATTACAATTCAGTACTCAATCATCATCTTCTGATATGAGACTGTAATTGAAGGAGGAGCAACTATCACCCAGAGTATTTCTTCACACAGCATTTGGATCTTTATCTAACACTGTTAAATGTTTGATATTCATCAATAACAGAACCGAGATCTGATACCAATTGAATGTGTGAAGAAAATGCAAGAAATAGGGGTTTGAATTGGGTTTTCCTTTATTAACAAACTTTTTTTCTTAACATTGTTGTGTTGAATGATGCTTTTGAATGTGTTGTAGAAGCATAAACAATTAAGCATAAACAAAAGTAAGGAACACGTGATATATCCTGGTTCACTTGAGAAACCCTCAAGCTAGTCCAGTCCACCCTACCAAGGTGATTTCTCCTTGAACTCAAGTACTTAATCCACTATAACCAAATCTGATTACAAATGACAATAATAAGTCCGATCAACCTTGCTGACAACCCCAACAAGTTTAGCTGATCCTTATTGCTAATTCTGAAAAGACCGTAACCTATACCTTCTTGAGAATCCTGACTCAACCAGGTCTCTTAAGGAACAATACAATGATACGTTCATTGATCTCTGCGAGATATAACGATCAAGGACCCCTTAAGAAGTCTGACCAACCTAGTCATTCTTAATAGGATTTCATCTACGGTGACCGCAACAAAAGTCTTCTTGAGAATCCTGACTCAACCAAGTCTCTCAAGGAACCATCAACATTCAGTTGATAATTTTTGTGTTTACATGATTACTTATTTCTAAGCATATTACACAAATGATTAAGTCCTGATTGTTTGACACAATTATGAGAAACAACTCTTGTGTACAAACAATTTACATGAAGAACTAAAGATATACATAATATGAGCTACAACTCTTGTGCTTACATGATTCTACAAAGATGAATATGATCTAAGTTTAAGGGCAACATCTTGTATTCTTCTTGTCTTCATTTTCTTCAAGTAGTTTCTTCATGTACAACAACCTAAAGTACTTGAATCACTAAAGTCTTCTTCTTTATAAGCTTCTGAAAGCTTTGTTGATCTTGATGTAGTAAGGACAAGAACTTATTCTTCTTGATTCATCTTATAATATTCTGGAAAATAACCCTTATTCTATTTGATTTAATGACCACTTTAAAGCACAACATTCATGTTGTGGAATTTTAATTGAAGCTTCTGTGATTATCTTCATTATGATAAGTTTTGGTTGTGTTTCCACAATGACAACTTCCATTTTAACATTTTAGAACCAACGATATTTTAAGCATATGATCCTTTTCTTATATAGCCAAGCAAAATAAAGTCGTTGGCTATTGAAAAAGAGTCGTTACACAATGATGAAAATAATACTGCCACTTCTTTATCTTTTCCATAATTCAAGCTAGTGGAGAGGTAGTGGGATAAGGCTTTTTCTTACTGTGTACTTATCATTGCTAACGGTAACATTTGTCTTCGAAACTTTAGAGGCTTCTGATGGTAGATGATTGAAGCATGAATAGAATCGTGACATTTGAATCTCCAGATAATCAAGTCTTCATTCATCAGAACTTGTTCACTCAGAACCTTATCTTTGAAACTTTAACACTTGGTCTTGAGATCCTTTTCTAGAATCTTGGGTCTTTAGAACTTCAAGTCTTCAGAATCTTCAGAACTGTGTGTTATACCCCAAAATTTTCCCTCTCATTTTACTCAAAACATACTACTAGAGGTCCTCAACTTGCCCAAGGATACCTAAGGATTGACCAGACAAATCTTCCTCCTAAGACAATAAGCCTTAAACTAGGGTTTCACTCCTCATCAAGATGTTTGAGTTTACAAGGGTCCTAAGTGGTTTCCATTGCCCTAATATGTCCTCAACATAATCCATGCCAAGTTTCATGCCTTGCACAAGAAGTTTGCTCAGTCAATTGTTTAAATGCCTGAAAATCAACTGTACTAGGTCAAAAGTCAACTGTGGCCCACATACAGTCAAACTTCAATATTTTTGGTCAACATTAACATTTTTAAGTAAAATCCATCATTTGATCAATGGTTGATCATTATCCCTCAAGAAACGCCCCAAATTCATCAGAACTCAAAAGTTGCTAAATTAAGGTTTCAATAGGAAAAGTCAACCAAACTTTGACCAGGCATAACTTTCTCATACTCTATCAGAAATTTCTCATCCAAGGATCATTTTTAAGAGAATCCAATTACCTACAACTAATCTTCATCCCTCAAATTCAATAAATGCACTCATGAAAAGATATAAATTCAGACATTATAGATCCTTTTTAAAAGTCAACAAAAACACCTTTTGGGTCAAAACTTCTTACGTGAACATGGAAGATCCAATTGAGATGAAACCAAAGAGGTTGCTTAGGGGACATCCTAAGATTTCTAAAAGTCAAAGAATACCCTCATAGGGTTAAAATTGAGAGAGATATGCATTGTCAAAGTTGGCCAGTTTTTGAAAAAATGCATGAAGCAAATATTGACCAAACTTGGATTTTTTTTCCAAATGGGCCTATCTTTTCAAGTTTGAAACTCATTCCTAACATGGTCCACGACCTCTAAGCCCACCCATACATTTTTATACTATTTATGCTATTTAATTTGATATTTTATTCATTAAATTCATAAATAAATAAACAAATAATAGAAATAATGTAAATTTTGATGTGAATCCATTTTGGGCAAGTTTTATGCTAGTTTATGTCAATTGATTTCGTGCAATAACCCTTCAAAAATGTCCAGGTTCATCCACATGTGAAAATGGCATAAAATCATCAAATATGGCATTTTTTTCAAATTTTGATCATGGTCTTAAAACACAAGCATCAAATATGGCACAAATTTTTCATATCTCGAGGTTCTGGTCTCTCTCGATTGACATCAAGCCTCAAACCATCCTCTTGAAGTACTCAGGAGTCTTACAAGGCCCAAGAGCAATCCATCACAAACCTAGCACGCCCCCATTTGACAAGACCAGTTTGGTAAAATTTTAAACTTCGAATCTCTAATTTTAATCACATTTCATGGCATGTTAACGTTTGTTTAAGTTTATATAGAACAGTTATGGATGGTTGAATCAGAGGTTCCATGCAAGAATCTGAAAACACCATGGTTAGAGCATGAAGCTTTCGAAGATTCGGGCCTAGGGGTTTCTGATGATTGCACCCCTTGTTTACTTTTGCTACTAGGCCCATCTTTATTTTCTTGTTTTATTCATTTCATTTATTTCTTTTAATCTTTTTTATTTATTTTAATCAATAAACAAATATAAAAATCACATAAAAATAGATTTAGGATTTTTTCTTAATTAAATTTTAAATTTGGTAAATTAATTAACTAATCACTTTAACTTTTTTTTAAAATTAAAATTAATAGAACTTAGGTTTAATTTCATTTTAATTCATTTTCCTTTTCGTAACAAAAATACCAAAAAAACATAGAATTAATTTCTTTTATTTAAATTTCATGTTTCTTTAATAATTAACTTTTTTTTTTAAAATATAGATCTAGATCAATTATTTTTTAACTTAAACCATTTTTATAAATTAAAAAAAAAACAACAAAAAGATTTTTTATATCTTAGGATTTTTAGACGTCTTTTCAAATTTGTGCGTTATTATTCTTTCACACTTCATTTTATTATTGTAACTGTATATTGGGATGTAATAGATGATTAGTAGGACCTTTACCGCTTTTATTTATTTTTCCCCTAGTTTTGGATATGTACATAATCCCCCTCCTCGAAGCCTTGTAATAGCTAGGTTTTATATTTCTGCACTTTTAAATTACTGCAATTATTAACTGCTAGATGTATGACTAATAGGATTGTATGGCAAGAATAATCAAACATTAGCAAACTTAACACAAGACTAAAATAACTGAACATAACACACCTTGAAAATATGCACCCTTAGGATATACCTCACTTGGTTGCCTCGGAAAATAATGGTCATGTCCCTCGAACGTAGGGATGTCTTAGCAAAGACCCTTAATTCTAAAGTCATCATAAAGATCATGGTCCCTAACGTCCCTCGAGTTGTCTACGAGAAAAGATCTTGTCCCTCGATGTTGCCTATATGATGATAGTCCTTTCGAATGCTAAGATATCTTTACATGTTGCCTTCGATGACCATAGCGTCCCTTTCGATAGTCCCTCAACATCCAACAATAGGGCTACCTACTCTCTAATAGTAGGATATCACTGTCTAAAGGAAACAAGAAAATGAACAATCTTTTTCGAGTAGGTAGAAACTCTTAAGTACTTGCTCAAAATAATAAAAACTCTTTTTCACAAACACTTTCAAAACAGTTTTCAAAAACAACTTCGTCACACTCTTGAGGACAGATACAAGGGTTATCACGAAGTTAAACAAAAACTTTTCAAAACACACACAAGCAATTTCAAAAATGAGTAAGTACCTAATATCCCGTGGAAAACCACGGATAGAAAGGGTGCTAACACCTTCCCTTTCTATAATCTACCCCCTGTACTCAGAAACATCTCAAAAAAGGTTTTTCTATTCTTTTTCCTTTTCCTTTGTAGGATGAAATAAAAGTCGGTGACGACTCTTGCTTACCGCAACATTTGCGAACCAAAAATGTAGACCAGTATAACAGTCAGTTCTGCCACCATATCACAGAACTGGCAACTCTGCTGGGGACTTAAATAAGTGGGGTACACCTTAGGATTTAGATCATTTTTAAATTGCTTTCCTGTTTGCTATGCTTGCTTTATCTTTAAGGCTTTTTGCTTTGGTATTATTAAAGATCCTACACCCGGATCTAGGGCACTCTTTTAGGTAAACAACAATAGATCATGGAGATTGTACGGTGTAGACCAATATGGTTTAATCGATGGCTGTGTTGGTGTGACACTTTGGTTGGTACCGGTATCCTTCGTGTGAAAACAAGGAGAATACGGGGCCTCCGCATGGTGTCGTGAAGCACTAACGAGCCTTAGAACCTTAGTTGAACAAACTTGGCCATTAGAAAATAGTGAGATAGTCGACCTCGGTATAAAGCTGGGGATTGGTTGATACTCATTGAGATCAGACTTTTGGGATATTTCGTCCGCAAGAAAAGATTGCCTGAGCTGAAATAATGCCCGGTAAAGGATGATCAATGATATTGAGAATACTTAGAACCCGGTTACTTTTCTAAGATAGGTTGATCCAACTGAACTTCAAGAGGGTACTTACCTATGGAATCCATGCAAGCCTAAACCTAAGGCAACTTGTGTGACTTGTTTGCTTTCTTTGCCTAACAATTTGAACTCATTGTAGGGCTTTGTTTGTATTCCTTGCAGGACCTCGTTTATATAAATCCAATAAATTGGTTTCTTACCCTGCATTTTTGCTTGATGCATAGCATACATATCATAGCATCATAACATGACATATCATACTAACCATTTCAAGGATCTCGAGGGCCTGTGATGCAGGTTATGATGAACCAGATGTCTAGAAAGGGGCAAGGGGATTTATTTTCCTCTAACCAATGTCATCAAAAGATCAAAACACGACAACTTGAGTCAGGGGCTATGACCCACTTGATATGGTGAGCTTGACTCTTGTAGAAGGACTCTCAATGATACAAAGTTCTTCAATCAAAGCTGCAAAATTTCAACTTGTAACATTTTTCTTATTTACCCCGTGAGATCCTTGAAAACTATTACATATCATACATGTCATTGTATAACAGGTAATCTCCAGTACAAGTTTCCTATCTTCTTCGTTGTTTATTTCAATAATGACTCTCAAACAAGACAACAGAAATCTCCAAACTCAAGAAGCTCAGTTCATGGAAATGTTCCTAAACCTATCCAAGGGGCAGGAAGAGTTGAAAGCACTCCTCGTTGTGAACCTGTCCAAGAAAAATCCTAAAGACAATAAGGACGAACGGTTAGAACAACTGCAAGCTGAAGTAGAAACAATGAGAACCCAAATGTTAGGGCAGAGGGATCTTATCCAAGGCCTATCCCGGGGACAAGAAGAGCTGAGAGCCATTATCAAGAAACTTCATCAAGAAGGCTGCAGCCGTATGAAGCAAACAATCAAGGTTGGTGAAGAGTGGACTTTTTCAAATTGCTACCAGATCACGGGTCCAACAACAACCTCGCCAAAAACAACAGGTTAATCAGAGTAAGCCAGATATACCCAAAAGGAAGTTTACCAAACTCAACATGCCGTTGTCTCAAACTTTGTAACACCTGCGAGGATGAATTTGATTACGTTGATAGGACCTCATCCGAATCCCAAGACTTCTTCCCCTAACTACAATCCTGATGCAAGATGTGCATACCACTCCAACAGCCCGGGGCATGATACTGATGACTGTTGGAGGTTGAAATACAAAATTCAAGACCTGATTGATGAAGGAGCATTGGAATTCACACAAGATGGTCAACTAGAATGTTTCTGTCATTCCTCCAAGGCCCACCATTTGAAGTGATAAGTTCTGACAAGAGGGCTTTTCGTTCATCATAATTTTCAATTTGTAATTTTATTTTGATTGTACGAACATTTATTCATGTCAAACTTTGTTACTTTATCAATGTATTGTGTGATCGGTGGATCTGGAACTGACTGTTTAATGCTGGTTCGCGAAATGTCGCGGAAGCAAGAGTCGCCACCGTCTTTTATTTTCTCCAAATGGAAAGGACAAAAGCACAGAAAAATTCCTTATAGAGATTGCTCTCGGTTCGGGAGGTAGATTTATAGAAAGGGAAGGTGTTAGCACCCTTTCTATCCATGGTTATCCATGGGCTCTTAGATACTTGCTCATTTGTGTTTTCAAAATTGTTTGTTTGCTTTTCAAGGTGAGTGGGTTTGAAAAAGTTTCTTTGAAAATTTCAGTTCGACTCTTGTATCAGTCCTCAAGAATGTTTGAAAAATTGCTTTTGAAAGCTTTTTGAAAGGTGTCGGTGTGAAAAGAAGTTTTTGGATTTGTTTTGAAATTAGAGCAAGTGTCTACGAGTCGTCTACCTACCCTAAGGAATTCGTCTGTGTAAATGTCCTTAAAGTAGTGCCATCCCACCATTGAGGGGTAGGTAGCACCACCGTTGGAGGTGTTCGGGTCAATTCGAGGGTTCAGGACAGTGTGGTCACCAGAGCAATAAGAAGATACCTTAGAAGCTACCCTCATGCCATGTTTATGGACATGAGGACTTACTAAAACATCCTCTACTCGACGACCACTTTTCGAGGGGCAAGGCAACAGTGAGACGTACCCCAGGGATGGTGTGTGATTTGTGTGTCAATTTCAGTTATATTTGTCTTGTTCATGCATTGGTGATCTGCGCTTTGTTTTTATGTTTGGCATTCATTCTTTCATGCAAGTTATTAACAGTTAAAAGATGCGGAATTAAAAAGTCCTACGCTATTACAAAGGCGCGGGTCTACATCGCCAAATTAATCCAAGACCCGATTTGAATAAAATAAAATGCGGAAAGATAAATGTCCTAATTAATCTATTACAAGGCTTTGGGATAATTACATGAAATTTAAAAAAAGGAAATAAATGTAAATGTGCGAAAAGAAATTATAATCGAAAGCGAGGGCGTTGAACCCTTTTAAGGAAATTAAATTACAGTTAATAAATTAAATTAAGTTAAATAAAAGAAAGAATTTATTTTTGGAGTTTTTGTATTTATGGAGTCTAATGAGACAATTTAATTGGAATTAAAAAGTTAATTAAAACCATAGTTCTAAATTGTTTTTTATTTATTAAATTTTTTTTTTAGTTTGACCTAATTTACATTAATTATTTACATGGCATATTTATTTATAAAAATAATTAATATTTAATAATGGTAAAAGAAAAGAAAAAGAATAAAAGTATTTAAAACCCTAATTCTACATTTTTTAGTTTATAAAAAAAACATTAAAATTAAACCTAGAATTAAAACTAAATTAATTGTTAAATTTATTTACAAAAATGTTAGTGAATTAAACATTAAAACATATTTTTATTTTTATAGTTTCTGATTTTTTTGGTATTTTATGTTATAAAAAATTAATTTATGAATTAAATAAAACAATTAATTAAGAAGAATAAATAAAAGAAAATAAAAGTGAGAAAGAAAATGCAAACAGATGGGGGGTGTTGACCCCAATTTTGGAGGTATTTTTCAGCAATTTTGGCCCATTTGAAGGAGGCCTGGTTGACTTTTGATGGTCACGTGTAGACCCCTGGACTGAGGTGCACCATGGAACTCATATCTTGGCTCTTGGAGTGATCTCAGTGGCCATGTGGCGAGCACCAGCGTTGGATGTTTGGTGGACTTTAAGACATGTTAGGTACCTAATCACATTGCAAGAAAAAATAGAAAGAAATATGGGGGACCTGGGGATCGAACCCAGGTCCCAATGCTTGCAAATGCTCTTCTCCACCAACTGTGCCAGCGCGTTTATTCATTAGTATAATAGGATAGAATTAATATATGTAACAAACAAACATTATGCTGAAACCAAATAAAAAACGCGCTGAATTTCAAATATGCCAATCACACGCTTACAACTCATCTTCTTCTCCACTCGTTTGCTTTGGCCTACAAAAAAAAACAGATGGATAGCGGGGGTTTTAAACCCCCACTAAATGAAGAACATGAAAATAGCGATTAGGCCACCGTTGCTCATAAATTGAGCGCGACATGTGTATTGAATTCGTGTGAAGCTTCTGATTCTAATGGCATAAGTCTTGTGTCTTAATTTTACCGGACGAGAGAAACCCCAATTTTACAGCTTTGAAACCCTAACGAGCTCCAATGGTGGATTCATGTATAGGGCACGAAAACTCAATTGAATGGCATGGTTAGCTTCAGAATGATTAAACTAGTACAAATCAAGCGTTAGAAATCAAAAATATGGCATGAATTATGAGACACGATTATGCAAAAAGTTTGAGAAAGTTTGACTTCTATATACCAATTCCTGAGTTTAGAAGCTGTGGTTTTGATTCAGAAAGTTTCCTTGATGCCTTGGCAAGCTATTGGAATGCTTATTTCGCTTTGAATTGCACTCTATGTGTGTTTTCAGTTTTCAACTCTTTCACCAAAAATGCAAAAAGTGTATTTGATATGAGGCGCAACTTGAAGGTCCTTAGCATTAGGTTTAGCATTCTGTATATGTATGGGATGAATTAGGGTAAGAATTTGAGTCCATAAGCCTTTGCATTGATGAATCAAATATTTGATTTCCATGGAATCTTTTCCAATCTTTTCCTCATGAAGAACATGCCAATTTGCACAAAATCTTTCCTTTTTTGATGTGCACGAGATCTTGAATGAATAATGAGGGCATATGCTGCATAAAAGGATTCAAAAACATTTGTTTAGTATTTTTGTCATATTTTATTTAATCAAATGAATTAATGGTGATAAAAATTCAAATAAATAATAAAAAATGATGAAATAAATCCCCTTTGGGTCAAATGGTCGTGCATAGCCTTTGGATAATGATTCTTGGAAGAAAATGTGGCCCATTAGCAATTTTGAGGCATTTGAAGCAAAGTTGACTTTTCAAAATTCCCAAAACTTTCCCAACTTCCACAAGGCATATCTTGCTCAATTTTTAATCTTTGATCATGTTCTTGGACATTTTTGAAAGGTCTTGAAGTCCTCTAACCAATGCCTTTGGTCCCATGTCATTTTGATTTACCAATCTCAAGTTATGGTCTTTGACTTAAAGTCCCTTTTTGTTGACTTTTGAAAATGACCTATAATGTTGAAATTGATAACTTTTTGTGAGAGCATTTCTTGGACTTGAAGTGTGAAGAGGAGTTGTAGGAAATGTGATTCTCTTCAAAATGAGCTTTGGATGGAATTTTTCTGATAAAACATGTGGAAGTTATGCCCTGGTCAATTTACAGTTGACTTTTTCAACTGTCCAAATATGGAAACTTTTGCATCTTGAGACTTTTTGAACCATGCTTTGAGAATCATGATCAAGAATTGATCCAATGATGTTTGTGGCTTCAAAATAAGATGTTGACCAAAAATTTGAACTTTTGACTGTTAGGAGGCCTTTGAACTGTGCAACCCTTGGGGAGATTTTGAAGCATGCTCTTTGCAAATCTTGAAGAAAATGGGAGGGCAAATTTTAGGGTGCAACAGTTTCCCATGTTCAATCTTCTTAGACCTGAGGATGTAGATTGGCTGACGTGCCTTTCATAATCCGAAGGTGGAAGATGATTGAACACTAGAGTGCCCAGAAATTTGCGCTCACATGTTAGCAGTGTGATGGTGGGAATGGGCTTATGGATGCCATTTTGGAGATTGATGGATAGGATGCTGGGCTTATAGATGCCATGCTAAGAGATGATGGGAGGTGGATGGGCTTATAGATGCCATCTGGTTCTCAATCGCGTAAGAGATTCCTTAGCGAGAACTTACGTATCTGAAAAAGAAAATGAGTACCTGGCCTGTTACAGGAGCTGGTCTTCAAACTCTTTGTATAGATGTGCCCTGACTGGTTACAGGAATTGAATCTGGAGCTTCAAAAAGGTTATGAATAAACCAGGTATGGTTACTACCTCAACGGGACGGTGATAGAACCTTGGACGATTACTACCTCAACAGGAACGCTGAGAGAATCTTGGGGCGATCACTACCTCAACAGGAACGCTGAGAGAACCTTGGACGATTACTACCTCAACAGGAACGCTGAGAGAACCTTGGATGTCTTCTACTGGGATAAGAATCAGGGAAATCTTAGGGTCGATCTGACTGAACCGAAGAAGGCCTTTGACTGGATAAGAATCAGGAAAATCTTAGGGTCGATTTAACTGAACCGGGCAAGATCTTGGAATATCTTCAACTGGATAAGAAACAGGGAGATCTTAGGGTCGATCTGACTGAACCAGAGAAGGCCTTTGACTGGATAAGAATCAGGAAAATCTTAGGGTCGATTTAACTGAACCGGACAAGGTCTTGAAATATCTTCAACTGGATAAGAATCAAGGAGATCTTAGGGTCGATCTGACTGAACCAAAGAAGGCCTTTGACTGGATAAGAATCAGGAAAATCTTAGGGTCGATTTAACTGAACCGGACAAGGTCTTGGAATATCTTCAACTGGATAAGAATCAGGGAGATCTTAGGGTCGATCTGACTGAACCAGAGAAGGCCTTTGACTGGATAAGAATCAGGAAAATCTTAGGGTCGATTTAACTGAACCGGACAAGGTCTTGAAATATCTTCAACTGGATAAGAATCAGGGAGATCTTAGGGTCGATCTGACTGAACCAGAGAAGGCCTTTGACTGGATAAGAATCAGGAAAATCTTAGGGTCGATTTAACTGAACCGGACAAGGTCTTGAAATATCTTCAACTGGATAAGAATCAGGGAGATCTTAGGGTCGATCTGACTGAACCAGAGAAGGCCTTTGACTGGATAAGAATCAGGAAAATCTTAGGGTCGATTTAACTGAACCGGACAAGGTCTTGAAATATCTTCAACTGGATAAGAATCAGGGAGATCTTAGGGTCGATCTGACTGAACCAGAGAAGGCCTTTGACTGGATAAGAATCAGGAAAATCTTAGGGTCGATTTAACTGAACCGGACAAGGTCTTGAAATATCTTCAACTGGATAAGAATCAGGGAGATCTTAGGGTCGATCTGACTGAACCAGAGAAGGCCTTTGACTGGATAAGAATCAGGAAAATCTTAGGGTCGATTTAACTGAATCAGACAAGGTCTTGAAATATCTTCAACTGGATAAGAATCAGGGAGATCTTAGGGTCGATCTGACTGAACCAGAGAAGGCCTTTGACTGGATAAGAATCAGAAAAATCTTAGGGTCGATTTAACTGAACCAGGCTAAAGTCTTGGACATAGCTGAGAACTTAACTGGATCTTTCCTGAAAGGTAAAGGTCAGTCATATGCAATGCATGATATGGATCAAGCAATGATGTTCTCAACATAAATGAGATTTGTAAGATATGATGCATATATGCATGCTATAATGTATGGAAATGTGATGTTTATGAACGTATATTTTCGTATTAGGAAAATAAATCCTTGACGGGTGTCGGGAGGTCACATCCTGGGCTGATGTTGGAGAACAATGCTTTGTTGTTTCCGCTGGGGATGATAGTTGCAAGAATACCGGTAGGAGAAGATAACTCCGTTGGGGAATAAACTTGGCGAATGGATTACTCTGCGGGGAGAGAAGTACTCTAACGATCTTGCTGGGAAACAATACTCTGTGGGGAGAGAGGTACTTTTGCTGGAATGTTGATGGTAACTTCGCTGGGGATATCATTGTTATGTTGGAAGTGTTAATAGACTCCGCTGGGGATATGAAGACTTCGCCGAGGACGATCTTTTCGTGGCTTTTGGCTGAGGATAACCCAGTTATATCCTGGTAGGGAAATAACCTTTGAATAAAGTCGGGAGACGCGTTCGTGCTCTACGGGGATAAGCTTCCAGAATCTACTGGGGATAAGCTTACTGCTTGGGGAGATGGATCCCAACTTTCCTGGGGAAACTGGATTGGACTCTCCTGGGGAAAATTGGAACTATATTGGGGAAGTGACTCCATTGAATGTTTGATATACCGCCGGGGAACAATCTTTAGGTCAAGACTGCCGGGGATGCTTGTTTAAGAATATCTGTATATCATGCTGGGGAATGTTGAGATCTGCGGGGGTACCCAACTTCCTTAAGGCTGATAATAGCTTTGCTTGGGGAGAGTGTATTGACTTGCTGACGCACTCTCTGGGGAATTAAGATAGACTGGTTATGTTCTTCAGCCAAACTTACCTTGGTACCCTGGTGGATTGAGCAATTAGATCGTTTAGACAACTCTTTATTGCCCCTGTTTCTAATGTTATCTGTAATTAATCCTTTGTTTCGTATGCAAATATTCATGAGTTAGCAAATTATTGTCAATGCATATATCACAAATTGAACCTTGGACGTTCTTCGCAAAACAAAACAGAAAAAAGGAAAAAACAAAAGGCAATTTGTCTGAAAAGTGATTTTTGTATTGATTTTTGAATTTGCCTGTAAAATAGGCGTTTATGTACAAGAGGCTGACGTCCTAGTAAGAGAACACCGCCGAACAAAAGAGTTTATACAAATTTGTACAAAGGAAAATAAAACAGCTGTGTGAAATGAATGATCCCACTGGGTTCCAACTCTGCTATCGCCCTTATATCTTCGAGCGTCTCATCACTTGATGACCTTAGTTGAAGATGAAGTTGATTGGTCGATGCCGTATGAACTTGATGTAGATACCGGATTCTGGATGCAAAGTGATCCAATGAGACATAGTATTACGCTTTATCCCTAACTTTTGCCTGGACCGCCCTTTCGGGTTTTCAGTCCACCGGGATACCCATTTTTGCCCAAGCCGCCTTTTCAGGTTTTCGACTTGCCGGGTGTACAAATTTTTTTTCATTTCATCCCTTCATTTTGCCCGAACCCTTTTGGTTCGCCGGGAAGCCCTAATTTTTGCCTAGGTATGTCAACCTAGCGGGTCTTTTTTATGCGTAGTATCTTTTTACTATGTCTGCATTGGCGGGGTGAGGAAGGTCGTCACCATCCATGTTGGTTAGAATCATGGCTCCTCCTGAGAACACATGTTTAACCACAAATGGCCCTTCGTATGTAGGGGTCCATTTGCCCCTTGGATCACTTTGAGGAAGGATGATACGTTTGATTACCAGATCCCCAACTTGATATTCTTGTGGTCTGACCTTTTTGTTAAATGCCCTGATCATCCGTTTTTGATACGTCTGACCATGACAAATAGCAGCAAGTCTCTTTTCGTCAATAAGGTTTAGTTGATCAAGTCGTGTCTGGATCCAATCATCTTCGCTCAGATCTGCATCCTTTATTATCCGGAGAGAGGGTATCTGCACTTCGATCGGTAAGACTGCCTCCATACCGTAGACCAAAGAAAAAGGAGTTGCCCCGGTTGGCGTCCTTGCTGAGGTACGGTACCCGTGTAGAGCGAACGGTAACATCTCGTGCCAATCTTTATAAGTCACTGTCATTTTCTGCACGATTTTCTTAATGTTCTTATTCGCTGCTTCTACAGCCCCATTCATCTTCGGCCGATAAGGAGAAGAGTTATGGTGCTGTATCTTAAACTGCTCGCAGAGCTCAGTGATCATCTTATTATTGAGATTGGTACCGTTGTCTGTAATGATTCTTTCAGGGACCCCGTAGCGACAGATCAGGTTATGCCTAATGAACCGTGCCACAACGTTCTTGGTTACCGTAGCGTAGGATGCTGCTTCAACCAACTTTGTGAAGTAATCAATCGCCACTAGGATGAAGCGATGCCCGTTGGATGCCGTAGGTTTAATCTCACCGATCATATCTATGCCCCACATTGCAAAAGGCCAAGGTGCAGTCAGGACATTTATAGGAACTGGAGGAACATGCACCTTGTCTGCGTAAATCTGGCATTTATGACATGTCCGAGAATGTTGGTAGCAGTCGGCTTCCATTGTGGACCAGAAATACCCTGCCCGAAGGATCTTCTTTGCCATAGTATGTCCACTGGAATGTGTTCCGAAGGTCCCTTCATGTAGCTCTTCCATGATCCTTTCTGCTTCTGTCTTGTCCACACAACGTAGTAAGGTCGAATCATGGTTTCTCTTGTACAGAATGCCGTTGCTAAGGAAGAACTTCGCTGCGAACCTTCTCAGAAACTTCTTATCGTTGACAGATGCACCTTCAGGGTATTCCTGAGCTTCCAAGTATCTCTTCACTTCATGATACCAAGGCTTCTCATTTACCAATTCAGTCTCGAGATCATAACAGTATGCCGGTTCGTCCAGTTTCCAGATGATGATCTGGGGAGCCTCATTGTCCCATTTGACTTTGAATATGGAAGACATCGTAGCTAACGCGTCCGCCAACTGATTCTCCTCTCTCGGGAAATGTTCAAAGGTTATCTCTGTGAAATGGGGGATCAATGTCAACACACATTCTCTTTAAGGAATAAGATTCGGATGTTTCGTATCCCACTCTCCTTTGATCTGATTGATCACGAGAGCGGAATCTCCGAAGACACTCAGAAATTTGATCCTTAAGTCGATCGCAGCTTGGAGACCCATGATGCACGCCTCATACTCCGCCATGTTGTTGGTGCAGTTGAAACATAGCCGGGCAGTAAGTGGAGTATGAGTGCCTTGAGGGGATATGATTACAGCGCCGATACCGTTACCCAAAGCATTGGAGGCTCCGTCAAAGTGCATAGTCCATCGGGATCCTTCCTCAGGTCCTTCATCCGGTCCAGGTACTTCATAATCAGTCACTATCATGATGCTCTCGTCTGGAAACTCAAAGTTCATTGACTGATAGTCGTCTACTGCCTGATGTGCTAAGTGGTCTGCCAATACACTTCCTTTGATGGCTTTCTGGGTCGTGTATTGGATGTCGTATTCTGTCAAGATCATTTGCCATCTTGCTATTCTCCCAGACAGAGCAGGCTTTTCAAATATGTACTTTATAGGATCCATCTTTGAAATAAATAGAGTAGTGTGAGTCAGCATATACTGTCTCAGCCAGCGAGCAGCCCATACCAAAGCGCAGCAAGTTTTCTCGAGTAATGAGTATCGGGTCTCACAGTCGGTAAACTTTTTGCTAAGGTAATAAATG
The DNA here is from genome assembly GCA_948472305.1 of Vicia faba. NCBI lineage: Eukaryota > Viridiplantae > Streptophyta > Magnoliopsida > Fabales > Fabaceae > Vicia > Vicia faba. The sequence continues at coordinate 747,280,597 of OX451739.1, forward strand.
GCATGCTCTTTTCGGCCAGACTCGTCATGCTGCCCCAGCACACACCCCATTGAGTTGTCAAGTACTGTCAGGTATAATATCAGAGGTCTCCCTTCAACCGGTGGTATAAGGATGGGTGGCTCTTGGAGATACTCTTTGATTCTGTCAAAAGCAGCCTGACATTCATCATTCCAACGTACTACCTGGTCTTTCTTCAGCAGTTTGAAGATTGGTTCACAAGTAGCAGTTAGGTGTGAGATGAATCGGGCAATGTAATTCAGGCGTCCTAAAAAGCCTCTGACCTCTTTCTCTGTCTTAGGAACTGGCATCTCTTGAATGGATTTAACCTTGGCAGGGTCCACTTGAATACCCTTATCACTTACAACGAAGCCTAGCAACTTTCTAGATCTTACCCCGAAGGTGCACTTGTTCGGGTTCAACCTCAGCTTGTACAACTTCAGTCGGTCAAACAATTTCTGCAGATGATCTAGGTGTTCTTCCTCAGTCTGGGACCTTGCGATCATGTCGTCAACATACACTTCTATCTCATGATGGATCATGTCATGAAATAAAGCAACCATGGCACGTTGGTAGGTTGCCCCAGCGTTCTTTAATCCAAAAGGCATGACCTTGTAGCAGAAGGTGCCCCACTGAGTAACAAAGGTTGTCTTTTCCATGTCTTCCGGAGCCATCTTGATCTGATTATACCCTGAAAAACCATCCATGAAAGAGAACACTTTGTGCTGAGCCGTATTGTCAACCAGGACATCAATGTGAGGTAGAGGGAAGTCATCCTTGGGGCTGGCCCTATTCAGATCCTTGTAATCGACACACATTCTGACCTTTCCATCTTTCTTTGGTATCGGCACCACATTAGCAACCCACTGAGGATAAGAAGTCACTGCGAGGAATCCGGCATCAAACTGTTTCATAACCTCGGCTTTGATCTTCTCAGACATCTCTGGACGCATACAGCGGACCTTTTGCTTGACCGGAGGGCAGTCTTCCTTGGTAGGCAAATGATGGACCGCAATGTCAGTATCCAACCCAGGCATGTCTTCGTAGGACCAGGAAAAGATCTCCATATAATTATGTAGCATCTGAGTCAATCGTTGCTTCACGCTGAGCTCTAGGTTGGCACCAATCTTAACTTCCTTCCTGTCTGCCTCAGTACCCAGATTTTTTGTTTCCACCGGATCTTCGTGTGGTTGAATTGCCCTCTCTTCCTGGAGTAACAGTCTTGCAAGCTCGCCAGGCACTTCGCAATCGTCTTCACCTTCTTCTTCGGCTAAGTTGATCGAATTTTCGAAGTCATAACTGGTAGTAGCAGAGTCGTTACCAGTGAGATCCAGAGTGGATTGAAACCTGTATGAGTGAGTGTGTGTAAATACAGCTGTTTTGCAATATATAAAGAAAGGAAAGAAAGAAAAGGAGCATAAGATTTGAAATGCGAGAAAACGCCCAAGGTCTTTATTCATGATATATGAGATGATAATTAATATACCCTCACAAATGAAGCCACGGTGCCCCGGGTAAGACACCGGGCCATAGAGTTTTAATTGTTTATTACAAGTAACAAAAACAAAGGAGTTTATTACTGCATAACAAAAGTAACAGGAGTATGATCTTTAGCAATCCAATTGGTCAATCCACCGTCATTCGTCGGGTAGATCCAGCTATCGAACTCTGATTCTTCCACCTCATCTTCATCCCCAATGGCATTCACTCCTGGATTGGTAATGAGCACAGGAGGTTTTCTGGTTCTAGCTTTGCGCACAGCCTTCTGACCCTCTGTAGTAAAACCCAGTCCAAACTTGTCAATTTTAGGTGTAAAATCAGGGAGCCTGCCCCAGTTAGCACATTCACCTTTCTTGATTACAGCCCGAGCATCCTTCAAGGAAGCCATCTTCAATGGAAAGTCCTCTTCAACCACTGTTTCCGCTGCTGCCAATGTTGGAGGTACCTCTTCAAAATGCTGAAAGGGGGTTTCAATAAACTCCCCGTCCATCTCAATATACCTGAAGGAATTCAAATGGCTCACCATATACTCCTCCTCTCCCTGCACAGTGACAATCTTCCCTCTGACGGGGTACTTGAGCTTCTGGTGTAGGGTAGAGGTCATTGCCCCAACTTTGTGGATCCAAGGTCGACCCAGTAGACAAGAATATGATGGACGGATATCCATCACATAGAAAGTTGAATCGAATACTTGAGAACCCACACGGATAGGAATGTTTACCTCTCCATGAACCGTCCTCTTAGAACCGTCAAAGGCTCTGACAATGATATTGCTAGGTTTCAGCTCCAGGCCTTCACAATCCAAACGGTCTAAGGCCTTTTTGGGTAGCACATTCAGGGAAGAACCAGTGTCCACCAACACGTGCGCAAGAGTAGTGCCCCTGCATTCAATAGAGACATGCAGGGCGTCATTGTGGTATTTTCCCTTAGCAGTAAGATCAGCATCCGAGAAACCCAAACCATTGTCCGCTGTCAGATTGGCTACACAATCAGTAAACTGGACTGCAGATGTCTCCTGTGGCACATGGGCCGTCTTGAGAAATGAAATCAGGGCCTTAGCATGGGCCTCTGAGCATAGCAGTAAGGAGAGCATGGAGGTCTTGGAGGGGGTATGCCCCAGCTGTTCAACAACATTAAAGTCACTCTTCTTGATTATCTTCAGAATTTCCTCCATCTCTTGTTGGGAGGCCTCATCATTTACAGATTTTGGTGCCTCCATCCGGGAAGGCTCATCTTCAATCCCTTTGCCCCGAGCATTAGATGACTCGGCAGCAGGGGAGACAACTTGATCAGCACTGGGAACAGGTACACTTGCAGGTGTTATAGTGAGGGGTCTTCGAATAGCTGGTGGCGCAATGTCAGGCGAGAAGAGCCTGCCACTGCGGGTAACTTTGGCTGGACCAGTGATATTGCTGATGCTGGTGCCAGTGTTGAACTCTTGCTTTATACCATGTACATACACGTCTGCCCCATAGTGCCATGGGACAGCCTTATCAGATTCATAGGGGAGAGGCCCCAGAACAGTAATCACAATGGGTGCGACAGTCATGATTTTAACCGGCTTCCTCGGGAGAGCCTTGATCGGATTATTAAAGATTGTAACAACAGAAACTTCTTCCACCGGAACAAACTGAACAACAGTCTTCTTGAACAGAATCTCTTTGCTGTCCATCAGGCTTTGGATGCCCAACTTCAGCAAAGGACAACCAGAAAGGGAAACAACACAGAAAAGGCAACCTTCACTACAACCCGGAAATAAACCGGCCAGCAGTAGGTTCCTCTTAACAGTCATCAAGGGAGTAGCTACATCATTCACAGAAACGGCATATACATCTTCCTCAACGACATTCACTCCATGCTGGGGCATAGGAGCAGTCACCACATTTGGCCTCTCAGGCGCTTCAAATTGTATTTCCTTTGCGTCAATAAGGTATTTCACCTTATTCCTTAAGGCCCAACAGTCATCAGTGGAATGCCCCGGGCTATCGGAGTGATAAGCACAGTGGGCATTTGGATTGTACTTGGGAGAGGCAGTGTTCACAACCTTCGGGGCCTCTCTAACAGTCACCAAATTGGTGGATAGCAACTGCGGCAAGATTTGTGACAAGGTCATGCTTAGACGGGTAAACTCTCTTCTGGGTCTTTCAGCCCTTTGTGGATTGGTTTGCCGAGGAGCGGCAGCAGGTTTAGCAATCATTACCGCGTTGACAGATTGGCGGCGCTCAGGTTTATCATGTCTTTTAGGCCCATACACAGCACTGGCCTCCTTTTTAAAGGGTTTCTTCTCAGAGCTTGCAGATGCACCCTTCTGAATTTTGCCGGACTTCATTCCAACCTCTATTCTCTCTCCAGTCAGAATAAGATCAGTAAACCCTGCTGATGAGTTACCGATAAGATGATTGAAAAATGGCCCAGATAAGGTCCCCAAGAACATATCCACCAGCTCACGGTCTGTTAGCGGAGGCTGCACCCTGCCAGCCAGATCCCTCCACTTCTGTGCATACTCTTTAAAACCTTCGCTTGACCCTAGCGACATACCCTGGAGTTGGGTACGTGTAGGGGCAAGGTCGGCATTATATTGATACTGCTTATAAAAAGCAGTAGCCAGCTCCTCCCAGTTACGAACTTTGGTCCCATCCAGCTGATAGAACCATTCGAGATGAGTCCCTGAAAGACTCTCCTGGAAGAAGTGGATCCACAAGTTCTTGTCCACTGTGTACGGTTGAATCTTCCGCACATAAGATCTGAGGTGTAGCTTGGGACAAGACGCCCCGTCATACTTGGTGAAAGATGGTGCCTTAAACTTGTAAGGAATAATCACACCAGTAGATAAGCCCAAGTCTCCGAAATCCAGCCCAGGCACTTGTTGGATCTCCATTGCATTCAGTCTGTCTTCCAACTGCTTATACCGGTCTTCAGCAGGAGGATACTGTTCCTCATTAAAGTCAGTCTCGTTGTCAGAGACTACTGGACTTGAAGCCTTTCCCCCCTGGGGACTGCCTTTGCCTACAGAAGAACCAGCCTCTTCATTCTGCAGAGTGTTGCCAAACCTTCGGCCCGAGTTGAAAAGAACAGTTCTCTTCTTCTTCTTTTTCTCCTTCTTCAGGAGTAAAGGCTTCAGCTCTTCTTGGCCTTGAGCCAAACCCATGATCAGTTCCTGAAATTGCGCGTTCTGCGCCTGAAGAGCCTTGATAGACATCTCGGTTAATGATGAGTCACGGTTCATGATGCTGAAATAAACAGCGAAGAACAGTAAGCAACCTGAAAAGAAGAAAACCTGCTATGCACATGATGAATGGAATGCGTATGAGTTATGTTTTCAAAGACAATTGGGAATCAACTTTGTAAACAAAAAGGAATACACTTCATTAGATTCAACTTTGAAACTTAAATTGTTCAATCAGATTGCCTTTAGGCGTTACATAAAAGGGAAATACTGAAAAGGGAAATAAAATTGTAAAAGAACATCCAGAGCTACTTATTGATCCCATGGTCTCCTCTTCTCAGTACGGATGTAGTCATTCAGAGCTCGCTCATTCTCCAACTGCTTTGTCAGCTTCTGGATCTTCAATTCCTGCTCGTTGAACTTCTCCCGATAGGAATCCCGTTCTTCTCGCAGTTGCGACCAAGACCTCTTTAATGTCTCATAATCAGTATGTATCTGAGGAGGGAGGACAGTTGGAGGAGCCCCATCTTTGTCAGGATATTCAAGAATGACGGGTCTGACAGCTTCATATGGCATACCTAACTTCTGAGTACGGATGCGAACCCATTTGTAGTAGGCTTCCATAGGTAGAGAGGTCTTTGGCCCCAACTCTTGTGGATCAGCTTTATGAACTCTGTCCCAAGCCTTGATGAACCTACGACGCAGTTCGTCACTATCCACCTGAAACTCAAAACTGATGTGAGGCACCAACATCTCATGAGGCCCTGCTCTTCTGGATCTTCTAAACTGACGGAGCGCTAGACATGGATTGTAAGAGATTCCTCCTTGAGTACCAATCAAAGGAACATTAGGGTATTCTCCGCAACGATCAATAACAACTATCTCATCCAAACCTCTGAGAGTCCAAATGATGTCCTTATCAGTGAGAGACATTAACCTATGAGCCCAACCTCTTCCTTCTTGGTTCTTCAGCACGAACTTAGGGAGGTGCGAAATAAACCACCTCACCAACAAAGGGATACAACACCATAGGGTTCCTCGTCTTCGGGCAGTACGAGCATAAAGTTGTTGCAGGATGTCACCCAAGAGAGTGGGCACAGGGTTCTGAGACATAAAGATCCTTATGGCAGTGACATTGATGAAGTTGTCAGGATTAGGAAACAAGACTAGCCCATAGATTAAGAGAGCCAAGATGTCTTCATATGCCCTAAAGTCCAAGTCATTCCAGAAACTGTTAGATTTACCAATCAGAAACTTGGCCAAGAAACCCTTAACTCCGCTTCTAGTCACCCAGTTGTCCATTACTTCTTGATGGGTCAAGGGAAGAGCTGCAGCAACCTCCTCAAGCCTGAGGGTCTTTTCCCAACCAGTAAAGGGAGTCTGATCCAAGATAGGGATACCAAGCAAATCAGAGAACTCTTCCAGGGTAGGGACCAGCTGGAAGTCTTGAAAGGTGAAGCACTGGTACAGAGGGTCATAGAACTGGGTCAGGACACTCATCAACTGTTGATCTCGCTTTGCAGTGACTAAGCTGAGAAGAGAACCATGCCTCTGGATGAAGGAAGTGGTGTTTAGAATTCTGCTAACCAACTCTTCAAGCAACTCAGGTGGGTGAACAAAGTTGAACCGGATAGTATTCCTTCGCATAGGCATCATGATGTCCTACAAAACAGAGCAAAGGTGAAACCCTCTTGTCTTTGAAATGGTCAGTCCTTATGCAGGATGCATGCAATGCTCATGATGTTATGATGCTATGATAAAGCACACCATAAATATTTACAAAGACAAACATGGTAAGGCACACAAGTCACACAAGACAAGCCCTTAAAGTTTAGGCCAGCATGAGGTCTAGGTATTACCCTCTTTCAGTTTCTTGGTTTATACCTGTCCTATCAAAAGTAACCGGGTTCTTAGAGGATCCCAATATCACTGACTACCCTCAATCGGTCATAACTCCAGCATCGCAATCTTTTCTTGCAGCCAGAACCATCACGAGAGTTTAGCCTCAAGGTTCTAAGGTCTGTTGGTGCTTAATGACTCCTCGGAAGACCCATATTCTCCTCGTTGCAACACAAGGGATATCGGTACAGACCAAGGTGCCACACCAATGTAGCCACTGTTTCACCCATGTCGGTTTACGCCGGACAGGTCCCTCACAGCTTATGCTACCTAAACAGGGTATCCCCAGATCCGGATTAGGATCTATGTAACTCCCATGCAACCCACAATTTAAAGCAAACAAGTCAATACAATTGAAAACACAGTTATGAACTATCCTAAGGTACACCTCACTTTAAAAAGATATCCCCAGCAGAGTCGCCAGTTCTGTGATCGGTGGATCTGGAACTGACTGTTTAACGCTGGTTCGCGAAACGTCGCGGAAGCAAGAGTCGCCACTGTCTTTTATTTTCTCCAAATGGAAAGGACAAAAGCACAGAAAAGTTCCTTATAGAGATTGCTCTCGGTTCGGGAGGTAGATTTATAGAAAGGGAAGGTGTTAACACCCTTTCTATCCATGGTTATCCATGGGCTCTTAGATACTTGCTCATTTGTGTTTTCAAAATTGTTTGTTTACTTTTCAAGGTGAGTGGGTTTGAAAAAGTTTCTTTGAAAATTTCAGTTCGACTCTTGTATCAGTCCTCAAGAGTGTTTGAAAAATTGCTTTTGAAAGCTTTTTGAAAGGTGTCGGTGTGAAAAGAAGTTTTTGGATTTGTTTTGAAATTAGAGCAAGTGTCTACGAGTCGTCTACCTACCCTAAGGAATTCGTCTGTGTAAATGTCCTTAAAGTAGTGCCATCCCACCATTGAGGGGTAGGTAGCACCACCGTTGGAGGTGTTCGGGTCAATTCGAGGGTTCGGGACAGTGTGGTCACCAGAGCAATAGGAAGATACCTTAGAAGCTACCCTCATGCCATGTTTATGGACATGAGGACTTACTAAAACATCCTCTACTCAACGACCACTTTTCGAGGGGCAAGGCAACAGTGAGACGTACCCTAGGGGTGGTGTGTGATTTGTGTGTCAATTTCAGTTATATTTGTCTTGTTCATGCATTGGTGATCTGCGCTTTGTTTTTATGTTTGGCATTCATTCTTTCATGCAAGTTATTAACAGTTAAAAGATGCGGAATTAAAAAGTCCTACGCTATTACAAAGGCGCGGGTCTACATCGCCAAATTAATCCAAGACCCGATTTGAATAAAATAAAATGCGGAAAGATAAATGTCCTAATTAATCTATTACAAGGCTTTGGGATAATTACATGAAATTTAAAAAAAGGAAATAAATGTAAATGTGCGAAAAGAAATTATAATCGAAAGCGAGGGCATTGGACCCTTTTAAGGAAATTAAATTACAGTTAATAAATTAAATTAAGTTAAATAAAAGAAAGAATTTATTTTTGGAGTTTTTGTATTTATGGAGTCTAATGAGACAATTAAATTGGAATTAAAAAGTTAATTAAAACCATAGTTCTAAATTGTTTTTTATTTATTAAAAAAAATATTTTTAGTTTGACCTAATTTACATTAATTATTTACATGGCATATTTATTTATAAAAATAATCAATATTTAATAATGGTAAAAGAAAAGAAAAAGAATAAAAGTATTTAAAACCCTAATTCTACATTTTTTAGTTTATAAAAAAAACATTAAAATTAAACCTAGAATTAAAACTAAATTAATTGTTAAATTTATTTACAAAAATGTTAGTGAATTAAACATTAAAACATATTTTTATTTTTATAGTTTCTGATTTTTTTGGTATTTTATGTTATAAAAAATTAATTTATGAATTAAATAAAACAATTAATTAAGAAGAATAAATAAAAGAAAATAAAAGTGAGAAAGAAAATGCAAACAGATGGGGGGTGTTGACCCCAATTTTGGAGGTATTTTCCAGCAATTTTGGCCCATTTGAAGGAGGCCTGGTTGACTTTTGATGGTCACGTGTAGACCCCTGGACTGAGGTGCACCATGGAACTCATATCTTGGCTCTTGGAGTGATCTTAGTGGCCATGTGGCAAGCACCAGCGCTGGATGTTTGGTGGACTTTAAGACATGTTAGGTACCTAATCACATTGCAAGAAAAAATAGAAAGAAATATGGGGGACCTGGGGATCGAACCCAGGTCCCAATGCTTGCAAATGCTCTTCTCCACCAACTGTGCCAGCGCGTTTATTCATTAGTATAATAGGATAGAATTAATATATGTAACAAACAAACATTATGCTGAAACCAAATAAAAAACGCGCTGAATTTCAAATATGCCAATCACACGCTTACAACTCATCTTCTTCTCCACTCGTTTGCTTTGGCCTGAAAAAAAAAACAGATGGATAGCGGGGGTTTTAAACCCCCACTAAATGAAGAACATGAAAATAGCGATTAGGCCACCGTTGCTCATAAATTGAGCGCGACATGTGTATTGAATTCGTGTGAAGCTTCTGATTCTAATGGCATAAGTCTTGTGTCTCAATTTTACCGGACGAGAGAAACCCCAATTTTACAGCTTTGAAACCCTAACGAGCTCTAATGGTGGATTCATGTATAGGGCACGGAAACTCAATTGAATGGCATGGTTAGCTTCAGAATGATTAAACTAGTACAAATCAAGCGTTAGAAATCAAAAATATGGCATGAATTATGAGACACAATTATGCAAAAAGTTTGAGAAAGTTTGACTTCTATATACCAATTCCTGAGTTTAGAAGCTGTGGTTTTGATTCAGAAAGTTTCCTTGATGCCTTGGCAAGCTATTGGAATGCTTATTTCGCTTTGAATTGCACTCTATGTGTGTTTTAAGTTTTCAACTCTTTCACCAAAAATGCAAAAAGTGTATTTGATATGAGGCGCAGCTTGAAGGTCCTTAGCATTAGGTTTAGCATTCTGTATATGTATGGGATGAATTAGGGTAAGAATTTGAGTCCATAAGCCTTTGCATTGATGAATCAAATATTTGATTTCCATGGAATCTTTTCCAATCTTTTCCTCATGAAGAACATGCCAATTTGCACAAAATCTTTCCTTTTTTGATGTGCACGAGATCTTGAATGAATAATGAGGGCATATGCTGCATAAAAGGATTCAAAAACATTTGTTTAGTATTTTTGTCATATTTTATTTAATCAAATGAATTAATGGTGATAAAAATTCAAATAAATAATAAAAAATGATGAAATAAATCCCCTTTGGGTCAAATGGTCGTGCATAGCCTTTGGATAATGATTCTTGGAAGAAAATGTGGCCCATTAGCAATTTTGAGGCATTTGAAGCAAAATTGACTTTTCAAAATTCCCAAAACTTTCCCAACTTCCACAAGGCATATCTTGCTCAATTTTTAAGCTTTGATCATGTTCTTGGACATTTTGGAAAGGTCTTGAAGTCCTCTAACCAATGCCTTTGGTCCCATGTCATTTTGATTTACCAATCTCAAGTTATGGTCTTTGACTTAAAGTCCCTTTTTGTTGACTTTTGAAAATGACCTATAATGTTGAAATTGATAACTTTTTGTGAGAGCATTTCTTGGACTTGAAGTGTGAAGAGGAGTTGTAGGAAATGTGATTCTCTTCAAAATGAGCTTTGGATGGAATTTTTCTGATAAACCATGTGGAAGTTATGCCCTGGTCAATTTACAGTTGACTTTTTCAACTGTCCAAATATGGAAACTTTTGCATCTTGAGACTTTTTGAACCATGCTTTGAGAATAATGATCAAGAATTGATCCAATGATGTTTGTGGCTTCAAAATAATATGTTGACCAAAAATTTGAACTTTTGACTGTTAGGAGGCCTTTGAACTGTGCAACCCTTGGGGAGATTTTGAAGCATGCTCTTTGCAAATCTTGAAGAAAATGGGAGGGCAAATTTTGGGGTGCAACATATTGCATATGTCTATTTTGAATCAATTCATTCGTATTCACTATATTTAAACTGCTTTCCTTTTTGTGATATTCAACTCTCCATCAAAAGCTCTGAGCCTTTAGAGCGAGGATGACGAAAATTATACCACAATCCATACAATGTGCTTTTGAACAAACCTTGCTGATGATGTACAAGCGTTGTTTCAAATCCTAAACAGTGGAGTAATAAGGAAGATAATCCCTAGTCAACCCCTTTGAGCCTAAGAAGTAGGAGTTTTTATTTTCACATAAATTAAAACCCTTAATCATAACCTGGGGCAGGGTAGTTTGCTCAGTTAATTTAGATGCGCATTCAGTCGTAATATTCTACTTCATACATAATGAACGGAATCAAAGACGGCCTTCCAAATTAGAAGATGGTAATGGTTCCGAATAATCATTAAGAAGAGGCAGTCATTATTGTTCAAAATAAAAGCCCGCTAAGTCAAAACCTATGAAGGAGACTTAAGGATAAAACTGGGGCATCTCGCTGATTGTAACCATAAAAAGAAACAGTTCAGGCAAAAGACAAGGATAGTAAAGAAAGAGGTCCTATAAATCCTCGAAAAAAAAGATGATTGCCTATTTAAAATAAATTGTCAGTATTCGAACCATCACCAGAACATCAAGGACAATATTCTAGAACTCAATTGGGATTCTAAATGTGCAATTAACTGAGCATAGGACTGAAGAACATCACGAAGAGCGGGTGGGTACAAATAAATTTTGAGACTTTATCCTTTGTTTCTTGAACCGTGAACCAGGCCACGTTATAACCCTTAAAAGTCCTAGCTGAAGTATGGGTTAGTTTGAAAGCATACTGTTACAAAAGGTATCCTGACTCCTGTAAGGTTTGCCATAAATCACGAGTTGATATCACTCTCTTGCAAAATATGTTTTACTAAAAATTGCATTTTCAATTTTTTTTCTCAAGACAGACATAAGCTTTGCATTCTTAAAATACCATTATTTTCATATGACTATTTGTTCAACAACAGAGAAATTCACATGACGGATATTCAACGAACAAAAACCTTCTCAATGAAAAGGATCACCTCAAGTGGAAAAACACTTCCAACCAAGGGGCACGGCAGAATCATTGTCCATCATCTGGGGCAGTCAAGTCAAGATTCAAGGAATCTCTCAAAGATGCCAAGTATCCAGGGCAAATCTCCATCTGAATCACTTGGGGCATTGGACATGAATTCCACCAATGAATCATGTACGGTCAAACAAGCATCTTCTGGCAGTGTGGCAACACTTACTATTATGGACAATGACAATTCTCCGTACCCGGTGAACATGGACATAGCCGAAAAATACTATGCATGAATAAAGACCCTCTAGGTTGACTGTCCTAGGCAAAAATAAGGACATCCCGGAGAATCAAAAAAGGTTCAGGAAAAAATTAGGGATAAAAAAAATGTACACCCAGCAAGTCGAAAACCTGAAGGTGGCTTGAGCAAAAAAGGGTATCCCGGTGGACTGAAAACCTGAAAGGGCGATCCAGGAAAAAGTTAGGGATTTGAAGAGTACGACTACGTCCGTCATCTCGTCACTTGTCTTATCAGTAGAAGGTTTATTACCCTGATCTTCATTCACCAAGGACTCCAAGAGTTGGGATAACACTCAAGCCATCCACAAAGCCTCCGTGGTTACTTTCTCCAACAGGTACAGAGGCAGGAAAGTCCTGATGCAAAGTCATTGTCGTATCCTCAGCATACGACCCCATGACATCTACACTCCCCACAGAGTAGAGGCAACTAAAGCTTTGACATCAGCTTCCCCAAACAGGAGCTACGTTCCCCATCAAAGTTCCTTCAGAGAATCGACATCTATATTCCCCGACCAAATTTCATAATCGCAAGCGGGTCATAAAGTTTTCTCCTGAACATAGTTTATTTCTCTGAATATAGAAGCTCAATCCCCGACAGGGTTTATCCCTTCAGCTATGGAAGCTTCTCTCTCCAACAAAATTATTCCCCCACAGAGTTGTTCTCAAGCAGAGTCTCTCCTCGGCAGAATATTCGTAAACAATGGGAAAATCCCCAACATAGTCATCTCCGGTTCACCATCTCCAGCGGAAGTAGAAGAACCACTTTTTCTACGATGGTAAGGAACTCAATTTCCATTATTCTCAAATCAAGCGTTAGAAATCAAAAATATGGCATGAATTATGAGACACAATTATGCAAAAAGTTTGAGAAAGTTTGACTTCTATATACCAATTCCTGAGTTTAGAAGCTGTGGTTTTGATTCAGAAAGTTTCCTTGATGCCTTGGCAAGCTATTGGAATGCTTATTTCGCTTTGAATTGCACTCTATGTGTGTTTTAAGTTTTTAACTCTTTCACCAAAAATGCAAAAAGTGTATTTGATATGAGGCGCAGCTTGAAGGTCCTTAGCATTAGGTTTAGCATTCTGTATATGTATGGGATGAATTAGGGTAAGAATTTGAGTCCATAAGCCTTTGCATTGATGAATCAAATATTTGATTTCCATGGAATCTTTTCCAATCTTTTCCTCATGAAGAACATGCCAATTTGCACAAAATCTTTCCTTTTTTGATGTGCACGAGATCTTGAATGAATAATGAGGGCATATGCTGCATAAAAGGATTCAAAAACATTTGTTTAGTATTTTTGTCATATTTTATTTAATCAAATGAATTAATGGTGATAAAAATTCAAATAAATAATAAAAAATGATGAAATAAATCCCCTTTGGGTCAAATGGTCGTGCATAGCCTTTGGATAATGATTCTTGGAAGAAAATGTGGCCCATTAGCAATTTTGAGGCATTTGAAGCAAAGTTGACTTTTCAAAATTCCCAAAACTTTCCCAACTTCCACAAGGCATATCTTGCTCAATTTTTAAGCTTTGATCATGTTCTTGGACATTTTGGAAAGGTCTTGAAGTCCTCTAACCAATGCCTTTGGTCCCATGTCATTTTGATTTACCAATCTCAAGTTATGGTCTTTGACTTAAAGTCCCTTTTTGTTGACTTTTGAAAATGACCTATAATGTTGAAATTGATAACTTTTTGTGAGAGCATTTCTTGGACTTGAAGTGTGAAGAGGAGTTGTAGGAAATGTGATTCTCTTCAAAATGAGCTTTGGATGGAATTTTTCTGATAAACCATGTGGAAGTTATGCCCTGGTCAATTTACATTTGACTTTTTCAACTGTCCAAATATGGAAACTTTTGCATCTTGAGACTTTTTGAACCATGCTTTGAGAATAATGATCAAGAATTGATCCAATGATTTTTGTGGCTTCAAAATAAGATGTTTACCAAAAATTTGAACTTTTGACTGTTAGGAGGCCTTTGAACTGTGCAACCCTTGGGGAGATTTTGAAGCATGCTCTTTGCAAATCTTGAAGAAAATGGGAGGGCAAATTTTGGGGTGCAACATATTGCATATGTCTATTTTGAATCAATTCATTCGTATTCACTATATTTAAACTGCTTTCCTTTTTGTGATATTCAACTCTCCATCAAAAGCTCTGAGCCTTTAGAGCGAGGATGACGAAAATTATACCACAATCCATACAATGTGCTTTTGAACAAACCTTGCTGATGATGTACAAGCGTTGTTTCAAATCCTAAACAGTGGAGTAATAAGGAAGATAATCCCTAGTCAACCCCTTTGAACCTAAGAAGTAGGAGTTTTTATTTTCACATAAATTAAAACCCTTAATCATAACCTGGGGCAGGGTAGTTTGCTCAGTTAATTTAGATGTGCATTCAGTCGTAATATTCTACTTCATACATAATGAACGGAATCAAAGACGGCCTTCCAAATTAGAAGATGGTAATGGTTCCGAATAATCATTAAGAAGAGGCAGTCATTATTGTTCAAAATAAAAGCCCGCTAAGTCAAAACCTATGAAGGAGACTTAAGGATAAAACTGGGGCATCTCGCTGATTGTAACCATAAAAAGAAACAGTTCAGGCAAAAGACAAGGATAGTAAAGAAAGAGGTCCTATAAATCCTCGAAAAAAAAGATGATTGCCTATTTAAAATAAATTGTCAGTATTCGAACCATCACCAGAACATCAAGGACAATATTCTAGAACTCAATTGGGATTCTAAATGTGCAATTAACTGAGCATAGGACTGAAGAACATCACGAAGAGCGGGTGGGTACAAATAAATTTTGAGACTTTATCCTTTGTTTCTTGAACCGTGAACCAGGCCACGTTATAACCCTTAAAAGTCCTAGCTGAAGTATGGGTTAGTTTGAAAGCATACTGTTACAAAAGGTATCCTGACTCCTGTAAGGTTTGCCATAAATCACGAGTTGATATCACTCTCTTGCAAAATATGTTTTACTAAAAATTGCATTTTCAATTTTTTTTCTCAAGACAGACATAAGCTTTGCATTCTTAAAATACCATTATTTTCATATGACTATTTGTTCAACAACAGAGAAATTCACATGACGGATATTCAACGAACAAAAACCTTCTCAATGAAAAGGATCACCTCAAGTGGAAAAACACTTCCAACCAAGGGGCACGGCAGAATCATTGTCCATCATCTGGGGCAGTCAAGTCAAGATTCAAGGAATCTCTCAAAGATGCCAAGTATCCAGGGCAAATCTCCATCTGAATCACTTGGGGCATTGGACATGAATTCCACCAATGAATCATGTACGGTCAAACGAGCATCTTCTGGCAGTGTGGCAACACTTACTATTATGGACAATGACAATTCTCCGTACCCGGTGAACATGGACATAGCCGAAAAATACTATGCATGAATAAAGACCCTCTAGGTTGACTGTCCTAGGCAAAAATAAGGACATCCCGGCGAATCAAAAAAGGTTCAGGAAAAAATTAGGGATAAAAAAAATGTACACCCAGCAAGTCGAAAACCTGAAGGCGGCTTGAGCAAAAAAGGGTATCCCGGTGGACTGAAAACCTGAAAGGGCGATCCAGGAAAAAGTTAGGGATTTGAAGAGTACGACTACGTCCGTCATCTCGTCACTTGTCTTATCAGTAGAAGGTTTATTACCCTGATCTTCATTCACCAAGGACTCCAAGAGTTGGGATAACACTCAAGCCATCCACAAAGCCTCCGTGGTTACTTTCTCCAACAGGTACAGAGGCAGGAAAGTCCTGATGCAAAGTCATTGTCGTATCCTCAGCATACGACCCCATGACATCTACACTCCCCACAGAGTAGAGGCAACTAAAGCTTTGACATCAGCTTCCCCAAACAGGAGCTACGTTCCCCATCAAAGTTCCTTCATAGAATCGACATCTATATTCCCCGACCAAATTTCATAATCGCAAGCGGGTCATAAAGTTTTCTCCTGAACATAGTTTATTTCTCTGAATATAGAAGCTCAATCCCCGACAGGGTTTATCCCTTCAGCTATGGAAGCTTCTCTCTCCAACAAAATTATTCCCCCACAGAGTTGTTCTCAAGCAGAGTCTCTCCTCGGCAGAATATTCGTAAACAATGGGAAAATCCCCAACATAGTCATCTCCGGTTCACCATCTCCAGCGGAAGTAGAAGAACCACTTTTTCTACGATGGTAAGGAACTCAATTTCCATTACTCTCCAGCAGCGGTCAAGGGTTTATTTTCCCACTCGGATATGTCACAATAGCATTTCATGTTCATACATCATGACGTGCACATACATATTGCATACAGCATAATCTCATTTATTTCGAGAACATCGTCATACAATGCATTTCATGCATCACATACAATTAATCATGTACCTTTTCAGGAAAGGTGGTTATCATCAACAATTTCCAGCAGGTCCAATATTAGCTCCTGAAACTAAACAGAGTAATTATCTGCACGACCAAATACAACTTTACACGGGTTCGTCATGAAGCAACCTTACCTAGGTTCCGATGTAGTTTTACCCAGACTCCTCATGAAGCAACCTTACCTAGGTCCCTTCTCGGTTCAAATGCATTTTTACCCAAAATCCGCACGAAGCAACCTTACCTAGGTTCCTTCTCGGTTTAGATGCAGTTTTACCCAAACTCTCCACGAAGCAACCTTACCTAGGTTCCTTCTCGGTTCAGATGCAGTTTTACCCAAACTCCCCACGAAGCAACCTTACCTAGGTTCCTTCTCGGTTCAGATGCAGTTTTACTCAAACTCCCTACGAAGCAACCTTACCTAGGTTCCTTCTCGGTTCAGATGCAGTTTTACCCAAACTCCTCACGAAGTAACCTTACCTAGGTTCCTTCTCGGTTCAGATGCAGTTTTACCCAAACTCCCCACGGAGTAACCCTACGACCCAGGTTCCTTCCCATAATCCCTACTATCCAGGCTTTCATCTTGAAGTAACCCTATGACCCAGGTTCCTTCCCATAAGCCCTACTATCCAGGCTTTCATTTTGAGGTAACCCTACGACCCAGGTTCCTTCCCATAAGCCCTACTATCCAGGCTTTCATCTTGAAGTAACCCTACTATCCAGGTTCCTTCCCATAAGCCCTACTATTCAGGCTTTCATCTTGAAGTATCCCTACTATCCAGGTTCCTTCCCATAAGCCCTACTATCCAGGCTCTCATCTCGAAGTAACCCTACTATCCAGGTTCCTTCCCATAAGCTCTACTATCCAGGCTTTCATCTCGAAGTGACCCTAATATCCATGTTCCTTCTCATAACTCTACTATCCAGGCTTTCATTTCAAAGTAACCCTACTATCCAGGTTCCTTCTCACAGCCCTACTACCCAGGCTTTCATTTCAAGGTAACCCTACGACCCAGGTTCCTTCTTATAGCCCTACTATCCAGGCTTTCATTTCGAAGTAACCCTACTATCCAGGTTCCTTCTCGTAGCCCTACTATCCAGGATTTCATTTTAAAGTAACCCTACTATCTAGGTTCCTTCTCATAGCCCTACTATCCAGGATTTCATTTTGAAGTAACCCTACTATCCAGGTTCCTTCTCATAGCCCTACTATCCAGGCTTTCACTTCGAAGTAACCCTACTATCCAGGTTCCTTCTTATAGACCTACTATCCAGGATTTCATCTTGAAGTAACCCTATGACCCAAGTTCCTTCTCATAGCCCTACTATCCAGGCTTTCATCTCGAAGTAACCCTACTATCTAGGTTCCTTCTCATAGCCCTACTATCCAGGCTTTCATTTCGAAGTAACCCTACTATTCAGGTTCCTTCTCACAGCCCTACTATCCAGGCTTTCATTTCGAAGTAACCCTACTATCCAGGTTCCTTCTCATAACCTTACCCTCCAGATTTCTTCTCTTTTATCTCCAGACAACAGTTTACAACACTGTAAGACCTGGACCCGACCAGATACGATAAATTTCACAATTTCCCAATAAGTCGATGTGCAGCCTAGACTGTAACGCCCCGGTATTTAATTATTTATTTAAATAAATATTTTTGGAATATTTTTTTTTGTTAATTAAAGCTTTTATCGTCGAAGTCAGAATTATTTTATTGTCGGAATAATAATTAGTCGGATTTAATTTGGTGGAATTAAGTTAAAGTGTTATTTTATTATTAAGCTTAAATATGAAATTGGGCTTAATTGGTGTTGTTGTGTAGTAATAGAGGGGTTTGTCATTTAGGCCCATTTGATTTTTTTTAAGATTAAATAAAATATAACTATTATATTAGTATTTGAGTTAGAAGAATAGAAGAGAGTATTATTGTATCAAGAAGAGAAGAAAAAGAGGAAAATAGGGTTTGTGAGGGGAGAATAAGAAGAAGAGGAAAAATTGCTTCTAGTGCCAAATTCCCCAAAAATTCGGTTGAAGTCTCTTAAAGCTGCTCTTAATCCAAGGTAAGGATGAGGTTCTGACTCTATAATAGGGTGTATGATTAATAGTATGTGAATTTGGGTTATGAAAATTATTTCTAATTGTTGTTGAAATTGGTATATTGATGAAATTGAGAGATGATTTAGGACCCAATATAATTAGATATACATATACTAAAGTACCTTAGTATTTTTCTTTGCAAAAAAAATTCCAATTTTCTGTATACAGTAGCGCATAGGAAGAAGTAATATTTAATGGCATTTGACATAAAGTAGCATTTGGAAGTAGTGTTTAAAGGCACTTGGAGTTTTAACTTGCATACTGTAGCGCAAAACATGAAGCGACATTTAGAAACAATTAACTGCTACTGTAGCGCAGATTTTCAAAGTAGCAATTGGAGGCACTTAATTTGCAATGTTGTAGCAATAATTATTGAAATAACACTTGAAGGCACTTAAGTTGAAATACAGTAGCGCATATTTATGAAGTGACAATTGGAGCCACTTGTTTGGCATTCTATAGCACAATTAACGAAGTAATATTAATGGCAACTAATTTGCATACTGCAGCATTGAAAAGAATGAAGTAGTGTTAGGAGGTACATGCTTGCGTACTGGAGTGTTATATTTAGGAAGTAGTATTTTAAAGGCATTGTTTGTTCCTATAGCTCCATATTTGAAGTAGCATATTTGATGGCACTTAATTGACATATTGAAGTGATACTATGAGTAGCGCATTGAAGGAGTAGCATATAGAAGAAATTACTTGCTTGCTGTAGCGATACATATATAAAGAAGTGCCTAGAAGCTTTTGTTTTTGAATACTGTAGCGCTTAGAGTGATGTAGCACAAAAGCTGAAGTAGTATGTAGAAGAATTAATTATTTTACAATACTGTAGTGAATTTAAGAAGTAATTACGTTCCGGTTTACTAATACAAATTATCTAATAATAATGATTTAATATATTTAATAAATAATTTTATAGGATTTATAAAGTAGAAATAATAGAATTTTTGGCCGATAATTAATTAATCGATTTTAGCCAAAATAGTCCGAATAATTATGCGGTTTATTATAGTAATTTTTGGTTGATCTGTTGGGTGACATTTTTGTTGAAAAATGTGAATTTGCAGGTGATTTCATTGCCTCTATTTATGGGCAAAATATTAAGTTGTAGGCTTATGGCCAAATGTTGAGTTAAGTTGAATTATTGTTGTTGTTGTTGTTGTTATTACGTCCATGTAGATAATGCATACATAGCATATCATGTTGGAGTTGATGCTCATCAAGTTGGCCTGGATTGGCAAATATAAATTTGAAGGCTTATGCCTTGTTGATGCCTCTATTTATTGGCAGATTTCTAAGTTGGGAGTTCTGCTCCATTGGTACCACATGCATGTGCATAAAAATGAGTCACATTTCATGTTGCATTCTGAGTTGTCGTGTGGACGAATTAATCATGTTGAATGTTGATACAAAGCTGTGAAGTGGTGAATTGCATGATCTAATACTAATATATTATTTATTGTATATCCGATTATATGGTTCTATATCTCACCCCTTCTGTTTGAATGTTGCCCTCTGTTGGTAATGTGCAGGTAATCAAGAAGGTTAGCTGTTACCCTCGTTAATTCGAGTCGGTGTTGTTGTTCTGATACGTAGCACTCGGGGGGGGGGGGGGGGATGAACGCATGTTTTATTTATTGTTGATTTTCATTATGTTGCTGAACTTTTTAGTTGTATCCATTAAAAGACTTGTTGTCTTAGGATTGTTTCGAGTTGGATAAGACGTTATGGTGTTTTCAGTTGAATTTTGTGAATCCGCTGCGTAGTAATGAAAGTTGCTTTTATTTTTAAAGACTAAGCTAGTTGTTTTCGGTTCATCCAAAGCTCATGTGTTATGTATCTGAACTATAGATGATTGAATGTCGTAGTTTCAAGTCGAAAGTGTAACATTCCATTTGTTTGTTGGAAATTTTTATAACTCTGATTATATTTAAATCGTTGGGTAGAAATGGGGTGTTACATAAGTGGTATCAGAGCCTGGTTGGTCCGTCCGGTCAAGTCGTCGAGTTGTAGTTTTGTCTAACAATTGAGTATTGTTAATCTGGATTCTAATTGTTGTTTATGATGTAGAGATAAGTTGAGATGGTTGGGAGGAATGATGTTGCACTTGCTGCTGCTCTGCAAGCGATGGCCTAGGCTATGCAGAATCAACCGAATGCTGACGAGAATGTTGGATCTCACAGTTTTGAGACTTTCCAAAGGGAGAATCCGCCTAACTTCAAGGGTAAGTATGATCCTGACGGAGCGTTGGATTGGCTGAAGGAGATTGAGAGAATCTTCCGTGTGATGGACTGCACTCCAACGCAAAAGGTTCGTTATGGTACTCATATGCTAGCGGACGAGGCTGATGACTGGTCGTTAGAGACTTGTCAGAGATTGGAAGATGTAGGTGAGAATGCCACTTGGGCTGTGTTCCGTAGGGAATTTCTGAGGAAGTATTTTCCGAAAGACGTTCATGGTAAGAAAGAAATTGAGTTTCTTGAGTTGAAGTAAGGGAGTATGTCAGTTGTTGAGTATGCTGCAAAGTTTTCTGAGTTTGTTAAGTTTTAGCCACACTATAGTGAGGCAGATGCTGAGTTTTCAAAGTGCATCAAGTTTGAGAACGGGTTGCACCCAGAGATCAAGAAGGCAATTGGATACCAGAAGATTCATGTCTTTGCTGATTTGATTGATAGTTGCAGGATTTATGAAGAGGACAATAATGCTCACTATAAGATTATCAATGAGAAAAGGGGTAAGCACCAACATAACCATGGTAAGCCTTATGATACCCCAGTTGGTAAAGGTAAACAGAAAGTTGCTCAGAGTCAAAGGACTAGTGGGGGAGATGCTCTTGCTAGTGTGGTGTGCTTCAAATGTGGAAAACCTGGTCATAAGAGTAATGTGTGTACTGCTGAGGTGAAGAGGTGTTTCCGTTGTGGTAAGACTGGACATGTTGTATCTGAATGCAATCATAAAGAGATGTTTTGCTTTAACTGTGGTGAAGAAGGACACATTGGCAGTCAGTGTCGGAAACCAAAGAAGGCGCAGACTAGTGGAAAGGTGTTTGCTTTGGATGGGACTCTGTCAGCTAGTAAGGACGGACTCATCAGAGGTACATGTTTCATTAATAGTACGCCTTTAATTACTATTATTGATATCGGTGCTACTCATTGTTTTATTGCCGCTGATTGTGTTGAAAGATTGGGTCTTATGTTGTCTTCCATGAATGGAGAAATGGTCGTCGAGATTCCGGCTAAGGGATCGGTGACTACTTCTCGTGTGTTTTGAATTTCCCTTTGTCGATCTTCGGCAAAGACTTTGTTGTTGAATTGATTTGTTTGCCATTAAGAGGATTGGATGTGATCTTGGGTATGGATTGGTTAGAGTATAACTATGTTCATATCAATTTCCATGACAAGTTTGTGAGGTTTTCTACTTCTGAAGAGGAAGGAGTCGGTTTGTTGACTGGTAAACAGTTGCGGAAACTGATGCAAGACGAAGCGCAGATGTTCTCGTTGATGGCATCGTTATCAATGGAGAACCAAGTTAGAATTGATGAGTTGCAGGTGGTGCGCGAATTTCCTAAAGTGTTTCCGGATGAAATTCCTGGTGTACCGCCAGAAAGAGAAGTTGAACTTGCGATCGATCTTGTACCTGGTACCAGACCTGTTTCTATGGCACCGTACAAGATGTATGCATCTGAATTGTCTGAATTGAAGAAGCAGTTAGAAGAGTTGCTTGAGAAGAAGTTTGTAAGACCTAGTGTGTCATCGTGGGGAGCGGCTGTGTTGTTAGTAAAGAAGAAAGATGGAAGTATGAGACTTTGTGTTGATTATAGACAGCTGAATAAAGTGACGATTAAGAACAAGTACCCGCTATCGATAATTGATGACTTGATGGATTATTTGGTGGGTGCAAGTGTGTTTTCTAAGATTGATTTAAGGTCAGGATATCACCAGATTAGAGTGAAAGAAGATGATATTCAGAAGACCGCGTTCATAACTCGGTATGGACAATACGAGTATTTGGTGATGCCTTTCGGTGTGACCAATGCGTCGGGAGTATTCATGGAGTACATGAATCGTATCTTTCATACTTATTTGGATCAATTTGTGGTGGTATTCATTGATGACATTCTGATTTACTCTAAATCGGAAGAAGAACATGAAGAGCACCTAAGAGTTGTATTGCAAGTTTTGAAAGAGAAGAAGTTGTATGCAAAGTTGTCCAAGTGTGAATTCTGGTTACAAGAGGTTAGTTTCCTTGGTCATGTCATTTCTGGTGGTGGCATTGCCATGGATCCTTCTAAAGTTGATGTTGTGTTGCAATGGGAAGCTCTGAAGTCGGTTACGAAAATTATAAGCTTCTTGGGATTAGCCGGTTACTATAGACGGTTTATCGAAGGTTTTTCTAAGTTGGAACTTCCATTGACTAAGTTGACTTGTAAGGGTAAGGCTTTTGTGTGGGATACTCGATGTGAAGAAAGTTTTACCGAGTTGAAGAAGAGTTTGACGTCGGCTCCAGTTTTGACTTTCCCTAATCCAGGAGAGCCTTTGTTGTGTATTGTGATGCTTGTCTGATGGGGTTAGGTGGTGTGCTCATGCAGAATGGTAAGGTGGTTGCTTATGCGTCGAGGCAATTGAGGACTAATGAAAATAATTATCCTACGCATGATTTAGAATTAGCTGCAGTTGTCTTTGTGTTGAAAATCTGGAGGAATTATCTTTATGGTTCTAGATTTGAAGTCTTTAGTGACCATAAGAGTTTGAAGTATCTTTTTGATCAGAAAGAGTTGAATATGAGGCAACGAAGGTGGTTATAATTGTTGAAGGATTATGATTTCAGTTTGAATTATCATCCAGGAAAAGCTAATGTTGTGGCCGATGCTTTAAGTTGAAAGACTTTGCACGTGTCGGCAATGATGGTTAAAGAGTTGGAGTTGATTGAGCAATTCTGAGATTTGAGTTTGGTTTGTGAAGTGACACCACGAAGTGTTATGCTGGGAATGTTAAAGATTAATAATGAATTTCTGGATAGTATAAGAGAAACTCAGAAGTTAGATGTGAAGTTGGTAGATTCAATGGTTGGGATTGATCAGTCTGAGAACAGTGATTTTAAGTTAGATGCACAAGGTATGTTGAGATTTTGTAATCGAATTTGTATTCCTGATGATGCATAGTTGAAGAAAGTGATTCTTGAAGAGAGTCATAGAAGCAAGTTGAGTATTCATCCAGGAGCTACAAAGATGTATCAAGATTTGAAGAATTTGTTTTGGTGGCCTGGAATGAAGAGTGATGTGGCTCGGTTTATGTATGCATGTTTGACTTGTCAAAAGTCGAAAGTTGAACATCAGAAGCCTGCAGGGTTGATGCAACCGTTAGAGATTCCAGAATCGAAATGGGATAGCATTTTAATGGATTTTGTAACGGGATTACGTAGTACCTTGAGAGGACATGATTCAATTTGGGTGATCGTTGATAGGCTTACGAAGTCGGCACACTTTATACCTATTAACATCACATATCCGGTTTTGAAGTTGGCAGAGATTTACATCAATGTAATTGTGAAGTTGCATGGTGTTCCTTTATGAATTGTGTCGGACAGGGATCTGAGGTTTACTTTTGATTTCTGGAAGAGTTTGCAAGAGGCGTTGGGATCTAAGTTGAGGTTGAGTTCGACGTATCATCCTCAGACGGATGGTCAGGCCGAGAGGACTATTCAGTCATTGGAGGATCTGTTGAGAGTACGTGTTCTTGAGCAGGGAGGTTCGTGGGATACTTATCTTCTATTGATTGAGTTCACTTACAATAATAGTTACCATTCTAGTATTGGGATGACACCTTTTGAGGCGTTGTATGGTCGGAGGTGTAAAACTCCTTTATGTTGGCATCAATCTGGTGAAAGTGTAGTACTTGGACCTGAACTTGTTTGAGAGACTACTGAGAAGGTGAAGTTGATCCGAGAGAAGATGAAAGCTTCACAAAGTAGACAGAAGAGTTGTCATGATAAGAGAAGGAAAGATTTAGAATTCCAACCTGGTGATCATGTGTTTCTGAGAGTCACACATGTGACTGGTGTTGGGCGAGCTCTGAAGTCTAAGAAGCTCACTCCTCGTTTTATTGGTCCGTATCAGATTTCAGAAACGGTGGGAAATGTTTCCTATAGAGTGGCTTTACCGCCTAATCTTTCAAATTTTCATAATGTGTTTCATGTGTCACAACTCCGAAAGTATATTCACGATCCGTCTCATTGGATTCAGATGGACGATGTGCAAGTATGGGATAATCTTATGATGGAGACTATGCCTGTGAGAATCGCAGGTCGCGAGATGAAGATTCTAAGAGGAAAAGAGATTGCATTGGTGAAGGTTGTCTGGTTAGGTGCTGCTGGAGAGATCATGACCTGGGAGTTGGAGAGCAAGATGCGAGACTCCTATCTCGAGTTATTTGAACCAGGTAAACTTTTATTTTCGAGGACAAAAATACTCTAAGTGGGGGAGAGTTGTAACGCCCCGATATTTAATTATTTATTTAATTAAATATTTTTGGAATATTTTTTTTGTTAATTAAAATTTTTATCGTCGAAGTCGGAATTATTTTATTAAGTCGGAATAATAATTAATCGAATTTAATTTGGTGGAATTAAGTTAAAGTGTTATTTTATTATTAGGCTTAAATATGATATTTGGCTTAATTGGTGGTGTTGTGTAGTAATAGAGGGGTTTGTCATTTAGGCCCTATTTGAATTTTTTTAAGATTAAATAAAATATAACTATTATATTAGTATTATAGTTAGAAGAATAGAAGAGAGTAGTATTGTATCAGGAAGAGAAGAAAAAGAGGAAAATAGGGTTTGTGAGGGGAGAAGAAGAAGAGGAAAAATTGCTTCTAGTGCCAAATTCTCCTAAAATTCGGTTGAAGTCTCTTAAAGCTGCTCTTAATCTAAGGTAAGGGTGGGGTTCTGACTCTATAATAGGGTGTATGATTAATAGTATGTGAATTTGGGTTTATGAAAATTATTTGTAATTGTGTTTGAAATTGGTATATTGATGAAATTGAGAGATGATTTAGGACTCAATATAATTAGATATACATATATTAAAGTACCTTAGTATTTTTCTTTACAAAAAAAATTACAATTTTCTGTATACAGTAGCGCATAGGAAGAAGTAATATTTAATGGCATTTGGCATAAAGTAGCATTTAGAAGTAGTGTTTAAAGGCACTTTGAGTTTTAACTTCCATACTGTAGCGCAAAGCATGAAGCGACATTTAGAAACAATTAACTGCTACTGTAGCGCAGATTTTTAAAGTAGCAATTGGAGGCACTTAATTTGCAATGTTGTAGCAATAATTATTGAAATAACACTTGAAGGCACTTAACTTGAAATACAGTAGCGCAAATTTATGAAGTGGTAATTGGAGCCACTTGTTTGGCATTCTATAGCACAATTAACAAAGTAATATTAATGGCAACTAATTTGCATACTGCAGCATTGAAAAGAATGAAGTAGTGTTAGGAGGTATATGCTTGCGTACTGTAGTGTTATATTTAGGAAGTAGTATTTTAAAGGCATTGTCTGTTCCTGTAGCGCCATATTTGAAGTAGCATATTTGATGGCACTTAATTGGCATATTGAAGTGATACTATGAGTAGCGCATTGAAGGAGTAGCATATAGAAGAAATTACTTGCTTGCTGTAGCGATACATATATAAAGCAGTGCCTAGAAGCTTTTGTTTTTGAATACTGTAGCGCTTAGAGTGATGTAGCACAAAAGCTGAAGTAGTATGTAGGAGAATTAATTATTTTACAATACTGTAGCGAATTTAAGAAGTAATTACGTTCCGGTTTACTAATACAAATTATCTAATAATAATGATTTAATATATTTAATAAATAATTTTGTAGGATTTATAAAGTAGAAATAATAGAATTTTTGGCCGATAATTAATTAACCGATTTTAGCCAAAATAGTCCGAATAATTATGCGGTTTATTGTAGTAATTTTTGGTTGATCTGTTGGGTGACATTTTTGTTGAAAAATGTGAATTTGCAGGTGATTTCATTGCCTCTATTTATGGGCAAAATATTAAGTTGCAGGCTTATGGTCAAATGTTGAGTTAAGTTGAATTATTGTTGTTGTTGTTGTTGTTGTTATTACGTTCATGTCGATAATGTATACATAGCATATCATGTTGGAGCTGATGCTCGTCAAGTTGACCTGGATTGGAAAATATAAAGTTGAAGGCTTATGCCTTGTTGATGCCTCTATTTATTGGCAGATTTCTAAGTTGGGAGTTCTGCTCCATTGGTACCACATGCATGTGCATAAAAACGAGTCGCATTTCATGTTGCATTCTGAGTTGTCGTGTGGACGAATTAATTATGTTGAATGTTGATACAAACCCGTGAAGTGGTGAATTGCATGATCTAATACTAATATATTATTTATTGTATATCCGATTATATGGTTCGATATCTCACTTTTTCTGTTTGAATGTTGCCCTCTGTTAGTAACGTGCATGTAATCAAGAAGGTTAGTTGTTACCCTCGTTATTTCGAGTCGGTGTTGTCGCTCTGATACGTAGCACTCGGGGGGGGATGAATGCATGTTTTCTTTATTGTTGATTTTCATTATGTTGCTGAACTTTTTAGTTGTATCCATTAAAAGACTTGTTGTCTTAGGATTGTTTCGAGTTGGATAAGACGTTACGGTGTTTTCAGTTGAATTTTGTGAATCCGCTGCGTAGTAATGAAAGTTGTTTTTATTTTTAAAGACTAAGCTAGTTGTTATCGGTTCATCTGAAGCTCATGTGTTATGTATCTGAACTATAGATGATTGAATGTCGTAGTTTCAAGTTGAAAGTGTAGCATTCCATTTGTTTGTTGGAAATTTTTATAACTCTGATTTTATTTCGAAGTAACCCTACTATCCAAGTTCCTTCTCACAGCCCTACTATCTAGGCTTTCATTTAGAAGTAACCCTATTATCCAGGTTCCTCCTCATAACCTTACCCTCCAGGTTTCTTCTCTTTTATCTCCAGACAACAGTTTACAACACTGTAAGATCTAGACCCGACCAGATACGGTCAATTTCACAATTCCCCAGTAAGTCGCTGTGTAGCCTGGACCCTGACCAGATATGCAGTTTACTTCCACTTCCTCAATCAGGAGTTAATTCCCCAGTAGAGTAATGGACAACTAAATCTCTTATACTCTATTTCCCAGGACATAAATCAACATTCCCCAGTGAAGTCCCACTCAACGGCAGGTACATGAATTCTCGCAAAGGAATCTTGTTGTACCCCAAAATTTGCCCTCCCATATTCTTCAAGGTTTGCTAAGATCATGCTTCAAAATCTCCCAAGGGTTGCACAGTCCAATTGCCTCCTAACAGTCAAAAATTAGGGTTTTGGTTCTGGCAAAGAAATTGAAGTTTCCAAGGGTCCAATCAAGTCCCACATTCCTATAAACATTGTCAAGCATCCATATGCCAAGTTTCAAGACTCACAGCATCAAATGGCACAGTCAAAAACCCTAAATGCTTCACAGTCAACTGCAGGGGCAAATTGGTCATTTGACAGTCAAAAGTCAAAAATTTTGGTCAACATCTTGTTTTGAAGCCACAAACATCATTTGATCAATTCTTGATCATGATTCTCAAGGCATGGCTCAAAAAGTCTCAAGATGCAAAAGTTTCTATTTTTGGACAGTTAAAAAAGTCAACTGCAAATTGACTAAGGCATAACTTCCACATGGTTTATCAGAAAAATTCCATCCAAAGCTCATTTTTAAGAGAATGACATTTCCTACAACTCATCTTCACACTTCAAGTCCAATAAATGCTCTCACAAAAAGTTATCAATCTCAACATTATAGGTCATTTTCAAAAGTCAACAAAAAGGCACTTTAAGTCAAAGAACATAACTTGAGATTAGTAAATCAAAATGACATGGGACCAAAGACATTGGTTAGAGGACTTCAAGACCTTTCCAAAATGTCCAAGAACATGATCAAAGCTTAAAGATTGAGCAAGATATGCCTTGTAGAAGTTGGGAAATTTTTGGGAATTTTGAAAAGTCAACTTTGCACAAAAGGCTTCAAAAATGCTAATGGGCCTCAATTTCTTCCATGAATCATCACCCAAAGGCTATGCACGACCCATTGACCTCCAAGGGAGTTATTTTCTCATTTTTGATTAATTATTTGAATTTTTATTATTATTAATTCACTTAATTAAAATTAAATATGAAAAAATAGAAAATAATACCTTTCAAATCTTTTTGTGCAGAGTTTTCATCCATTATGAATCAAATATTTCGTGCATCACTCAAAAGGGAAAGTTTCTACATGATTGGCAATGATTGGCATAAGAAAGGATTGAAAAAGATTGAAATTGATCTCATTGAAAATCCAATCTCCAAATCATCAATGCATGGATTATAGGCTGGTTTTTTTAACCTAATTCATTCACATACATAAGCACAATTGAAACCTAAAGCACTGGACACAGAAGCTGCGCAGAAATCAAAGAACAAATTGCATTTTTTCACAAAAAAAACCTTGAAACTGTTTTCATACCTAGAAGGCGTTTCAAAGCTTGAAAAACATTCCAAAAGCTTGCTAAGACATCCAGGAAACGATTCCAATCAAAACCGGACCTCCATACTCAAAGAAGTGGTAGAACGACATCACCCTGTTCATAAAAATTTTCATATTCGTGTTTGAATTTACATGCATTTTTCATACGTTTTAAATGTTGATTTACGCTAACATGAACATTCTGAAGCTAATGGTACCATTCAATTGAAGAATGGTTGCATAAATAGGAATTCACCATGGACGTCCTCTAGGGTTTCAGAAGCTTTGATTTAGGGGTTTTTACGTCTGGAAAAATTGGCCAACCAAACCTATTCCATTGAAATAAGGACATCCAGACGATATCATTCCACACCTCGCGCCTTTTTTATATTGATCTATGTGCTAATCGTTATTTTCACACATTGCAGTTAGTGGGGGTTTAAAACCCCTGCTATTTGATATTATTTACAGGCAAAAAGATGAAGACGAAGCTGGCGTGTCCATACGTGACTGGATAGTTTGAATATTCGTGCGTGATTTTTGTTTTATACCAATAACGTTTATTTTCTCATATATTACTCATGTCCCATAATAATAACAAAGAGACTCAATAGCTTGGATGGTTGATGTGTTGGCTTGCAGGTATTGGGACTTGGGTTCGATTCCCAGGTCCCCCACTTCTTCCATAATGTTTTTCTCAATATATTTCTATGCAGCATGCCCTCAAAGTTCCATTGTACAACCCCATCTCCTAGCTTGCCACGCGCCCAGAAGCTTCAATCTGAAGGCTATGAATGGAGGTCCACCATGTACGCTGGTCAACTGATGCACACGCAACCACAAAAAGTCAAAAAAGGCCTGGATTGCAGTGGGCCTAATTGCTTCAAAAACCTCCCTCTAGGGGCCAGATACCCCCATGGTTTGCATATTTTTATTCTTTATTTTAATTTTCCTTTTTATTCTTTTATTTGATTTATTGTTTTATTTAATTCACAAAAATAATTTTCATAACACAAAAATCAGAAATAAAAAAAATAAAATATGTTTATTTAATATTTAATTCATTAATATTTTGTAAATTTTTAATAATCAACTTAGTAAAATTAGGTTAAAATTTTAATGTTTTTTCTTAAATAAACTAAAATATGTAGAAATTAGGTTCTTAGCATTTTTTCTTTTTTTTAATAAAATAATTTCTTCTTATTCTTAGTATTATTAATTATTAATTAATTTTGTAAACAAACCTGTAATTAATTAATTAGGGTAAATTAGGTTAAACTTGAATATCTTTCGTAAATAATTAAAAACAACTTAGAACTAGGGTTTTATTTAATTTCTAATTTTAATTAATTTTCTTTATTTCATAAATACCAAAAACCAAAAAAATAACTTCTTCCCTTTATTAAATAATTAATTAATTTTTAATTTCATTTAATTTCTTTAAAGGGTCCAACACCCTCGAACACTCGATTCTAATTTCTTTTCGCGCATTTATTTTATTTTCCGTTTTAAATATTATGTAATTGCTCAAGCCTTGTAATAGTAATTAGGAAATTTATTTACTTTATGCATTTTATTAAAAAACGGGTCTCTGTTAATTTGGCGATGTATAGACTCGCGCCTTGTAATAGCGTAGGACCTTTATTTTCCGCACTTTAATTTCCGCACCCCTTAACTGCTAAATTTTGCATGAAAGAATGAATGACCCAAATAAAATCAAAGCGTAGATCACCATAATGCATGACAAGATAAAACATAACTGAAAACAATACACAAATTCACACACCACTCTTAGGGTACGCCTCACTGTTGCCTTGCCCCTCGAAACGTGGTCGTCGAGTATAGGACGTTTTAGTAAGTCCTTATGTCCATGAACATGGCATAAGGGTAGCTTCTAAGGTGTCCTACTATTGCTCTGGTGACCACAATTTCCCTACAAACGAATTGACCCGAACACCTCCAACGGTGGTGCTACCTACCTCTCAATGGTGGGATGGCACTATCTTAAGGACATTTACACAGCCTAATTCCTTAGGGTAGGTAGATGACTCGTAGATACTTGCTCTCTTCAAAAACAAATCAAAACTCTTTTCACACCGACACTTTCAAAAGCTTTCAAAACAATTTTTCAAACACTCTTGAGGACTGATACAAGAGTCGATCTGAAATCTTTAAACGAAACTTTTTCAAACCCACTCACAATTGAAAAGCAAACAAACACTTTTGAAAACACAATGAGCAAGTATCTAAGAGCCCATGTATAACCATGGATAGAAATGGTGCTAACACCTCCCCTTTCTATAAATCTACCTCTTGAACCGAGAAACTATCTCATAAGGAATTTTGCTGTGCTTTTGTCCTGTCCATGTTGGAGAAAATAAAAGACGGTGGCGACTCTTGCTTCCACGACATTTCGTGAACCAGTGTTAAACAGTCAGTTCCAGATCCACCGATCACAGAACTTGAGACTCTGCTGGGGAATAATCTTAAAGTGAGGTGTACCTTAGGACTAGGATCACTTGTGTTTTCAATTGCTTTGACTTGTTTGCTTTATTATTGTGGGACAGTCTTGGGAGTTCTATAGATCCTAACCCGGATCTGGGGATACCTTCTTAGAAAGTAGCAACAAGGCTGTGAGGGAACTGTGCGGGGTATACCGACATGGTTGAAGCAGTCTGCTACGTTGATGTGGCACTTTGGTGTGTACCGGTAACCCTTGAGTTCAGTCAAGGAGAGTACGGGGCCTCCGCGTGGTGTCGTGAAGCATCAACTGACCTTAGGAACCTTAATTGAACCATCTTGGCCTCTTTAGGGTAGTGAGATAACTGACTTTGGTGCAGTCCGAGGTTGGTTGATACTCGATACTACACTCAATTGAGGGTTGTTTTCTTGGAATATTTCAGTCGCCAGTTCAGTGGCTAAATCGAAATGATGAACAATGAAAGCAATCCAGTGATATTGGGACCCTTAGAACCCGGTTACTTCAGATAGGACAGGTTGAGCCCACCAACTTCAAGAGGGTAATACCTAGACCCCATGCTAGCCTAAACTCTAAGGGTTGTGGTGTGACTTGTGTGCCTTATCATGTTTACCTTTGTGAATATTTGTGGTGTGTTTAATCATAGCATCATGACATCATACAGCATCATATGCATTGGCTAACCATTTCAGGGGTTCGAATCTTCATCTTTGTTCTTCTTTTGTAGGACATGGAGACTGTTCGTAGAAAGACAATTCAGATCAGCCTTGTAAGGATCCCTCCTCAGCTTAAGGAACTTATATCCAGGATTCCTGAGAGCTCTTCATTCAGTGAAAGACATGGAAGACTCATCAGTTTGGTCAACACCAAAATTGAGGAAGATATGATAAAGGTCCTGTTCCAGTTCTTTGACCCTCTGCACCACTGTTTTACTTTCCTGGATTATCAACTGGTGCCTACATTGGAAGAGTTCTCCCGGCTTCTGAAGATCCCTATCCTTGATCAACTACCCTACAACGGTACGGAAAAAGAACCCAAACTTGAAGAGATTGCTAAAGCACTACGCCTACAACCATCTGACCTCAAAGGACATTGGGAAGTTAGAAGTGGTATCAAAGGGTTCTTAGCCAGGTTTCTGTTTGAGAAGGCCCAAGAATGTTGGAATTCCCTTGACTTACAAGCTCTTGAAGAAGTTGTGGCCCTCCTTGTCTATGGTTTGGTGTTGTTCCCTAATCCAGATCAGCTTATAGATATCAGTGATGTCCATATCTTCATGTCCAGGAATCCTATACCTACGTTGCTTGGGGACATCCTTCACTCATGTTACACTCGAACCATGAGAAAGAGAGGTGTTCTTATGTGCTGTGCTCCTCTCCTGGGAAGGTGGTTTATTTCGCACCTTCCACAATCAGTCTTGAAGAATGAGCGGGGTTTGAGATGGTCACAACGATTGATGGCTCTTACACATGCTGATATACATTGGTGCTCTCGGTCCAGAGAGGATGTCACTATCATTGATCGTTGCGGGGAGTACCCTAATGTTCCTTTACTTGGAATCAGAGGAGGTATTACTTATAACCCGTGTCTGGCTTGGAGACAATTTGGTTATGCTCGGAGGGACGGCCCTCATGACATGTTAATTCCTGACATAGTTTTTGACTTCGACAACGATGCGCAAGGACTTCGCCAGAGATTTCTCAGAGCTTGGAGGATGCCCAACAAGATAGACAGCAAGACACTGGGGCACAGGAACTCCATCCCGTTGGAACCTTATCTCAAGTGGGTACAAGCCCGCTCCCAGAAGTTAGTGATGCCATATCCTCATGTTCTCCCGGTGATCAAAGAGCCAGTATTGGAAGGAGAGGTGTCCTACACCATTCAACATCCTGACATGCCCACATCCTGGGAAGAAATGCAGAAGAGTTGGATCCAGCTTAAGGAAGAACGGAATTCTCTTGAGACCAGTCTACATGCTAGTGAGAAGAAGGTCTTGGAGCTCACCCGCCTACTGCACGAGGAAAGGAATCTCAACACCTACATTGCTCCGAAGAGGATGCGTAGTATCTTTTGGGATTGATTTGCTTTGTAATGTTTGCCCATGAGGCTTTGATGTATTGAACAATTATTTCTTAATGATAACGTGTGTTCCTTTTTGTCTACAATAAATTTGAACTTTCGAACCCTTGAATGCATTGCATAGACACATATCATGCATCATGTGCATAGCAGGTACTCTTCTTTTCAGGTTGCTTACTGTTCTTCACTGTTTATTTCAGCATCATGAACCCTGAATCATCTACCGAGCAGTCTATCAAGGCCCTTCGGGCGCATAACGCACAATTCCAAGAGCTGATTATGAGTTTGGCCCAAGGTCAAGAGGAGCTGAAGGCTCTTCTGGTTAAGAAAAAGAAGAAGAAGAAGAGAACTGTTCTATTCAACACGGGCCAGAGGTTTGGTAACACACTGCAGAATGAGGAAGCTGGTTCTTCTGTAGGCAAAGACAGTCCCCAGGGGGGAAGGGCTCCAAGTCCGGTGGTCTCTAACAACGAGACTGATTTTAATGAGGAACAGTATCCTCCAGCTGAAGATAGGTACAAGCAGTTGGAAGACCGTCTGAACGCCATGGAAATTCAACAAGTGCCTGGTTTGGATTTCGGAGACTTGGGTTTATCTTCTGGTGTGATCATCCCACACAAGTTCAAAGCACCATCTTTCGCAAAGTATGATGGGGCGTCCTGCCCTAAGCTACACCTCAGATCTTATGTGCGGAAGATTCAGCCGTATTCAGTGGACAAAAACTTGTGGATCCACTTCTTCCAGGAGAGTCTTTCAGGGACTCATCTCGAATGGTTCTATCAGCTGGATGGAACCAAGGTTCGTAACTGGGAGGAGTTGGCTACTGCTTTTTACAAGCAGTATCAATATAATGCCGACCTCGCTCCTACATGTACCCAACTCCAGGGTATGTCGCTAGGATCGGGAGAAGGTTTTAAAGAGTATGCGCAGAAGTGGAGGGATCTGGCTGGCAGGGTGCAGCCACCAGCAACTGACCGTGAATTGGTAGATATGTTCTTGGGGACCCTATCCGGGCCATTCTTCAATCATCTTATTGGTAATTCATCTGCAGGGTTCACAGACCTTATTCTGACTGGGGAAAGGATAGAGGCTGGTATGGAGTCAGGAAAGATTCAGAAAGGGGCGTCCGCTAGTTCTGAGAAAAAGCCTTTCAAGAAGGAAGCCAGTGCTGTGTATGGGCCTAGGAGGCAAGATAAACCAGAGCGCCGCCAAACTGTCAACACGGTGGTAATTGCTAAGCCTGCTGCCGCTCCTCGGCAAGCTAATCAACCAAGGGGTGAGAGACCCAGAAGAGAATTCACCCGGCTGAGTATGACCTTGTCACAAATCTTGCCGCAATTGCTATCGACCAACTTGGTGATCGTCAGAGAGGCTCCGAAGGTTGTGAATACTGCATCCCCCAAGTATAATCCAAATGCCCGTTGTGCTTATCACTCTGATAGCCCGGGGCATTCTACTGATGATTGCTGGGCCCTAAGGAATAAGGTGCAGGACCTTATTGATGCGAAGGAAATACAATTTGAGGCGCCTGAGAGGCCAAATGTTGTGACTGCTCCTATGCCCCAGCATGGAGTAAATGCTGTTGATGAAGACTTGTATGCAGTTTCTGTGAATGATGTGGTTACCCCTCTATTGACTGTTAAGAGGAACTTGCTGCTGGCCGGTTTATTTCCGGGTTGTAGCAAGGGTTGCCTTTTGTGTGCTGTTACCCCTACTGGTTGTCCGTTGCTGAAGTTAGGCATCCAAAGCCTGATGGACAGCAAAGAGATTCTGTTCAAGAAGACCGCTGTTCCTTATGTTCCCGCTGAAGAAGTATATGTCGTTACAATTTTCAACAATCCAATCAAGGCTCCCCCGAGGAAGCCAGTTAAAATCATGACTGTTGCACCCATTGTTATTACTGTTCTGGGGCCCCTCCCCTATGAATCTGATAAGGCTGTCCCATGGCACTATGGGGAAGATGTATATGTACTTGGAATAAAGCAAGAGTTCAACACCGGTACCAGCATCAGCAATATCACTGGTCCCGCCAAAGTAACCCGCAGTGGCAGGCTCTTCTCGCCTGACATTGCGCCACCAGCTATTCGAAGACCTCTCATAATTACACCTGCAAACGCGCCTGTTTCTACTTCTGATCGAGTTGCTTCCCCTGCTGCCGAGTCATCTAATACTCGGGGCAAAGGGATTGATGATGAGCCTGCCCGGATGGAGGCACCAAAGTCTGTGAATGTTGAAGTCTCCCAGCAAGAGATGGAGGAAATTCTTAAGATAATCAAGAAGAGTGACTTTAACGTCGTTGAACAGCTGGGGCATACCCCCTCCAAGATCTCTATGTTGTCATTGCTGTTGTGCTCAGAGGCCCATGCCAAGGCCCTGATTTCATTTCTGAAGACGGCCCATGTGCCACAGGAGACATCTGCAGATCAATTCACTGACTGTGTGGCCAATTTGACAGCTGACAATGGCTTGGGTTTCTCGGATGCTGACCTTACCGCCAAGGGAAAGAACCACAATGATGCCCTGCATGTCTCTATAGAATGCAGGGGCACTACTCTCGCACACGTGTTGGTGGACACCGGTTCCTCCCAGAATGTATTACCCAAGAAGGCCTTAGACCGGTTGGATTGTGAGGGCCTGGAATTGAAGCCTAGTAACATCATTGTTAGAGCCTTCGACGGTTCTAAGAGGATGGTGCATGGTGAGGTAGACATCCCGATTCGTGTGGGTTCTCAAGTATTTGACTCGACGTTCTATGTGATGGATATTCGTCCATCTTATTCCTGTTTACTGGGTCGACCTTGGATTCACAACGCTGGAGCAGTGACTTCCACTCTACACCAGAAGCTTAAGTACCCTGTCAGAGGGAAGATCGTTACTGTGCAAGGGGAGGAAGAATATATGGTTAGTCATCTGAATTCCTTCCGGTATATTGAGATGGACGGGGAGTTTACTGAAACCCCCTTTCAACATTTTGAAGAGGTACCTCCAACATTGGCAGCAGCAGAAGCAGTGATTGAAGAAGACTTTCCTTTGAAGATGGCTTCCTTAAAGGACGCCCAGGCTGTAATCGAGAAAGGTGAATGTGCTAACTGGGACAGGCTCCCTGATTTCACTCCTAAAACTGACAAGTTTGGACTGGGTTTTACTGCAGAGGCTCAGAGGGCTGTGTGCAAAGCTAGGATCGGAAGGCCTCCTGTGCTCATCACCAATCCAGGAGTGAATGCTATTAGGGATGAAGACGAAGTGGAAGAATCAGAGTTCGATAGCTGGATCCACCCGACGACCGACGGTGGACTGACCAATTGGACCGCAAAAGATCATATACCTGTTACTTTTGTTACGCAGTAATGAATTCCTTTGTTTTTGTTATTTGTAATAAACAATAAATTGAAACTTTATGGCTCGGTGTCTTACCCGGGGCACCGTGGCTTCATTTGTGAGGGCATTACTTGTCATCTCCATATATCATGAATAAAGACCTTGGACGTTTTTTCGCATTTCAAATCTTGTGCTCCCTTTCTTTCTTTATATATTGCAAAACAGCTGTATTTACACACACTCACCTATACAGGTTTCAATGCACTCTGGATCTCACTGGTAACGACTCTGCTACTGCCAGTTATGACTTCGAAAATCCGATCAACTTAGCCGAAGACGAAGGTGAAGATGATTGCGAAGTGCCTGGTGAGCTTGCAAGACTGTTACTCCAGGAAGAGAGGGCAATTAACCACATGAAGAGCCAGTGGAAACGATAAATCTGGGTACTGAGACAAATAGGGAGGAAGTCAAGATTGGTGCCAATCT
Organism: Vicia faba; assembly: GCA_948472305.1. Classification (NCBI taxonomy): domain Eukaryota; kingdom Viridiplantae; phylum Streptophyta; class Magnoliopsida; order Fabales; family Fabaceae; genus Vicia; species Vicia faba. The sequence continues at coordinate 747,317,911 of OX451739.1, forward strand.
GGAGCTCAGCGTAAAACAACGGTTGACTCAGATGTTACATGATTATGTGGAGATCTTTGCCTGGTCCTACGAAGACATGTCTGGGTTGGATACCGACATTGTGGTCCATCATTTGCCCACCAAGGAAGACTGCCCTCCGGTTAAGCAAAAGGTCCGTCGTATGCGTCCAGAGATGTCCGAGAAGATCAAAGCTGAGGTTATGAAGCAGTTTGATGCCGGGTTTCTAGTAGTGACTTCTTACCCTCAGTGGGTTGCCAATGTAGTGCCGATACCGAAGAAAGATGGTAAAGTCAGAATGTGTGTTGACTACAGGGATCTGAACAGGGCCAGCCCCAAGGATGACTTCCCCCTACCTCACATTGACGTTCTGGTTGACAATACTGCTCAGCACAAGGTGTTCTCCTTCATGGATGGGTTTTCGGGTTACAATCAGATCAAGATGGCTTCGGAAGACATGGAGAAGACTACCTTTGTTACTCAGTGGGGCACCTTCTGCTACAAGGTCATGCCTTTTGGATTGAAAAATGCTGGGGCAACCTACCAACGTGCCATGGTTGCTTTATTTCATGATATGATCCATCATGAGATTGAAGTGTATGTCGACGATATGATTGCAAGTTCCCAAACTGAGGAGGAACACCTTGACCATCTGCAGAAACTGTTTGACCGTTTGAAACTGTACAAGCTGAGGTTGAACCCGAACAAGTGCACCTTCGGGGTAAGATCTGGAAAGTTGCTAGGCTTCGTCGTAAGTGACAAGGGTATTCAAGTGGACCCTGCCAAGGTCAAAGCCATTCAAGAGATGCCAGTTCCTAAGACAGAGAAAGAAGTCAGAGGCTTTCTAGGACGTTTGAATTACATTGCTCGATTCATCTCGCACCTGACTGCTACCTGTGAGCCAATCTTCAAGCTGCTGAAGAAAGATCAGGTAGTACGTTGGAATGATGAATGTCAGGCCGCTTTTGACAAAATCAAAGAGTATCTCCAAGAACCACCCATTCTTATGCCATCGACTGAAGGGAGACCTCTGATACTATACCTGACAGTACTTGACAGCTCAATGGGGTGTGTGCTGGGGCAGCATGACGAGTCTGGCCAAAAAGAGCATGCCATTTATTACCTTAGCAAAAAGTTTACCGACTGTGAGACCCGATACTCACTGCTCGAGAAAACTTGCTGCGCTTTGGTATGGGCTGCTCGCCGACTGAGACAGTATATGCTGACTCACACTACCTTGTTGATTTCAAAGATGGATCTAATAAAGTACATATTTGAAAAGCCTGCTCTGTCTAGGAGAATAGCAAGATGGCAAATGATCTTGACAGAATACGACATCCAGTACACGACCCAGAAAGCTATCAAGGGAAGTGTATTGGCAGACCACTTGGCACACCAGGCAGTAGATGACTATCAGTCAATGAACTTTGAGTTTCCAGACGAGAGCATCATGATAGTGACTGATTGTGAAGTACCTGGACCGGATGAAGGACCTGAGGAAGGATCCCGATGGTCTATGCACTTTGATGGAGCATCCAACGCTTTGGGTAACAGTATCGGCGCTGTGATCATATCCCCTCAAGGCACTCATACTCCACTTACTGCCCGGCTATGTTTCAACTGCACCAACAACATGGCGGAATATGAGGCATGCATAATGGGTCTTCAAGCTGCGACCGACTTAAGGATCAAGTTTCTGAGTGTCTTCGGAGATTCCGCTCTCGTGATCAATCAGATCAAAGGCGAGTGGGATACGAAACATCCGAATCTTATTCCTTACAGAGAATGTGTGTTGACATTGATCCCCCATTTCACAGAGATAACTTTTGAACACTTTCCGAGAGAGGAGAATCAGCTGGCGGACGCGTTAGCTACGATGTCTTCCATGTTCAAAGTCAAATGGGACAATGAGGCTCCCCGGGTCATTATCTGGAAACTGGACGAACCCGCATACTGTTGTGATCTTGAGGCTGAGACAGTGACTGAAAAACCGTGGTACCATGAGGTGAAGAGATACTTGGAAGCTCAGGAATACCCTGAAGGTGCGTCTGTCAACGATAAGAAGTTTCTGAGAAGGTTCGCGGCGAAGTTCTTCCTCAGCAACGGCATCCTGTACAAGCGAAACCATGATTTGACCTTACTGCGTTGTGTGGATAAGACTGAAGCAGAAAGGATCATGGCAGAGCTACATGAAGGTACCTTCGGAACAAATTCCAGTGGACACACTATGGCAAAGAAGATCCTTCGGGTAGGATATTTCTAGTCCACTATGGAAGCTGACTGCTACCAACATTCTCGGACATGTCATAAATGCCAGATTTATGCAGATAAGGTGCATGTTCCTCCAGTCCCTCTGAACGTCTTGACTGCACCTTGACCTTGTTCCTCCAGTCCCTCTGAACGTCTTTGACATAATGAACGGAATCAAAGACGGCCTTCCAAATTAGAAGATGGTAATGGTTCCGAATAATCATTAAGAAGAGGCAGTCATTATTGTTCAAAATAAAAGCCCGCTAAGTCAAAACCTATGAAGGAGACTTAAGGATAAAACTGGGGCATCTCGCTGATTGTAACCATAAAAAGAAACAGTTCAGGCAAAAGACAAGGATAGTAAAGAAAGAGGTCCTATAAATCCTCGAAAAAAAAGATGATTGCCTATTTAAAATAAATTGTCAGTATTCGAACCATCACCAGAACATCAAGGACAATATTCTAGAACTCAATTGGGATTCTAAATGTGCAATTAACTGAGCATAGGACTGAAGAACATCACGAAGAGCGGGTGGGTACAAATAAATTTTGAGACTTTATCCTTTGTTTCTTGAACCGTGAACCAGGCCACGTTATAACCCTTAAAAGTCCTAGCTGAAGTATGGGTTAGTTTGAAAGCATACTGTTACAAAAGGTATCCTGACTCCTGTAAGGTTTGCCATAAATCACGAGTTGATATCACTCTCTTGCAAAATATGTTTTACTAAAAATTGCATTTTCAATTTTTTTTCTCAAGACAGACATAAGCTTTGCATTCTTAAAATACCATTATTTTCATATGACTATTTGTTCAACAACAGAGAAATTCACATGACGGATATTCAACGAACAAAAACCTTCTCAATGAAAAGGATCACCTCAAGTGGAAAAACACTTCCAACCAAGGGGCACGGCAGAATCATTGTCCATCATCTGGGGCAGTCAAGTCAAGATTCAAGGAATCTCTCAAAGATGCCAAGTATCCAGGGCAAATCTCCATCTGAATCACTTGGGGCATTGGACATGAATTCCACCAATGAATCATGTACGGTCAAACGAGCATCTTCTGGCAGTGTGGCAACACTTACTATTATGGACAATGACAATTCTCCGTACCCGGTGAACATGGACATAGCCGAAAAATACTATGCATGAATAAAGACCCTCTAGGTTGACTGTCCTAGGCAAAAATAAGGACATCCCGGCGAATCAAAAAAGGTTCAGGAAAAAATTAGGGATAAAAAAAATGTACACCCAGCAAGTCGAAAACCTGAAGGCGGCTTGAGCAAAAAAGGGTATCCCGGTGGACTGAAAACCTGAAAGGGCGATCCAGGAAAAAGTTAGGGATTTGAAGAGTACGACTACGTCCGTCATCTCGTCACTTGTCTTATCAGTAGAAGGTTTATTACCCTGATCTTCATTCACCAAGGACTCCAAGAGTTGGGATAACACTCAAGCCATCCACAAAGCCTCCGTGGTTACTTTCTCCAACAGGTACAGAGGCAGGAAAGTCCTGATGCAAAGTCATTGTCGTATCCTCAGCATACGACCCCATGACATCTACACTCCCCACAGAGTAGAGGCAACTAAAGCTTTGACATCAGCTTCCCCAAACAGGAGCTACGTTCCCCATCAAAGTTCCTTCATAGAATCGACATCTATATTCCCCGACCAAATTTCATAATCGCAAGCGGGTCATAAAGTTTTCTCCTGAACATAGTTTATTTCTCTGAATATAGAAGCTCAATCCCCGACAGGGTTTATCCCTTCAGCTATGGAAGCTTCTCTCTCCAACAAAATTATTCCCCCACAGAGTTGTTCTCAAGCAGAGTCTCTCCTCGGCAGAATATTCGTAAACAATGGGAAAATCCCCAACATAGTCATCTCCGGTTCACCATCTCCAGCGGAAGTAGAAGAACCACTTTTTCTACGATGGTAAGGAACTCAATTTCCATTACTCTCCAGCAGCGGTCAAGGGTTTATTTTCCCACTCGGATATGTCACAATAGCATTTCATGTTCATACATCATGACGTGCACATACATATTGCATACAGCATAATCTCATTTATTTCGAGAACATCGTCATACAATGCATTTCATGCATCACATACAATTAATCATGTACCTTTTCAGGAAAGGTGGTTATCATCAACAATTTCCAGCAGGTCCAATATTAGCTCCTGAAACTAAACAGAGTAATTATCTGCACGACCAAATACAACTTTACACGGGTTCGTCATGAAGCAACCTTACCTAGGTTCCGATGTAGTTTTACCCAGACTCCTCATGAAGCAACCTTACCTAGGTCCCTTCTCGGTTCAAATGCATTTTTACCCAAAATCCGCACGAAGCAACCTTACCTAGGTTCCTTCTCGGTTTAGATGCAGTTTTACCCAAACTCTCCACGAAGCAACCTTACCTAGGTTCCTTCTCGGTTCAGATGCAGTTTTACCCAAACTCCCCACGAAGCAACCTTACCTAGGTTCCTTCTCGGTTCAGATGCAGTTTTACTCAAACTCCCTACGAAGCAACCTTACCTAGGTTCCTTCTCGGTTCAGATGCAGTTTTACCCAAACTCCTCACGAAGTAACCTTACCTAGGTTCCTTCTCGGTTCAGATGCAGTTTTACCCAAACTCCCCACGGAGTAACCCTACGACCCAGGTTCCTTCCCATAATCCCTACTATCCAGGCTTTCATCTTGAAGTAACCCTATGACCCAGGTTCCTTCCCATAAGCCCTACTATCCAGGCTTTCATTTTGAGGTAACCCTACGACCCAGGTTCCTTCCCATAAGCCCTACTATCCAGGCTTTCATCTTGAAGTAACCCTACTATCCAGGTTCCTTCCCATAAGCCCTACTATTCAGGCTTTCATCTTGAAGTATCCCTACTATCCAGGTTCCTTCCCATAAGCCCTACTATCCAGGCTCTCATCTCGAAGTAACCCTACTATCCAGGTTCCTTCCCATAAGCTCTACTATCCAGGCTTTCATCTCGAAGTGACCCTAATATCCATGTTCCTTCTCATAACCCTACTATCCAGGCTTTCATTTCAAAGTAACCCTACTATCCAGGTTCCTTCTCACAGCCCTACTACCCAGGCTTTCATTTCAAGGTAACCCTACGACCCAGGTTCCTTCTTATAGCCCTACTATCCAGGCTTTCATTTCGAAGTAACCCTACTATCCAGGTTCCTTCTCGTAGCCCTACTATCCAGGATTTCATTTTAAAGTAACCCTACTATCTAGGTTCCTTCTCATAGCCCTACTATCCAGGATTTCATTTTGAAGTAACCCTACTATCTAGGTTCCTTCTCATAGCCCTACTATCCAGGCTTTCACTTCGAAGTAACCCTACTATCCAGGTTCCTTCTTATAGACCTACTATCCAGGATTTCATCTTGAAGTAACCCTATGACCCAAGTTCCTTCTCATAGCCCTACTATCCAGGCTTTCATCTCGAAGTAACCCTACTATCTAGGTTCCTTCTCATAGCCCTACTATCCAGGCTTTCATTTCGAAGTAACCCTACTATTCAGGTTCCTTCTCACAGCCCTACTATCCAGGCTTTCATTTCGAAGTAACCCTACTATCCAGGTTCCTTCTCATAACCTTACCCTCCAGATTTCTTCTCTTTTATCTCCAGACAACAGTTTACAACACTGTAAGACCTGGACCCGACCAGATACGATAAATTTCACAATTTCCCAATAAGTTGATGTGCAGCCTAGACTGTAACGCCCCGGTATTTAATTATTTATTTAAATAAATATTTTTGGAATATTTTTTTTTGTTAATTAAAGCTTTTATCGTCGAAGTCGGAATTATTTTATTGTCGGAATAATAATTAGTCGGATTTAATTTGGTGGAATTAAGTTAAAGTGTTATTTTATTATTAAGCTTAAATATGAAATTGGGCTTAATTGGTGTTGTTGTGTAGTAATAGAGGGGTTTGTCATTTAGGCCCATTTGATTTTTTTTAAGATTAAATAAAATATAACTATTATATTAGTATTTGAGTTAGAAGAATAGAAGAGAGTATTATTGTATCAAGAAGAGAAGAAAAAGAGGAAAATAGGGTTTGTGAGGGGAGAATAAGAAGAAGAGGAAAAATTGCTTCTAGTGCCAAATTCCCCAAAAATTCGGTTGAAGTCTCTTAAAGCTGCTCTTAATCCAAGGTAAGGATGAGGTTCTGACTCTATAATAGGGTGTATGATTAATAGTATGTGAATTTGGGTTATGAAAATTATTTCTAATTGTTGTTGAAATTGGTATATTGATGAAATTGAGAGATGATTTAGGACCCAATATAATTAGATATACATATACTAAAGTACCTTAGTATTTTTCTTTGCAAAAAAAATTCCAATTTTCTGTATACAGTAGCGCATAGGAAGAAGTAATATTTAATGGCATTTGACATAAAGTAGCATTTGGAAGTAGTGTTTAAAGGCACTTGGAGTTTTAACTTGCATACTGTAGCGCAAAACATGAAGCGACATTTAGAAACAATTAACTGCTACTGTAGCGCAGATTTTCAAAGTAGCAATTGGAGGCACTTAATTTGCAATGTTGTAGCAATAATTATTGAAATAACACTTGAAGGCACTTAAGTTGAAATACAGTAGCGCATATTTATGAAGTGACAATTGGAGCCACTTGTTTGGCATTCTATAGCATAATTAACGAAGTAATATTAATGGCAACTAATTTGCATACTGCAGCATTGAAAAGAATGAAGTAGTGTTAGGAGGTACATGCTTGCGTACTGGAGTGTTATATTTAGGAAGTAGTATTTTAAAGGCATTGTTTGTTCCTATAGCTCCATATTTGAAGTAGCATATTTGATGGCACTTAATTGACATATTGAAGTGATACTATGAGTAGCGCATTGAAGGAGTAGCATATAGAAGAAATTACTTGCTTGCTGTAGCGATACATATATAAAGAAGTGCCTAGAAGCTTTTGTTTTTGAATACTGTAGCGCTTAGAGTGATGTAGCACAAAAGCTGAAGTAGTATGTAGAAGAATTAATTATTTTACAATACTGTAGTGAATTTAAGAAGTAATTACGTTCCGGTTTACTAATACAAATTATCTAATAATAATGATTTAATATATTTAATAAATAATTTTATAGGATTTATAAAGTAGAAATAATAGAATTTTTGGCCGATAATTAATTAACCGATTTTAGCCAAAATAGTCCGAATAATTATGCGGTTTATTATAGTAATTTTTGGTTGATCTGTTGGGTGACATTTTTGTTGAAAAATGTGAATTTGCAGGTGATTTCATTGCCTCTATTTATGGGCAAAATATTAAGTTGTAGGCTTATGGCCAAATGTTGAGTTAAGTTGAATTATTGTTGTTGTTGTTGTTGTTATTACGTCCATGTAGATAATGCATACATAGCATATCATGTTGGAGTTGATGCTCATCAAGTTGGCCTGGATTGGCAAATATAAATTTGAAGGCTTATGCCTTGTTGATGCCTCTATTTATTGGCAGATTTCTAAGTTGGGAGTTCTGCTCCATTGGTACCACATGCATGTGCATAAAAATGAGTCACATTTCATGTTGCATTCTGAGTTGTCGTGTGGACGAATTAATCATGTTGAATGTTGATACAAAGTTGTGAAGTGGTGAATTGCATGATCTAATACTAATATATTATTTATTGTATATCCGATTATATGGTTCTATATCTCACCTCTTCTGTTTGAATGTTGCCCTCTGTTGGTAATGTGCAGGTAATCAAGAAGGTTAGCTGTTACCCTCGTTAATTCGAGTCGGTGTTGTTGTTCTGATACGTAGCACTCGGGGGGGGGGGGATGAACGCATGTTTTATTTATTGTTGATTTTCATTATGTTGCTGAACTTTTTAGTTGTATCCATTAAAAGACTTGTTGTCTTAGGATTGTTTCGAGTTGGATAAGACGTTATGGTGTTTTCAGTTGAATTTTGTGAATCCGCTGCGTAGTAATGAAAGTTGCTTTTATTTTTAAAGACTAAGCTAGTTGTTTTCGGTTCATCCAAAGCTCATGTGTTATGTATCTGAACTATAGATGATTGAATGTCGTAGTTTCAAGTCGAAAGTGTAACATTCCATTTGTTTGTTGGAAATTTTTATAACTCTGATTATATTTAAATCGTTGGGTAGAAATGGGGTGTTACATAAGTGGTATCAGAGCCTGGTTGGTCCGTCCGGTCAAGTCGTCGAGTTGTAGTTTTGTCTAACAATTGAGTATTGTTAATCTGGATTCTAATTGTTGTTTATGATGTAGAGATAAGTTGAGATGGTTGGGAGGAATGATGTTGCACTTGCTGCTGCTCTGCAAGCGATGGCCTAGGCTATGCAGAATCAACCGAATGCTGACGAGAATGTTGGATCTCACAGTTTTGAGACTTTCCAAAGGGAGAATCCGCCTAACTTCAAGGGTAAGTATGATCCTGACGGAGCGTTGGATTGGCTGAAGGAGATTGAGAGAATCTTCCGTGTGATGGACTGCACTCCAACGCAAAAGGTTCGTTATGGTACTCATATGCTAGCGGACGAGGCTGATGACTGGTCGTTAGAGACTTGTCAGAGATTGGAAGATGTAGGTGAGAATGCCACTTGGGCTGTGTTCCGTAGGGAATTTCTGAGGAAGTATTTTCCGAAAGACGTTCATGGTAAGAAAGAAATTGAGTTTCTTGAGTTGAAGTAAGGGAGTATGTCAGTTGTTGAGTATGATGCAAAGTTTTCTGAGTTTGTTAAGTTTTAGCCACACTATAGTGAGGCAGATGCTGAGTTTTCAAAGTGCATCAAGTTTGAGAACGGGTTGCACCCAGAGATCAAGAAGGCAATTGGATACCAGAAGATTCATGTCTTTGCTGATTTGATTGATAGTTGCAGGATTTATGAAGAGGACAATAATGCTCACTATAAGATTATCAATGAGAAAAGGGGTAAGCACCAACATAACCATGGTAAGCCTTATGATACCCCAGTTGGTAAAGGTAAACAGAAAGTTGCTCAGAGTCAAAGGACTAGTGGGGGAGATGCTCTTGCTAGTGTGGTGTGCTTCAAATGTGGAAAACCTGGTCATAAGAGTAATGTGTGTACTGCTGAGGTGAAGAGGTGTTTCCGTTGTGGTAAGACTGGACATGTTGTATCTGAATGCAATCATAAAGATATGTTTTGCTTTAACTGTGGTGAAGAAGGACACATTGGCAGTCAGTGTCGGAAACCAAAGAAGGCGCAGACTAGTGGAAAGGTGTTTGCTTTGGATGGGACTCTGTCAGCTAGTAAGGACGGACTCATCAGAGGTACATGTTTCATTAATAGTACGCCTTTAATTACTATTATTGATATCGGTGCTACTCATTGTTTTATTGCCGCTGATTGTGTTGAAAGATTGGGTCTTATGTTGTCTTCCATGAATGGAGAAATGGTCGTCGAGATTCCGGCTAAGGGATCGGTGACTACTTCTCGTGTGTTTTGAATTTCCCTTTGTCGATCTTCGGCAAAGACTTTGTTGTTGAATTGATTTGTTTGCCATTAAGAGGATTGGATGTGATCTTGGGTATGGATTGGTTAGAGTATAACTATGTTCATATCAATTTCCATGACAAGTTTGTGAGGTTTTCTACTTCTGAAGAGGAAGGAGTCGGTTTGTTGACTGGTAAACAGTTGCGGAAACTGATGCAAGACGAAGCGCAGATGTTCTCGTTGATGGCATCGTTATCAATGGAGAACCAAGTTAGAATTGATGAGTTGCAGGTGGTGCGCGAATTTCCTAAAGTGTTTCCGGATGAAATTCCTGGTGTACCGCCAGAAAGAGAAGTTGAACTTGCGATCGATCTTGTACCTGGTACCAGACCTGTTTCTATGGCACCGTACAAGATGTATGCATCTGAATTGTCTGAATTGAAGAAGCAGTTAGAAGAGTTGCTTGAGAAGAAGTTTGTAAGACCTAGTGTGTCATCGTGGGGAGCGGCTGTGTTGTTAGTAAAGAAGAAAGATGGAAGTATGAGACTTTGTGTTGATTATAGACAGCTGAATAAAGTGACGATTAAGAACAAGTACCCGCTATCGATAATTGATGACTTGATGGATTATTTGGTGGGTGCAAGTGTGTTTTCTAAGATTGATTTAAGGTCAGGATATCACCAGATTAGAGTGAAAGAAGATGATATTCAGAAGACCGCGTTCATAACTCGGTATGGACAATACGAGTATTTGGTGATGCCTTTCGGTGTGACCAATGCGTCGGGAGTATTCATGGAGTACATGAATCGTATCTTTCATACTTATTTGGATCAATTTGTGGTGGTATTCATTGATGACATTCTGATTTACTCTAAATCGGAAGAAGAACATGAAGAGCACCTAAGAGTTGTATTGCAAGTTTTGAAAGAGAAGAAGTTGTATGCAAAGTTGTCCAAGTGTGAATTCTGGTTACAAGAGGTTAGTTTCCTTGGTCATGTCATTTCTGGTGGTGGCATTGCCATGGATCCTTCTAAAGTTGATGTTGTGTTGCAATGGGAAGCTCTGAAGTCGGTTACGAAAATTATAAGCTTCTTGGGATTAGCCGGTTACTATAGACGGTTTATCGAAGGTTTTTCTAAGTTGGAACTTCCATTGACTAAGTTGACTTGTAAGGGTAAGGCTTTTGTGTGGGATACTCGATGTGAAGAAAGTTTTACCGAGTTGAAGAAGAGTTTGACGTCGGCTCCAGTTTTGACTTTCCCTAATCCAGGAGAGCCTTTGTTGTGTATTGTGATGCTTGTCTGATGGGGTTAGGTGGTGTGCTCATGCAGAATGGTAAGGTGGTTGCTTATGCGTCGAGGCAATTGAGGACTAATGAAAATAATTATCCTACGCATGATTTAGAATTAGCTGCAGTTGTCTTTGTGTTGAAAATCTGGAGGCATTATCTTTATGGTTCTAGATTTGAAGTCTTTAGTGACCATAAGAGTTTGAAGTATCTTTTTGATCAGAAAGAGTTGAATATGAGGCAACGAAGGTGGTTATAATTGTTGAAGGATTATGATTTCAGTTTGAATTATCATCCAGGAAAAGCTAATGTTGTGGCCGATGCTTTAAGTTGAAAGACTTTGCACGTGTCGGCAATGATGGTTAAAGAGTTGGAGTTGATTGAGCAATTCCGAGATTTGAGTTTGGTTTGTGAAGTGACACCACGAAGTGTTATGCTGGGAATGTTAAAGATTAATAATGAATTTCTGGATAGTATAAGAGAAACTCAGAAGTTAGATGTGAAGTTGGTAGATTCAATGGTTGGGATTGATCAGTCTGAGAACAGTGATTTTAAGTTAGATGCACAAGGTATGTTGAGATTTTGTAATCGAATTTGTATTCCTGATGATGCATAGTTGAAGAAAGTGATTCTTGAAGAGAGTCATAGAAGCAAGTTGAGTATTCATCCAGGAGCTACAAAGATGTATCAAGATTTGAAGAATTTGTTTTGGTGGCCTGGAATGAAGAGTGATATGGCTCGGTTTATGTATGCATGTTTGACTTGTCAAAAGTCGAAAGTTGAACATCAGAAGCCTGCAGGGTTGATGCAACCGTTAGAGATTCCAGAATCGAAATGGGATAGCATTTTAATGGATTTTGTAACGGGATTACGTAGTACCTTGAGAGGACATGATTCAATTTGGGTGATCGTTGATAGGCTTACGAAGTCGGCACACTTTATACCTATTAACATCACATATCCGGTTTTGAAGTTGGCAGAGATTTACATCAATGTAATTGTGAAGTTGCATGGTGTTCCTTTATGAATTGTGTCGGACAGGGATCTGAGGTTTACTTTTGATTTCTGGAAGAGTTTGCAAGAGGCGTTGGGATCTAAGTTGAGGTTGAGTTCGACGTATCATCCTCAGACGGATGGTCAGGCCGAGAGGACTATTCAGTCATTGGAGGATCTGTTGAGAGTACGTGTTCTTGAGCAGGGAGGTTCGTGGGATACTTATCTTCTATTGATTGAGTTCACTTACAATAATAGTTACCATTCTAGTATTGGGATGACACCTTTTGAGGCGTTGTATGGTCGGAGGTGTAAAACTCCTTTATGTTGGCATCAATCTGGTGAAAGTGTAGTACTTGGACCTGAACTTGTTTGAGAGACTACTGAGAAGGTGAAGTTGATCCGAGAGAAGATGAAAGCTTCACAAAGTAGACAGAAGAGTTGTCATGATAAGAGAAGGAAAGATTTAGAATTCCAACCTGGTGATCATGTGTTTCTGAGAGTCACACATGTGACTGGTGTTGGGCGAGCTCTGAAGTCTAAGAAGCTCACTCCTCGTTTTATTGGTCCGTATCAGATTTCAGAAACGGTGGGAAATGTTTCCTATAGAGTGGCTTTACCGCCTAATCTTTCAAATTTTCATAATGTGTTTCATGTGTCACAACTCCGAAAGTATATTCACGATCCGTCTCATTGGATTCAGATGGACGATGTGCAAGTATGGGATAATCTTATGATGGAGACTATGCCTGTGAGAATCGCAGGTCGCGAGATGAAGATTCTAAGAGGAAAAGAGATTGCATTGGTGAAGGTTGTCTGGTTAGGTGCTGCTGGAGAGATCATGACCTGGGAGTTGGAGAGCAAGATGCGAGACTCCTATCTCGAGTTATTTGAACCAGGTAAACTTTTATTTTCGAGGACAAAAATACTCTAAGTGGGGGAGAGTTGTAACGCCCCGATATTTAATTATTTATTTAATTAAATATTTTTGGAATATTTTTTTTGTTAATTAAAATTTTTATCGTCGAAGTCGGAATTATTTTATTAAGTCGGAATAATAATTAATCGAATTTAATTTGGTGGAATTAAGTTAAAGTGTTATTTTATTATTAGGCTTAAATATGAAATTTGGCTTAATTGGTGGTGTTGTGTAGTAATAGAGGGGTTTGTCATTTAGGCCCTATTTGAATTTTTTTAAGATTAAATAAAATATAACTATTATATTAGTATTATAGTTAGAAGAATAGAAGAGAGTAGTATTGTATCAGGAAGAGAAGAAAAAGAGGAAAATAGGGTTTGTGAGGGGAGAAGAAGAAGAGGAAAAATTGCTTCTAGTGCCAAATTCTCCTAAAATTCGGTTGAAGTCTCTTAAAGCTGCTCTTAATCTAAGGTAAGGGTGGGGTTCTGACTCTATAATAGGGTGTATGATTAATAGTATGTGAATTTGGGTTTATGAAAATTATTTGTAATTGTGTTTGAAATTGGTATATTGATGAAATTGAGAGATGATTTAGGACTCAATATAATTAGATATACATATATTAAAGTACCTTAGTATTTTTCTTTACAAAAAAAATTACAATTTTCTGTATACAGTAGCGCATAGGAAGAAGTAATATTTAATGGCATTTGGCATAAAGTAGCATTTAGAAGTAGTGTTTAAAGACACTTTGAGTTTTAACTTCCATACTGTAGCGCAAAGCATGAAGCGACATTTAGAAACAATTAACTGCTACTGTAGCGCAGATTTTTAAAGTAGCAATTGGAGGCACTTAATTTGCAATGTTGTAGCAATAATTATTGAAATAACACTTGAAGGCACTTAACTTGAAATACAGTAGCGCAAATTTATGAAGTGGTAATTGGAGCCACTTGTTTGGCATTCTATAGCACAATTAACAAAGTAATATTAATGGCAACTAATTTGCATACTGCAGCATTGAAAAGAATGAAGTAGTGTTAGGAGGTATATGCTTGCGTACTGTAGTGTTATATTTAGGAAGTAGTATTTTAAAGGCATTGTCTGTTCCTGTAGCGCCATATTTGAAGTAGCATATTTGATGGCACTTAATTGGCATATTGAAGTGATACTATGAGTAGCGCATTGAAGGAGTAGCATATAGAAGAAATTACTTGCTTGCTGTAGCGATACATATATAAAGCAGTGCCTAGAAGCTTTTGTTTTTGAATACTGTAGCGCTTAGAGTGATGTAGCACAAAAGCTGAAGTAGTATGTAGGAGAATTAATTATTTTACAATACTGTAGCGAATTTAAGAAGTAATTACGTTCCGGTTTACTAATACAAATTATCTAATAATAATGATTTAATATATTTAATAAATAATTTTGTAGGATTTATAAAGTAGAAATAATAGAATTTTTGGCCGATAATTAATTAACCGATTTTAGCCAAAATAGTCCGAATAATTATGCGGTTTATTGTAGTAATTTTTGGTTGATCTGTTGGGTGACATTTTTGTTGAAAAATGTGAATTTGCAGGTGATTTCATTGCCTCTATTTATGGGCAAAATATTAAGTTGCAGGCTTATGGTCAAATGTTGAGTTAAGTTGAATTATTGTTGTTGTTGTTGTTGTTGTTATTACGTTCATGTCGATAATGTATACATAGCATATCATGTTGGAGCTGATGCTCGTCAAGTTGACCTGGATTGGAAAATATAAAGTTGAAGGCTTATGCCTTGTTGATGCCTCTATTTATTGGCAGATTTCTAAGTTGGGAGTTCTGCTCCATTGGTACCACATGCATGTGCATAAAAACGAGTCGCATTTCATGTTGCATTCTGAGTTGTCGTGTGGACGAATTAATTATGTTGAATGTTGATACAAACCCGTGAAGTGGTGAATTGCATGATCTAATACTAATATATTATTTATTGTATATCCGATTATATGGTTCGATATCTCACTTTTTCTGTTTGAATGTTGCCCTCTGTTAGTAACGTGCATGTAATCAAGAAGGTTAGTTGTTACCCTCGTTATTTCGAGTCGGTGTTGTCGCTCTGATACGTAGCACTCGGGGGGGGGGGGGGGGGATGAATGCATGTTTTCTTTATTGTTGATTTTCATTATGTTGCTGAACTTTTTAGTTGTATCCATTAAAAGACTTGTTGTCTTAGGATTGTTTCGAGTTGGATAAGACGTTACGGTGTTTTCAGTTGAATTTTGTGAATCCGCTGCGTAGTAATGAAAGTTGTTTTTATTTTTAAAGACTAAGCTAGTTGTTATCGGTTCATCTGAAGCTCATGTGTTATGTATCTGAACTATAGATGATTGAATGTCGTAGTTTCAAGTTGAAAGTGTAGCATTCCATTTGTTTGTTGGAAATTTTTATAACTCTGATTTTATTTCGAAGTAACCCTACTATCCAAGTTCCTTCTCACAGCCCTACTATCTAGGCTTTCATTTAGAAGTAACCCTATTATCCAGGTTCCTCCTCATAACCTTACCCTCCAGGTTTCTTCTCTTTTATCTCCAGACAACAGTTTACAACACTGTAAGATCTAGACCCGACCAGATACGGTCAATTTCACAATTCCCCAGTAAGTCGCTGTGTAGCCTGGACCCTGACCAGATATGCAGTTTACTTCCACTTCCTCAATCAGGAGTTAATTCCCCAGTAGAGTAATGGACAACTAAATCTCTTATACTCTATTTCCCAGGACATAAATCAACATTCCCCAGTGAAGTCCCACTCAACGGCAGGTACATGAATTCTCGCAAAGGAATCTTGTTGTACCCCAAAATTTGCCCTCCCATATTCTTCAAGGTTTGCTAAGATCATGCTTCAAAATCTCCCAAGGGTTGCACAGTCCAATTGCCTCCTAACAGTCAAAAATTAGGGTTTTGGTTCTGGCAAAGAAATTGAAGTTTCCAAGGGTCCAATCAAGTCCCACATGCCTATAAACATTGTCAAGCATCCATATGCCAAGTTTCAAGACTCACAGCATCAAATGGCACAGTCAAAAACCCTAAATGCTTCACAGTCAACTGCAGGGGCAAATTGGTCATTTGACAGTCAAAAGTCAAAAAATTTGGTCAACATCTTGTTTTGAAGCCACAAACATCATTTGATCAATTCTTGATCATGATTCTCAAGGCATGGCTCAAAAAGTCTCAAGATGCAAAAGTTTCTATTTTTGGACAGTTAAAAAAGTCAACTGCAAATTGACTAAGGCATAACTTCCACATGGTTTATCAGAAAAATTCCATCCAAAGCTCATTTTTAAGAGAATGACATTTCCTACAACTCATCTTCACACTTCAAGTCCAATAAATGCTCTCACAAAAAGTTATCAATCTCAACATTATAGGTCATTTTCAAAAGTCAACAAAAAGGCACTTTAAGTCAAAGAACATAACTTGAGATTAGTAAATCAAAATGACATGGGACCAAAGACATTGGTTAGAGGACTTCAAGACCTTTCCAAAATGTCCAAGAACATGATCAAAGCTTAAAGATTGAGCAAGATATGCCTTGTAGAAGTTGGGAAATTTTTGGGAATTTTGAAAAGTCAACTTTGCACAAAAGGCTTCAAAAATGCTAATGGGCCTCAATTTCTTCCATGAATCATCACCCAAAGGCTATGCACGACCCATTGACCTCCAAGGGAGTTATTTTCTCATTTTTGATTAATTATTTGAATTTTTATTATTATTAATTCACTTAATTAAAATTAAATATGAAAAAATAGAAAATAATACCTTTCAAATCTTTTTGTGCAGAGTTTTCATCCATTATGAATCAAATATTTCGTGCATCACTCAAAAGGGAAAGTTTCTACATGATTGGCAATGATTGGCATAAGAAAGGATTGAAAAAGATTGAAATTGATCTCATTGAAAATCCAATCTCCAAATCATCAATGCATGGATTATAGGCTGGTTTTTTTAACCTAATTCATTCACATACATAAGCACAATTGAAACCTAAAGCACTGGACACAGAAGCTGCGCAGGAATCAAAGAACAAATTGCATTTTTTCACAAAAAAAACCTTGAAACTGTTTTCATACCTAGAAGGCGTTTCAAAGCTTGAAAAACATTCCAAAAGCTTGCTAAGACATCCAGGAAACGATTCCAATCAAAACCGGACCTCCATACTCAAAGAAGTGGTAGAACGACATCACCCTGTTCATAAAAATTTTCATATTCGTGTTTGAATTTACATGCATTTTTCATACGTTTTAAATGTTGATTTACGCTAACATGAACATTCTGAAGCTAATGGTACCATTCAATTGAAGAATGGCTGCATAAATAGGAATTCACCATGGACGTCCTCTAGGGTTTCAGAAGCTTTGATTTAGGGGTTTTTACGTCTGGAAAAATTGGCCAACCAAACCTATTCCATTGAAATAAGGACATCCAGACGATATCATTCCACACCTCGCGCCTTTTTTATATTGATCTATGTGCTAATCGTTATTTTCACACATTGCAGTTAGTGGGGGTTTAAAACCCCTGCTATTTGATATTATTTACAGGCAAAAAGATGAAGACGAAGCTGGCGTGTCCATACGTGACTGGATAGTTTGAATATTCGTGCGTGATTTTTGTTTTATACCAATAACGTTTATTTTCTCATATATTACTCATGTCCCATAATAATAACAAAGAGACTCAATAGCTTGGATGGTTGATGTGTTGGCTTGCAGGTATTGGGACTTGGGTTCGATTCCCAGGTCCCCCACTTCTTCCATAATGTTTTTCTCAATATATTTCTATGCAGCATGCCCTCAAAGTTCCATTGTACAACCCCATCTCCTAGCTTGCCACGCGCCCAGAAGCTTCAATCTGAAGGCTATGAATGGAGGTCCACCATGTACGCTGGTCAACTGATGCACACGCAACCACAAAAAGTCAAAAAAGGCCTGGATTGCAGTGGGCCTAATTGCTTCAAAAACCTCCCTCTAGGGGCCAGATACCCCCATGGTTTGCATATTTTTATTCTTTATTTTAATTTTCCTTTTTATTCTTTTATTTGTTTTATTGTTTTATTTAATTCACAAAAATAATTTTCATAACACAAAAATCAGAAATCAAAAAAATAAAATATGTTTATTTAATATTTAATTCATTAATATTTTGTAAATTTTTAATAATCAACTTAGTAAAATTAGGTTAAAATTTTAATGTTTTTTCTTAAATAAACTAAAATATGTAGAAATTAGGTTCTTAGCATTTTTTCTTTTTTTTAATAAAATAATTTCTTCTTATTCTTAGTATTATTAATTATTAATTAATTTTGTAAACAAACCTGTAATTAATTAATTAGGGTAAATTAGGTTAAACTTGAATATCTTTCGTAAATAATTAAAAACAACTTAGAACTAGGGTTTTATTTAATTTCTAATTTTAATTAATTTTCTTTATTTCATAAATACCAAAAACCAAAAAAATAACTTCTTCCCTTTATTAAATAATTAATTAATTTTTAATTTCATTTAATTTCTTTAAAGGGTCCAACACCCTCGAACACTCGATTCTAATTTCTTTTCGCGCATTTATTTTATTTTCCGTTTTAAATATTATGTAATTGCTCAAGCCTTGTAATAGTAATTAGGAAATTTATTTACTTTATGCATTTTATTAAAAAACGGGTCTCTGTTAATTTGGCGATGTATAGACTCGCGCCTTGTAATAGCGTAGGACCTTTATTTTCCGCACTTTAATTTCCGCACCCCTTAACTGCTAAATTTTGCATGAAAGAATGAATGACCCAAATAAAATCAAAGCGTAGATCACCATAATGCATGACAAGATAAAACATAACTGAAAACAATACACAAATTCACACACCACTCTTAGGGTACGCCTCACTGTTGCCTTGCCCCTCGAAACGTGGTCGTCGAGTATAGGACGTTTTAGTAAGTCCTTATGTCCATGAACATGGCATAAGGGTAGCTTCTAAGGTGTCCTACTATTGCTCTGGTGACCACAATTTCCCTACAAACGAATTGACCCGAACACCTCCAACGGTGGTGCTACCTACCTCTCAATGGTGGGATGGCACTATCTTAAGGACATTTACACAGCCTAATTCCTTAGGGTAGGTAGATGACTCGTAGATACTTGCTCTCTTCAAAAACAAATCAAAACTCTTTTCACACCGACACTTTCAAAAGCTTTCAAAACAATTTTTCAAACACTCTTGAGGACTGATACAAGAGTCGATCTGAAATCTTTAAACGAAACTTTTTCAAACCCACTCACAATTGAAAAGCAAACAAACACTTTTGAAAACACAATGAGCAAGTATCTAAGAGCCCATGTATAACCATGGATAGAAATGGTGCTAACACCTCCCCTTTCTATAAATCTACCTCTTGAACCGAGAAACTATCTCATAAGGAATTTTGCTGTGCTTTTGTCCTGTCCATGTTGGAGAAAATAAAAGACGGTGGCGACTCTTGCTTCCACGACATTTCGTGAACCAGTGTTAAACAGTCAGTTCCAGATCCACCGATCACAGAACTTGAGACTCTGCTGGGGAATAATCTTAAAGTGAGGTGTACCTTAGGACTAGGATCACTTGTGTTTTCAATTGCTTTGACTTGTTTGCTTTATTATTGTGGGACAGTCTTGGGAGTTCTATAGATCCTAACCCGGATCTGGGGATACCTTCTTAGAAAGTAGCAACAAGGCTGTGAGGGAACTGTGCGGGGTATACCGACATGGTTGAAGCAGTCTGCTACGTTGATGTGGCACTTTGGTGTGTACCGGTAACCCTTGAGTTCAGTCAAGGAGAGTACGGGGCCTCCGCGTGGTGTCGTGAAGCATCAACTGACCTTAGGAACCTTAATTGAACCATCTTGGCCTCTTTAGGGTAGTGAGATAACTGACTTTGGTGCAGTCCGAGGTTGGTTGATACTCGATACTACACTCAATTGAGGGTTGTTTTCTTGGAATATTTCAGTCGCCAGTTCAGTGGCTAAATCGAAATGATGAACAATGAAAGCAATCCAGTGATATTGGGACCCTTAGAACCCGGTTACTTCAGATAGGACAGGTTGAGCCCACCAACTTCAAGAGGGTAATACCTAGACCCCATGCTGGCCTAAACTCTAAGGGTTGTGGTGTGACTTGTGTGCCTTATCATGTTTACCTTTGTGAATATTTGTGGTGTGTTTAATCATAGCATCATGACATCATACAGCATCATATGCATTGGCTAACCATTTCAGGGGTTCGAATCTTCATCTTTGTTCTTCTTTTGTAGGACATGGAGACTGTTCGTAGAAAGACAATTCAAATCAGCCTTGTAAGGATCCCTCCTCAGCTTAAGGAACTTATATCCAGGATTCCTGAGAGCTCTTCATTCAGTGAAAGACATGGAAGACTCATCAGTTTGGTCAACACCAAAATTGAGGAAGATATGATAAAGGTCCTGTTCCAGTTCTTTGACCCTCTGCACCACTGTTTTACTTTCCTGGATTATCAACTGGTGCCTACATTGGAAGAGTTCTCCCGGCTTCTGAAGATCCCTATCCTTGATCAACTACCCTACAACGGTACGGAAAAAGAACCCAAACTTGAAGAGATTGCTAAAGCACTACGCCTACAACCATCTGACCTCAAAGGACATTGGGAAGTTAGAAGTGGTATCAAAGGGTTCTTAGCCAGGTTTCTGTTTGAGAAGGCCCAAGAATGTTGGAATTCCCTTGACTTACAAGCTCTTGAAGAAGTTGTGGCCCTCCTTGTCTATGGTTTGGTGTTGTTCCCTAATCCAGATCAGCTTATAGATATCAGTGATGTCCATATCTTCATGTCCAGGAATCCTATACCTACGTTGCTTGGGGACATCCTTCACTCATGTTACACTCGAACCATGAGAAAGAGAGGTGTTCTTATGTGCTGTGCTCCTCTCCTGGGAAGGTGGTTTATTTCGCACCTTCCACAATCAGTCTTGAAGAATGAGCGGGGTTTGAGATGGTCACAACGATTGATGGCTCTTACACATGCTGATATACATTGGTGCTCTCGGTCCAGAGAGGATGTCACTATCATTGATCGTTGCGGGGAGTACCCTAATGTTCCTTTACTTGGAATCAGAGGAGGTATTACTTATAACCCGTGTCTGGCTTGGAGACAATTTGGTTATGCTCGGAGGGACGGCCCTCATGACATGTTAATTCCTGACATAGTTTTTGACTTCGACAACGATGCGCAAGGACTTCGCCAGAGATTTCTCAGAGCTTGGAGGATGCCCAACAAGATAGACAGCAAGACACTGGGGCACAGGAACTCCATCCCGTTGGAACCTTATCTCAAGTGGGTACAAGCCCGCTCCCAGAAGTTAGTGATGCCATATCCTCATGTTCTCCCGGTGATCAAAGAGCCAGTATTGGAAGGAGAGGTGTCCTACACCATTCAACATCCTGACATGCCCACATCCTGGGAAGAAATGCAGAAGAGTTGGATCCAGCTTAAGGAAGAACGGAATTCTCTTGAGACCAGTCTACATGCTAGTGAGAAGAAGGTCTTGGAGCTCACCCGCCTACTGCACGAGGAAAGGAATCTCAACACCTACATTGCTCCGAAGAGGATGCGTAGTATCTTTTGGGATTGATTTGCTTTGTAATGTTTGCCCATGAGGCTTTGATGTATTGAACAATTATTTCTTAATGATAACGTGTGTTCCTTTTTGTCTACAATAAATTTGAACTTTCGAACCCTTGAATGCATTGCATAGACACATATCATGCATCATGTGCATAGCAGGTACTCTTCTTTTCAGGTTGCTTACTGTTCTTCACTGTTTATTTCAGCATCATGAACCCTGAATCATCTACCGAGCAGTCTATCAAGGCCCTTCGGGCGCATAACGCACAATTCCAAGAGCTGATTATGAGTTTGGCCCAAGGTCAAGAGGAGCTGAAGGCTCTTCTGGTTAAGAAAAAGAAGAAGAAGAAGAAGAGAACTGTTCTATTCAACACGGGCCAGAGGTTTGGTAACACACTGCAGAATGAGGAAGCTGGTTCTTCTGTAGGCAAAGACAGTCCCCAGGGGGGAAGGGCTCCAAGTCCGGTGGTCTCTAACAACGAGACTGATTTTAATGAGGAACAGTATCCTCCAGCTGAAGATAGGTACAAGCAGTTGGAAGACCGTCTGAACGCCATGGAAATTCAACAAGTGCCTGGTTTGGATTTCAGAGACTTGGGTTTATCTTCTGGTGTGATCATCCCACACAAGTTCAAAGCACCATCTTTCGCAAAGTATGATGGGGCGTCCTGCCCTAAGCTACACCTCAGATCTTATGTGCGGAAGATTCAGCCGTATTCAGTGGACAAAAACTTGTGGATCCACTTCTTCCAGGAGAGTCTTTCAGGGACTCATCTCGAATGGTTCTATCAGCTGGATGGAACCAAGGTTCGTAACTGGGAGGAGTTGGCTACTGCTTTTTACAAGCAGTATCAATATAATGCCGACCTCGCTCCTACATGTACCCAACTCCAGGGTATGTCGCTAGGATCGGGAGAAGGTTTTAAAGAGTATGCGCAGAAGTGGAGGGATCTGGCTGGCAGGGTGCAGCCACCAGCAACTGACCGTGAATTGGTAGATATGTTCTTGGGGACCCTATCCGGGCCATTCTTCAATCATCTTATTGGTAATTCATCTGCAGGGTTCACAGACCTTATTCTGACTGGGGAAAGGATAGAGGCTGGTATGGAGTCAGGAAAGATTCAGAAAGGGGCGTCCGCTAGTTCTGAGAAAAAGCCTTTCAAGAAGGAAGCCAGTGCTGTGTATGGGCCTAGGAGGCAAGATAAACCAGAGCGCCGCCAAACTGTCAACACGGTGGTAATTGCTAAGCCTGCTGCCGCTCCTCGGCAAGCTAATCAACCAAGGGGTGAGAGACCCAGAAGAGAATTCACCCGGCTGAGTATGACCTTGTCACAAATCTTGCCGCAATTGCTATCGACCAACTTGGTGATCGTCAGAGAGGCTCCGAAGGTTGTGAATACTGCATCCCCCAAGTATAATCCAAATGCCCGTTGTGCTTATCACTCTGATAGCCCGGGGCATTCTACTGATGATTGCTGGGCCCTAAGGAATAAGGTGCAGGACCTTATTGATGCGAAGGAAATACAATTTGAGGCGCCTGAGAGGCCAAATGTTGTGACTGCTCCTATGCCCCAGCATGGAGTAAATGCTGTTGATGAAGACTTGTATGCAGTTTCTGTGAATGATGTGGTTACCCCTCTATTGACTGTTAAGAGGAACTTGCTGCTGGCCGGTTTATTTCCGGGTTGTAGCAAGGGTTGCCTTTTGTGTGCTGTTACCCCTACTGGTTGTCCGTTGCTGAAGTTAGGCATCCAAAGCCTGATGGACAGCAAAGAGATTCTGTTCAAGAAGACCGCTGTTCCTTATGTTCCCGCTGAAGAAGTATATGTCGTTACAATTTTCAACAATCCAATCAAGGCTCCCCCGAGGAAGCCAGTTAAAATCATGACTGTTGCACCCATTGTTATTACTGTTCTGGGGCCCCTCCCCTATGAATCTGATAAGGTTGTCCCATGGCACTATGGGGAAGATGTATATGTACTTGGAATAAAGCAAGAGTTCAACACCGGTACCAGCATCAGCAATATCACTGGTCCCGCCAAAGTAACCCGCAGTGGCAGGCTCTTCTCGCCTGACATTGCGCCACCAGCTATTCGAAGACCTCTCATAATTACACCTGCAAACGCGCCTGTTTCTACTTCTGATCGAGTTGCTTCCCCTGCTGCCGAGTCATCTAATACTCGGGGCAAAGGGATTGATGATGAGCCTGCCCGGATGGAGGCACCAAAGTCTGTGAATGTTGAAGTCTCCCAGCAAGAGATGGAGGAAATTCTTAAGATAATCAAGAAGAGTGACTTTAACGTCGTTGAACAGCTGGGGCATACCCCCTCCAAGATCTCTATGTTGTCATTGCTGTTGTGCTCAGAGGCCCATGCCAAGGCCCTGATTTCATTTCTGAAGACGGCCCATGTGCCACAGGAGACATCTGCAGATCAATTCACTGACTGTGTGGCCAATTTGACAGCTGACAATGGCTTGGGTTTCTCGGATGCTGACCTTACCGCCAAGGGAAAGAACCACAATGATGCCCTGCATGTCTCTATAGAATGCAGGGGCACTACTCTCGCACACGTGTTGGTGGACACCGGTTCCTCCCAGAATGTATTACCCAAGAAGGCCTTAGACCGGTTGGATTGTGAGGGCCTGGAATTGAAGCCTAGTAACATCATTGTTAGAGCCTTCGACGGTTCTAAGAGGATGGTGCATGGTGAGGTAGACATCCCGATTCGTGTGGGTTCTCAAGTATTTGACTCGACGTTCTATGTGATGGATATTCGTCCATCTTATTCCTGTTTACTGGGTCGACCTTGGATTCACAACGCTGGAGCAGTGACTTCCACTCTACACCAGAAGCTTAAGTACCCTGTCAGAGGGAAGATCGTTACTGTGCAAGGGGAGGAAGAATATATGGTTAGTCATCTGAATTCCTTCCGGTATATTGAGATGGACGGGGAGTTTACTGAAACCCCCTTTCAACATTTTGAAGAGGTACCTCCAACATTGGCAGCAGCAGAAGCAGTGATTGAAGAAGACTTTCCTTTGAAGATGGCTTCCTTAAAGGACGCCCAGGCTGTAATCGAGAAAGGTGAATGTGCTAACTGGGACAGGCTCCCTGATTTCACTCCTAAAACTGACAAGTTTGGACTGGGTTTTACTGCAGAGGCTCAGAGGGCTGTGTGCAAAGCTAGGATCGGAAGGCCTCCTGTGCTCATCACCAATCCAGGAGTGAATGCTATTAGGGATGAAGACGAAGTGGAAGAATCAGAGTTCGATAGCTGGATCCACCCGACGACCGACGGTGGACTGACCAATTGGACCGCAAAAGATCATATACCTGTTACTTTTGTTACGCAGTAATGAATTCCTTTGTTTTTGTTATTTGTAATAAACAATAAATTGAAACTTTATGGCTCGGTGTCTTACCCGGGGCACCGTGGCTTCATTTGTGAGGGCATTACTTGTCATCTCCATATATCATGAATAAAGACCTTGGACGTTTTTTCGCATTTCAAATCTTGTGCTCCCTTTCTTTCTTTATATATTGCAAAACAGCTGTATTTACACACACTCACCTATACAGGTTTCAATGCACTCTGGATCTCACTGGTAACGACTCTGCTACTGCCAGTTATGACTTCGAAAATCCGATCAACTTAGCCGAAGACGAAGGTGAAGATGATTGCGAAGTGCCTGGTGAGCTTGCAAGACTGTTACTCCAGGAAGAGAGGGCAATTAACCACATGAAGAGCCAGTGGAAACGATAAATCTGGGTACTGAGACAAATAGGGAGGAAGTCAAGATTGGTGCCAATCTGGAGCTCAGCGTAAAACAACGGTTGACTCAGATGTTACATGATTATGTGGAGATCTTTGCCTGGTCCTACGAAGACATGTCTGGGTTGGATACCGACATTGTGGTCCATCATTTGCCCACCAAGGAAGACTGCCCTCCGGTTAAGCAAAAGGTCCGCCGTATGCGTCCAGAGATGTCCGAGAAGATCAAAGCTGAGGTTATGAAGCAGTTTGATGCCGGGTTTCTAGTAGTGACTTCTTACCCTCAGTGGGTTGCCAATGTAGTGCCGATACCGAAGAAAGATGGTAAAGTCAGAATGTGTGTTGACTACAGGGATCTGAACAGGGCCAGCCCCAAGGATGACTTCCCCCTACCTCACATTGACGTTCTGGTTGACAATACTGCTCAGCACAAGGTGTTCTCCTTCATGGATGGGTTTTCGGGTTACAATCAGATCAAGATGGCTTCGGAAGACATGGAGAAGACTACCTTTGTTACTCAGTGGGGCACCTTCTGCTACAAGGTCATGCCTTTTGGATTGAAAAATGCTGGGGCAACCTACCAACGTGCCATGGTTGCTTTATTTCATGATATGATCCATCATGAGATTGAAGTGTATGTCGACGATATGATTGCAAGTTCCCAAACTGAGGAGGAACACCTTGACCATCTGCAGAAACTGTTTGACCGTTTGAAACTGTACAAGCTGAGGTTGAACCCGAACAAGTGCACCTTCGGGGTAAGATCTGGAAAGTTGCTAGGCTTCGTCGTAAGTGACAAGGGTATTCAAGTGGACCCTGCCAAGGTCAAAGCCATTCAAGAGATGCCAGTTCCTAAGACAGAGAAAGAAGTCAGAGGCTTTCTAGGACGTTTGAATTACATTGCTCGATTCATCTCGCACCTGACTGCTACCTGTGAGCCAATCTTCAAGCTGCTGAAGAAAGATCAGGTAGTACGTTGGAATGATGAATGTCAGGCCGCTTTTGACAAAATCAAAGAGTATCTCCAAGAACCACCCATTCTTATGCCATCGACTGAAGGGAGACCTCTGATACTATACCTGACAGTACTTGACAGCTCAATGGGGTGTGTGCTGGGGCAGCATGACGAGTCTGGCCAAAAAGAGCATGCCATTTATTACCTTAGCAAAAAGTTTACCGACTGTGAGACCCGATACTCACTGCTCGAGAAAACTTGCTGCGCTTTGGTATGGGCTGCTCGCCGACTGAGACAGTATATGCTGACTCACACTACCTTGTTGATTTCAAAGATGGATCTAATAAAGTACATATTTGAAAAGCCTGCTCTGTCTAGGAGAATAGCAAGATGGCAAATGATCTTGACAGAATACGACATCCAGTACACGACCCAGAAAGCTATCAAGGGAAGTGTATTGGCAGACCACTTGGCACACCAGGCAGTAGATGACTATCAGTCAATGAACTTTGAGTTTCCAGACGAGAGCATCATGATAGTGACTGATTGTGAAGTACCTGGACCGGATGAAGGACCTGAGGAAGGATCCCGATGGTCTATGCACTTTGATGGAGCATCCAACGCTTTGGGTAACAGTATCGGCGCTGTGATCATATCCCCTCAAGGCACTCATACTCCACTTACTGCCCGGCTATGTTTCAACTGCACCAACAACATGGCGGAATATGAGGCATGCATAATGGGTCTTCAAGCTGCGACCGACTTAAGGATCAAGTTTCTGAGTGTCTTCGGAGATTCCGCTCTCGTGATCAATCAGATCAAAGGCGAGTGGGATACGAAACATCCGAATCTTATTCCTTACAGAGAATGTGTGTTGACATTGATCCCCCATTTCACAGAGATAACTTTTGAACACTTTCCGAGAGAGGAGAATCAGCTGGCGGACGCGTTAGCTACGATGTCTTCCATGTTCAAAGTCAAATGGGACAATGAGGCTCCCCGGGTCATTATCTGGAAACTGGACGAACCCGCATACTGTTGTGATCTTGAGGCTGAGACAGTGACTGAAAAACCGTGGTACCATGAGGTGAAGAGATACTTGGAAGCTCAGGAATACCCTGAAGGTGCGTCTGTCAACGATAAGAAGTTTCTGAGAAGGTTCGCGGCGAAGTTCTTCCTCAGCAACGGCATCCTGTACAAGCGAAACCATGATTTGACCTTACTGCGTTTTGTGGATAAGACTGAAGCAGAAAGGATCATGGCAGAGCTACATGAAGGTACCTTCGGAACAAATTCCAGTGGACACACTATGGCAAAGAAGATCCTTCGGGCAGGATATTTCTAGTCCACTATGGAAGCTGACTGCTACCAACATTCTCGGACATGTCATAAATGCCAGATTTATGCAGATAAGGTGCATGTTCCTCCAGTCCCTCTGAACGTCTTGACTGCACCTTGGCCTTTTGCAATGTGGGGCATTGATATGATCGGTGAGATTAAACCTACAGCATCCAACGGGCATCGCTTCATCCTTGTAGCAATCGATTACTTTACAAAGTGGGTTGAAGCAGCTTCTTACGCCACTGTAACCAAGAATGTTGTGGCACGGTTCATTCGGCACAACCTGATCTGTCGATACGACGTCCCTGAAAGGATCATTACGTACAATGGTACCAATCTTAATACCAAGATGATCACTGAGCTCTGCGAGCAATTCAAGATACAGCACCACAACTCTTCTCCCTACCGACCGAAGATGAATGGGGCTGTAGAAGCAGCGAATAAGAATATCAAGAAAATTGTGCAGAAGATGACAATGACCTATAAAGATTGGCACGAGATGTTACTGTTTGCTCTACATGGGTACCGTACCTCAGCAAGGACGTCAACCGGGGCAACTCCTTTCTCCTTGGTCTACGGCATGGAGGCAGTCTTACCGATCGAAGTGCAGATACCCTCTCTCTGAATAATGAAGGATGCAGATCTGAGCGAAGATGACTGGATCCATACTTGACTTGATCAGTTGAACCTAATTGATGAAAAGAGACTCACTGCTATTTGCCATGGTCAGACGTACCAAAAACGGATGATCAGGGCATTTAACAAGAAAGTCAGACCACAAGAGTATCAAGTTGGGGATCTGGTAATCAAACGCATCATCCTTCCTCAGAGTGATCCAAGGGGCAAATGGACCCCTACCTACGAAGGGCCATTTGTGGTTAAACATGTGTTCTCAGGAGGAGCCATGATCCTAACCACCATGGATGGTGACGACCTTCCTCACCCCGCCAATGCAGACATAGTAAAAAGATACTACGCATGATAAAAGACCCGCTAGGTTGACATACCTAGGCAAATATTAGGGCTTCCCGGCGAACCAAAAGGGTTCGGGCAAAATGAGGGATGAAATAAAAAAAATCTGTACACCCGGCAAGTCGAAAACCTGAAAAGGCGGCTTGGGCAAAAATGGGTATCCCGGTGGACTGAAAACCCGAAAGGGCGGTCCAGGCAAAAGTTAGGGATTAAAGCGTAATACTATGTCTCATTGGATCACTTTGCATCCAGAATCCGGTACCAACATCAAGTTCAGACGGCATCGATCAATCAGCTTCATCGTTAACCGAGCAGCCAAGTGATGAGACGCTCGAAGATATAAAGGCGATAGCAGAGTCGGAACCCAGTGGGATTATTCTTTCTTCACACAGCTGTTTTGTTTTCCCTTTTTCACAAATTGTATAAACTCTTTTATTCGGCGGCATTCTCCTACTAGGACGTCAGCCTCTTGTACATAAACGCCTATTTACAGGCAAATTCAAAAATCAATATAAATTCACTTTTCAGACAAATTGCCAATTGTGTTTCCTTTTTCTGTTTTGTTTTTGCGAAGAACGTCCAGGGTTCAATTTGTGATATATGCATTAGACAATAATTGCTAACTCATAAATGTTTTCATACGAAACAAAGGATCAAATTACAGGTAACATTAGAAACAGGGGCAATAATGAGTTGTCTAAGCGATCTAATTGCTCTGTCCACCAAGGTACCAAGGTAGGTTCAGCTGAAGAACATAACCGAGATATCTTAAATCCCCAAAGAGTGAGCCAGCAAGTCAATACACTCTCCCCAAACTGAGTTATCCTGTCAGCCTTAAGGAAGTTGGGTATCCTCCAGCAGATCTCAACATTCCTCAGCGGAGTACACAGACATCCTTAACAAGCATCCCCGACAGTCTGAAGTTTCCCCAGGAAAGTGGAATCCATCTCCCCAGCAGTAAGCTTATCCCCAGTAGATTCTGGAAGCTTATCCCCTGCAAAGCACGAACGCGTCCCCCGGCTTTATTCAAAGGTTATTTCCCTACCAGGATATAACTGGGTTATCCTCAGCCAAAAGCCACAGAAAGATCGTCCTCAGCAAAGTCTTCTCATCCCCAGCGGAGTCTATTAAAACTTCCAACATAACAACGGTATCCCCAGCGAAGTTATCATCAACATCTCAACAGAGTACCTCTCTTCCCACAGAGTATTGTTCCCCAGCAAGATCGCTAGAATAATTTTCCCCCGCAGAGTAATCTCCAAGTTTATTCCCCAACGGAGTCATCTTCTCCTACCGGTATTCTCGCAATCATCAACCCCAGCAGAAACAGCGAAGCTCTATTCCACATCAACCCAGGATTTAACTTCCCGGCACCCGTCAAGGATTTACTTTCCTAGACAAAAACATACATTCATAAACATCGCATTTCCATACATTACAGCATGCGTATACGCATCATGAACATACAATCTCATTCATTCTGGGAACATCATGCATGTCATACATCATGACATTTCATACAACTAACGTTTTGTCTTTTCAGAACAAAGGTTAATACAAAGATAATTACCTCCAACGGTCGCAACTAAAGATCCGATTCCTGTATCTTGCCAGGGTGTATCTGTTGACGACTAACATTACCAGACCCAATTCCTGTATCTTGCCAGGGTGCGTCTGAAGAGTTTAAGGATCCGATTCCTGTATCTTGCCAGGGTGTATCTGTTGACGACTAGCATTACCAGACCCGATTCCTGTATCTTGCCAGGGTGCGTCTGAAGAGTTTGAGGATCCGATTCCTGTATCTTGCCAGGGTGTATCTGTTGACGACTAACATTACCAGACCCGATTCCTGTATCTTGCCAGGGTGCGTCTGAAGAGTTTGAGGATCCGATTCCTGTATCTTGCCAGGGTGTATCTGTTGACGACTAACATTACCAGACCCGATTCCTGTATCTTGCCAGGGTGCGTCTGAAGAGTTTGAGGATCCGATTCATGTATCTTGCCAGGGTGTATCTGTTGACGACTAACATTACCAGACCCGATTCATGTATCTTGCCAGGGTGCGTCTGAAGAGTTCGAAGATCCGATTCCTGTATCTTGCCAGGGTGTATCTGTTGACGACTAACATTACCAGACCCGATTCCTGTATCTTGCCAGGGTGCGTCTGAAGAGTTCGAAGATCTGATTCCTGTATCTTGCCAGGGTGTATCTGTTGACGATTATATTCTCCGGACTCGATTCCTGTATCTCGCCAGGGAACGTCTGAAGAGTTTAAAGATTCGATTCCTGTATCCAGCCAGGGCACATCTACATAAAGGGTTTGAAGATCGACTCCTGTAACAGGCCAGGTAATTATTTTTCTTTCTCAGGTACGCAAGTTCTCGCTAAGGAATCTCTTACGCGATCGACAACCTCCCGATGGCATCTATAAGCCCATCTCTCCTATCCATCAGTCTCCACATGGCATCTGTAAGCCCATTCCCCGCATCATACGGCTGGCACTCTACTATGTGAGAGCAAATTTCTGGGCACTCTAGTGTTCAATCATCTTCCACCTTCGGATTACGAAAGGCACGCCAGCCAATCTACACCCTCAGGTTTAAGAAGATTGAACAGGGGCAACTGTTGTACCCCAAAATTTGCCCTCCCATATTCTTCAAGGTTTGCTAAGATCATGCTTCAAAATCTCCCAAGGGTTGCACAGTCCAATTGCCTCCTAACAGTCAAAAATTAGGGTTTTGGTTCTGGCAAAGAAATTGAAGTTTCCAAGGGTCCAATCAAGTCCCACATGCCTATAAACATTGTCAAGCATCCATATGCCAATTTTCAAGACTCACAGCATCAAATGGCACAGTCAAAAACCCTAAATGCTTCACAGTCAACTGTAGGGGCAAAATGGTCATTTGACAGTCAAAAGTCAAAAATTTTGGTCAACATCTTGTTTTGAAGCCACAAACATCATTTGATCAATTCTTGATCATGATTCTCAAGGCATGGCTCAAAAAGTCTCAAGATGCAAAAGTTTCTATTTTTGGACAGCTGAAAAAGTCAACTACAAATTGACCAAGGCATAACATCCACATGGTTTATCAGAAAAATTCCATCCAAAGCTCATTTTGAAGAGAATGACATTTCCTACAACTCATCTTCACACTTCAAGTCCAAGAAATGCTCTCACAAAAAGTTATCAATCTCAACTTATAGGTCATTTTCAAAAGTCAACAAAAAGGCACTTTACGTCAAAGACCATAACTTGTGATTGGTAAATCAAAATGACATGGAACCAACGACATTAGTTAGAGGACTTCAAGACCTTTCCAAAATGTCCAAGAACATAATCAAAGCTTAAAAATTGAGCAAGATATGCCTTGTAGAAGTTGGGAAATTTTTGGGAATTTTGAAAAGTCAACTTTGCACAAAAGGCTTCAAAAATGCTAATGGGCCTCAATTTCTTCCATGAATCATCACCCAAAGGCTATGCACGACCCATTGACCTCCAAGGGAGTTATTTTCTCATTTTTGAT
The DNA here is from genome assembly GCA_948472305.1 of Vicia faba. Classification (NCBI taxonomy): domain Eukaryota; kingdom Viridiplantae; phylum Streptophyta; class Magnoliopsida; order Fabales; family Fabaceae; genus Vicia; species Vicia faba. The sequence goes on from OX451739.1 coordinate 747,350,063, forward strand.
TAATTATTTGAATTTTTATTATTATTAATTCACTTAATTAAAATTAAATATGAAAAAATAGCAAATAATACCTTTCAAATCTTTTTGTGCAGAGTTTTCATCCATTATGAATCAAATATTTCGTGCATCACTCAAAAGGGAAAGTTTCTACATGATTGGCAATGATTGGAATAAGAAAGGATTGAAAAAGATTGAAATTGATCTCATTGAAAATCCAATCTCCAAATCATCAATGCATGGATTATAGGCTGTTTTTTTTAACCTAATTCATTCACATACATAAGCACAACTGAAACCTAAAGCACTGGACACAGAAGCTGCGCAGGAATCAAAGAACAAATTGCATTTTTTCACAAAAAAAACCTTGAAACTGTTTTCATACCTAGAAGGCATTTCAAAGCTTGAAAAGCATTCCAAAAGCTTGCTAAGACATCCAGGAAACGATTCCAATCAAAACCGGACTTCCATACTCAAAGAAGTGGTAGAACGACATCACCCTGTTCATAAAATTTTTCATATTCGTGTTTGAATTTACATGCATTTTTCATACGTTTTAAATGTTGATTTACGCTAACATGAACATTCTGAAGCTAATGGTACCATTCAATTGAAGAATGGCTGCCTAAATAGGAATTCACCATGGACGTCCTCTAGGGTTTCAGAAGCTTTGATTTAGGGGTTTTCACGTCTGGAAAAATTGGCCAACCAAACCTATTCCATTGAAATCAGGACATCCAGACGATATCATTCCACACCTCGCGCCTTTTTTATATTGATCTATGTGCTAATCGTTATTTTCACACATTGCAGTTAGTGGGGGTTTAAAACCCCCACTATTTGATATTATTTACAGGCAAAAAGATGAAGACGAAGCTGGCGTGTCCATACGTGACTGGATAGTTTGAATATTCGCGCGTGATTTTTGTTTTATACCAATAGCGTTTGTTTTCTCATATATTACTCATGTCCCATAATAATAACAAAGAGACTCAATAGCTTGGATGGTTGATGCGTTGGCTTGCAGGTATTAGGACCTGGGTTCGATTCCCAGGTCCCCCACTTCTTCCATAATGTTTTTCTCAATATGTTTCTATGCAGCATGCCCTCAAAGTTCCATTGTACAACCCCATCTCCTAGCTTGCCACGCGCCCAGAAGCTTCAATCTGAAGGCTATGAATGGAGGTCCACCATGTACGCTGGTCAACTGATGCACACGCAACCACAAAAAGTCAAAAAAGGCCTGGATTGCAGTGGGCCTAATTGCTTCAAAAACCTCCCTCTAGGGGCCAGATACCCCCATGGTTTGCATATTTTTATTCTTTATTTTAATTTTCCTTTTTATTCTTTTATTTGTTTTATTGTTTTATTTAGTTCACAAAAATAATTTTCATAACACAAAAATCAGAAATCAAAAAAATAAAATATGTTTATTTAATATTTAATTCATTAATATTTTGTAAATTTTTAATAATCAACTTAGTAAAATTAGGTTAGAATTTTAATGTTTTTTCTTAAATAAACTAAAATATGTAGAAATTAGGTTCTTAGCATTTTTTCTTTTTTTTAATAAAATAATTTCTTCTTATTCTTAGTATTATTAATTATTAATTAATTTTGTAAACAAACCTGTAATTAATTAATTAGGGTAAATTAGGTTAAACTTGAATATCTTTCGTAAATAATTAAAAACAACTTAGAACTAGGGTTTTATTTAATTTCTAATTTTAATTAATTTTCTTTATTTCATAAATACCAAAAACCAAAAAAATAACTTCTTTCCTTTATTAAATAATTAATTAATTTTTAATTTCATTTAATTTCTTTAAAGGGTCCAACACCCTCGAACACTCGATTCTAATTTCTTTTCGCGCATTTATTTTATTTTCCATTTTAAATATTATGTAATTGCTCAAGCCTTGTAATAGTAATTAGGAAATTTATTTACTTTCTGCATTTTATTAAAAAACGGGTCTTTGTTAATTTGGCGATGTATAGACCCGCGTCTTGTAATAGCGTATGACCTTTATTTTCCGCACTTTAATTTCCGCACCCCTTAACTGCTAAATTTTGCATGAAAGAATGAATGGCCCAAATAAAATCAAAGCGTAGATCACCATAATGCATGACAAGATAAAACATAACTGAAAACAATACACAAATTCACACACCACTCTTAGGGTACGCCTCACTGTTGCCTTGCCCCTCGAAACGTGGTCGTCGAGTATAGGACATTTTAGTAAGTCCTTATGTCCATGAACATGGCATAAGGGTAGCTTCTAAGGTGTCCTACTATTGCTCTGGTGACCACACTGTCCCTACAAACGAATTGACCCGAACACCTCCAACGGTGGTGCTACCTACCTCTCAATGGTGGGATGGCACTATCTTAAGGACATTTACACAGCCTAATTCCTTAGGGTAGGTAGATGACTCGTAGATACTTGCTCTCTTCAAAAACAAATCAAAACTCTTTTCACACCGACACTTTCAAAAGCTTTCAAAATAATTTTTCAAACACTCTTGAGGACTGATACAAGAGTCGATCTGAAATCTTTAAACGAAACTTTTTCAAACCCACTCACAATTGAAAAGAAAACAAACACTTTTGAAAACACAATGAGCAAGTATCTAAGATCCCATGGATAACCATGGATAGAAAGGGTGCTAACACCTTACCTTTCTATAAATCTACCTCCCGAACCGAGAAACTATCTCATAAGGAATTTTGCTGTGCTTTTGTCCTGTCCATGTTGGAGAAAATAAAAGACGGTGGCGACTCTTGCTTCTACGACATTTCGCGAACCAGCGTTAAACAGTCAGTTCCAGATCCACCGATCACAAATATCTTATGCAACTGATATCTTTTATGGATGGCATCTTTAAGCCCATATCTGACGATTCTCTGTCGACTTCCAAATGGAATCTGTAAGCCCATTCCCGATATCACTAATCAGTATTACTTCATGCGAGTGCAAATTTCTGGGCACTCTAGTGTTCAATCATCTTCTACCTTCAGATCACGAAAGGCAGAACAACCAATCAACATCCTCAGGTTTAATAAGATTGAACAGGGGCAGCTGTTGTACCCTAAAATTTTCCCTCTCATTTTACTCAAAACATACTCCTAGAGATCCTTAACTTGCCCAGGATGCCTAAGGAATGACCAGACAAATCTTCCTCCTAAGACAATAAGCCTCAAACAAGGGTTTCACTCCTCATCAATATGTTTGAGTTTCCAAGGGTCCTAAGTGGTTTCCATTGCCCTAATATGTCCTCAATATCATCCATGCCAAGTTTCATGTCTTGCACAAGAAGTTTTCCTAATCAACTGCTCAAATGCCTGAAAATCAACTGTACTAGGTCAAAAGTCAACTGTGGCCCACATACAGTAAAACTTCAAGATTTTTGGTCAACATAAACATTTTGAAGTAACATCCATCATTTGATAAAGGGTTGATCAAGATCCCTCAAGAAATGCCCCAAATTCATCAAAACTCAAAAGTTGCTAAATTAGGGTTTCTATAGGAAAAGTCAACCAAACTTTGACCAGGCATAACTTTCTCATACTTTATTAGAAATTTCTCATCCAAATCTCATTTTTAAGAGAATCCAATTACCTACAACTCATAATCATCCCTCAAGTTCAAGAAATGAACTCATGAAAACATATAAATTCAGACATTATAGGTCCTTTTCAAAAGTCAACAAAAACACCTTTTGGGTCAAAGCTTCTTACATGAACATGGAATATCCAATTGAGATGAAACCAAATAGGTTGCTTAGGGGACATTCTAAGCTTTCTAAAAAGTCAAAGAATACCCTCATAGGATTAAAATTGAGAGAGATATGCATTATCAAAGTTGGCCAATTTTTGAAAAAAATGCATGAAGCAAATATTGACCAAACTTGGATTTTTTCCAAATGGGCCTATCTTTTCAAGTTTGAAACTCATTCCTAACATGGTCCACGACCACTACGCCCACCCATACATTTTTCTACTATTTATGCTATTCAATTTTATATTTTATTCATTAAAATTCAGAATTAAATAAATAAATAATAGAAATAATGTAAATTTTGATGTGAATCAATTTTGGGCAAGTTTTACACTGGTTTATGTCAATTTATTTCGTGCAATAAACCTTCAAATATGTCCAGATTCATCCACATGTGAAAATGGCATAAAATCATCAAATATGGCATTTTTTTTCAAATTTTGATCATGGTCTTAAAACATAACAATATGAGGGATATTCTTTCCATGCTTTTTTGTCTCCTTATTATCCTCTATAAATATAGAGCCATACAAGCTTGAAAGACACAAAATTCCTCTCTAAAAAGCTTTCAAAAAGCTCTTCAAAAATCTCTCCAAAAGCTCCTCAAAAAGCTCTCCAGAAATCAAAGAATTGGTGCAAGTCATATCTCGAGATTACGGTCTCTCTCGATTGATATCAAGCCTTAAATCATCCTCTTGAAGTCCTCAGGAGTCTTACAAGGCCCAAGAGCAATCCATCACACGCCTAGCACGCCCCCATTTGACAACACCGGGTTGGTAAAATTTTAAACTTCGAATCTCTAATTTTAATCACATTTCATGGCATGCTAACGTTTGTTTGAGTTTATATAGAACAGTTATGGATGGTTGAATCAGAGGTTCTATGCAAGAATCTGAAAACACCATGGTTAGAGCATTAAGCTTTCGAAGATTCGGGCCTAGGGATTTCTGATGATTGCACCCCCTGTTTACTTTTGCTAATAGACCCATCTTTATTTTCTTGTTTTATTCATTTCATTTATTTCTTTTAATCCTTTTTTATTTTATTTTAATCAATAAACAAATATAAAAATCAAATAAAAATAGATTTAGGATTTTTTTCTTAATTAAATTTTAATTTTGGTAAATTAATTAACTAATCACTTTAACTTTTTTTTAAAATTAAAATTAATAGAACTTAGGTTTAATTTCATTTTAATTCATTTTCCTTTTCGTAACAAAAATACCAAAAAAACATAGAATTAATTTCTTTTATTTAAATTTCATGTTTCATTAATAATTAAATTTTTTTTTAAATATAGATCTAGATCAATTATTTTTTAACTTAAACCATTTTTATAAATTAAAACAAAAAACAACAAAAAGATTTTTTATATCTTAGGATTTTTAGACGTCTTTTCAAATTTGCGCGTTATTATTCTTTCGCACTTCATTTTATTATTGTAACTGTATATTGGGATGTAATAGATGATTAGTAGGACCTTTACCGCTTTTATTTATTTTCCCCCCAGTTTTGGATATGTATATAATCCCCCTCCCTGAAGCCTTGTAATAGCTAGGTTTTATATTTATGCACTTTTAAATTACTGCAATTATTAACTGCTAGCTGTATGACTAATAGGATTGTATGGCAAGAATAATCAAACATTACAAACTTAACACAAGACTAAAATAACTGAACATAACACACCTTGCACATATGCACCCTTAGGATATACCTCACTTGGTTTCCTCGGAAAATAATGGTCATGTCCCTCGAACGTAGGGATGTCTTAGCAAAGACCCTTAATACTAAAGTCATCATAAAGATCATGGTCCCTAACGTCCCTCGAGTTGTCTACGAGAAAAGATCTTGTCCCTCGATGTTGCTTATATGATGACAGTCCCTTTGTATGCTAAGATATATTTACATGTTGCCTTCGATGACCATAGCGTCCCTTTCGATAGTCCCTCAACATCCAACGATAGGGCTACCTACTCACTAATAATAGGATAGCACTATCTAAAGGAAACGAGAAAATGAACAATCTTTTTCGAGTAGGTAGAAACTCTTAAGTACTTGCTCAAAACAATAAAAACTCTTTTTCACAAACACTTTCAAAACAATTTTCAAAAACAACTTCGTCACACTCTTGAGGACAGATACAAGGGTTATCACGAAGTTAAACAAAAAAGTTTCAAAACACACACAAGAAATTTCAAAATGAGCAAGTACCTAAGATCCCGTGGAAAACCACGAATAGAAAGGGTGCTAACACCTTCCCTTTCTATAATCTACCCCCCGTACTCAGAAACATCTCGAAAAAGGTTTTTTCTGTTCTTTTTCCTTTTCCTTTGTAGGATGAAATAAAAGTCGGTGGTGACTCTTTCTTACCGCAACATTTGCAAACAAAAAACACAAACCAGTATAACAGTCAGTTCTGCCACCATATCACAGAACTGGAGACTCTGTTGGGGACTTAAATAAGTATGGTACACCTTAGGATTTAGGTCATTTTTAAATTGCTTACCTGTTTGCTTTGCTTGCTTTATCTTTAAGGGCTTTTTGCTTGGGTATTGTTAAAGATCCTACACCCAGATCTGGGGCACTCTTTTAGGTAAACAACAATAGATCGTGGAGACTGTACGACATAGACCGATATGGTTTAAGCGATGGATTTGTTGGTGTGACACTTTGGTTGGTACTGGTATCCTTTGTGTGAAAACAAGGAGAATACAAGGCCACTGCGTGGTGTCGTGAAGCACTAACGGACCTTAGAACCTTAGTTGAACAAACTTGGCCATTAGAAAGTAGTGAGATAGCCGGCCTCGGTATAAAGCTGAGGATTGGTTGATACTCAATGCTACACTCATTGAGATCAGACTTTCAGGATATTTTGGCCGCAAGAAAAGATTGTCTAAGCTGAAACAATGCCCGATAAAGGATGATCAATGATATTGAGAATCCTTAGAACCCAGTTACTTTTTTAAGACACGTTGAGCCAACTAAACTTCAAGAGGGTACTTACTTATGAAATCCATGCAAGCCTAAACCTAAGGCTACTTGTGTGACTTGTTTGCTTTCTTTGCCTAACAATTTGAACTCATTGTCGGGCTTTGTTTATATTCCTTGCAGGACCTCGTTTATATAAATCCAATAAATTGGTTTCTTACCCTGCATTTTTTATTGATGCATAGAATACACATCATAGCATCATAACATGACATATTATACTAACCATTTCAAGGATCTCGAGGGCATGTGATGCAGGTTATGATGAACCAGACGTCTAGCAAGGGGCAAGGGGATTTATTTTCCTCTAACCAATTTCGTCAAAAGATTAAAATATGATAACTTGAGTCAGGGGCTATGACCCACTTGATATGGTGAGCTTGACTCTTGTAGAAGGACTCTCAATGATACAAAGTTCTTCAATCAAAGCTGCAAAATTTCAACTTCTAACATTTTTCTTATTTACCCCGTGAGATCCTTGAAAACCGTTGCATATCATACATGTCATTGCATAATAGGTAATCTCCAATACATGTTTCTTATCTTCTTCACTGTTTATTTCAGCAATGGCTCTCAAACAAGACAATAGAGATCTCCAAACTCAAGAAGCTCAGTTCATGGAAATGTTCCTAAACCTATCCAAGGGGCAGGAAGAGTTGAAAGCACTCCTCGTTGTGAACCTGGCCAAGAAAAATCCTAAAGACAATAAGGACGAACGGTTAGAACAACTGCAAGCTGAAGTTGAAACAATGAGAACCCAGATGTTAGGGCAGAGGGATCTTATCCAAGGCCTATCCCGGGGACAAGAAGAGCTGTGATCCATTATCAAGAAACTTCATCAAGATGGCTGCAGCCGTATGAAGCAAACAATCAAGGTTGGTGAAGAGTGGACTTTTTCAAATTGCTACCAGATCACGGGTCCAACAACAACCTCTCCAAAAACAACGGGTTAATCAGAGTAAGCCAGATATACCCAAAAGGCAGTTTGCCAAACTCAACATGTCGCTGTCTCAAGCTTTGCAACACCTGTTGAGGATGAATCTGATTACGTTGATAGGACCTCATCCGAATCCTAAGACTTCTTCCCCTAACTACAATCCTGATGTAAGATGTGCATACCACTCCAACAGCCCAGGGCATGATACTGACGACTGTTGGAGGTTGAAATACAAAATTCAAGACCTGATTGATGAAGGAGAATTGGAATTCACACAAGATGGTCAACTGGAATATTTCTGTCATTCCTCTAAGGCCCACCATTTAAAGTGACAAGTTCTTACAATAGGGCTTTTCGTTCATCAAAATTTTCAATTTGTAATTTTCTTTTGATTGTTCGAACATTTATTCATGTCAAACTTTGTTACTTTATCAATGCATTGCATATGTATGTTTTGAATCAATTCATTCGTATTCACAATATTTAAACTGCTTTCCTTTTTGTTATATTCAACTCTCGATCAAAAGCTTTGAGTTCTTAAAGGGAGGATGACGAAAACGATACCATAATCCATACAGTATGCTTTTGAACAGACCTTGCTGACGATGTACATACGTTGTTTCAAATCCTAAACAGTGGAGTAATAACGAAGATAATCCCTAGTCAACCCCTTTGAGCCTAATAAGTAGGAGTTTTTATTTTCACATAAATTAAAATCCTTAATCATAACCTAGGGCAGAGTATTTTGCTCAGTTAATTCAGATGCGCATTCAGTCACAATATTCTACTTCATACATAATGAATGGCATCGAAGACGTCCTTCTAAATCAGAAGATGGTGATGGTTCCGCATAATCATTAAGAAGAGGCATCATTATTGTTCAAAAGAAAAGCCCGCTAAGTCAAAACCTATGAAGGAGACTTAAGGAAAAAACTGGGGCATCCCGCTGATTGTAACCATAAAAAGAAACAGTTCAGGCAAAATACAGGGATAGTAAAGAAAGAGGTCCTACAAATCCTCGACAAAAAAGATGACCGCCTATTCAAAATAAACTGTCAGTATCTGAACCATCACCAGAACATCAAGGACAATATTCTAGAACTCAACTGGGATTCTAAATGTGCAATTAACTGAGCATATGACTGAAGAACATCACGAAGAGCAGGTGGGTACAAATAAATTTTGAGCCTTTATCCTTTGTTTCTTGAACCGTGAACCAGGCCACGTTATAACCCTTAAAAGTCCTAGCTGAAGCATGGGTTAGTTCGAAAGCATACTGTTATAAAAGGTATCCTGACTCTTATAAGATTTGCCATAAATCACGAGTTGATATCACTCTCTTGCAAAATCTGTTTTACTAAAAAAATGCATTTTCATTTTTTTTCAAGACAGACATAAGCTTTGCATTCTTAAAATACCCTTGTTTGCATATGATTATTTGTTCAACAATAGAGAAATTCACACGACGAATATTCGATGAATAAAAACCTTCTCAATGAAAAGGATCGCCTCAAGTGGAAAAACACTTCCAACCAAGGGGCACGGCAGGATCATTGTCCATCATCTGGGGAAGTCAAGTCAAGATTCAAGGAATCTCTCAAAGATGCCAAGTAGCCAGGGACAAATCTCCATCTGAATCACTTGGGGAATTGGACATGAATTCCAGCAACGAATCATGTACGATCAAACGAGCATCTTCTGGCAGTGTGGCAACACTTACTACCATGGTCCACGACCTCTAAGCCCACCCATACATTTTTCTACTATTTATGCTATTTAATTTGATATTTTATTCATTAAATTCAGAATTAAATAAATAAATAATAGAAATAATATAAATTTTGATGTGAATCCATTTTGGGCAAGTTTTATGCTGGTTTATGTCAATTGATTTCGTGCAATAACCCTTCAAATATGTCCAGGTTTACCCACATGTGAAAATGGCATAAAATCATCAAATATGACATTTTTTTCAAATTTTGATCATGGTCTTAAAACACAACATTATGAGGGAGATTCTTTCCAAGCTTTCTTGTCTCATCATTCTCCTCTATAAATATAGAGTCATACAAGCTTGAAAGACATGAAATTCCTCTCTAAAAAGCTCTCAAAAAGCTCTTCAAAAAGCTCTTCAAAAGCTCTTCAAAAGCTCTTCAAAAAGCTCTCCAGAAATCAAAGAACTGGTGCAAGTCATATCTCAAGGTTCCGGTCTCTCTCGATTGACATCAAGCCTCAAACCATCCTCTTGAAGTCCTCAGGAGTCTTACAAGGCCCAAGAGCAATCCATCACACGCCTAGCACGCCCCCATTTGACAACACCGATTTGGTAAAATTTTAAACTTTGAATCTCTTATTTTAATCACATTTCATGGCATGCTAACGTTTGTTTGAGTTTATATAGAACAGTTATGGATGGTTGAATCAGAGGTTCCATGCAAGAATCTGAAAACACCATGGTTAGAGCATGAAGCTTTCGAAGATTCGGGCCTAGGGATTTCTGATGATTGCATCCCCTGTTTACTTTTGCTACTAGGCTCATCTTTATTTTCTTGTTTTATTCATTTCATTTATTTCTTTTAATCCCCTTTTTTTATTTTAATCAATAAACAAATATAAAAATAACATAAAAATAGATTTAGGATTTTTTCTTAATTAAATTTTAATTTTGGTAAATTAATTGACTAATCACTTTAACTTTTTTTTAAATTAAAATTAATAGAACTTAGGTTTAATTTCATTTTAATTCATTTTCCTTTTCGTAACAAAAATACCAAAAAAAACATAGAATTAATTTCTTTTATTTAAATTTCATGTTTCTTTAATAATTAACTTTTTTTTAAATATAGATCTAGATCAATTATTTTTTAACTTAAACTATTTTTATAAATTAAAACAAAAAAACAACAAAAAGATTTTTTATATCTTAGGATTTTTAGACGTCTTTTCAAATTTGCGCGTTATTATTCTTTCGCACTTTATTTTATTATTGTAACTGTATATTGGGATGTAATAGATGATTAGTAGGACCTTTACCGCTTTTATTTATTTTCCCCCCAGTTTTGGATATGTACATAATCCCCCTCCCCGAAGCCTTGTAATAGCTAGGTTTTATATTTCTGCACTTTTAAATTACTGCAATTATTAACTGCTAGATGTATGACTAATAGGATTGTATGGCAAGAATAATCAAACATTAGCAAACTTAACACAAGACTAAAATAACTGAATATAACACACCTTGCACATATGCACCCTTAGGATATACCTCACTTGGTTGCCTCGGAAAATAATGGCCATGTCCCTCAAACGTAGGGATGTCTTAGCAAAGACCCTTAATTTTAAATTCATCATAAAGATCATGTCCCTAACTTCCCTCGAGTTGTCTACGAGAAAAGATCTTGTCCCTCGATGTTACCTATATGATGACAGTCCCTTCGAATGCTAAGATATCTTTATATGTTGCCTTCGATGACCATAGCGTCCCTTTCGATAGTCCCTCAACATCCAACGATAGGGCTACCTGCTCACTAATAGTAGGATAGATCTGTCTAAAGGAAACGAGAAAATGAACAATCTTTTTCGAGCAGGTAGAAACTCTTAAGTACTTGCTCAAAACAATAAAAACTCTTTTTCACAAACACTTTCAAAATAGTTTTCAAAAACAACTTCGTTACACTCTTGAGGACAGATATAAGGGTTATCCCGAAGTTAAACAAAAACTTTTCAAAACACAAACAAGAAATTTCAAAATGAGAAAGTACCTAAGAGCCCGTGGAAAACCCAAGATAGAAAGGGTTCTAACACCTTCCCTTTCTATAATCTACCCCCCATACTCAGAAACATCTCGAAAAAGGTTTTTTCCTGTTCTTTTTCCTTTTCCTTTGTAGGATGAAATAAAAGACGGTGGCGACTCTTTCTTACCGCAACATTTGCGAACAAAAAACACAAACCAGTATAACAGTCAGTTTTGCCACCGTATCACAATGTGTCTTCAGAGTCTTCAGCACTTGGTCGTGAGAACCTTTTCTAGAACCTTGGGTCTTCATAACTTCAAGCTCTTAAGAACTTCTATCTTCAGAGTCTTCAACACTTGGTCTTTAGAACCCTTTTCTTAGAACCATGGGTCTTTAGAAACTTGAGTCTTTAGCATTTGGAATTAAGTAGAAACTTCTGTCGTCAGATATTCTGACTGGTTTCTTTATAACACGTTGTCTTAAGAAACATGAGTCTTTAGCATTTTGACTTAAGTAGAATTTTTGTCTTCAGATCTTCTGACTTATTTCTTTAGAACACATTGTCTTTAGAAGCATGAGTCTTCAGCATCTGAACCTAAGTAGAACTTTTGTCTTCAGATCTTATGACTTGTTTCTTTAGACAAACATCAGAGCCTACACTTCAGAAGCTTCTGGAGTGTCTTACTACTGTTCATCAGAACTTGTGTAGCATAGAAGTGGAATTAATTCTCTTCTAATGTCTTGTCTATGACATCCATCAGAAGAAAAACCTGTTTGTTAAATACTAAAAAATAATAAACATTAGAGTATCAAAATTATTCATACAAACATACTCATTTGTTATCATCAAAACTTAGAGATAATATTGCAGAACCAAATCTTGTTCTAACACTTCATTAGTTCATAAGTCTCTGGTGTGATTCGAATATCAAACTTTGTTATCACAAAGTAGAGGGATGATAAGATTCCTAGTAGTGAGATCCATTTATCATCTTACCTATAAAAACACCGACCAATGCAAACCTGTTTTTTCTTCGGACTTTTTTCTTTTAAAACCTTTTCAAAAAGGACATTCTTCGCTAGCATCGTTCATAAAAAACATGTAACTCACCAAACCTTTTGAGGTGAACTACGAGTGCCTTGATCCCCATTGAACGACCAGTGGTACATAGGTACAAAGGTTCGTAACCGCAGTAGGAACAACTAATAAAAAATTTCTTTTGTATATGCCTTGCATGCATTCCATTTTAGAATTAATCTTTAGACTTAGATTTTTATACACCCTTAGATTAGAACAAACTCAAGTGGATTTTATGGAGGATCACAAACGTGAGGGGTGCTAATACCTTCCCCATGGGTAACCTACTTCCTTACCCTTTTTCTCGTGGTCGCAATAACCATGCTCCTTTCCTTCCCTCGAGTTTACTCATTGTTTCCTTTCCCTCTCTTGGGATTAATTACATTGATGGCGACTCTTATGTCTTTCGCCTCCTTTCGCGCTTCGATGAAAATCTCAGACGCGACACAACCCTATTCCTTAAGCTTATCTATGATCACGTCCCTTTTGATCACTAATTTCTTGTTCATTAGGTCGAACAACTTGTATCCTCCAGTCTAATGATATCCTATTAGGATCATCTTAATTGACTTATCATCAAGTTTTCTTCTCAACTGATCTGGAACGTGTCTAGATGCTATCGATCTAAATACCTTTAGATGACTTAATTTAGGTTTGACACTATACCAACATTCTTTTGGTGTGATTCCATCTAGCTTCTTCGCCGGACATCTGTTCAAAATATATGTTGCACTAGACACAAATTCACCCCAAAACTCTTTAGGTAAATTCTTGTCGTTCAACATATTTCTAACCATATTCATGATGGTTCAGTTCTTCCTTTCAGCAATTCCATTTTCTTATGGAGTGTAGGGTGGAACCACCTCATGCATAATCCATTATTTCTCACATAACATGTAGAATTCTTTCGACACATATTATCTACCACTATCAGTCCTTAGAATCTTGAGTTTTCGACTACTCTGTCTTTCGACCATAGATTTAAACTTGGAAAATACATCAATCACTTCAATTTTTATTGATTAGGTAAGTCCATAACTTTTGACTAAAATCATCTATGAATGTGACAAAGTGTCTATTATCTCCAATCATATCCACCTGGATATGACCACACACATCTGAGTATATGACTTCAATAATTTCCTTCGACTTGCTCCCTACATCCTTGCAGAAGTTATTCTTATGTTGCTTTGCCTGCATACATTCCTTACACACTTTGTTTGGAATGTCGATTTCTGGTAACCCTGAAACCATATTTCTTCTTTTCAAATCTCGGAGTCTTTAAAGATGAGATGGCCAAGTCAATAATGCCATATCCAACCATCCATGCTAGATGTAGTCACAAGGCACTTGTTCTCTATCACATTAAGTTCAATCTTGAAGGTTCTATTATGAGACATATGAGCCTTCAAGATTAACCTTCCACTTGAGTCGAGAACTCTCATCAACTTGTCTTTAATCGACACTTTGTAGTTATTTTTGACTAACTACCCTATACTTAGCATATTACTTTTTATGCCTGGTATATACAATACATTGGAAATCATTGACCTTTTCCTATATTTCCTCATAATCAGAACATCACCAATACCTTCAGCTGCTAGAGTATTGTCATTTGAAAAATTCACCATGTTCTTCATCGAGGGTTTTATGTTGACAAACCAATATTTCCTTCCAAATATGTGTGATGAGCATCCTAAATCCAAGTACCATTGGTCCTTGAATCTCTCTTCATCTTTAGTTGTGACCATCAACATCATCTCTTCTTCTTCTTTGTGTTTTGCAAACTTTGCATCATTGTCTTGATTCTTTTGTTTTCAGGACAATCAATCACTATAGTATTGACCATACTTCTAACAATTGAAACATAAAATGTGACTTTTACCAAGTTTTCGACCGCCACCTCTTCCTCTACCTACAGTACCGCCTTTTTGGTTACTTTGATATGATGGTATTCTTTGGTTCGACGAAATTTATTCTTGCTAGTTTGCTCGATCAGTCAAATTGTTGTAGCCTCATCCACCTTTGTTGTCGAACCACCTTTCTTTGACTTTATTTTCTCTTGCTAATTGATATTGCAAAGCCATATCACTCTTCAACTTCCCTGCAACTCTTTCAACCATTTTTTGTTCATGAGATTCAAGTGTCCCTTAAAGCTCTTCTTTTATCAATGTCTAAAAATCTTTCAAATCTTCAATGGCTACTACCACGCGGTCGAACTTTGGAGCCAAAGACCTCAAGGTCTTTGCAACATCTGATCTCAATGTCAGTGCTTCTCCACATAGTTTCATAACCCTAATGAAGAAATTAGTTATACTTTCACTTTCTTCCATCTAAAGCAATTCATACATTCTTTTATGAGTTTGTAACCTCACTTCTTTCACCTTTTATGTGCCTCCAAACAATTTTTCCAGAATTTCCCATACTTCTTTTGTCGATTCAACACCACTCATCTTCTCAAAATTATCCGGACTAACACATTGTTGAATTATAAAGAGAGCTTTATAATTCTTCTTGTTCAATTCTTTGTGTACAATATTTTCTTCACCCATCGCATCTTCTTCAAGCGGTTCTACTCCTTCTTTCATCAGATCCCAAAGATCTTGATAACAGAAAATGATCTTCATTTGCTTGCACCAATTCTCATAGTTATCAACTTTTAGAATCAGAAGACTTGCTGGAAAATGGTCGTTCGAATAATTCACCACCATTGTGATTTTCTTCTCACGAATCGCTCATCCAGTGTTCTATATAACATATGTTGGAATTAAACCCAAAACTTTGAGTAATTCCAAATCAATCTTGATGAATAAGATTCAATAACATCGATCGAAATCCCTTGTTCTTCACCCTTCACTTGAGTGATTCAACCAACCTTGGTTGCAAGATGATTTTGCGCAACAATTAACAATAAAGAAGAAAGAAAATATAATTGTGGAAGAAGAAGATTGGGGTTTACAAAAATAGGGTAAGAAGAAGAATATTTTCTGTAAAGTTTCTCTCTGCTCACAAACTTATGATTTATTCTTCTGCAACTGCAAATTCAACGTGTGTTACAATAATAGAGGTTACTCCATCTATTTATAGTTTTAGGTTAGCTTAATCTCTAAGCGAAAGTATAAAACACAAAAGCCCAAAATACTTATTTCGATTTAAGTCGAAATCCTATGTCAAACAATTTGCTTTGACAATTTGACAGTTAACACAACTCGACACATATTAAACTAAATTTGACACAACCTTTTTCATGTCAAACAAACCTGCTTCAATACAAAGAATGATCACCCAACACATAATTTATACAATAATTTAATAAAAGGTATTTAGTTTACATCCTTATTACACTCTTTTCCAAATTATAAATGCAAGAAGTAAATTTTCATGGAATTATTGCAAAAAATAAATGACAAACAAAATCAATAAGTATTTAACATTTGTTGAATCTGAAATCTTAACCAAGAATATTTTAAACTTCTCGCATGTTGCACTAAAATTAATATGACATTTAAACAAATAATGTATCTATCTAAAATTTTGAGATATATGTTTGACTTGGTTCAAATATTTTTGTGTAGTTGAATAGTTGCATATTAATATGTTGACAACAAATAATATATTAAAAATATCTACATTTAATACGGTATATATTAAATTTAAAATGAAGTAAAATATAATTTTTTTAATTACAAAATAAATATATTAATAAAGAAAGAAAATCAAGTTATAACAATAAATCACAAAGTCCCGAAAACAAGATAAAAAAGCAAGATACTTAACAAAAAATTGGAAGTAAATAAGAAGAGATACTTAGAAGCAAAACCAAAACAACTATAGATCTAATCCGTTACTCTCTATAGCTCAAAACAATCAAATCTACCATCAACATATCAAACCCGAATAAGGTACAGAAGATCCACCACCACACTCTGACTCATGACAAACACTCGATCCACTATAGGAGTAAATGGATGATAGAGTTCTGAAGCTAATCTGTGAAGGTACAAGAGATCTCCCCCGACCTACCCAAAAACCAATTCCAAGCCAACAATATTTTTTCTCCTCCACTTTTTTTGCTACTTTTATGACTCTATTAATGATAACGTTACTTTGGACTTTCTAAATAGACCAGATTACAACATGTCAAACCATAAGGTAATCATCCATATACTTTATCCCACCTCCTAAAGAAAGAAAAGACTAAAAAAATCAGTCTAAGCTCTTAGTGGATACATGCCAGCTCAACCACCTGAAAACACTATACCATACTAACAAGGCTATCTCACAAGTAATAAAAAGGTGAGAAGCAGTCTCAGTCAGAAACCTGCAAAAAATACAAGAAAGCCTACTAGTGCCAATAACACCCCTCTTCTAAACAGATTGACTATGGAAGGGAATATATCCTATAATAACTGTCAAGAAAAAACCAATATCTTAGATGGAGCTTAACTACTCCAAATGATGGAAATGATATGACTTTGAAATGGAAGCGGTGCCAAAGAAGAAATTAAACTCCCCTAATGGATGAGTTAAGCGGAGGCCATTGAAAAAGTACCATCCCTAAAATGCATCCAAATCCACTTATCTATATCCATGGTAAAGAAAACATGTATAATAAAGGTATGGAATTCCTCAAGAACGAGAAACTTTATAAGAAAGACATATATCCTTCATCTAAAGTTCCATGTTAAGGCCACATTGATAACCTCCTCTATCTCACGCACCAACCCTTTTGGTTGGAGAGAATTGGAGAACAAACCAAGATACTTAGACTTTAAGGGGTGCTCCCTAACCAAGGATCATCCCAAAAGGAATTATGAACACCCAACCCTATTTTACCATCAATGCAATTAAAAAACCAATAAGAGTTACATTCCTCTTTTATTCCAAGGAGATATATATCTTTCCACCAGAATGAAGAAGAATAAAAACCCCTAGCCTTACCTCCACTATGAGAGGAGATTGAGATATCTATATAGCTAGATATCGAAATATCCCTATAAATCCATGAATTTCTTACAAGCAACCTCCATCCTCGCTTTTCTTGAAAAGCATAATTAACCAGCCAGAGATCTCTCACTCTTAACCCCCAATACTTTTAGGATCACAAAAATCATTCCAATTCATTCAGGGAATCTTAGACACATTTTTCACCCCTAAAAAATATTTTATGTAAAGCCACAATCTTCTTCCAAATCATAGTAGGTACTTTAAGAAAGGACAAGAAGAAGAAATGAATAATATTAAGCACTAAATTAAGGAGAGCCACTTTACCCTTTTGATTAATTTGAACTATTTAGAGATCATTTTTTCCTTTTTTTTCCTCTCTTCAATATATATTATTTTTGTATTTTTATTTATCTAATTATTTCACTTATTATTATTAATCAAGTTATTCTAATAAATAATTTTTTTTTATTAAAATCAATTTAATTTGTATTATATTAAAAATTATGCAAAACTCAAACATAACACTTAAACTAAAATAAAAGAAATAATATGGTTTCTTAATAAGGAATAACATTTATTGCACACTCTAGTTCTAAAGTTATAAAGACTTCATTTGGATTGATGGAATCAGATGAAGTAGAGCGGAGCAGGAAGAAATGAAATTATATGTCATTGTTTGTGTTGCATGCCACCCAAAGACCACTGAACCACTGCTCTGCATCGGTCAAAGGCCCTTTAGTGAGAGGCTCATTACCTAACTTACTCCGCCAGGCCCAATGTATAAATACCTTCATAAAGTATTCTAAGGTACAATATCTCTAATGTGCACTTTCACTACCATTTATCTTGAACCCTAAGCTTATTTGGACGTTGAAGTTCTAACCATACAGGTACCCCCCCCCCCCCTTTAGGTCCACAATATCAGAGATAGAAACACCAGTTAATAACACAATATCAACAACGATACTCTGGGTTCAAGAATCACCTTGATCACATGCTTCGATCCACGTGTCACATTAATATAGTGCATTGAAATATCCATTATGTCGTAGTTTCCATAACCATCACCATTTATGGTTTCACAATGAAATAGTGGCACCGTTTGTAGGAACAGACTTTCAATACCTATGATTTCCATAATTTCACGTTCAATCGTCAGATCTGACCTCCGAAGAGATCTTCGATGAAGAAATCAAAGTTCCCATATTCAGAATTGAAACAGTAAAACCAAGGTACTTAGGGGGCAGAGGGAGATTAATTCTTGATTCTGAGCATCATCCAACAAAGTATGAGTCACAGAGAAGAGGCCGACGAAGAGCCCTAATGAAGACTTCCAAGATTTGTGCCAGACCTAGGCTCCATGATGAAGCTATGAGGAGGCAACTTTTATGTGATTCATCACGACCAACTCAAAATTAGAAAAGGGTAGACGTATCCCCAACTTGGTGAAGATACACTCGTACAGGGGAACCAATCAAACCTGGAAAGATTTGCACACCCTCTCATCCAGACCTACTAGCAGAATTTCCCAATCTGCGGAATTTCCAACTGTGATGTTGGCCTAGGTTATGACTTCAGTGGTGATCATAACAGAAAGAGTCCCAACTATTTCGACAATTATCCAATGGTACCTCCTCGTATTTTACTGACTCTATTAACCTAATACCCTTATGGGCTAACACGTCATATCTGTAATGATCATTGAGATTGACCCAAGACAAAATATCCTTCCTCCCTTGGCACTTTATATGACGGGAAAGTTCAGCGTCACTAAGGTCATGACCAGTTGACTACAGGTACGTTTGGACGAAGCAACCAACATGTTATCTCCTTTGATGTGAAACCTCTATTTTGACCTCGGTCAAAGCAAGAGGAGACATAGGTCCCTCGATAAGGTTTCCACCCCCATTGGATTTCACGGGAAACAAAGATTCTTTAGTAGTCACTGAGAGAGCTTCATCTGACAAAGATTCTCCATACGACTCTTCCATCTTCGAATTACCACACAAAATGATGATTCATGATTTAAGACCCCCACGAATAGAGGGAAAGGAATGTGATTCAAACTCCATTCCCCTTTGCGAAGAAGAAGAAACACTACCCTCCAAGCAACTATCGACGAGAATAGGATTACCACTCATCATAATGAAAATTAAATAAAAAATTGAGTAAAAGCTGAGGAGAAGAGATGGTACCTTGAAATAGGAAGGCGAAGGCACTGAAACGAGGAAAGAAACTAGAAAATTGAAGCTTTAGTGCTTTAAAGTTTGGAATGTGCGACGATTACTCTGGGAAGTAAGTGCTCTCAGAAAAAAGGGAAAACTAAAAAAGACAAAGGAAACTCAGTCTACGAGAAGGCTAAAATGTTTCTCACATTCTCTCTCCATCTTTATATATGCAAAGGCAACCAAATAGAACAAATCAAAAGCAGAAAATAAGGACAATTTCATCTGGGAAAGATAACCACACTCGAGTACACATAAATTTATATTACATTACCCCATACCTTTTTATGTCACACGTCAATGAGAAAAAATAAAGAAACATTCCAATGATGGAATTGCATTTAATGCTCACATTCACATCACGCTTTGACAAAACTAGAGCGGCACATGCCAACCAACGCCCGGATAAAATGCAAAACTAGAATGTGCATTTTATAAAAAATTGATCATTTTATAAGTTTAATTCAATAAATATTAAAACCAACTAAAATCATCCAACTTATCCATCAAATTGATTTAATCGAAACTGTTAAAAACCAAAATTTTAATTGAAATTAAACTTTAAAAAATAAAACTGCAGTTTATATCAAATTTAAATTTCTGATTGTCCACCCTAAATGGAATGCAAAACATTGCTCGTTTTGGGTATGCAGTGATCGTGTATATTTTGTTTTTGTGTGGTTTGGGCATGAATAAATAAAGAGTGCTGACATTGAGAGATTGGTAATACTGGAATGGCAGATATAAAGTGCTCAATGAAAGTTAGTTGTACCTTACTTCTTTCTACAAGAGACATATTATAAATTGTGTATATTTATTTAAAAAATTAAGATAAATTTATATAAAAATTATGATTATTTTTAGTCTATCTTATTAAAAATTAGAGTGCTTTGTTCGTATAAAAGGCGTGCTATCACTTGTTTTCCCTAAAAAAGTATGTACTACCAAATTACCCCAAAAGGAAAATTTGACATTTAAAGTTAGATAATTAATAATTTTGTTGGTAATAACATATTACAATTGAAAAAATATTTTTAATTCACAATATATTAAACACATTAAAGAATCTAACTCATCTAAAAATTACCAAAATTGGTTTTTTATAAGCAACTCAAATCAATACTCTAACCCAACTATACAAATGAAAGTGAAACCACAACCGACAAATCCACTTCTAACTAGATTAGATAACTCTCCGGATTAGAACACCACACCTCTCGGATACAAGTCCTATTACCAAGCTTATTGATTGAAAACTGATCTCAAGTCAACATTTGAATCATACCAAGCAAATCAAAATTACTCCTCACACCCCAACACAAAGCCGAATGAAGCAATAATTGAAAGTTCCTCTTAAACTTAGGCGCTATCAGTTAGATGATAGATAACGATTTCGAGGAAATGAATTGATTGCTAATGAAATTTTCTTATTTAAAAACTGTTTAAAAAAAACTGTTTAACTATGACAAGTGGAAGTAATTTCGAATCGACAATCATCTATCTCGATCTGTTATTGAAGAACAGATATGCGTTAAACCGTATCAAAAAGGAATTCAAATGATGAGAGAACTGATCCTTATATTTTCAAATATAATGTTTGAATAAAATCACACAATGATAATTGATTTTCAATGAAATATCAAACAAAAACTTGACCTAAGCAATTTGTCTAACACTTGGTGTGCAATCAATTCTAATCATATTTTTATTTGATTTTGTTGATATGACAATCCAATTGCAATCTTATAGATTGCAATCAACTCAACAAAAATAGTTTGAAATATTATTAACAAAGAAGTTATCTCAATGTATTGATCGCGCAATTTGCAATGAAAGTAAGATAGATAGATAGATAGATAGATAGATAGATAGATAGAGAGAGAGAGAGAGAGAGAGAGAGAGAGAGAGGGAGAGAGAGAGAGAGAGAATTGTTTATATTGTTCCCCAATCGACCTCACTATGGGTACATCTCCCCCCAATTCCTAATGGAATTGAGATAATGAAAATTAACTTTTGCAAATATTATTTACAAGAGAAAAAGTAGCAAAACCATCTAAACCCTATGTTTCTCTTCCATATTCTCTTCTTCGTTTTATTTTTCTTCCTTTTTCCTTGGTTTCGATTGTTGCAAAAATGAGGAAATAAGGAGATCTAAGGGACGATTCAACTCTCACACCGAGTTAGCACTGAAATTTAACATTTCCATATTATTTGTTGAGACACTCCTTAAGATTTGATGGATAACAAACATTATAGTTGGGGTTTTTAGTCTTTTTTGACCTAATTTTGGTATGGTGTGGTGATGTATGCAATCACCTATCTCTGTTTTTGTGTGTTGCTAATCATGACGAACTTCTTCCAGGTTTGGTTCTTCAATTTCGATATTGTATTAATGATTGTTATATTTACTAGCTACTCTTTATATCCCATAATACTTGACTTCTTTATTGCTCTCCCCTCTTTTTGTGGGTAATGCAGGATGGAGTCATTTCACACAATTTATAATAGATGTGGACTATGGTTAACAAAGACCCCTAGAAAATTATTCTGATATGTTGGTAAATAATTACATGTGTTATTCGAGTTACATGTTAACAATGGAAATGACGTGTTCATTTTTCTTCTTCTTTTATATATGAATCAACAATGGAAATGAAATGTTAATTTCAGGTTGTTGGTTTATGAGTATGTTAACAACGAAAATTTATAACAATGACTTCATGGAGTCATGGAGCAATACAATTTGTTTAGATTTGATACATTAGTTTTCTAGTATTTTTTGTTTGTTGTTGATACTTTTATTATATATACTTTTAACAAAACTAGAGCAATGAATTCTCTGGTGACCCTTGTAAACTTTATGTTTCTTTTCTTATTTGTTTTGTATTATGTAGTTTTTCAATATCACTACATCACACTCTTTATTATGCAGGGCCAGACCCTTGTTGCAACTGGTTTTTAAATTAGAGTTACCACCCTTAACTTTTATCCTAAGGAAAGGAGTATAAAAGAATAACCCTAAAAGTTAGAGATTCTAAGTTTTTTGGACTCAGCTCTAGACGAAGGGAAGGTGTTAGGCACCCCTCATCTACCTTGTTCATAAGGATACTAGGTTTAGAATCACAATCTTTAGTAATAGAGTTTTAATTTTTATTAATGGAACTTGCCACGATTTTAAGTTGTATGTCTATGTATCCTCTTATGAGGAATCAGAGTTTCAATTCGTAGTTCGTAGTTTGTTTGTGTTTTTTTATGGATTACGAAGATATTTAAATTTCTCGTATACTTAGTCTAGGTGTGTGAATAACGGAGATATTTAGACAAAGCGCGCAGTTAATTAGAATATGCTTCGTAATCCTTTTCAAAAATTAATTGTTGAATTAATTGATTTATTTATGAAAATGTTTGGTGTTGGTTAAATATTTCTTAGGTATTAATTATAGAAAATATCTTATTAAAAGCATGATTAAAAATAAATAAATAAATTTTGGATGAGTTTAGAAAAATATTACTTGATTTTATGAAAATAAAAATAATAATAAAATATGTTAAAGTATAAAATATATTTTGAAATATAAATATAAAAAAATATAAATATAAAACTAAAAAAGAATTAAATAAAAAACAGGGGGTGTAAATTATGTTGGGCCAGTAAAATGGGGAGGTGCATATGATAGGATCTTGAGTTCAGATATTGAA
Source organism: Vicia faba (assembly GCA_948472305.1). Lineage (NCBI taxonomy): Eukaryota > Viridiplantae > Streptophyta > Magnoliopsida > Fabales > Fabaceae > Vicia > Vicia faba. Next base: position 747,373,450 of record OX451739.1, read on the forward strand.
TTCAGGCCAAATAAGACAAAGGGGGTAAATTTTTTGAGTGTGTTAGTAAAACTGGAGGGCGTGTAAAGAATCAATTAACCATCAAGCTAAGTTAGAGATTACCTTCCGAAGCCTTAAATTTCTTTTTTTTTGTTTCCCTTTCTATGATCTCTCTTTTTGATTCGCAAGTGGAAGCCAATGATGATGATCAAGGCGACGATTTGACGGCGGCAACGGCGCGACGACTGGATCTATGGTTTCAGATGTTGAAACCCTAGGCGGCGGTGGACGGGGATTACAACGGAGAGGCTTCTTTTTCCTTCTTTTGTTACGAATTTTCCTCCTAATAATTTTCTTCTCCGTAATTCTTTTCTCTCTGATTTTTTTGTTGGTCTTGCTTCCCTGTTAATCTTAGGTTTTTATAGAGTTTTAAGGGATTTACAAATTAGGAAATAGATTAATTTGTCTATGATTTTAATATGATTTTAATATGATTTTAATAAGGGATTATATATTTAGGAAACAAATTAATATGTCTGTAAAGTTAATACAATTTTTAATTTGTTTCTGTATTAGGAAGGATTTTATCTGTAAATCGATCATGTTTTGATTAGTATTAATTTGTATCAATTTGTTTATGCTTTTAGTATGATATTGTTTATAGAACATTTAATGCACAGATTTGCTTGTTTTTATTATATGATGATTGGATGAACAGAGACTGGATTTGGTTACTATTCTTAGAATACACGTTATATTTTTTTGAATTTGAACAGTATACGTTTGTGTAATAAAAATGTATTGTTTTTTATTTAATTCGTACAGTTAGCGTTTTCCTGCGATCTGAATCAATGAGCGCTTTTAGACTTTGGGCCTGGGCCTTGTTTGATTCGGCCATGCGATTTAGTAAAGACCTTTTTCAAATCAGGCTTTATTAGTCCATATTTTATAAAACAAAAATACTTTTTAATTAAGTTTTCAAAAATGACGATTTAATTATAAAAATATTAGTATAATTAATAAAAATAAATAATAGTGATGTTGATGATAATGCTATAATTAAAACAAAACAATGTTTTTAAAACAAACGAAAAAAGCTAATCGGTCCATATTGTTTATTGGACCTAAAGAAAGACTTGTTTTATGGATCCCCTCTTTTAATACTTGAAATGGATTAAAAAATTACATGAGCTCTTTCTAATTTAGAAAGGCCCGTGATTTTTCAAAATAGTGTACTCCTATCATAAAAATGCACCCTCTCTCAAAATGAACGAAACCTTAATAGGCTATTAGATATTGATGGCCCATTTTTAGATCAATACACCTATCTTTCATATTTTACACCCCCGTAGAAATAAAAAACTACATAGTATGACTTATTTAATTACAAACCTAAATATAATATAATGGTAGGGAAATTTGAAGTATGACAGCTGCCTCTATTTAATCACTTTTCGATCGAACTGTGTGAGAATACGCAGGTCTCACACGTTCTGATCAGGAATTCATTAAATATTGGAAGACCCTAAAATTTGTCCGAAAGATTATAAGGATACGCTGTACATCATTCCCATGGGTACGAAGAATAGGCACAGATGATAATGTATCACCATACCAGCATTTTGAAACAAAGTTGATTTGACTTAGATATGACTATGCAGAAAACTCGTCAATATCTAAGAGATTGGTAGATTCTTTTGCATATTCACAAGAAATACAAGTTTTGAAAAAAGTTTGAATTACTAATGCTTAGAGACTAATATAGTAAGTTTTGGTTTGATTTGATTTTTTCTATTCATCGCAACCTAGGGGATGAATAAAACAAAGTCTGATAACACATCGTTGCATGGAGACAGATGCAATGGATTATGGAGATTTATTTCGCATATCTATCGCAACCCGGGGGATAAATAATTGAAAAATCTTGATAACTACATTGCTGCATGGAGCCTGATGCAATGAGTTATATCGCAGAAAAAGTCTGATAATGACATTGCTGCATAGAGACTGATTCAATAGATTATACATATTTATTCGCATATCTATCGTAACCTAGGGGATAGATAATTAGAAAATCTTTATAACTACATTGTTGCATGAAGACTGATGCAATGGGCTATATCGCAGAAAAGCTTGATAATAACATTGCTACATGGAGACTGATGCAATGGTTTATGCAGATTTATTTGCATATCTATCACAACTTAGGGGATAGATAATTGAAAATAGGTTGATAAATACATTGTTGCATGGAGATTGAGGCAATGAGTTATATCACTAAGGAGAAAACACATCACTTCATGGAGACTTACACAATAGGTTATATCGTAGATGAGGAAACATATCGTTGCATGAAGACTGATGCGATGAGTTACATTGTAGAAAGAAATGTCTTTGATAATTGAGTCTTAGATAACTGAATCGGAGATGAGATTGGATTTTTACCAGTTGTGTTTATTCTCAACCAAGGTAATAATCTAATAGAGGGTCCAAAGATATTGGTTCCTCCCAAAGCATGTTTGGAAAAATGTCATGTATGACGTATATGTATGATGTCTTAGACTGATATGAACCCAGAGTAATATGCATTGAGTGTCTATATATATTCCCCAGACATTATGAATGACCTTAATACTTTGATATGGTTATGTGTACGTCATGCTTGGTGTGAGGATCTTAGTGGGAAATCTATTGTCGGGATTTCCAAGGAATCTACTGTCGAGATTCGATTGTGACTACCTACTGCTGAAGTCTTCTGGAAAATCATCTACCAACATCAACCAGGGGAATCTTATACCAAGATTCGATTGTGAATTACCTTCTTCTGAGGTCTTCTAAATAGTCATACATCGAGATCAACCTGGAGAATCTACTGCCAATATTCGATTGTGAACTACCTTCTATCAAGGTCTTTTAGATAATCGTCGATCGAGATTAAACAGGGGAATCTACTATCGAGATTCGATTGTGAACTACTTTCTACCGAGGTCTTCTAGATAATCATCTGCCGAGATTAACCAGGGGAATCTTCTTCCGAGATTCAATTGTGAATTACCTTCTTCCGAGGTCTTCTGAATAATCATCTGCCGAGATTAACCAGGGGAATCTACCGTCGAGATTCGCCATAAAATTACCTTATGCTGAGGTCTTCTAGAAAATCATCTTCCAAGATCAACTAGGGGAATCTTCTGTCGAGATTTGATTGTGAATTACCTTCTGCCGAGGTCTTCTAAATAATCATCTACCGAGATTAACCAGGGGAATATACTGTCGAGATTCAACATAGAATTACCATCTGTCGAGGTCTTCTGGATAATCAAACGCCGAGAAAAACCAAGGGAATCTACTGTAGAGATTCGATTGTGAACTACCTTCTACCGAGGTCTTCTGGAAAATCACCTACCGAGTTTAACCAGGAGAATCTACTGCCAAGATTTAATGTAGAATTACCTTCTGCCGAGGTCTTTTGGATAATCAACTGTCGATATTAACCTTGGGAATCTACTACCGAGATTCGATTGAGAATTACCTTCTGTCGAGTTCTTCTGGATAATCATCTCTCAGGATTAACCAAGGGAATCTACTGTCGAGATTCGAGTGTGAACTACCTTCAACTGAGGTATTCTGGATAATCATCTGCCAAGATTAACCAGGGAAATCTATTTCCGAGATTCAACATAGAATAGATAACTTGATTTGTCAATGATGATTGTCTTCATATGAAACATGGTTTTATGCCATGTGTGCAAATTTGATTGATGCATGAAATATAATGATTGACTAATGCATGTAGTGAGTTACTTGGATACATATCAATGTATGTTGTATTTTGAAATGTGAATGCGTATTTGGGCTTTTTTAAGGTATGATCGATCCAAGCTGTCAGAATTCATCAAATTAATGAGATGATAAGTATAGCTCGATTCTGGATCGAAGAGCCCTAATGCACGATTTATGCAGCCTTATACTTTATGATTATGACTTGAATATTTTTTTAATGGTGCCCCTGTAATGGGTCGTGGATGATTAAAGTGTAAAGCTTTTCCTATGTAACAAGGTTGATTGTCATATGATGGTTGAATGTTATGCTATCATGATTTCCCGATACTCGATTTGAACTTGAAGATTGCTGATGTAGGAGAAAGATCCACTAGAGGTTATGAAAGTACGTAGAGAGCTTGCCCCTATGTGGACTGTCTTTCCCTAATTTGTTGGTAGGGTCTTGGAGGAGATTCTCATTGATATGAGTTTATAAATAGTTTGATCATAATACGAATGACCCTAATAATTTTCACTATGCCCCTGATTAAAAGACTTTTGAAAATGTTTGGCTTTGATGAACCATTTTGAATCAACTTCTTTTGATCGAGCCTCATAGTGGTTTGCCCCAAAATTCTAATTTTGAAAGATGTCCCCCTCAATATCTAGGATCTGGAGGAAGTACCCTTAGAAAGAACTTAGACCTCACCATGAACTTGACATTGATTTCCCCAAGTATTCGAATCTTGAAAAGTTTGTACTTGAAGTTGCTCGAAGGGGAATTTGGACCCTACGTGCAGTTGGATGAACTTGGTATATACTGCCGCAACACTTGAATCTTGGAAGGTTCCCCATGATTATCAAGGCCTTGAGAGGTTTGTTAAAAACGAGGAAACTGAGTCATACCCTGTTGTGATATGGCTTTATTAAGGAATTCCCCCTCGAAAGGTATGCCCCTGATTGAACAATGCTTTGAAATTTTATCCAAGTTGACTGAATCTTTGAATGATCACCCCTTATCAATAGTATCTTCATGTGATATACCTCTACGATCAATAGTATTTGCCCCTGTTTATAGGGGTCCTCTTAGATGCTTTTCCCCTAGTTAGAAGCTTCTTGGAAATGCTTCCTTTGATCGGACCTTTTTGAAATTTCCTTGATGCTAAGTATTGACTTGTAAGTAAAATTGTCCTCTTTGAAAAGTAATCCTAATGTGATGCACATGCAAGTTCTTGAAATCATAATTGATTATTGAGAAGAAATCAGATGAAGAAGTGGCAACGTGTTTTAGTGATGATTTAACAAACATTGGGAGTTAGTTTAACACCAATTTTGCTTAGTATGCTTTCATAGTTAACCTAGCTTCAATTAGGACTTTTGAATGTTGTAACATGGTTTGGTTCACGGTTAAAGAAACAAAATATATAAGGCTCAAAATTTATTTAGCCTACCCCATTCTCCTTGATATTCTCCAATCTTAATTTCAATTAATGCAACAAATGCATTCAATCTCCAAGAGAAATTTTGTAGTCGCGCAAATGATGAGAAGTGTATATAAAGATCCTAGCACCGATGAAAAGCATTGATAAGATTAAAGCTTTAATAAGATCTAATCATTGATGAGATTCCTTTGAGGTGGCAGTCACAAGATTGTTCTCCAATTTTGTTTTCAATCTCTTATTTTTGCATGGACCAATTTTCTTTTTGAATTTTTCGATCCATTGGGATGCCCTAACTTTTACCTAAGTCAAGTTTTGATTTCCATTGACATAGAGGGCTTCCTCATTTTTAAAAAAAATTTTTTTCTTCTTTTGAATTTGAAATTTTGTGACTCACGCTGATTGTTGTAAGCTTCGTCTTCATTGTTTTCCTCGATTTTGAATGATGTATTGAGGAAGAAGATGTCGTGGACTTTGTCTTTGTTGATTCCTCAATCTTGGATGATGAACACGAGGAAAAGGATGCGCTTGAATCTTTGCTTAGATCGTTTCCTCAATAATGTATCGAGGAAAGATATATTTTTGAACTTTTTCTTAGATGGCCCGATTCTCCTGGGATTTGAATGCATATATGAATTAATTTAAATCTACCCTGCCCCTGGTTGAAATTATGGTTTTTTAGAAAAATAGAACAAAACTCCAACTCCTGTCTCGAGGGGGTTGATTGTGGATTAACTCCTTATTTCTCCACTATTTAGGAAGTGAAACAATGCCTTACATCTTCAGCTAAGCCTTACTATTAAAAAGCATACGTCAGCAAAATTTAATTATTTTGTATTTTCATCATTCTCCCTCGAAGTTTGTTAAAGTTATGCAATGGAAGAGAGAAAAGAAGAATAGAAAGTTGTTGATTATTTGTGGAATGGATCGATTTCAAAAACATGCATGATTATTCATTCAAATTAATGATCACAAAGTACAAAGTTTATAACAAATAACACTTAGCAAGAAAGAAATTACACATGATAAAGCCTAACTATCCTAAGGATGAGCTTATTTAGTGATCTACCAAACAAGGCGAGGGATCTTCCACCATACGTGGGGCATCTTCTTTAAAAGTTAATTGCTTATTATCAATCAGCTCTTGTACCACTTCTTTGAATGAATTGCATTCTTCAATTGAATGCCATACTACTCCATCATGAAACTCACATTGAACATCTGAGTCATACCAAGGAGGAAATTAAGACTTCATGGATCTAGTTTGCCTAAGGGTCATTGATGAATTTTAGACCAGATGACCATAATTGATTGTATGTCCTAGGGATCGGGTCAAACTGGTGAGTTCCCCCTTCTTGGCGGTTTGGAGGCCTATGCTGATTTGGGCGTTGATGGTGATTGGTTTGATTCCGAACCTGTAGATTTTGTTGTCGATGTTGAGGCGAAAGTTTAGCCTGCTGGTTCAGTGGTATAGGCCATGACTACTGGTGTTGAAGACTAGAGGGTGATTGCTGACATTGAGCATCTAATGCATACGAGTATTGATGATAAGGCACAGGAGATAGAGTTTCTGGAGCATGGTAAGTTTCCCATATTGCATTTGTTTCACTTTCTTCTTCCCCTTGGAAATCTCTAAGGGATTCACTAGTCGGGTTACTCAAGATGCTTTGGAATTTTCAATTTTTGATGTTGTTCTCGATGTGTTCCCTAACTATTACTAGGTCAGAGAAGCGTGTCGACACACTGCCCAACATTTTTTTTCATAATATTAACCTTGTAGGGTGCTCATGAACATGTCTACAACGCCTTATCCAATAATGGCAGTTGTACTCGAGCAGCCAATTCCCTCCATCTCTGTGCATATTCTTTAAAGGATTCGTTACTCTTCTGAGATAAAACTTGCAGTTGCATGCAACTTAGAGCCATGTCAGTTTTGTATTTATAATGCTTCTGAAGTTCCAAATCTAAGTAATTCCAGGTAGGAACCTGGTTTCTCTCTAATTGCGTATACCATTTCAATGATACTCCATTAAGACTTTCTTGAAAACAATGGATAAGCAATTTGTCGTCAAGTGGGTATGCTGCCATTTTCGTAACATACATCTTCAAATGAGTCTTAGGTAAAGTATCTCCATTGTACTTTTCAAAATCTGATGTGATACGGTGAAAGAACTGACTTGAAGGTTTTGCGTTTGATCGCAAATGTTGCGGTTAGCAAGAGTCGCCACCGACTTTTCTTTTATCCAAAAGGAAAGGTGAAAAAGCACAGGAAAGACCTTTGAGATTATTTCTTGAGTTAGGGGGGTAGATTATGAAAAGGGAAGGTATTAGCACCCTTTTCATCCATGGTTTTCCATGGGCTCTTTGTTACTTGCTAGATCACTTGCTTTTGTTTGAAATTATGCTTTGTGTGGTTTTTGAAAGTATTTTGTAAAGAGGCCATTGTTTAGGCAATCTTTGTAATAATTCTCGTTCGTAAGAATGTATACAAAGATGTTGATCTTTTGAAAATGTTTTCAAGTTTTTAAGATGTTTGAAAGTGTAAGTGTTTGTTTTGAAAATAGCAAGGATGTTTGTTTTGAAATGGAGCAAGTAATTAGGAGCAATCTACCTACTCAAATGTCTTTCTTGTTCATTTTCTTTTCCTTTGACATTTTTGTCTTACCATTGATTTGGTAAGCAACCCTATCTTTGGATGTAAAGGGACGGGCGTGGGTCATCGTATAACTATAATTATCAATGTTGCAAGGTATCTTAGCATTCTTTTGGAGGGACTAAGATCATTTGTAAGGCAACTTAGATAGCGTCATCGAGGGACTATGATCTTGTATTTTTTTGCTAAGATACCTTACATGTGGCCATTTTGTATAAGGCAACCAAGTGGAATAACCCTAGGGGTGATTGTGTGCAAGTGTATTGTTTTCATGCTTGTTTTTGTCTTGAATTAGGGTTTTCTAAGTATTGGTTTTAGTCTTTCCATACAAACCCTAATTACTAGCATGTTATATAAAAATGATAACTTGTGAAATTTAAAGTTACTACGTTATTACAACATTTGTGGGGAGGGGGTGTACAAATTTATGAATGGGGATTGCAAGAATTTAAACCTAATTAGTCTATTACAACCATATTGAATTGATATGAATATACAAGGAATTGAAAAAATACAAAGTATAAAAATGAATAAATGTACAAGGATGTAAAATATAGAGAAAATGAATTTTGTTTAGTTTTCATGAAAAAAAGATTTAGTCCTAACCTAATTAAATAAAGAAAATAGTTAGTTAAGTTTGAATTTATTAAGAAAAGATTTTTGAATAAAACCCTAATTCTATTTAGTTGATTAAAAAGAAATAAGTTTAAGAAAAATGTTTTTGGTATTTTTATCTTGAAAATATTTATAGCATTATAAATTATTTTTAGTCCTTTTTATATATAAAATAATGTATTTTAAATGGTGTGAAAAATAAATAATTAAAAACATAATATTAATTAAGTTTACAAGATTATTTAATAAAATAAATAATGTATAATAAATAAAAATATTTTTTATGAGAAAAATAAAATAAAATAAGTCAAAATATAAATATATCATTTTTTGTATTTATAACAAATATATATTTAAGAAAAGATAAATGAAATAAATAAATAAATAAATAAATTGGGCCAGGGGGTGCCAAGAGTCAATGTGGAGGTAAGCAAGCAAACACAAAAAAATAAGCCAGGCCCAAAGGGCCCAGCGCCTGCCAAAAAAAAAAAGTCAGAATTGTAAAAATATGAAGAAAAAAATGAAAAGGGTATAATTGGGGCTCAAACCCAGGTCCCATAGGTTACAGGCGCGCGCTTCTACCACTGGGGTGGCTATACATCCGTTAATACAAATGAAACAATAAATATGTAAGGCAAAACGTATTCTGAAGACTTCATCTTCAACCTCCAGCCAGACCATATGTAACTTTCTCATTTCTCATAAAAATGAAAATTGTAAACATGAAACTTGTAGCAAATTTTCTCACGATTCCAGAAATGTAAAGTATTAAAATTATAGATCAAAGATAAGCAAGAATTTTAATGACTCTAATCTGAACCTTAAAAATTTCAAAAATTTCAGTTTCAAAATTCTCTAAGCTCAAGCAAAATAATTGGAAACTAAGGACATGGTTAGCTTCAAGGCAATGATATCTACATGTTTTATTCACAAATAAACTATTGATGATGCCTGTATGAAGAGTTTCAAGTTGAGAAAACTTACCTCAAAATTGGAAACCATGTTTGGAGTTTGAGCTTATTTCAAGGGATGGTGTCAGGTTAGCTTCCTTGAGGTCCTAGGAAGCTAATGCAATGGTTTGCTCAAGTTGAGAGTGGCTGAAATGACTTGGAGAAGTCAAGTTGCAGACTCTATTTTTTGGTTATGAAAGTTATGGTAAATGGTATTACAGTTCTAGAATAAGGATAGGGATGTGTTGTATTTGATGTAAGGAAGCTTTAGAAACTAAAAGGCCAAGAAACGCACGAGGGAAATGGGAGTTTGAGTTCAAGGTCAGAAATTGTACAATAATGGAGTTTTTGGGAAATTTCTGATTTGATAGTTTTGGTGTATTTCAGGGTGTTCAAGCTCGTGCCCTAGCTCACAAATAGTGACTCTATTTATAAGCAACAAGTTTGAAGTGCTCTAGTTAATCAGAATTCAAATTTACATGTTTAAGTTAAACATGTGATTTTTTGATAAAACAAGTTTCCATGCCTTGCGTACTTGCTAAGATAGAGTGGTTATAATTTAAACAAGCTTGCTTATGAATTTGTGGATGGAGTGTGATCAGAGGGAACAAGTTAAAGGCTCAATGTGAACTTTATGCAAAAAGCTTGCTTTACAAGAATGGCATTGTTAACTTTGTGCCATAAATGGAAATGCAACTTGGACAATAACTCAATTGCTTGGATCAAAACCCTAACAGCTGTGTAAACATTTAATTATGGAGTGACAAACAATTTTAAGGCCTTCAAAGCAAATATTATGCAGCCTAGCATGGATTTGGTTCATGTGTTCATAAAAAATGACTTGTAATTCAAGTGACAAAACCCTAACTTCATCTCTTCGATTCTCCCTCCTCAAGAATGATCTCAAGGAGTTCTTGGAAATTTTGGAAAGTTTGAAATGTGCTCTACAACCCATATTTGAATTGATTTTGAATATTCCCCTTGGAACTATATGAAAAAGTGCCATGAAGTTAGGTCAAAATCCTGACCAAATTAGGGCAAAATTTCACAAAGTGTTTAGTTTCATGACCACGTGTTCATAAAATTATAACTTGAGATCCAAGAATTTTTGGAAGGAGTTGTGTAAAGAAAAGTTTTAGATTTCATGGAGATATACAACTTTCATTTTGGAAGTTTATCTTGAATCATCTTGCATCATGGTGAAAATTTAGCTCAAAGTTATGAAAAAACATGAAATTTCCAACACTTAGAAAAATTTCTATGTTTAGAAATTTTGACTTTTCAAAATGAAATCTTGACTTTTTGATTTCTTGATGAATAAGTTTCATATTTTTGACATGTTTAGATGAATTGTGATCTTTGGCACTTGAATTTGACCAAAATGTCAAAGTTTGACTTTTTAGTATACAGTTGACTTTTGATTAGTTGACTGCAAAATTCATCTGTCAATTCAATGGACTTGCAATGTTTTGAACCATGTCATTAGGTAAAAATGATGAAATTGGACTCTTGAGGTCATTCCTTAAACAAATTAACCATTTTCTAGGTCAAAAATAAAAAATTGTCCTTTCCCAGTCAAAACCCTAATTTTGACCATTTTTCCCTTTTGGAGATTTGATCAAATTCTCTGAGGAGCTGTAGTCCAAATTTTATTAAATGATACATATAAGTTTAAAATGTTGGTATGGATAAAAAAATATGAAGTTTGACTGTAAATTGTCCATGGTTGACTTTTTCCCAAATACAGCTGATTTTTAGGTCAACTACTCAATTGATTGAGCAAAAATGTGATTCAAGGCTTGAAACTTGGCATGATTAATCTTTGGGGTCTATAATGATCCATGAAAGTAATATGAGACATTTAAAGTTCAAATGTCCTTGTGCAAACTCAAACCCTAATTTTGGTCATCAGTGCATAAGGAGGTGTCTTGAGCTCATCAAACCCTAGTGCAGTCTTGAGCCCAAGGAGATCTTGTGAGTAAATTCTTGATAAGTGAGAGGGAAAATTTTGGGGTACAACAGCTGCCCCTGTTCAATTTTCTTAAGCCTGAAGAGTTAGATTGACATGTTTTTCCATTCGTGACTCGAAGGTGGAAGATGATTGGACACTAGAGTGCCTAGAAATTTGCTTTAGGCGATGCGATGGTAGAGGGAATGGGCTTAAAGATGCCATTTAGAGAGATGATAGAAATTTGTTGGAGATGGGCTTGTAGATACCATCCAAGAGTGATTGTTGAATTGTAATTTGTAAGTTGAACAAATGAGTATCAGAATGGTGTCCGTGTCTGGAGTGTATCTGAATTGTATCTAGAAGAGGCTCTGAATGAGTATCAGAATGGCATCCGTGTTTGGAGCGTATCTGTACTATATCTGGAAGAGGCTCTGAATGAGTACGAGAATGGCATCTGTATCTGGAGCGTATCTGTATTGTATCTGGAAGTTGAAAACTGAATGAGTATCAAAATGGCATCCGTGTCTAGAGCGTATCTGAACTGTATTTGAAAGTTGGATCTGAATGAGTATCAGAATGGCATCCATGTATGGAGTGTATCTGAAAGTTGGGTCTGAATGATTATCAGGATGGCATCCGTGTCTGGAGCGTATCTGAACTGTATCTGAAAGTTGGATCTAAATGAGTATCAGAATGGCATCCGTGCCTGAAGCGTATCTGAACTGTATCTGAAAGTTGGATCTGAATGAGTATCAGAATGGCATCCGTGTCTGGAGCATATCTGAATTGTATCCGAAGACTTTGAACATCGTTAATGGTTGCCGTTTGATTAATCTTATCCTAAGAAGGGTAAAATGTTAGCAAAAATGCAAAGTCATGTTGTATGAAATGCATGGTGTAATACATTTGTGTTATCAATGTTTATGATATATGGATGCAATGTATGCGTATGCAAGCTAATCTGCCACACTGTTGTTGGATTGGGGAAAATAAATCCCTGACTGTTGCTGAGGATATGGAGTATAAGTATTCATGTTGTGAATTCTAAGTGTTGATGAATTTCTGCTTGGAGAAATAAACTCTGTTGTAAGGGAGATGCCGTGTACTCTTTGTAAAATCCTATTGGGGAATCCTGAGAAATTTGAACTTCAAGGACTGGTAGTCTTCCACAGCTTGGTGAGCAAGGTGATCAGCTAGTACAATGCCCTTTATATCTTTCTGGGTAGTATATTGTATGTCATATTTTGTTAGGATCATCTTCCATCTCGCTATTCTCCCAAAGAGAGCAGGTTTCTCAAAGATGTATTTTATTGGATCCATTTTAGATATCAACAAGGTAGTATGGGTTAGCATATACTGTCTTAGCCGGCGAGCAGCCCATGCCAGAGCGCATCAAGTTTTCTCGAGCAATGAATATCTCGTTTCACAGTCGGTAAACTTTTTGCTCAGGTAATAAATTGCATGCTCTTTTCGGCCAGACTCATCATGCTGCCCCAACACAAACCCCATTGAATTCTCTAAAACAGTTAGATACATATTCAACGGTATTCCCTCGACTGGTGGCATCAAAACAGAAGGCTCTTGTAGGTACTCTTTGATCTTGTCGAAAGCAGTTTGGCATTCATCATTCCATTTGACTACTTGATCTTTCTTCAGTAGTTTGAAGATTGGTTCACCGGTAGATTTCAGGTGAGAAATGAATCTGGCAATGTAGTTCAAACATCCCAAGAATCCTCTGACTTCCTTTTCAGTACGAGGATCAGGCGTCTCTTGTATCGCTTTTACTTTGGCAGGATCTACTTCAATACCCTTATGGCTGAAAACAAAGCCTAGGAGCTTACCAGACCTTACTCTAAACGTGCATTTATTTGGTTTCAACCTCAGCTTGTATTTCTTTAGCCTCTCAAACTGTTTCTGTAAATGATCAAGATGCTCTTCTTCTGTTTGAGATCTAGTTATCATGTCGTCCACATAGACCTCTATTTCATGATGTATCATATCGTGAAATAGAGATACCATGGCACGCTGATAGGTTTCCCCTGCATTCTTCAGTCCAAATGGCATAACCTTGTGGCAGAATGTGCCCCACTGTATGACAAATCTTGTTTTCTCCATGTCCTCAGGAGCCATTTTGATTTGGTTGTAACCTGAGAAACCGTCCATGAAGGAAAACACTTTGTGTTGTGCAGTATTGTCAACTAGGATGTCAATTTGGGGAAGTGGGAAATCATCCTTAGGGCTTTCCCTATTCAAATCTCTATAGTCCATGCACATTCGTACCTTGCCGTCCTTTTTGGGCACGGGGATAACATTGGCAACCCATTGCAGATAGGAGGTGACAACCAAGAATCCAGCATTGAATTGTTTCATGACTTATGCTTTAATCTTCTCTGACATATCTGGTCTCATTCGACAAACTTTTTTTTACTGGTGGGCAATCCTCTTTTGTAGGTAGACGATGTACCATAATATCTGCATCAAGTCTTGGCATGTCTTCATACGACCAGGCAAAGACCTCGACATACTCGTGTAACAATTGAATCAGACGCTCCTTGACACTGGGTTCCAGATTGGAACCCACCTTGACCTCTCTTATGTCTTCTTCGGTACCTAGGTTGATTGTATTCACTGGCTCTTCGTTGGGCTGAAATGCTCTCTCTTCTTGTAGTAGCAATCTAGCAAGTTCCCCCGGTACTTCACAATCTTCCTCACCTTCGTCTTCGGCTTGGTAGATTAGATTTTCAGAGTCATAGAAGGCCATAGTAGAACCATTATCCATGGGATCCCGAATGGATGTAGACCTGCATTGTGAGTGTGAGTGTGTGTAAGAGTATAGCTATCTTTGAAAGAAATGAAAATGTAAAAAGGAAAAACAACGAAAACAAAGTTTCTATGCAAAATGTTGTACCCCAAAATTTGCCCTCCCATATTCTCCAAGAAATTGCCAAGTCAAGCTACAAAATTCCCCAAGGGTTGCACAGTGCAAGAGCCTCATAAACAGTCAAGATTAGGGTTTGTGTTCTGATCAAGAAAATGAAGTTTTCAAAGGCTCAATCAAGTCTCATATGCTTACAAATATGGTCAAGTATCCTCATATCAAGTTTCAAGGCTTTCAGCACAAAATTGCACAGTCAAAACCCTAAATTACACTACAGTCAACTGCAGGGGCAAAATGGTCATTTGGCAGTCAAAAGTTCAAATTTTTGGTCAACATATCATTTTGAAGCCACAAACATCATTTGATCAATGCTTGATCATGATTCCCAAAATTTGGCTAAAAAATCATCAAGATGCAAAAGTTTCCTTATTTGGACAGCTGAAAAAGTCAACTGAAATTGACCAGGGCATAACTTTCACATGGATTATCATAAAAATTCTATCCAAAGCTCATTTTGAAGAGAAAGACATTTCCTACAACTCATCTTCATACTTCAAGTCCAAGAAATGCTCTCACAAAAAGTTATCAATTTCAACATTATAGGTCATTTTCAAAAGTCAACAAAAAGGGACTTTAAGTCAAAGGCCATAACTTGAGATTGGTAAATCAAAATGACATGGGACCAAAGGCATTGGTTAGAGGACTCAAAGACCTTTCCAAAATGTCCAAGAACATGAGAAAAGCTTAAAAATTGAGCAAGTTATGCCTTGTAGAAGTTGGGAAATTTTTGGATATTTTGAAAAGTCAACATTGATCCAAATGACCTAAAATTGCTAATGGGCCCATTTTTCTTCCACAAATCATCATCCACAGCATGTGCACGACCACTTGGCCCAAAGGGAAGTATTTTCTCATTTTTTATTTATTTATTTGAATTTTTATTTATAATAATTCACTTAAATCAATTAAATATGTGAAAAATATTTAACTTAACCTAACAAATCTTTTTGTACTTGTTTTATTCTCAAGATTTCGTGCATAAGTCAATATGGAAAGAATTGGAGCAATTGGATATGATTTGAACCAAAAACACATGGAAAAAGATATGGAAATCATGGTGAAAAAATCAAATCTTAAAACCATGATTGCAAGGGATTTTGAGCAATTTTCTTGACCTAATCTGCTCAATACAAAAGCCTGAATACAACCCTAGTGCAAGAACACACGCAGCTGCTCCAGAAAGCCATTATCAAACTTGAAAAAAATTGCAAAAAAGTCAATTTTGAAAACATCCTTCCAGGACGATTCAGGACATAATTCTTGTTCCAATAGCTTCCTCAAGCATCACTGGACAGATTCCAATCACAAACATTCATCACAGCTTCAAGAACTGGTAACACGAATGCCAACTGTATCAAGAAAAACTCATAATCGTACATCACAATTCATGCATCCTTTATAACTTTTAATGCTCGATTTACATTCCTTGTGAAGTTCTGAAGCTAACCAATATACTTAATTGCATTTTTATGCTGTGTACGCGATTATGCCATGTTTGTGTTCTAGGGTTTACAGGACCTCAAAATTGGGGGTTCTTATTTTAAGAAAAATTGGCCTTCCAGACCCATACCATTCAAATCAGTGCATCTGGACGATCTCCAATATACCCTCGCGCCTAATTTATGATTGCCCTAATGCTAATCGTTATTTTCTGTAAAGGTACTTTCTGCAACGGTGTAAAAATCGTTGCTTATGTTATTTATATTTCAGGAACATGAAGAAGATGATGTGTTGGCAAACGGTGATAGGTTGATTCAAAAATTCGCGCGCGTTAGTGGACCCTGGTCATTATTTCTTTTATCATGTTTATTTGCTATTATATATTAAACGTATTTGGGATGGCTCAGTGGTAGGTACACGCGCTTGTAATGTCCATGACCTGGGTTCGAGCCCCAGGTCTTCATGCTTT
The DNA here is from genome assembly GCA_948472305.1 of Vicia faba. Classification (NCBI taxonomy): domain Eukaryota; kingdom Viridiplantae; phylum Streptophyta; class Magnoliopsida; order Fabales; family Fabaceae; genus Vicia; species Vicia faba. Next base: position 747,389,643 of record OX451739.1, read on the forward strand.
CAAATATCATTTTTCCATTAATATTCATATGCAGCGCTTATGTTGAGGATCACGATACACCTCTTAATCCAGCCGTCCACGCGTCTAAGGGACTCAAATCAAAGGCTCAGAATTGAGGCACACAATGCACATGAGTCAACGCCTCTTCACGTGAGTGAAAAAGTCCACAAAGCCAGGAATTGAATTGGGCTTAAACTGCTTGGGCCATACCTCCACTTTGGGGACTACTACCCCCTAGGTTTGCATATTTTTCACTTTCTTTATATTTTTTATAATTCTATTATTATTTGTTTAAATTAATTATTATTTTCATAAGTATAAAAAAAATACATATAAAAATCAGAAAAGATTAAAAACAATAAATAATTTTTATTTTAGTATTTTCTTAAATAAATTTGCATGTAAATAAAATTAGTTTTAAATTAGGTTTGCAATTTTAATACCTTTAACAAAAATCTAAAAAACTTAGAATTAGGTTTAATTAGTGTTTTTATTCCTTTTTAATTTTTCTTTTTTATAATAATATTATTTATTTTATTTATTTTCCTAATTAAATTTGCATGTAAAAATTAGGTTTAATTTAGGTTTAATTCTAATGTTTTCTTAAATAAATTAAAATAAAATAGAATTAGGGTTAGTAGTTAATTTTAATTAATTCTTCCTTTTTTATATTAAATCATAAAATACATAAAAATACCAAAAAAACAAAAAAACAATTTCTTTTCTTAAATTAATTAATTCATGTAATTTAATTTTTTGCAAAAAGGGTCCAACGCCCATGTTCTTAATTTTTATTCTAATTCGCATATTCAGTTTATTTCATTATAAATATTTATGTACCTCTCCCGAAGCCATGTAAATTATTTCTCGCACTTTTAATTTCTTTCTTTATTTCCTGTCAAATCGGGTCCTGGTTAATTTTGGCGATGTGGACCCGCGCCGTTTGTAATAGCTTTAGACTTTACTTTCCTTGCAACTTTTAACTGTTAATCAAATGACATGAAAGAATGTATGGACAAAATAAAAACAAGCGTAGAACACCAATAACATGACAAGATAAATGCAAATGAAAACGACACACGAATCGCACACACCACCCCTAGGGTACGCCTCACTGTTGCCTTGCCTCGAAAGATGATCGTCGAGTAGAGGATGTCTTAGTAAGTCCTCATGATCCGGGAACCTGGCATGAGGGTAGCTTCTAAGGTGTCTTCCCATTGCTCTGGTGATCACCATGTCCCGAACATCGAATTGACCCGAACACCTCCAACGGTGGTGCTACCTACCTCTCAATGGTGGGATGGCACTACTTTAAAGGACATTTACACAGACGAATTCCTTAGGGTAGGTAGGTTCTCGTAGATACTTGCTCTAAATTTCAAAACAAAACAAAATACTTTTCACACCGACACCTTTTCAAAAAGCTTTCGAAAGCAATTTTTCAAACACTCTTGAGGACCGATACAAAAGTCGAACTGAAATTTTCAAAGAAACTTTTTAAAACCCACATTGAAAAGCAAACAAACCATTTTTGAAAACACAAGGAGCAAGTATCTAAGAGCCCATGGATAACCATGGATAGAAAGGGTGCTAACACCTTCCCTTTCTATAACCTACCTCCCGAACCGAGAGCAATCTCTATAAGGAATTTTTCTGTGCTTTTGTCCTTTCCATTTGGAGAAAATAAAAGACGGTGGCGACTCTTGCTTCCGCGACATTTCGCGAACCAGCGTTAAGCAGTCAGTTCCAGATCCACCGATCACAGAACTGGCGACTCTGCTGGGGACTTAAACTTAAAGTGAGGTGTACCTTAGGACTAAGATCACTGTGTTTTCAATTGTTTTCCTTGTGTGCTTTAAATTGTGGGTTGCTTGGGAGTTCTATAGATCCTAACCCGGATCTGGGGGATACCTTCTTATAAAGTAGCAACAAGACTGTGAGGGAACTGTGCGGGGTATACCGACATGGTTGAAACAGTCTGCTACGTTGATGTGGCACTTTGGTGTGTACCGGTAACCCTTGAGTTCAGTCAAGGAGAGTACGGGGCCTCCGCGTGGTGTCGTGAAGCATCAACTGACCTTAGGAACCTTAATTGAACAATCTTGGCCTCTTTAGGGTAGTGAGATAACTGACTTTGGTGCAGTCCGAGGTTGGTTGATACTCGATACTACACTCAATTGAGGGTTGCTTTCCTGGAATATTTCGGTCGCCAGTTCAGTGGCTAAATCGAAACGATGAACAATGAAAGCAATCCCGTGATATTGGGAACCTTAGAACCCGGTTACTTCTAATAGGACAGGTTGAACCCACCAGCTTCAAGAGGGTAATACCCAGACCCCATGCTGGCCTAAACTCTAAGGGCTTCTCTTGTGTGACTTGTGTGCCTTCGTACTTGACTACTTGCATGCTTTTTTGTCTGACACTTGAGCCTCTTGCAGGTTTTGTTTGTAGTCCTTAATTAGGACTCATAACAGGGTATCCTAAGTTTCTTGCAGGTTTTGGTTTGTAGTCTTTAATTGGGACTCGTAACGGGGTTACGTACATTACCCCATGCATAGCATAACATCATACCATTGCATACATCCTAACCCATTTCAAGGATCTCAAGGGCTTGTGATGCAGGTCATGATGAATCAAACATCTAGCAAGGGGCAAAGAGGATTTATCTTCCTCTAGCCAAAGTCGTCAGGGGCTATGACCCACTGGATATGGTGAGCTTTTGACCCTTCAAGAAGAATCCTCAACAGCATGGGTTTCCTTCAATCCAGTTACCAATTTCCAACTCTAACAATTTGTTTACCCTTCGAGGTCCTTGAAATCATTGCATGCACATCATACATATCATTGCATAACAGGTACCATTTCTCTGCAGGTTACTTACCTTCTTCGCTGTTTATTTCAGCAGTCTCGTCATGAATCCTGAATCCTCAACCGAGCACACTATCAAGGCCCTCCAGGCTCAGAACGCCCAGTTCCAAGGGCTGATCATGAATTTGACCCAGGGGAAACAAGATCTGAAAGCTCTGCTCTTGAAGAAGGAAAAGAAGAAGAAGAGGACTGTTTTGTTCAGCCCTAGACGCAGATCTGGGAACACCCTGCAGGATCAAGCTGAGAGGACAACTCCATCTGTGGGGAAAGGCAGTCATCAAGAGGAAAGGGTTCCCAGTCCAGTGGTCTCCGACAATGAGACAGATTTCAACGACGAACAGTACCCTCCGGCTGAGGATAGGTACAAACAGTTGGAAGACCGGCTAAGTGCTATGGAGATACAAAAAGTGCCTGGCCTGGACTTCGAGGATCTAGGTCTGTCTTCTGGGGTAGTGATCCCGCACAAATTCAAGGCACCTGCCTTTGCAAAGTATGACGGGGCATCCTGTCCTAAATTGCATCTCAGGGCTTACACAAGAAGGATCCAGCCCTATACAGCTGACAAAAACTTATGGATCCATTTCTTCCAAGAGAGTCTTTCAGGGACTCAGCTCGAGTGGTTCTATCAATTGAATGGAGTCAACATCCGTACCTGGGAAGACTTAGCCACTGCATTCTACAAGCAGTACCAGTACAATGCCGACCTTGCTCCCACACGTACCCAACTCCAGGGCATGTCGTTGGGGTCAAGTGAAGGTTTCAAGGAATACGCGCAGAGATGGAGAGACCTTGCTGGAAGGGTGCAGCCTCCATTAACTGACCGGGAACTCGTTGATATGTTCTTGGGGACCCTATCCGGGCCATTCTTCAATCATCTCATTGGTAATTCATCTGCAGGATTTACCGACCTCATCCTGACTGGCGAAAGAATTGAAGCTGGTATCAAGAGTGGGAAAATTCAAGAGGCCACACCTTCTGACACTCACAAAAAGCCTTACACGGGAAAGAAAGAATCTAATGCTGCATACAGCCAAAAGAGTCGTCGTGACCAATATGCAGGGGCAGTCATGATTTCTGGTTCTGCACCACGCCGCCAACCACAAAAGGGAAATCAGTGAAGGCCGGACGAGCCTAAAAGACAATTCACCAACATTAACATGCCATGGTCACAAGCTCTGCAACACATGTTGAAGATGAATCTGATTGCGGTGATTAACCCTCCTGCAAACCCCAAGACCTCCTCTCCAAGCTACAATCCAGAAGCCAGATGTGCTTATCATTCCGATAGCCCGGGGCACGATACCGAGGACTGTTGGGCACTGAAGTACAAGATTCAGAACATGATCGATGCCAAAGAGATCGAGTTCGAGCCTGCCGAGACTCCCAACATGATCACTGCTCCGTTGCCAAAACATGGCTAGGATTGAGAGATTTTTGTTCATTTGAATTCAAGCTGTATTTTTCCTTTCTTGATAAACAATTGTCATGTTAAACTCTTTTATTTCATGAATGCATTACACATGTCTGTCTTGAATTAATTATGTTTACTGTACTTAAAACTGCTTTCATATTTTCGTGATGATCAACTCTCGACTGAAAATTCTAAACCTCTTGAGGGAGGATGACGAAAACGATACCGCAATCATTACAGTATGCTTTTGAACGGACCCTGCTTATGAGGTACAGGCATTGTTTCAATTCCTAAACACTGGAGTAATAAGGAAGATAATCCCTCGTCAACCCCTCTGAGCCAAAGAAGTAGAAGTTTTATTTTCGAAAATCAAAACCCTTAATCATAACCTGGGGCAGGGTAGTTCTCTCAGTTGATCCAAGTGCATAACGAATGGCACCAAAAAGTCCTTACAAAACAAAAGACAGTGATGGTTCCCTATAATCGTCAAGACAGGCAGTCATTATCAAAAAAAAAAAATCATAAACGAAAAGCCCAAGAAGTCAAAACCTATAAAAAGGGACTTATGAAACTGGGGCATCCCGCTGACTGTAATTCCAAAAAGGAAACAGTTCAGGCAAAAAAAGAAAGGGATAACAAAAATCAGACAAGAAAGAGGCCTTACAAACCCTCAACAAAAAGGAATGACTGCCTAGTCAGAATAAATCATCATTATCTGAACCATCATTGGTATATCAAAGCAAAGACTCGAACAAGGTCCAACGCACGATCAGCTGAGTCTAGGTTTGAAGAACATCACGAAGAGCGGGTGGGTACAAATAATTTGAGCCTTTATCCTTTGTTTCTTAAACCGTGAACCAAGCCACGTTATAACCCTTAAAAGTCCTAGCTGAAGCATGGGTTAGTTCGAAAGCATACTGTTACGAAGGTATCCTGACTCCTGAAGGTTTGCTGTAAAATCTTGAGTTGACACCGCATTGTATTACAAAAAATGCATTTTCAAAATTCAAGACAGACATAGGCTTTTGCATTCTTAAAATAACCTTGTTTGCATATGACCATTTGTTTGAACAGCAGGGAAATTCACACGATGAACACCTTGTGAACAGACGTACCTCCAATCAAGGGGCACAGTAGGAGCATTGCCCATTATCTGGGGCATGGCAGAATACTTCCAACAGGGGCATCTACCTACATTCTGAGAGCGTGGACATAGTCGAAAAATACTGCGCCTAATCAAAGACCCGCTAGGTTGACACACCTAGGCAAAAATAAGGGTTTCCCGGCGAACCAAAAGGGTTCGGGCAAAAATAAGGGATGAAAGTGGAAAAATATGTGCACCCGGCAAGTCGAAAACCTGAAAAGGCGGCTTGGGCAAAAAATGGGTATCCCGGTGGACTGAAAACCCGAAAGGGCGGTCCAGGCAAAAGTTAGGGATCAAAGCGTACGACTAGGTTCCGGTATCTCATCACTTGTCTACCCGAAGATTTGTCAATCACCCACACAGGTATCCTCTTCCCTCACCTCCGAAACAGGGGCAATAATGAGTCGTCCAGGCGATCCAGTTGCTCTGTCAACCAAAACACTAAGGTCAATATAAAGATGATTACCATTTACCTTTACAAATCCCAGATCAACATTAAAAATCAGGTAGCCTTACCCCGGTTCCTCCAGAAGTCTTACACGGATTTATCTCAAGTTTTACACGAACTTACCTCCAAGTAACCTAACCCCGGTTCCTCCAGAGTCTTACATGGACCTATCTCAAGATGACCTAACCCCGGTTCATCAAGAAGTTTTTACACAAACTTATCCAAGTAACCTAACCCCGGTTCCTCCAGAAGTCTTACATGGACCTATCTTAAGATGACCTAACCTCGGTTCATCAAGAAGTTTTTACACAAACTTATCCAAGTAACCTAACCCCGGTTCCTCCAGAAGTCTTACATGGACCTATCTCAAGATAACCTAACCCCGGTTCATCAAGAAGTTTTTACACAAACTTATCCAAGTAACCTAACCCCGGTTCCTCCAGAAGTCTTACATGGACCTATCTCAAGATGACCTTACCTCGGTTCGTCAAGAAGTTTTACACGAACTTATCCTGCGGCAACCTAACCCCGGTTCCCTCCAGAAGTCTTACATGGGTTTAGCTCAAGATAACCTCACTCCGGTTCATCAAGAAGTTTTACATGAACTTACCTCACCAAGCAACCCTACACCGGTTCCCTCTCTTCAAGATGCAGTTTTACATGGACTCTTCACCCAGAAACCCTACACAGGTTCTCCCTTTCCAAGAACGAAGTTTTACACGAGCTCATCATCGAAGTAATCCTACACAGATCCCTTCTCCATTTCAGATGCGGTTTTACACGAGCTCATCAGCAGGCAACCTTACATACGTTCCTCCCTCTTTCAGCTTACAAAATTACAGTTCAAAATCTCCCCAGGAGAGTCCAATCTAGTCTCCCAGGAAAGTTGGAGTCCACATCTCCCCAAGCAGTAAGCTTATCCCCAGTAAATTCTGGAAGCGTATCCTTCGCAGAGCCCGAACGCGTCTCCCGACTTTATTCAAAGAGTTATTTCCTTAACAGGATATAACTGGGTTATCCTCAGCCAAAAGCCACGGAAAGAGCGTCCTCGACGAAGTCTTCTTACCCCAGCGAAGTCCATCAACACTTCCAACAACAAGGGTATCCCCAGCAAATTATTATCAACACTCAGCAAGGCATCCCTCTTCCCACAGAGTATTGCTTCCCAGCATGGTCGCTAGAGTATCTTTTCTCCCCGCAGAATCTTCCATTTGCCAAGTTTATTCCGCAGCGGAGTCATCTTCTCCTACCGGTATTCTTGCAGTTATCATCCCCAGCGGAAGCAAAATCTATTCTTCAACATCAGCCCAGGATATGACTTCCCGGCACCCGTCAAGGATTTAATTTCCTAGACGAAAACATACATTCATAAAACATCACATACATCATTATAGCATGCATAGACGCATTATGTCATACAAATCTCATTTATGTTGAGAACATCATTGCTTGATCCATATCATGCATTGCATATGACTGACCTTTACCTTTCAGGAAAGATTCAGTTAAATTCTCCATCATGTTTCAAGACCTAGACCGGTTCAGTTAATCGACTCCAAAGATTTCTTATCCAGTCCAAGGCCCTCTCTAGTCCAGCTAAATCGACTCCCAACAGATTTTTCTGATAAAGACTCAGTAGAAGTTATCCCAGATGGTTCCCTCTCCGACGGTGAGTGAGGTGATCATTCCTTTTCAGACGATTCCCTCTCCGACGGTGAGTGAGGTGATAATCTCCTATGGTTCCCTCTCCGACGGTGAGTGAGGTAATAATTCCTTTTCAGATGGTTCCCTCTCCGACGGTGAGGGAGGTGATAGTCTCCTATGGTTCCCTCTCCGACGGTGAGTGAGGCAATAATTCCTTTTCAGATGGTTCCCTCTCCGACGGTGAGTGAGGTGATAGTCTCATATGGTTCCCTCTCCGACGGTGAGTGAGGTAATAATTCCTTTTCAAATGATTCCCTCTCCGACGGTGAGTGAGGTGATAATCTCCTATGGTTCCCTCTCCGACGGTGAGTGAGGCGATAATTCCTTTTCAGATGATTCCCTCTCCGACGGTGAGTGAGGTGATAATCTCCTATGGTTCCCTCTCCGACGGTGAGTGAGGCGATAATTCCTTTTCAGATGGTTCCCTCTCCGACGGTGAGTGAGGTGATAATTCCTTTTCAGATGATTCCCTCTCCGACGGTGAGTGAGGTGATAATCTCCTATGGTTCCCTCTCCGACGGTGAGTGAGGTGGTAATTCCTTTTCAGATGATTCCCTCTCCGACGGTGAGTAAGGTGATAATTTCCTATGGTTCCCTCTCCGACGGTGAGTGAGGTGGTAATTCCTTTTCAGATGATTCCCTCTCCGACGGTGAGTGAGGTGATAATCTCCTATGGTTCCCTCTCCGACGGTGAGTGAGGCGATAATTCCTTTTCAGATGGTTCCTTCTCCGACGGTGAGTGAGGTGATAATCTCCTATGGTTCCCTCTCCGACGGTGAGTGAGGCGATAATTCCTTTTCAGATGGTTCCCTCTCCGACGGTGAGTGAGGTGATAATCTCCTATGGTTCCCTCTCCGACGGTGAGTGAGGCGATAATTCCTTTTCAGATGGTTCCCTCTCCGGTGGTGAGTGAGGTGATAATTTCCTAGGGTTCCCTCTCCGACGGTGAGTGAGGTGATTCCCTCTCAGATTATAATTGCCTATGGTTCTCTTCCCGATACTGCGAAGATGGTAACTCCCACCAAGATTTTCTCAACGAGCGTTGTTGAAGTTAAAGTCACCCAAGGTTCTCTTACCGTTCATGTTAAGGTAGTAACCATCCCTGGTTCATTCATCACCGTTTGAAGCTCTAGATCCAGCTCCTGTAACCAGTCAGGACACATCTATATCAAGCATCTGAAACCAGCTCCTGCAACGTGTCAGGTACTCATTTTTCTATTTTTGCAGGTATACAGGTTCTCGATAAGGAATCTCTTACACAATCAACACCCAGATGGCATCTATAAGCCCATTCCCATCACTGCTACTATGTGAGCGCAAATTTCTGGGCACTCTAGTGTTCAATCATCTTCTACCCTCGGATTACGAAAGGCACGTCAGCCAATCTGCATCCTCAGGTCTAAGAAGATTGAACAGGGGCAACTGTTGTACCCCAAAATTTGCCCTCCCATATTCTCCAAGAAATTGCCAAGTCAAGCTACAAAATTCCCCAAGGGTTGCACAGTGCAAGAGCCTCCTAAACAGTCAAGATTAGGGTTTGTGTTCTGATCAAGAAAATGAAGTTTTCAAAGGCTCAATCAAGTCTCACATGCTTACAAATATGGTCAAGTATCCTCATATCAAGTTTCAAGGCTTTCAGCACAAAATTGCACAGTCAAAACCCTAAATTGCATTACAGTCAACTGCAGGGGCAAAATGGTCATTTGGCAGTCAAAAGTTCAAATTTTTGGTCAACATATCATTTTGAAGCCACAAACATCATTTGATCAATGCTTGATCATGATTCCCAAAATTTGGCTCAAAAATCATCAAGATGCAAAAGTTTCCTTATTTGGACAGCTGAAAAAGTCAACTGAAATTGACCAGGGCATAACTTTCACATGGATTATCAGAAAAATTCTATCCAAAGCTCATTTTGAAGAGAAAGACATTTCCTACAACTCATCTTCATACTTCAAGTCCAAGAAATGCTCTCACAAAAAGTTATCAATTTCAACATTATAGGTCATTTTCAAAAGTCAACAAAAAGGGACTTTAAGTCAAAGGCCATAACTTGAGATTGGTAAATCAAAATGACATGGGACCAAAGGCATTGGTTAGAGGACTCAAAGACCTTTCCAAAATGTCCAAGAACATGAGAAAAGCTTAAAAATTGAGCAAGTTATGCCTTGTATAAGTTGGGAAAGTTTTGGATATTTTGAAAAGTCAACATTGATCCAAATGACCTAAAATTGCTAATGGGCCCATTTTTCTTCCACAAATCATCATCCACAGCATGTGCACGACCACTTGGCCCAAAGGGAAGTATTTTCTCATTTTTTATTTATTTATTTGAATTTTTATTTATAATAATTCACTTAAATCAATTAAATATGTGAAAAATATTTAACTTAACCTAACAAATCTTTTTGTACTTGTTTTATTCTCAAGATTTCGTGCATAAGTCAATATGGAAAGAATTGGAGCAATTGGATATGATTTGAACCAAAAACACATGGAAAAAGATATGGAAATCATGGTGAAAAAATCAAATCTTCAAACCATGATTGCAAGGGATTTTGAGCAATTTTCTTGACCTAATCTGCTCAATACAAAAGCCTGAATACAACCCTAGTGCAAGAACACACGCAGCTGCTCCAGAAAGCCATTATCAAACTTGAAAAAAATTGCAAAAAAGTCAATTCTGAAAACATCCTTCCAGGACGATTCAGGACATAATTCTTGTTCCAATAGCTTCCTCAAGCATCACTGGACAGATTCCAATCACAAACATTCATCACAGCTTCAAGAACTGGTAACACGAATGCCAACTGTATCAAGAAAAACTCATAATCATACATCACAATTCATGCATCCTTTATAACTTTTAATGCTCGATTTACATTCCTTGTGAAGTTCTGAAGCTAACCAATATACTTAATTGCATTTTTATGCTGTGTACGCGATTATGCCATGTTTGTGTTCTAGGGTTTACAGGACCTCAAAATTGGGGGTTCTTATTTTAAGAAAAATTGGCCTTCCAGACCCATACCATTCAAATCAGTGCATCTGGACGATCTCCAATATACCCTCGCGCCTAATTTATGATTGCCCTAATGCTAATCGTTATTTTCTGTAAAGGTACTTTCTGCAACGGTGTAAAAATCGTTGCTTATGTTATTTATATTTCAGGAACATGAAGAAGATGATGTGTTGGCAAACGGTGATAGGTTGATTCAAAAATTCGCGCGCGTTAGTGGACCCTGGTCATTATTTCTTTTATCATGTTTATTTGCTATTATATATTAAACGTATTTGGGATGGCTCAGTGGTAGGTACACGCGCTTGTAATGTCCATGACCTGGGTTCGAGCCCCAGGTCTTCATGCTTTCAAATATCATTTTTCCATTAATATTCATATGCAGCGCTTATGTTGAGGATCACGATACACCTCTTAATCCAGCCGTCCACGCGTCTAAGGGACTCAAATCAAAGGCTCAGAATTGAGGCACACAATGCACATGAGTCACGCCTCTTCACGTGAGTGAAAAAGTCCACAAAGCCAGGAATTGAATTGGGCTTAAACTGCTTGGGCCATACCTCCACTTTGGGGACTACTACCCCCTAGGTTTGCATATTTTTCACTTTCTTTATATTTTTTATAATTCTATTATTATTTGTTTAAATTAATTATTATTTTCATAAGTATAAAAAAAATACATATAAAAATCAGAAAAGATTAAAAACAATAAATAATTTTTATTTTAGTATTTTCTTAAATAAATTTGCATGTAAATAAAATTAGTTTTAAATTAGGTTTGCAATTTTAATACCTTTAACAAAAATCTAAAAAACTTAGAATTAGGTTTAATTAGTGTTTTTATTCCTTTTTAATTTTTCTTTTTTATAATAATATTATTTATTTTATTTATTTTCCTAATTAAATTTGCATGTAAAAATTAGGTTTAATTTAGGTTTAATTCTAATGTTTTCTTAAATAAATTAAAATAAAATAGAATTAGGGTTAGTAGTTAATTTTAATTAATTCTTCCTTTTTTATATTAAATCATAAAATACATAAAAATACCAAAAAAACAAAAAAAACAATTTCTTTTCTTAAATTAATTAATTCATGTAATTTAATTTTTTGCAAAAAGGGTCCAACGCCCATGTTCTTAATTTTTATTCTAATTCGCATATTCAGTTTATTTCATTATAAATATTTATGTACCTCTCCCGAAGCCATGTAAATTATTTCTCGCACTTTTAATTTCTTTCTTTATTTCCTGTCAAATCGGGTCCTGGTTAATTTTGGCGATGTGGACCCGCGCCGTTTGTAATAGCTTTAGACTTTACTTTCCTTGCAACTTTTAACTGTTAATCAAATGACATGAAAGAATGTATGGACAAAATAAAAACAAGCGTAGAACACCAATAACATGACAAGATAAATGCAAATGAAAACGACACACGAATCGCACACACCACCCCTAGGGTACGCCTCACTGTTGCCTTGCCTCGAAAGATGATCGTCGAGTAGAGGATGTCTTAGTAAGTCCTCATGATCCGGGAACCTGGCATGAGGGTAGCTTCTAAGGTGTCTTCCCATTGCTCTGGTGATCACCATGTCCCGAACATCGAATTGACCCGAACACCTCCAACGGTGGTGCTACCTACCTCTCAATGGTGGGATGGCACTACTTTAAAGGACATTTACACAGACGAATTCCTTAGGGTAGGTAGGTTCTCGTAGATACTTGCTCTAAATTTCAAAACAAAACAAAATACTTTTCACACCGACACCTTTTCAAAAAGCTTTCGAAAGCAATTTTTCAAACACTCTTGAGGACCGATACAAAAGTCGAACTGAAATTTTCAAAGAAACTTTTTAAAACCCACATTGAAAAGCAAACAAACCATTTTTGAAAACACAAGGAGCAAGTATCTAAGAGCCCATGGATAACCATGGATAGAAAGGGTGCTAACACCTTCCCTTTCTATAACCTACCTCCCGAACCGAGAGCAATCTCTATAAGGAATTTTTCTGTGCTTTTGTCCTTTCCATTTGGAGAAAATAAAAGACGGTGGCGACTCTTGCTTCCGCGACATTTCGCGAACCAGCGTTAAACAGTCAGTTCCAGATCCACCGATCACACAAAACGTCCATGATTCATTAATGTCATATGGAAATGAGATAATAACCCTTACAAATGGACCATTGTGCCTCGGGTAAGACACAAGGTTTTAAGAGTTTGAATTATTTTAATATTACAGATCCAACAAAATGTAAAGACAAATTACTGTGGGATAAAAGTGATCGGTACAAAATCTCTAGCCTCCCAATTTCTGAGCCCTCCACTGACAGTTGGGAAGATCCAATCCTCCAGGTTGCAGCCATCTTCATCATCCTCTACCATGTTGACTTCACGGTTGCTGATCTTCAGGGGTGATCCTCCAGCACAAGCGCGACATAGAGCCTTCTGAGAACTTGAAGTGAAACCTAGGCCAAACTTGTCAGATTTGTATGGGATATCTGGGAGTTGTCCCCATATAGTGCATCCACCTTCTTCTATCACTACCTTTGCATCCTTTAAAGATGACATCTTGAGTGGAGGCCTTGTAATATTTGGAACAACACTGGTTACTGCCACATCTTGCCGGACTTCCTCAAAGTGTTGGAATGGAGTTTCAATAAATTCACCATCTAATTCCACATATCTGAAGGAATTGAGATGGTTGATCATATACTCTTCTTCTCCATGAGCGGTGATAATCTTCCCTTGAATCGGATACTTCAACATTTGGTGCAACATAGAAGTAACAGCGCCAGCATTGTGAATCCATGGTCGTCCTAACAAGCAGGAGTATGAAGGGCGAATATACATTACATAAAAAGTTGAATCAAATATTTGGGTTCCAACCTTTATGGGGATATCCACTTCCCCATGCACCATTCTTTTCGAGCCATCAAAATTCCTCACTACTATGTTGCTTGACTTTAATGTCAATCCCTTACAGTCAAGCCTATCAAGATCTTTTTTAGGCAATACATTCAGAGATGATCCAGTGTCCACCAAAACATTAGCCAAGGTTGTGCCCCTACATTCAACTGAGACATGCAATGCTTCATTATGCTTCCTTCCTCTTGGCGTTAAATCAGCATCTGAAAAACCTAGACCATTATCTGCAGTCGAGTTGGCTACGCAGTCTTGGAACTGGTCGACATATGTTTCTTGGGGTACATGAGCAGTCTTCAGGAATTTTACCAAGGCCTTTGCATGCGCCTCGAAACATAGTAGTAAAGCCAGCATGGAAATTTTGGATGGAGTTTCTTCCAGTTGTTCAACTACATCGTAGTCGCTTCTTTTTATGATCTTTAGAATTTCCTCCATCTCTTTACGGGAGGTCTCAGGGATAGACAATGATTGCACCTTCATCCGGACAGGCTCAGTCATAATACCTTTACCTCGAGTCTCGGTTGACTCGACAGTAGGAATGTCAGTAGGAGTGATAGTAGGGATGGTAACAACTTTGTCAGTTGGAGCATTGGTGGAGATGATTGTGGGACTGGGAATAGCCTTCGGAGGAGCAACAACAATAGGAATGATTACGGGTCCAGAAACTGCTTTTGGGGGAGCAATTTCTGGAGAGAATATCCTTCCGCTTCGGGTAATCTTGCTAGTCCCGACAATGTTACTGATATCAGAGTTATCTTTTTCGGAACTTGAATCTTCGGCAGCTGGCCAATCTTGCTTGATACCATGGTAGTAGACATCCCCTCCATAATTCTATGGTACGGTTTTGTCTGACAAATACGGGACTGGTCCAGGCATTGTAATTATCAAAGGAGCTACTTTTGGAACTGATGTAGTTCTAACGGGTCTTTTGGTGGAGACCCTGGAAGAATTATCAGAAATGGTCACGATGGAAACATCATTATAAGAAACAGGTGGAACAAAAGTATTTTCGAACAAAATTTCCTTGTTATCTATTAGGTACTGAACACTTGCTTTTAACAAAGGACAGCTGGTTGGTGAGGACAAACAGAAATAACAGCTTTCATCACAGCCCGGGAAAACATTGGCATTCAATAAGTTCTTTTTGATAGTCAGGCGTGGGGTCATAAGTTCATCAACTGAAGTAACAGACATATCTTCCTCAATAGCATGAGCATTATGGCCATGTTTGGGCATAGGGGAAGAAATGACATTGGGATTTTCTGGCGCATCAAATTCAATCTCTTTGGCTTCGAGGAGGTCTTGTACTTTGTTCTTTAGAGCCCAACAATTATTAGTGTCAGGACCGGGGCTCTCAGAGTGGTATGCACAGCGGGCATTAGGATGATAGTGAGGAGAGGTTGTGTTAGGGTTCTTTGGAGCTTCTTTCAAGGTAACTAGATTGGATCTTAACATATGTGGCAATACTTGAGATATCGTCATGTTAATTATGGTTAATTGTATGACTGGTCTTTCTATCCTTGGTTGGTTGTTTCTTTGCTGATCAGGAGCAGGTTTAGGAATCATAACAACCCCCACCATTGGATGGCGTTCGGCCCTATCTTGATTTCTCTGAGGATAAACAGCAACCAATTCCTTCTTTCTGATTAATGGCTTTCTTACAGCAACAGAGGAAACATCTTTTTGAATCTTTCCATTCTTTATCCCAGCTTCTACCCTTTCTCTGGTCAATATCAATTCAGTAAAACCTGCCGATGAACTCCCAATTAAGTGATTGAAGAAGGGACCAGACAAGGTGCCCAAAAACATGTCTACCAACTCTCGTTTAGATAGGGTAGGTTAAACTCTTCCGACCAAATCCCTCCATTTTTGCGCATAGTCCTTGAAGCCTTCATTTGAAACCATGGCCATACCCTGGAGTTGAGTACGGGTAGGCGTAAGATCAGAATTGTATTGGTATTGTTTGTAAAAGGCTGCAGCAAGATCTTACCAGTTATGGACATTGGCTCTTTCTAACTGATAAAACCAATCGAGTTGAGTTCCAGACAGACTGTTTTGGAAGAAGTGTACCCATAAATCTTTGTCAGCGGTATGGGGTTGGATTTTCCTCACATAGGACCGGAGATGCATTTTAGGGCATGAAACTCCATCATATTTGGCGAACACAGGTGCTTTGAACTTTGGAGGAATGACAATCCCCGACACCAACCCCAATTCCTCAAAGTCCAAGCCAGGAACTTTTTGGATTTCCATTGCATTCAACCGTTCTTCTAGTTCCTTATACTTGTCGTCGGCTGGAGGGTATTGTTCTTCAGACTAGTCTTCTTCTTCCTCTTCCTCTTCTGAATTGGACTGAACAACTGTTTCCTTTCCCTTCCCATCTTGACTGTCTTTCTCACTGGATGTCGTTGCAAAGTCTAAGGCCCTTCTTGTGCCCTTGGAATCTTCTTCCCATGTTCAGAATTCCGGTTATCTTCTTCGTCTTCTTTTTCTTCTCTTCCACCAGTATGGTCTTCAACTCTTCTTGTCCTTTGGTCAGAGTTAAGAACAACTGTTGAAACTGTGCATTTTGAGCTTGAAGGTCTTTCACCGTTTGCTCGAGATCTATCTTACTGAAATAAATAGTAGAGAGATGAGGAGACTTGTTGTAAGAAACATGTTTATGTTATGATGAATGATAAATGAGTATGTAATGATTTCAAGGATTTTAAGATTCAAATTTGTTTTAGACAAAAAGGAAACACACATTATATTAATAGATTAAAGCTCGAGTACATCAATGCCTTCTTGGGCAAAACAAATACAAGAAACTCTAAGATAAAAAGGTAGTTCGCATCCTCTTTGGTGCAATGTAGGCATTCAGAGTCTGCTCCTCATGAAATAGCCTAGTGAGTTCCAAAGCCTTCTTCTCGCTTGCGTAGAATTGGGCTTCGAAAGTATCTCGCTCCCCCTTGAGTTGTACCCAATCCCTTTGTAGGTCTTCAAGAGAGGTGTGCATGTCAGGATGTAGGATAGTGTATGGAACATCTCCTTCCATGACAGGCTCAATGGTTACCGGGAGAATGGAGGGGTAAGGCATCATAAGACTCTGAGCACGAGTTCGTACCCATTTGAGGTAAGGATCAAGAGGGATGGAATTCTTGTTCCCTAATGTCTTGCTATCTGCCTTGTTTAACATCCTCAAAGCTCGGGTAAATCTCTGGCGAAGGCCTTGATCATCGTTGTCATAGTCAAATATCAAACCTTGAATCAACATCTCATGTGGGCCATCCCTTCGGGCATAACCAAACTGTATTAAAGCTAAGCAAGGGTTGTAGGTGATACCTCCCCTAATTCCAAGTAAAGGCACATTAGGAAATTCCCCACAACGGTCGACAATAGTAACATTCTCTATGGATCGGGAGCACCAATGGATGTTTGAATGTTTGGGCGTCATCAACCTTTGCTACCACCTTAATCCTTGCTCATTCTTTAATATAGATTGGGGAAGATGCGAAATAAACCATCTTGCCAAGAGAGGAGTGCAACACATAAGGACACATCTTTTCCTCATTGTGCGAGTGTGAAAAGAGTGTAGGATATCCCCTAGCAATGTAGGCACCGGGTTGCGGGATATAAAGATTTTGACGGCGTTCACATCTATGAGTTGGTCAGGATTTGGAAACAAAACCATCACGTAGATGAGGAGAGCCATAATTTCCTCAAAGGCTTGCAAATCGAAGGAATTCCAACAGTTTTGGGCTTTCTCAAACAAGAACTTTGCTAGGAAACCTTTGACACCACTCCTTGTTTCCCAATGAGTTGTGACATCAGATGAGTGCAAGTGTAGAGCTTGAGCAATCTCTTCTGGCTTTGGGTCTCTTTCCATACCGTTGAAAGGTAGTTGATTGAGAATGGGAATCCTCAAGAGTCGGGAGAATTCTTCCAAAGTAGGCACAAGTTGATAGTTGGGAAATGTGAAGCAATGGTGTAAAGGATCAAAGAATTAAAAGAGCACCTTAATCATGTCCTCATATGTGTTGGAGGTGACCAAGTTGAGTAGGCGACCATGTCTCTCGGTGAATGGAGAGTTTTCTAGAATCCTTGAAGCTAGCTCCTTAAGTTATGGAGGGATCCTTACAAGATTGACTTGAATGGTTTTCCTGCGAAGAGAATCCATATCCTACAAAACAAGAACAAAGATGAATCCAAAAATCCTTGAAATGGTTAGTGAATGTGTATGATGTTATGATGTTCATGATGTTATGTACAAGTATGTATATACTAACAAAGAAAACAAGTTCCTAGGTT
The DNA here is from genome assembly GCA_948472305.1 of Vicia faba. Classification (NCBI taxonomy): domain Eukaryota; kingdom Viridiplantae; phylum Streptophyta; class Magnoliopsida; order Fabales; family Fabaceae; genus Vicia; species Vicia faba. The sequence continues at coordinate 747,407,444 of OX451739.1, forward strand.
TAGGCTTGCATGGAGTCTTATAGGTAAGTACCCTCTTGAAGTTTAGTTGGCTCAACCTATCCTAGTAATAGTAATCGGGTTCTAAGGAGCTCAATATCACTGGTTTGTGTTGTAACCCAAAATTTGCCCTCTCATATTTCTCAAGACATTGCAAGAAAAATCTCCAAGTTGCTCAAGTTGGCTCAAGAGTTGGTCAGTCAAGTCATCTCCTAAGGCAGTCAACCCCAAATTAGGGTTTTGTGTTGCACCAATATCCTTGAATACAAATGACCTCAAGTTCTCCCCAATGTCCTAATATGTCCTCAAGGTCATCCATGTCAAATTTCAAGCCTTGAAGAGGAAGTTTGCTCAGTCAATTGCTCAAAAGGTCCAAAAATCGACTGTGCTAGGGCAAAAGTCAACTGTGACCCAAATACAGTCAAACTTCGAGATTTTTTGCCAACATTTTCATTTTGAAGGTTATTTCATAATTTTATCAAGGGTTTATCATGATTCATCAAGGATTTCTCAAAATTCATCAAGACCCAAAAGTTGCTAAATTAGGGTTTTATAGGAAAAGTCAACTCAACTTTGACCAAACATAACTTTCTCATACTTTATGATAAATGAACCATCAAAAGCTCATTTGGAAAAGGATTCAATTCCCTACAATCCATCTTCATACCCCAAGATCATAAAATTCACTCACAAGAAGTTATAAATTTGGACATTATAGGTCATTTTTGGAAGTCAATAAAAACACCTTTTTTTACAAAGCTTATAACTTGAGCATGGAACATAAAAATGAGATGAGACAAAATGGGTTGGTTATAGGATATCTCAAGCTTTCTAAAAAGTCCCAGAACACCTCCAAAGGTTCAAAATTTAAGAAGTTATGCATTGTTGAAGTTGGGCATTTTTGCAAAATTGCCAAAAGTCAACTATCCCCAAAACTTCAAAATTTGTCAAATGGGCCCATTCTTTTCCACTTGATTTGAGCTTGCATCAGTGTCCACATGTCCTAGCTTCAGCCATGAGCCCATATTTTATTTTTACTATTTAATTTGATTTTTATTGAATTTATTCATTTTAAATCAAAATTAAATCATATAAAATCCAAATATTGATTACTTAAGATATTTTTGGTTGTTTCAGGTCTTAATTATCATCATGATCAACATCAAATTCGTATCTCACCAATTCATGTGAAAAAGATTGAGATTTGGGCAAATTTGGCAAGTGGTAAAGAGTGAATCAAATCACATTACAATGCATTGATTTAGAGAGATTCCATCCATATTTGTTACCCTAACACATTGTATCATACATAAGCAAGAGAGGCACACGAAAATAAAGGTTGAAGGCTACAAGCATAGAGAGAACAAAACTTGAAAAAGTGGTAAAAAAGCTTGAGATCAAAATCGTGCCTAGAGGAGTTTCAGAGGCCAAGAAGCATCCCAATCGATTCCTGGACGTTCACTGAGGCGAAACCAATCCAAAGAAGGCTTCCATACACGCCCAAACATGCTGTAAGCATCACGTTACCTAGCTCTGCATTTGAATTCATAAATCATTGTTCTTGCATCCTATGTACAAATTACTTGCATATTCGTGATCCTCACAATGTTTCTAAGCCTTTTGCATTATCCAATTTTGTTTATGTGACCTATACTGTGAGATGCCATAGCTAGGGTTTCGTGTTTTTTTTTTGTGTTTCTCTTTCAGGAAAAATTGGCTATCAAGAAGGGCATGGTTGTGACCGGGATGATGAGACGAGCATGACCATGCCCTTGAAATCCATTTTTGTGGCTCGTAACAATTTTTGGAGATAGCTTGGCTTATAGCTACGGACTGTTGTCCGTTGGTATAGGTTTGGTTTGTTTTAGCCACGGTCCAACGACAGGGACGATGATGTGTCATTCTCTAATTCGCCCATTCAAACCAAGCGCACTTCTTTTTGCTTTGCTGGCATATTAACTGGTTTTACTTCATTATATTTCTTTTGTATATTATTATCAAATGAACCAAGTGGGCCAGTGGTCAGCGTGTCCAATTCCAAGGCGTTGATAGCTGGAGGTCAGGGGTTCGATCCCTGCCTCAAGCGCTTTGCATTTTCTCCTTGTTTTTCATGTAATCAGGTACAAATCCAGGTTTGCAGCATACCATACGCCTTCACACATCCTACAGCCAGATGGCCAAAGGCCAGATCTAGTGATCCAGGCTGAGAGTCCACCATGGAGTCAAGTCCAAGTGCGCACATGGAATCCTAAAAGTCAAACCAGGCTAGCACAATTGGGCCTTCAACTTGCTATTTAGACACCCTTTTCAGGCCCAAACCTCTTCTCTCTATTTCTTTTATTTAATATTTTTTTTATTGATTTAATTATTTTTATTATTTTCTAACCAATCAAATTTTTTCCTTTATAAAATTAAAACCACAAAAAACATTTTCTTGATCAAATTAAATTTTAGTGTTTTATTTTTTATTAACAAATCTGTTAATTAATTTAGGCTATTAATTAGAAATAACTTTAATATATTTTTGTAAATAATTAAAATTAACTAGACTTAATTAGGTTTTTACTAACATTAATTAATTTTTATTTCTTTCTTAAAATACTAAAAACCCAAAAACAGCTATTTTATTTATTTAATTAATTTAATTAATTTAATTTAGTAATTAATTTAGGTTTAATTTCATTTTCTTTCTTAAAATAAAAACCACAAAAAATCTTTTCTTTAACAAAAAGGGTCAAAACCCTAATCTTGCGCCCGATTAAATTTCCCGCACGCGATTCATTTTCTTTTATCCTATTATGTATCTGATTCCGGTTTGTAATAGTAAATAGGACCTTTATTTATTTTTTATCGCTTTATTTATTTTTAAAAGGGTTTGTCTTTGGCGATGTAAATACCCGACGCCTTGTAATTTAAATTCCGCATTTTATTTCCGCAAATTATAACTGCTAGATGTTTGATAATAGGATGGCATGATAAGACTGAATGTTTTAACCTAAAATCAACTTAGATCACCATTCACATGTACAAAGATAAAATAACTGAAAATAACACACTCGCACATGCACACTCCTAGGGTACACCTCACTTGGTTGCCTTCGTACGCGGTCATTGAGTATAGGTCGTTTTAGAGGTCGTCCTCTTGTCCAAAGATCATAGTCGCCTCGAAACAGTTGCCTCGGATATTGTTGCCTCAAACAAATGATCTAAGACATTAGGGTTACCGCTAAGGCATCCTAACATTGCTTTGGTGACCGTAAGTCCTGCATTCGAATTGACCCTTAAACTCCAACGACGGTGCTACCTACTCATCAATAGTGGGATAACATTGTCTAAAGGAAGATAGCATAGAACGATTCCTTTTTCGAGTAGGTAGATTGTTCTTAAGTACTTTCTCTTTCAAAAAACAAAATCTTTTTCACACTTACACTTTTCAAACAAAGTTTTTAAAAACACTTCATACTCTCTTGAGGATAGAAGCAAGAGTTAAATTGAAGTTTTCAAAAGAAAAACTTTTTCAAACCCACAAGCACAAAGAAAGAAATATTTTGAAAACATTTGAGCAAGTACTTAAGAGCCTGTGGATAACCACGGATAGAAAGGGTGCTGACACCTTCCCTTTCTATAATCTACCCCCCGAACCCGAGAAATATCTCGAAAAAGGAATTTTTCTGTGCTTTTTTCCTTTCCTTGTTGGATAAAATAAAAGTCAGTGGCGAATCTTGCTTACCGCGACATTTTGCAAATACAAACGCAAAAGCAAACCAGCATTCCAAAAAATAGTCAGTTCTTCCCACCGTATCACAGAACTGGCGACTCTGTTGGGGACTATTAATAAGTCGGGTGTACCTTAGGAATAGTTCATAATGTTTTCAATTGCTTGACTTGTATGCTTTATATTTGTGGGCTTGTATCGGAGTTACTATAGATACTAACCCAGATCTGGGGGATACCCTTTAGGTAAGTAGCAATAAACTGTGAGGGAACTGTATGGCATAGACCGATACGGTTGAAGCAGTAGCTACGTTGGTGTGGCACTTTAGTATATACCGATATCCCTTGTGGCGCAACGAGGAGAATATGGGTCTGCTAAGGGGTCATTAAACACCAACTGACCTTAGAACCTTTAAACTGACCAACTTGGCCATAGAACAGTAGCAGTATGCTACACTCATTGAGACTAAACTCTCGCGATGATTCCGACCGCAAGAAAGGTTGCTAAACTGGAATTATGACCGATCGAGGGTAGTCAGTGATATTGAGATCCTCTAGAACCCGGTTACTATTACTAGGACGGGTTGAACCAACTAAACTAAAAGAGGGTAATACCTAAACTCCATGCCAGCCTGAAATTTAAGGGCTATTGTGTGACTTGTGTGCTTTCAAACTTGAACTACTTGCACATTCTTGTTATTTGACAACATGAGTTCCTTGCAGGTTTTGTTTACAGTCCTTATCCAATAATTTGGATTTATCACAGGGTTTACTTACAGCACCTCACACTTTTGCTTAAACACATAGCATATACATCATAACATCACGCCTTAACATTTCCTTAACCATTTCAAGGATCTCAAGGGTTTGTGATGCAGGTTATGGTAAATCAAATGTCTAGCAAGGGGCAAAGGAGATTTATTTTCCTCTAGCCAATGTCGTCTAGAGATCAAAACACGATAACTTGAGTCAGGGGCTATGACCCACTCGATATGGTGAGCTTAACTCTTGAAGAAGGACTCTTGATAACATGAAGTTTCTTCAATCAAAACTGCAAAATTCAAATTCTAACAGTCTCTTGTTTACCCCCGCGAGATCCTTGAAAACATTACATACATATATCATACATATCATTGCATAACAGGTCTCCCGGTACAGGTCTCTCATGTTCTCGCTGTTTATTTCAGTAATGGCTCTCCAACAAGACAACAGAGATCTTCAAATTCGAGAAACTCAGTTCAGAGAAATCTTCCTAAACCTATCTAAGGGGAAGGAAGAGTTGAAAACACTCCTCGTTGGAAACTTGGTCAAGAAAAGTTATTGTACCCCAAAATTTTCCCTCCCATATTCCTCAAGACATGTCAAGAATAATCTTCAAGTTGCTCAAGTTGGCTCAAGGGTTGGACAATCAAATCCTCTCCTAAGGCAATCAATTTAGAATTAGGGTTTTGTGTTGCATCAAGGTCCTTACATCCAAATGGCCTCAAGTTCTCCCCAATGTCTTAATATGTTCTTAAGTCCATCCATGACAAATTTCAAGCCTTGCAGAGAAACTTTGGTCAGTCAATTGCTCAAGAGGCCCAAAAATCGACTGTGTTGGGTCAAAAGTCAACTGTGACCTAAATACAGTCAAACCTCAAGATTTTTTGTCAACATTCTCATTTTTAAGGATAATTCATCATTTGATCAAGGGTTGATCATGATTCATCAAGGATTGCTCAAGATTCATCAAGATTCAAAAGTTGCTAAATTAGGGTTTTGCAGGAAAAGTCAACTCAACTTTGACCAAGAATAACTTTCTCATACTTTATGAGAAATGACCCATACAAATATAATTTTGAATAGGATGCAATTTCCCACAATCCATATTCATACCCCAAGATCAGAAAATGCACTCACAAGAAGTTACAAATTTGGACATTATAGGTCATTTTTGAAAGTCAACAAAAACACCTTTTTTGCCAAAGCTTATAACTTGAGAATGGAAGATAAAAATGAGATGAGACCAAAAGGGTTGATTAGAGGACATCTCAAGGTTTCTAAAAAGTCCAAGAACACCTCCAAAAGTTCAACATTGAAGAAGTTATGCATTGTTGAAGTTGGGCATTTTTCCAAAATTGCCAAAAGTCAACTATCCTCAAAACTCCAATTTTTGACAAAAGGGCCCACTTTTTTCCACTTGATTTAGTCTTGTCATGCCACACACGTGTCCTATGCTTAATTTCATGACCAAACATTTATTTTTCTATTTTATTTCATTTTTATTGATTTAATTCATTATTAATCAATATTAAATCAAATAAAATCCAAAAATTATTGAAAAGGGATCTTTGTGATTTGTACAGCTTGCAAACATCATGTGACACCTAATCAAATTCGTGCCTTGGCTTTTTGTGCAAAAAATCTCAGATTTGGCCATATTTGGAAAGCTTGTTAATGGTGATCAAAGTGCAATCCTAATTCTTCAATACACATGGATATTGGCCCAACTCTTGACGTAAAATCATTCTATTATATTCACACAAGCCACACAAACCTAATTCACGACCTAAGAACTGCTAAAACCGCCTGAGCAAATTGCAAAAATCCTTGGAAAAGTGTGAGATCAAGAACGATATTGGAGGCACTTTCAGACAAAAAGAGGAACGCAGCTCTCTTCCTTGACATCCAGTGGTGCTATAGCAATCAAAATCAGTCTTTTTCATCACCTACATCTCGCTGTAAGTCCTCGCGAGCTGGCCTCTGAACATGGAATCCCAACTTCCAGTTCTTGCACTTTTTCTTCAAAATATTGGCATATTCATGTTTATTATTTGATTTAGAACATTTTTGCATTATTCGATTTCATTATTGGACCCTGTATCATGATGCTCGAACCTAGGGTTCATGTTCTTGTGTTTTAGGCGTTTTCTCTATAGGCAAAATCAAGATGAATGGTGGTTACATGGATGATGAGGAGACAGAGACGACCACGTCCATGTGCTTGGATGGGATTTTTATGGCCTAGGACGAGTTTTTGGAACATCCTACGAAACCTTCTGCGGATAAAAATCCGCAGGTAAATAACCAGTCTTTTTGGGGAAGAAGACGATTATGTGTCTTCCTTTCATTGGCCCATTCAAATCAATTTCGCGCATTTTTTGTTTTCCAGTATATTGCTTGCTTTTTTTATATAATATAATTTGTCCATTACATTAACAATTGGAGCAGCTTGGTTGGGTGGTAAACGCGTTGGCCTGGAAGCATTGGGACCTGGGTTCGAATCCCAGGTCCCCCAAAACATTATTCAATTTTGTTTTCAGGTGTTCCCATGTAGCGCCTAGAATGCAGACCACCATGCGCCTCAATTATCAATATGCCAAGTGGTCTAAGATCCAAATCCAATGGCCAGAATGGGGTCCTCAGCATGGTCTCCAGTCAACAAGCATATGGGAAATTCAGAAAGTCAAACGAGGCTGAATGAAAGTGGGCCAAGAATTTCCAGATTCACCACCAATTTGGGCCCAGCACCCCCCCTGAGTTGGTTCTATTTTTTATTTTCTTTTCATTATTTTTCTCTATTTATATTTTATTATTATTTTAATTAACCAATTAACAAATTAACCCCTTTTTATAAAAAATTCAGAAAACATAAAAAACATTATTTTTATTTATTAAATTCAATTTCATTTATTTCATATTTCTTTTTGTAAATAATCCAATTAATTTAGTTTCTAATTAGGTATAATTTTAACATTTTTTGTAATAAAATAAAATTAATGTAGAATTAGGGTTTTTAATAACTTTTAACCATTTTTTATTTTATTTCCTTAAATAACAAAAAAACCAAAAATATTTTTATTTGAATTAATTAATTCAATTATTAATTTAGACTAATTTCTTTAATTCAAAAAAATAACAAAAAAAATATGCTTTCTTTCATAAAAAGGGTCAAAACCCTAAAACTCTCCGATTCAATTTTTCTCGCGCGTATTATTTTTTAATTCATTATTTCAATATTGTAATTGCTTCGAGGATGTAATAGTTTTAGACTTAGGACCTTTTATCGCTTTTATTTACCTTTTCGCATTTACTTTTCAAGGGTTTGTTTTTGGCGATGTAAATACCCGACGCCTTGTAATAGCTTAGTTTTATTTTCCGCAACCATTAACTGCTAGATGTATGAATAATAGGCTATGCATGACAAGATCTATCTTAACTTAAAATCAACCGTAGCTCACCATAACATGTACAAAGATAACATAACTGAAAATTGACACATTTGCACATGCCACTCCTAGGGTACGCCTCACTTGGTTGCCTCGAACGTGGTCATTGAGTATAGGAAGTTTTAGAGGTCGTCCTCTTGTCCAAAGATCATAAGTTGCCTCGAAACGGTTGCCTCAGATAAAAAATAATCTAAGACATTAGGGTTATCGGTAAGGCGTCCTAACATTTCTTTAGTGACCACATGTCCCTTAATCGAATTGACCCGAAAACTCCAACGACGATGCTACCTACTCCTCAATAGTGGGATGGCACTGTCTAAAGGACATTTGCACAGTTTAATTCCTTTTTGAGTAGGTAGATGTTCTTAAGTACTTGCTCTCTTCCAAACAAAACAAACTTTTCGCACTTACACTTTTCAAACAAAGTTTTCAACAACACTTCATACACTCTTGAGGACAAAAACAAGAGTTAAATCGAAGTTTTCAAACAAAACTCTTTTCAAAACCAACAAACACAAGAAAAGCAAAACTTTTGAAAACACAATGAGCAAGTACTTAAGAGCCCGTGGATAACCATAGATAGAAAGGGTGCTAACACCTTCCCTTTCTATAATGTACCTCCCGAACCCGAGAAACATCTCGAAAAGGAATTTTTCTGTGCTTTTGTCCTTTCCTTATTAAATAAAATAAAAGACGGTGGTGACTCTTGCTTACCGCGACATTTTGCAAAAACAAACGCAAACGCGAACCAGCATTCCAAAACAGTCAGTTCTATTCCCACCGATCACAGAACTGGCGACTCTGCTGGGGATTTACTCTAAATAAGTGAGGTGTACCTTAGGATTAGATCACTTGTGTTTTCAATTGTATGCTTTGTATGCTTTAAATCTTGTGGGTTTGTATCGGAGTTCTATAGATCCTAACCCGGATCTGGGGATACCCTTTAGAAGTAGCAACAAACTATGAGGGAACTGTGCGGGGTATACCGACATGGTTGAAGCAGTAGCTACGTTGATGTGGCACTTTGGTGAGTACCGGTAACCCTTGAGTCAAGTCAAGGAGAGTACGAGGCCGCCGCGTGGTGTCGCGAAGCATCAACTGACCTTAGAACCTTACTTGACCATCTTGGCCTTTTTAGGGGTAGTGAGATGACCGACTTTGGTGCAGTCCGAAGTTGGTAGATACTCGATACTACACTCATTGAGGGTTGTTTTCTTGGAATATTTTGGTCTCCAGTTAAGTGGCTAAATCAAAATAATGAACATAGAAAACAATCCAATGATATTGAGCTCCTTAGAACCCGGTTACTATTTATAGGACAGGTTTTGAGCCAACTAACTTTAAAAGGGTACTTACCTGCGAACCCCATGCAAGCCTAAACCTAAGGACTTGTTTGCTTTGTGTGAATATGACTGTCTGTATATACACTTGCTTACTTTTGCATACATGTACATAACATCATAAAGCATCATATGCATTTGCTAACCATTTCAAGGGTTTGGATCTTCATCTTTGTTCTTGTTTTGTAGGACATGGAGTCTCTCCGCAGGAAAACAATTCAAGTCAACCTTGTAAGGATCCCTCCTCAAATCAAGGAGCTTACATCCAGGATTCCCGAGAACTCTCTCTTCAGTGAAAGACATGGTAGACTCCTCAGCTTGGTTAACACCAACTTTGAAGAAGATATGATAAAAGTTCTCTTCCAGTTCTTTGACCCCCTACACCACTGTTTTACATTCCCTGATTATCAATTGGTGCCTACTTTGGAGGAATTTTCTCAACTTCTGAGAATTCCTATTCTTAGTCAACTACCCTACAACGGTACGGAAAAGGAACCAAAATTGAAGAGGTTGCTCGAGCATTACGTTTGCAACCATCTGACATCAATGGGCATTGGGAAATCAGAAGTGGTATCAAGGGATTCTTGGCGAAGTTTCTATTTGAGAAGGCACAAGAATGTTGGAATTCTCTTGACCTACAAGCCTTTGAAGAGATTGTGGCACTCCTTATCTATGGGTTGGTGTTGTTCCCAAATCCTGATCAACTTATAGATGAGAATGCTGTCAAGATTTTCATGTCCAGGAATCCCATACCTACATTGCTTGGGGACATCCTCCACTCATTTTACACACGAACAATGAGAAAAAGAGGTGTTCTTATATGCTGTACTCCTCTCCTGGAAAGGTGGTTTATTTCTCACCTTCCACAATCAGTTTTGAAGAATGAGCAGGGTTTAAGGTGGTCACAACGATTGATGACCCTCACACATTCTGATATACATTGGTGTTCTCGGTCCAGATAAAATGTCACTATCATTGATCGTTGCGGAGAATTTCCTAATGTTCCTTTACTTGGAATTAGGGGAGGCATTACCTACAACCCATGTCTAGCCTTGAGACAATTTGGATATGCTCGGAGGGATGGCCCTCATGACATGCTGATTCCTGACATAGTTTTTGACTTCGACAACGATGCGCATGGACTTCGACAAAGGTTCATTAGAGCTTGGAGGATGCCTAACAAGGTGGATAGTAAGACACTGGGGCACAAGAATTCCATCCCCCTTGAGCCTTACCTCAAGTGGGTACGAACCCGCTCCCAGAATCTTATTATGCCATATCCTCACATTCTCCCCTTGATCAAAGAGCCTGTTATGGAAGGAGAGGTTCCATACACCATTCTACATCCTGACATGCCAACATCATGGGAAGAAATGCAAAAGAGCTGGATCCAACTCAAGGAAGAACGGAATGCTTTTGAAGCCAGCTTACATGCCAGTGAGAAGAAGGTTTTGGAGCTCACCCGTCGACTTCACGAGGAAGAGACCCTCAACACTTACATTGCTCCAAAAAGGATGCGCAATGTCTTTCTACATTAAGTATTTTGTAATATTTCGCCCAAGAGGCACTTATGTACTAAACAAATTTCTTCTTAATATGACGCGTGTTCTTTTTTTTGTCTGCAACGAATTTGAATTTTTGAACCCTTGAATGCATTACATAAATAGCATACCATTCATCATATGCATAGCAGGTACTCTTTTACAGGTCACTTATCGTCTTCGCTGTTTATTTCAGCAATAATCATGTCTACTGAACCTTCCACTGAGCAAGCTATCAAGGCCCTCCAGGCCCAGAATGCCCAGTTTCAAGAGTTGGTTATGAGCCTAGCCAAGGGTCAACAGGACTTGAAGACCCTGATTCTATAAGAGAGGAAGAAGAAGAAGAAGAGGACCGTCCTGTTCAACACCGGACGCAGGTTTGGAAACGGACTGCAAAATGAAGTTGAGCTAACCACCTCATTTGGAGGGAAAGATAGTCCACAAGAAAGGAAGGCTCCTAGCCCTATGGTCTCTGACAACGAGACGGACTATGATGAAGAACAGTATCCTCCTGCTGAGGATAAGTACAAACAGCTGGAAGACCGTTTGAGCACTGTGGAAATATAGAAGGTGCCCGGTCTGGACTTCGGAGATCTGGGTTTATCATCTGGGGTGGTGATTCCCCATAAGTTTAAGGCACCTGCCTTTTCCAAGTATGACAGAGCTTCCTGTCCAAAGTTGCACCTCCGGTCATATGTGAGGAGGATCCAACCTTACACTGCTGATAAGAACTTGTGGATCCATTTCTTCCAAGACAGTCTCTCAGGGACTCAGCTTGAGTGGTTCTATCAGCTGGATGGAGCCAGTATCCGCAGCTGGGAGGATTTGGCTACTGCGTTCTATAGGCAGTATCAGTATAACTCCGACCTCGCTCCTACGCGTACCCAACTCCAGGGTATGTCAATGGGGACGAGTGAAGGATTTAAAGAATATGCTCAAAAATGGAGAGATCTTGTCGGAAGGGTACAACCACCTTTAGCCGATCGTGAACTTGTTGACATGTTTTTGGGTACCCTGTCTGGTCCATTCTTTAACCATTTGATTGGAAGCTCTTCAGTCGGGTTTACAGGCCTTATCTTGACTGGTGAGAGGATTGAAGCAGGTATTAAGGCTGGGAAAATACAGAAGGGTGCCTCATCGAGCACCGAGAAAAAACCGTTTAAGAAAGAGTCTAGTGCGGTCTATAGCTCAAGAAGACAGAATAGATCGGAACACCGCCAAGCTGTCAATGCGGTTGTTATTTCAAAACCTGCTGGTGCTCCTCAGCATCACAACCAACAAAGGGAAGAGAGACCTAGAAGGCAATTCACTCGCCTCAGCATGACTTTGTCTCAGATATTGCCACAGTTGCTGAAGACCAATTTGGTGACTCTAAGGGAAGCCCCAAAGAATCCAAATACTACATCATCAAAGTATAACCCTAACGCCCGCTGCGCTTATCACTCCGAGAGCCCGGGGTATAATACAGATGATTGTTGGACTTTGATGAATAAGGTCCAAGACTTGATTGATGCAAAAGAGATTGAGTTTGAGGCGCCCGAGAGGCCTAATGTTGTGACTGTTCCCATGCCCAAACATGGAGCAAATGCTGTAGAGGAACACTTGTTTGTAGCCTCTATGGAGGATATTGTTACCCCGCTGATGACCGTCAAGAGGAACCTGTTGCTAGCCGGTTTATTTCCGGGATGTGATGAAGGTTGCCATCTGTGTTCTGTTTCACCTACTGGTTGCCCATCTTTGAAGTCAGGCATCCAAAACCTGATGGATAGCAAGGAGATCCTGTTTGAGAAGATTGTTGTTCCTGCCACCCCTACTGAAGAAGTTTCAATTATTACAATTTTCAACAATTCTCCCAAGGCTCCCTCGAGGAAGCCTGACAGAATTACGCCTGTTCAGAAGATTGCACCCATAATCATCACTGTTCCGGGGCCTATTCCCTATACATCCGACAAAGCTGTCCCTTGGCACTATGGGGCAGATGTTTATGTTCTTGGAGTTAAGCAAGAGTTTGATACTAATACCGGCGTCAGCAACATTACTGGGCCTGCCAAAGTCACCCGCAGCGGTAGACTTTTCTCACCTGATATTGCTCCACCAGCTGCCCGAAGACATGTTATCATTTCACCTGCAAGTGTACCTACTTCCATTCCTGATCAAGTTCCTATTCCTACCCCTGTCGCCGAGTCATATGACGCTCGGGGCAAAGGGATCGCCACTGATATGCCTGCCCAGACGGAGGCACCAAAGACCATCAATGTTGAAGCTTCTAAACAGGAGATGGAAGAGATTCTGAAGATCATTAAGAAGAGTGATTATAATGTAGTTGAGCAGCTGGGGCAAACCCCATCCAAGATTTCTATGTTATCACTGTTATTGTGTTCAGAGGCCCATGCCAAGGCTCTGATTACCTTCCTGAAGACGGACCACGTGCCACAAGAGACATCAGCTGATCAGTTTACCGATTGTGTGGCCAATTTAACTGCTGATAACGGTTTGGGTTTCTCCGACGCTGATCTGACTGCTAAAGGGAAGAACCATAACGATGCCCTGCATGTCTCCATTGAATGCAGGGGAACTACTCTTGCACATGTGTTGGTTGACACAGGATCCTCGTTGAACGTCTTGCCCAAGAAAGCTCTAGACAGGTTGGATTGAGAAGGTTTGGAGCTAAAGCCAAGTAACATTATTGTCCGGGCCTTTGATGGGTCTAAAAGGATGGTTCATGGTGAGGTTGATATTCCAATCAAGGTTGGTTCCCAGGTCTTCAATTCTACATTCTACGTGATGGACATTCGACCATCCTATTCTTGTTTGCTGGGTAGTCCATGGATCCATAAAGCTGGAGCTGTGACTTCAGCACTCCATCAAAAGTTGAAGTACCCGGTCAAAGGGAAGATTGTGACAGTTCAAGGGGAGGAGGAATACATGGTCAACCACCTCAACTCGTTCCGGTACGTGGAGATGGATGGGGAATTCATTGAGACCCCATTCCAACACTTCGAAGAGGTTCCTCAGACACTGGCATCAACTGAGACTGTGAGTGAAGGTTCTCCTATGAAGATGGCTTCCTTAAGGGATGCCCGGGCTGTTATTGAGAAGGGTGAGTGTGAAAACTGGGGCCGACTTCCTGATTTCACTCAGAAGACTAACAAGTTTGGTTTGGGTTTCACTGCAGAAGCTCAGAGGGCTGTTCGTAGTACAAGGATTGGAAGACCTCCTGTGTTCATCAGCAACTCGGGAGTAAATGGCATCGAAGATGACGTGGAGGAATCTGAATACGACAGCTGGATCTACCCTACGACCAACGGTGGACCAAACAACTGGACGACAAAGGACTTCGTCCCTATTACTTTTGTTACTCAGTAATGAACTCTTCTGTTTTGAATTTGTAACAGACAATGTTTTGAAACTTTATGGCCCGGTGTCTTACCCGGGGCACCATGGCTTCATTTGTGAGGGCTTTTGTGTGCCATTTTCATATATCATTAATAAAAGCATTGGACGTTTCTTGCATTTCAAATTTTGCGCTCCTTGTCTTTCTTTATTATATATTGCAAAACAGCTATTTACACACACTCACATATACAGGTCCCAATCCACTCTGGATCTCACTGGTAACGACTCTGCTACTGCCAGTTATGACTTCGAAAATCTGATCAACTTAGCCGAAGACGAAGGTGAAGATGATTGGGAAGTTCCTGGTGAGATTGCAAGACTTCTACTTCAGGAAGAGAGGGCCATTCAGCCACATGAAGAGCCAGTGGAAACGGTAAATCTGGGTACTGAGACAGATAAGAAGGAAGTCAAGATCGATGCAAATCTGGAGCTTAGTGTGAAACACCGGTTGATTCAGATGCTGCATGACTATGTCGATATCTTTGCCTGGTCCTACGAAGATATGCCTAGGTTGGATACTGACATCGTGGTTCATCGCCTGCCTACCAAGGAAGACTGCCCTCCGGTAAAACAGAAGGTCCGCCGTATGTGTCCAGAGATGTCTGAGAAAATCAAGACCGAAGTTATGAAATAGTTTGATACCGGTTTTCTAGCAGTGACTTCTTACCCTCAGTGGGTTGCCAATGTGGTTCCGGCACCGAAGAAAGATGGTAAGGTCCGAATGTGTGTTGACTACAGGGATTTGAACAGGGCGAGCCCTAAGGATGACTTCCCTCTGCCTCACATTGACGTTCTGGTTGACAACACTGCTCATCATAAGGTATTCTCCTTCATGTACGGTTTCTCCGGTTATAATCAGATAAAGATGGCTCCCGAAGACATGGAGAAGACCACTTTTGTTACTCAGTGGGGTACCTTTTGCTATAAGGTCATGCCTTTTGGGTTGAAAAATGCTGGGGCAACATATCAGCGTGCCATGGTTGCTTTGTTTCATGATATGATCCATCATGAGATTTAAGTATACGTCGATGATATGATTGCGAGGTCCCAAACTGAGGAGGAACACCTTGACCATCTACAGAAGCTGTTTGACCGGTTGAAGTTGTACAAGCTGAGATTAAACCCGAACAAGTGCACCTTCGGAGTGAGATCTGGCAAACTACTGGGTTTCGTCGTAAGCGACAAAGGTATTCAAGTAGACCATGCCAAAGTGAAAGCCATACAAGAGATGCCAGCTCCCAAGACAGAGAAAGAAGTCAGAGGCTTTCTAGGACGGTTGAACTACATTGCCCGATTCATCTCGCACCTAACTGCTACTTGCGAACCAATCTTCAAGCTACTGAAGAAAGATCAAGTAGTACATTGGAACGATGAATTTCAGGCCGCTTTCGAAAGAATCAAAGAGTATCTCCAAGAGCCACCCACTCTTATGCCACCGGTTGAAGGGAGACCTCTAATCTTATACTTGACAGTACTTGACAATTCAATGGGGTGTGTGCTGGGTCAGCATGACGAGTCCGGCCGAAAAGAGCATGCTATTTATTACCTTAGCAAAAAGTTTACCGACTGTGAGACCCGATACTCACTGCTCGAGAAAACTTGTTGTGCTTTGGCATAGGCTTCTCGCTGGCTGATACAGTATATGCTGACTCACACTACTCTATTGATTTCAAAAATGGATCCAATCAAGTATATCTTCGAAAAGCCTGCCTTGTCTGGAAGAATAGCAAGAAGGCAGATGATCTTGACTGAGTATGACATCCAGTACACGTCTCAAAAAGCAATCAAGGGAAGCGTATTGGTAGACCATTTAGCACATCAGGCAGTGGATGACTACCAGTCTATGAACTTTGAATTCCCGGACGAGACCGTCATGTTGATAAATGATTGTGAAATACCTGGACCGGATGAAGGACCTGAGGAAGGATCCCGATGGTCTATGCACTTTGATGGAGCTTCAAACGCTTTGGGTAACGGTATTGGTGCTGTGATCATATCTTTTAAGGGCTCTCATACTCCGCTTACCGCCCGACTATGTTTTAACTGCACCAACAACATGCCAGAGTATGAAGCATGCATTATGGGTCTTCGAGCTGCAATTGACCTAAGGATCAAGTTTCTGAGTGTCTTCGGAGATTTCGCTCTCGTGATCAGTCAGATCAAAGGAGAATGGGATACGAAACACCCAAATCTTATTCCTTAAGAGGAGTACGTATTGACGTTGCTTCCCCATTTTGAGGAGATAACCTTTGAACATTTCCCAAGAGAGGACAATCAGTTGGCGGACGCGCTAGCTACGATGTCTTCTATGTTCAAAGTCAAATGGGACAACGAGGCTCCCCGAATCATTATTTGGAAATTGGATGAACCTGCATATTGTTGTGATCTTGAGACCGAAGAGGTAACAGAAAAACCTTGGTATCATGAAGTGAAGAGGTACCTTGAAGCTCAAGAATACCCCGAGGGTGCATCCGTTAATGACAAGAAGTTTCTGAGAAGGTTCGCGGCGAAGTTCTTCATCAGCAATTGCATTCTTTACAAACGTAACCATGATTCAACCTTACTGCGTTGTGTGGATAAGATTGAAGCAGAAAGGATCATGGAAGAGCTGCATGAAGGTACCTTCGGAACGCATTCCAGTGGACATACCATGGCAAAGAAAATCCTTCGGGAAGGATATTACTGGTCCACAATGGAAGCCGACTATTATCAGCATTCTAGGACATGTCACAAGTGCCAGGTCTATGCTGATAAGGTGCACATTCCTCCAGTTCCTTTGAACATCTTGACAGCACCTTGGCCTTTTGCAATGTGGGGCATTGATATGATCGGCGAGATCAGACCTACGACATCCAACGGGCATCGCTTCATCCTGGTAGCGATTGATTACTTTACAAAGTGGGTTGAAGCAGCTTCCTTTGCCACCGTAACCAAGAACGTCGTGGCACGATTCATTCGGCATAACCTGATCTGTCGATACGGTGTACCAGAGAGGATCATTACGGATAATGGTACCAATCTTAACAACAAGATGATCACTGAGCTCTGCGAGCAATTCAAGATACAGCATCATAACTCTTCTCCCTACCGGCCGAAGATGAATGGGGCTGTAGAAGCAGCTAATAAGAACATTAAGAAGATTGTGCAGAAGATGACAGTGACCTACAAAGATTGGCACGAGATGTTACCATTTGCTCTTCATGGGTACCGTACCTCAGCACGAACGTCAACAGGGGAAACATCCTACTCCTTGGTATACGACATGGAGGCAGTCCTACCCATTGAAGTTCAGATACCCTCTCTCCGGATCATGAAGGATGCGGGTTTAAGCGAAGACGACTGGATCCAGACCCGGCTTGACCAACTAAACCTAATCGACGAAAAGAGACTCACTGCTATTTGTCATGGTCAGACCTACCAAAAACGGATGATCAAGGCATTTAACAAGAAAGTCAGACGACAAGAGTATCAAGTCAGGGACCTGGTAATCAAGCGCATTATTCTACCTCAAGGTGATCCTAGGGGCAAATGGACCCCTACGTACGAAGGGCCATTTGTAGTTAAGAACATCTTCTCAGGAGGATCGATGATTCTAACCACTATGGATGGTGACGACCTTCCTCACCCCGTCAATGCAGACATAGTAAAAAGATACTACGCATAATTAAAGACCCACTAGGTTGACTGGCCTAGGAAAAAATAAGGGCTTCCCGGCGAACCAAAAGGGTTCGGGTAAAAATAAGGGATGAAAATAAAAATAAAAATAAAAATAAATAAAAAAAATCTGTACACCCGGCAAGTCGAAAACCTAAAAAGGCGGCTTGGGCAAAAATGGGTATCCCGGTGGACTGAAAACCCGAAAGGGCAGTCCAGGAAAAAGTTAGGGATTAAGGCGTAACACTATGTCTCATTGGATCACCTCGCATCCGGACTTCGGTATCTACTATCAGGCTCAGACGACACCAGTCAATCAGATTCATCTTCAACTAAGCAGCAAAGTGATGAGATGCTTGACGATATAAGGGCAATAGCAGAATTGGAACCCAATGGGACTATTCACATAGCTGTTCGGTTTTCTTTTCACAAATTGTATAAATTCTAGTTGCTCGGCGGCGTTCTCTTACTAGGACGTCAGCCTCTTGTACAAAAACGCCGATTTTCAGGCAAACTTCAAAATCAATACAAGTTCATTTTTCAGACAAATTGCAAATTGTTTTTTCCTTTATCTGTTTGTTTTGCAAAGAACGTCCAATGTTCATTTTTGATATATGCATTTGACATTAATTGCTGCTCATAAATATTTGCATGCGAAACAAAGGACTAATTACGGGTGATATAAGAAGTAGGGGCAATAAGAATTGTCTGAGAGGTCTAGTTGCTCTGTCCACCAAGGTACCAAGGTAGGTTCAGCTGAAGAATATGACCAAGATATCGTCACTACCCACAGAGTAAGACAATAATGGTAGCTCTCCCCACTGAGACTTGCAACCATGAATGAATCAGCAATACTCTCCCCCAAGCAGAGTCAGTCTACCTTCAGTCCCGAAAAGGCTCGGTATTCCCAGAAGGTCTTAATATTCCCCAGCGGAGTATAAAGATATCCCCCGACAAGCGTAGGAGTATCCCTAGAAGTCTTAATATTCCTCGACAGAGTATAAGAATGTTCCCCGACAGAATATAGGAGGCCCCCAGTGGAGCCATTCCCCCAGCGCAGTCTAAAAAAGTTTCCCCAATGGAATTGAATCATTGTCCCCAATAGATTCTGGAAGCTTATCCCCTGCAGAGTACAAATGCATCTCCTCAGCTAAATTCAGAGGTTATCCCCACAAGAGTCTAACTGGGTTATCCTCAGCAAGTTGCAACTGAAAGATCATCCCTAACAAAGTTCTTTCTATCCCCAGCGGAGTTCATCATCAAAATCCCCAACAGAGCTTATCAACGGAATCCCCAGCGGAGTTATCATTAAAATCTCAGCAGAGCATCTCTTCCCCACAGAGTAATTCCCCAACGGAGTTATCTTCTCCTGCAAGTTTATCACCTTCGTTCATCATCCCCAGTGGGGGAAAAGAATTCAACATCATTCTCCAGCAGCTATCCGGGATTTATTTTCCCCAGCTAAAACATCACATTTTCATACATCATGATACATGCATATACGCATCATATCACACAATCTCATTTATGTTGAGAACATCATTGCTCGATCCATATCATGCATTGCATATGACTGACCCTTACCTTTCAGGAAAGATGCAGTTAGATTCTCAAATTATGTCATTGGAGACAAAACCAGTTAAATCAATTCCTAAAGATTTTTCTGAAGCCAGTCAATGGAGACAAAATTAGTTAAAATCGATTCCTAAAGATTTTTATGAGGCAAGCCAGTCAAAGGAGACAAAACCAGTTAAATCGATTCCTAAAGATTTTTCTGAAGCCAGTCAATGGAGACAAAATCAGTTAAAATTGATTCCTAAAGATTTTTCTGAGGCAAGCCAGTCAAAGAAGACAAATCCAGTTAAATCGATTCCTAAAGATTTTTCTAATGCTAACCCGTCAATAGAGACAAACCGTCAATGAAGACAACCCGTCAATGAAGACAACCTGTCAATGAAGACAACCCGTCAATAGAGACAACCCGTCAATAAAGACAACCCGTCAATGAAGACAACCCGTCAATAAAGACAACTCGTCAATGAAGACAACCCGTCAACAAAGACAAAACTACCTACCAACAATCTCCAGGTGGCATCTATAAGCCCATCATCCTATCCATCATCTCTCCAAATGGCATCTGTAAGCCCATTCCCGACATCACAATGCTGATACTACACCATGCGAGTGCAAATTTCTGGGCACTCTAGTGTTCAATTATCTTCCACCTTCGGATCACAAAAGGCTCGAAAGCCAATCCATATCCTCAGGTTTAAGAAAATTGAACAGGTGAAACTGTTGTACCCCAAAATTTTCCCTCCCATATTCCTCAAGACATGTAAAGAATAATCTTCAAGTTGCTCAAGTTGGCTCAAGGGTTGGACAGTCAAATCATCTCCTAAGGCAGTCAATTCAGAATTAGGGTTTTGTGTTGCATCAAGGTCCTTACATCCAAATGGCCTCAAGTTCTCTCCAATGTATTAATATGTTCTGAAGTCCATCCATGACAAATTTCAAGCCTTGCAGAGAAACTTTGGTCAGTCAATTGCTCAAGAGGCCCAAAAATCGACTGTGCTGGGTCAAAAGTCAACTGTGACCTAAATACAGTCAAACCTCAAGATTTTTTGTCAACATTATCATTTTTAAGGATAATTCATCATTTGATCAAGGGTTGATCATGATTCATCAAGGATTTCTCAAGATTCATCAAGATTCAAAAGTTGCTAAATTAGGGTTTTGTAGGAAAAGTCAACTCAACTTTGACCAAGCATAACTTTCTCATACTTTATGAGAAATGACCCATCCAAATCTCATTTTGAAGAGGATGAAATTTCCCACAATCCATATTCATGCCTAAAGATCAGAAAATGCACTCACAAGAAGTTACAAATTTTGACACTATAGGTCATTTTTTAAAGTAAACAAAAACACCTTTTTTTCCAAAGCTTATAACTTGAGAATGGAAGATCAAAATGATATGATACTAAAAGGGTTGATTAGAGGACATCTCAAGGTTTCTAAAAAGTCCAATAACACCTCCAAAAGTTCAAAATTGAAGAAGTTATGCATTGTTGAAGTTGGGTATTTTTCCAAAATTGCCAAAAGTCAACTATCCTCAAAACTCCAATTTTTGACAAAAGGGCCCACTTTTTTCCACTTGATTTAGTCTTTTCATGCCACACACGTGTCCTATGCTTAATTTCATGACCAAACATTTATTTTTCTATTTTATTTCATTTTTATTGATTTAATTCATTATTAATCAATATTAAATCAAATAAAATCCAAAAATTATTGAAAAGGGATCTTTGTGATTTGTACAGCTTACAAACATCATGTGACACCTAATCAAATTCGTGCCTTGGCTTTTTGTGCACAAAATCTCAGATTTGGCCATATTTGGAAAGCTTGTTAATGGTGATCAAAGTGCAATCCTAATTCTTCAATACACATGGATATTGGCCCAACTCTTGACCTAAAATCATTCTATTATATTCACACAAGCCACACAAACCTAATTCACGACCTAAGAACTGCTAAAACGGCCAGAGAAAATTGCAAAAATCCTTGGAAAAGTGTGAGATCAAGAACGATATTGGAGGCACTTTCAGACAAAAAGAGGAACGCAGCTCTCTTCCTTGACATCCAGTGGTGCTATAGCAATCAAAATCAGTCTTTTTCATCACCTACATCTCGCTGTAAGTCCTCGCGAACTGGCCTATGAACATGGAATCCCAACTTCCAGTTCTTGCACTTTTTCTTCAAAATATTGGCATATTCATGTTTATTATTTGATTTAGAACATTTTTGCATTATTCGATTTCATTATTGGACCCTGTATCATGATGCTCGAACCTAGGGTTAATGTTCTTGTGTTTTAGGCGTTTTCTCTATAGGCAAAATCAAGATGAATGGTGGTTACAGGGATGATGAGGAGACAGAGACGATCACGTCCATGTGCTTTGATGGGATTTTTATGGCCTAGGACGAGTTTTTGGAACATCCTACGAAACCTCTTGCGGATAAAAATCCGCAGGTAAATAACCAGTCTTTTTGGGGAAGAAGACGATTATGTGTCTTCCTTTCATTGGCCCATTCAAATCAATTTCCCGCATTTTTTTGTTTTCCAGTATATTGCTTGCTTTTTTTATATAATATAATTTGTCCATTACATTAACAATTGGAGCAACTTGGTTGGGTGGTAAACGCGTTGGCCTGGAAGCATTGGGACCTGGGTTCGAATCCCAGGTCCCCCAAAATATTATTCAATTTTGTTTTCAGGTGTTCCCATGTAGCGCCTAGAATGCAGACCACCATGCGCCTCAATTATCAATATGCCAAGTGGTCTCAGATCCAAATCCAATGGCTAGAATGGGGTCCTCACCATGGTCTTCAGTCAACAAGCATGTGGGAAATTCAGAAAGTCAAACGAGGCTGAATGAAAGTGGGCCAAGAATTTCCAGATTCACCACCAATTTGGGCCCATCACCCCCCCTGAGTTGGTTCTATTTTTTATTTTCTTTTCATTATTTTTCTCTATTTATATTTTATTATTATTATTTTAATTAACCAATTAACAAATTAACCCCCTTTTATAAAAAATTCAGAAAACATAAAAAACATTATTTTTATTTATTAAATTCAATTTCATTTATTTCATATTTCTTTTTGTAAATAATCCAATTAATTTAGTTTCTAATTAGGTATAATTTTAACATTTTTTGTAATAAAATAAAATTAATGTAGAATTAGGGTTTTTAATAACTTTTAACCATTTTTTTATTTTATTTCCTTAAATAACAAAAAAACCAAAAATATTTTTATTTGAATTAATTAATTCAATTATTAATTTAGACTAATTTCTTTAATTCAAAAAAATAACAAAAAAAAATGCTTTCTTTCATAAAAAGGGTCAAAACCCTAAAACTCTTCGATTCAATTTTTCTCGCGCGTATTATTTTTTGATTCATTATTTCAATATTGTAATTGCTTCGAGGATGTAATAGTTTTGGACTTAGGACCTTTTATCGCTTTTATTTACCTTTTCGCATTTACTTTTCAAGGGTTTGTTTTTGGCGATGTAAATACCCGACGCCTTGTAATAGCTTAGTTTTATTTTCCGCAACCATTAACTGCTAGATGGATGAATAATAGGCTATGCATGACAAGATCTATCTTAACTTAAAATCAACCGTAGCTCACCATAACATGTACAAAGATAACATAACTGAAAATTGACACATTTGCACATGCCACTCCTAGGGTACGCCTCACTTGGTTGCCTCGAACATGGTCATTGAGTATAGGAAGTTTTAGAGGTCGTCCTCTTGTCCAAAGATCATAAGTTGCCTCGAAACGGTTGCCTCGGATAAAAAATGATCTAAGACATTAGGGTTATCGGTAAGGCGTCCTAACATTGCTTTAGTGACCACATGTCCCTTAATCAAATTGACCCGAAAACTCCAACGACGGTGCTACCTACTCCTCAATAGTGGGATGGCACTGTCTAAAGGACATTTGCACAGTTTAATTCCTTTTTGAGTAGGTAGATGTTCTTAAGTACTTGCTCTCTTCCAAACAAAACAAACTTTTCGCACTTACACTTTTCAAACAAAGTTTTCAACAACACTTCATACACTCTTGAGGACAGAAACAAGAGTTAAATCGAAGTTTTCAAACAAAACTCTTTTCAAAACCCACAAATACAAGAAAAGCAAAACTTTTGAAAACACAATGAGCAAGTACTTAAGAGCCCGTGGATAACCACGGACAGAAAGGGTGCTAACACCTTCCCTTTCTATAATCTACTTCCGAACCCGAGAAACATCTCGAAAAGGAATTTTTCTGTGCTTTTGTCCTTTCCTTGTTGGATAAAATAAAAGACGGTGGTGACTCTTGCTTACCGCGACATTTTGCAAAAACAAACGCAAACGCGAACCAGCATTCCAAAACAGTCAGTTCTATTCCCACCGATCACAAAAGTCCTGAAGACAATAAGGACGAACGGCTGAAACATCTGCAAGCTGAGGTAGATGCAATGAGAACCCAGATGCTGGGACAGGTGGCTCTTATCTAAGGCCTAACCCGGGAACAATAACAGTTGAGAACCATTATCAACTAGCTTCATCAAGACAGGTACAACAGTATGAAGCAAACAGTCGGGGTCGGAGTCTGAGTCACTGATCAGCTTTCAAGAAAACTAGGTTTAGGTTTGGTGAAGAATGGACCTCTCCAAGTTGCTGCTACCTCACGGGTCCAACAACAACCTCGCTAAAAACAACGGGTTGATCAGAGTAAGCCAAATATGCCCAAGAGGCAATTTACCAAGCTCAACATGTCGCTGTCTCAGGCTTTACAACACCTGTCGAGATTGAATCTGGTGACGTTAAGGGACCCTTCTAAGAATCGCAACATAGCCTCCCCAAGGTACAATCCTGATGCAAGGTGTGCATATCACTCCAACAGCCCGGGGCATGATACTAACATCTGTTGGGCGTTGAGAAACAAAATTCAAGACCTGATTGATGAAGGAGCATTGGAACTCACACAAGACGGTCAGATTGAATTCTTTTGCCATCCCCCCAAGGTTCACCATTTGAAGTGACAAGTACTGAGACGAGAAGACTTTTTGTTCATTAGAATTTTCAATTTGTAATTTTCTTTTGATTGTTCGAACATTTATTCATGTCAAACTTTATTACTTTATAAAATGCATTGCATATGTCTGTTTTGAATCAATCCATTCATATTCACTATATTCAAATTGCTTTCATTTTTTGTGATGATCAACTCTCGATTAAAAAAAAATTTCTAAGCCTTTAGAGGGAGGATGACGAAAATGATATCAAAATCTCTACAGTATGCTTTTGAACAGACCCCACTGACGAGGTACATGCATTGTTTCAAATCCTAAACAGTGGAGTTATAAGGAAGATAATCCCTAGTCAACCCCTTTGAGCCAAAGAAGTTGGAGTTTTTATTTTCACAAATTAAAACCCTTAATTATAACCTGGGGCAGGGTAGTTTTCTCAGTTAATCCAGGTGCACAATGAATGGCATCAAAGAAGTCCTCCCGAAACAAAAGACGGTGATGGTTCCGTATAATCGTAAGGACAGGCAGTCATTATCTCTCAAAAATAAAAGCCCATTAAGTCAAAACCTGTGAAGGAGACTTAAGAAAAAAATTGGGGCATCCCACTGACTGTAATCACAAAAAGAAACAATTAAGGCAAAAGACAGGGATAATAAAATCAAAAAGAAAGAGATCCTACAAACTCTCAACAAAATGACTGCCTGTTCAAAATAAACGGTCAGTATCCGAATCATCACTGGAATATCAAAGTAAAGACTCAAACGGGGTCTAAATGCACAATTAGCTGAGTTTAGGATCGAAGAACATCACGAAGAACAGGTGGGTACAAATACATTTTGAGCCTTTATCCTTTGTTTCTTAAACCATGAACCAGACCACGTTATAACCCTTAAAAGTCCTAGCTGAAGCATGGGTTAGTTCGAAAGCATACTGTTACGAAAGGTATCCTGACTCCTGTAGGGCTTGCTGTAAAATCCTGAGTTGACATCACATTTTACAAAAATTTGCTTGTTTTATTGAAAACTGCATTTTCAAAGAACTTCAAGACAGACATAAGCTTTACATTGTTGAAATAACATCGTTTGCATATGACTATTTGTTCAAACAGCAGAGAAATTCGCAAAATGAATATCTAGTGAGCAAAAACTTTCTCAATAAAAAGGATCACCTCAAGTGGAAAAATACTTCCAACCAAGGGGCATGACATGATCATTGTCCATCATCTGGGGCAGTTAAGTCAAGATTCAATGAATCTCTCAAAGATGCCAAATAGCCAGGGGCAAATCTCCATCTGAATCAATTGGGGCATTGGACATGAATTCCAGCAACGAATCTTGCATGATCAAACATCTTTTGGTAGTATGACAACACAATGCTACAGACAATGACAGCTCCCTACACTCTGAGAGCGTGGACATAGTCAGAAAATACTACGCATGAATAAAGACCCGCTAGGTTGTCTGGCTTAGGCAAAAATAAGGGCTTCCCGGCGAACCAAAAGAGTTCGGGCAAAAATAAGGGATGAAAACAAAAAGAAGATTTGTACACCCGGCAAGTCGAAAACCCGAAAAGGCGGCTTGGGCAAAAAAGGGTATCCCGATGGACTGAAAACCCGAAAGGGCGGTCCAGGCAAAAAATTAGGGATTAGAGCATACGACTATGTCTCGTCATCTCGTCACTTGCCTACCAGAAGAAGACTTGTCATTTTGACTGAAAGATACGAAACACCTCATAGGTGGGGATAATACTCGATCCACAGGGCCTCCACATGCACCTTTTCCCGCAGAAACAGGGGTAAAAAAAAGTCTCGATGCAAGCCATCGTCATATCCTTAACATGCATCTCAGTAACATTCACTCTCCGCAGAGTAAGACAGTAATGACAGCTCTCCCCAGCTGAGACTTGCAATTGTGAATGAATCGGTAATATTCTCCCCTAGCAGAGTTTATCTACCATCAACACTGAAAAGGCTTAATATCCCCAGCAGTCTTAATATTTCCCAGCGGAGAATAAGAATATTCCCCGACAAAGTACAAGATATCCCCAGTAGACTCTGTAAGTTCGTCCCCGGCGGAGTATAAAAATAAATATCCCCAGCCGAGTTCAAAGGAAGATATCCCCAACCGAGTTCAAAGGAAGATTGTCCCCAGCAAAGCTAAAAGGATTATCCCCATTAGAGCCTAAAAGGTTATCCCCAGTGAAGTCGCAACTGAAAGATCATCCCCAGCGGAGTTCTTTCCTTTCACAAACAGGAATTCAATCCCCAACAGGATTCAGTATCACCATCAACGGTAATTCGTCCCCAACGAAATTTATCAGTGGAATCCTCAGCAGAACATCTCTTCCCCACAGATTAATCTCCTCATCAGTTTATTCCCCAACGGAGGTATCCTCTCCTACAGGTTTATTCTCGCAATCATCTTCATTCGCCATCTCCAGCGGAAACGAAGATTCAACTCTTTTCTCCAGCAGCTATCCGGGATTTATTTTCCCCAACTAAAACATTACACTTCCATACATCATGATACATGCATATACGCATCATACAACACAATCTCATTTATTTTGAGAACATCATTACTTGATAAATATCATGCATTGCATACGACTGACCTTGACTTTTCAGGAAGGATGCAGTTAGGTTCTCAGCTATGTCGAAGACCTGACCGGTTCTTAAATCTCAACTGAATTATTCTCAGTTGAATTACAGATAAGGTTCTCAATCTCGATAATTTTCCTCCGTCTTAGTGTGGTCGAGTTCTATAATCTCAACAAAATTATACTCTGTTGAAGACCAGATAGTCCTAGATCTTGATGAAGATGTTTCCCTCAGTCGAAGACCTGACCGGTTCTTAAATCTCAACTGAATTATTCTCGATTGAATTACAAATAAGGTTCTCAATCTCGACAATTTTCCTCCGTCATAGTGTGGACGAGTTCTATAACCTCAACAGAATTATACTCCGTTGAAGACCAGACAGTCCTAGATCTTGATGAAGATGTTTCCCTTAGTCGAAGACCTGACCTATTCTTAATCTCAACTGAATTATTCTCGGTTGAATTACAGATAAGGTTCTCAATCTCGACAATTTTCCTCCGTCGTAGTGTGGACGAGTTCTAAAATCTCAACAGAATTATCCTCCGTTGAAGACCAGACAGTCCTAGATCTTGATGAAAATGTTTCCCTTAGTCAAAGACCTGACCGGTTCTTAATCTCAACTGAATTATTCTCGGTTGAATTACAGATAAGGTTCTCAATCTCGACAATTTTCCTCCGTCATAGTGTGGACGAGTTCTATAATCTCAACAGAATTATACTTCGTTGAAGACCAGACAGTCCTAGATCTTGATGAAGATGTTTCCCTTAGTCGAAGACCTGACCGATTCTTAAATCTCAACTGAATTATTCTCGGTTGAATTACAGATAAGGTTCTCAATCTCGAAAATTTTCCTCCGTCGTAGTGTGGACGAGTTCTATAATCTCAACAGAATTATACTCCGTTAAAGACTAGACAGTCCTAGATCTTGATGAAGATGTATCCCTTAGTCGAAGACCTGACCGGTTCTTAAATCTCAACTAAATTATTCTCGGTTGAATTACAGATAAGGTTCTCAATCTCGACAATTTTCTACCGTCGTAGTGTGGACGAGTTCTATAATCTCAACAAAATTATACTCCGTTGAAGACCAGACAGTCCTAGATCTTGATGAAGATGTTTCCCTTATTCGAAGACCTGACCAGTTCTTAAATCTCAACTGAATTATTCTCGGTTGAATTACATATAAGGTTCTCAATCTCGACAATTTTCTTCCGTCATAGTGTGGACGAGTTCTATAATCTCAACAGAATTATACTCTGTTGAAGACCAGACAGTCCTAGATTTTGATGAAGATGTTTCCCTTAGTCGAAGACCTGACCGGTTCTTAAATCTCAACTAAATTATTCTCAGTTGAATTACAGATAAGGTTCTGAATCTCAACAATTTTCCTCCGTCGTAGTGTGGACGAGTTCTATAAGCTCAACAGAATTATACTCCGTTGAAGACCAGACAGTCCTAGATCTTGATGAAGATGTTTCCCTTAGTCGAAGACCTAACCGGTTCTTAAATCTCAACTGAATTATTCTCGGTTGAATTACAGATAAGGTTCTCAATCTCGACAATTTTCCTCCGTCGTAGTATGGACGAGTTCTATAATCTCAACAGAATTATACTCCATTGAAGACCATACAGTCCTAGATCTTGATGAAGATGTTTCCCTTAGTCGAAGACCTGACCGGTTCTTAATCTCAACTGAATTATTCTCGGTTGAATTACAGATAAGGTTCTCAATCTCGACAATTTTCCTCCGTCATAGTGTGGACGAGTTCTATAATCTCAACAGAATTATACTCCGTTGAAGACCAGACAGTCCTAGATCTTGATGAAGATGTTTCCCTTAGTCGAAGACCTGACTGGTTCTTAATCTCAACTGAATTATTCTCGGTTGAATTACAGATAAGGTTCTCAATCTCGACAATTTTCCTCCGTCATAGTGTGGACGAGTTCTAAAATATCAACAGAATTATCCTCTGTTGAATACCAGACAATCCTAGATCTTGATGAAGATGTTTCCCTTAGTCGATGACCTGACCGATTCTTAATCTCAACTTAATTATTCTCGGTTGAATTACATATAAGGTTCTCAATCTTGACAATTATCCTCCGTCGTAGTGTGGACGAGTTCTAAAATCTCAACAGATTTATCCTCTGTTGAAGACCAGACAGTCCTAGATCTTGATGAAGATGTTTCCTTCAGTCGAAGACCTGACCGGTTCTTAAATCTCAACTGAATTATTCTCGGTTGAATTATAGATAAGGTTCTCAATCTCGACAATTTCATCCGTCGTAGTGTGGACAAGTTCTAAAATCTCAACAAAATTATATCCCGTTGAAGACCAGACAGTCCTAGATCTTGATGAAGATGTTTCCCCCCAGTTGAATTACGGACAAGTTCATAAAACTCAGCAGAGGCATTCTCTCAGTTGAAGCACATGCAAGTTCCTAAATCTCAACAAAAACCAGGCTTCCCCAGCGGAATCTTCCACAACAACGGGTATGCAAGTTCTCGCTAAGAAATCTCGTATGCGATAGACACTCCTTCAGATTGCATCTTTAAGCCCATCCTCCCGCCAGTAATCTCCAAATGGCATCTGTAAGCCCATTCCCGACACCACAAGGCTGATACCACTTCTTGCGAGTGCAAATTTCTGGGCACTCTAGTGTTCAATCATCTTCCACCTTCGGATCACGATAGGCACGAAAGCCAATCTACATCCTCAGGTTTAAGAAGATTGAATAGGGGAAGCTGTTGTACCCTAAAATTTTCCCTCTCATATTTCTCAAGACATTGCAAGAAAAATCTCCAAGTTGCTCAAGTTGGCTCAAGAGTTGGTCAGTCAAGTCATCTCCTAAGGCAGTCAACACCAAATTAGGGTTTTGTGTTGCACCAAGATCCTTGAATAAAAATGACTTCAAGTGCTCCCCAATGTCATAATATGTCCTCAACGTCATCCATGTCAAATTTCAAGCCTTGCAGAGGAAGTTTGCTCAGCCAATTGCTCAAAAGGTCCAAAAATCGACTGTGCTAGGGCAAAAGTCAACTGTGACCCAAATACAGTCAAACTTCAAGATTTTTTGCCAACATTCTCATTTTGAAGGTTATTTCATCATTTGATCAAGGGTTGATCATAATTCATCAAGGATTGCTCAAAATTCATCAAGACCCAAAAGTTGCTAAATTAGAGTTTTGTAGGAAAAGTCAACTCAACTTTGACCAAGCATAACTTTCTCCGACTTTATGCGAAATGACCCATCCAAAGCTCATTTTGAAGAGGATGAAATTCCCTAAAATCCATCTTCATACCCCAAGATCATAAAATTCACTCACAAGAAGTTATAAATTTGGACATTATAGGTCATTTTTGGAAGTCAATAAAAACACCTTTTTTTCTCCAAAGCTTATAACTTGAGCATGGAACATCAAAATGAGATGATACCGAAAGGGTTGGTTAGAGGACATGGCAAGATTTCTAAAAAGTCAAAGAACACCTACAAAAGTTCAAAATTGAAGAAGTTATGCATTGTTGAAGTTGGGCATTTTTGCAAAATTGCCAAAAGTCAACTATCCCCAAAACTTCAAATTTTGTCAAATTGGCCCATTCTTTTCCACTTGATTTGAGCTTGCATCAGTTTCCACGTGTCCTAGCTTCAGCCATGAGCCCATATTTTAATTTTACTATTTAATTTGA
Source organism: Vicia faba (assembly GCA_948472305.1). Lineage (NCBI taxonomy): Eukaryota > Viridiplantae > Streptophyta > Magnoliopsida > Fabales > Fabaceae > Vicia > Vicia faba. The sequence goes on from OX451739.1 coordinate 747,438,172, forward strand.
TTTTTATTGAATTTATTCATTTTAAATCAAAATTAAATCATATAAAATCCAAATATTGACTACTTAAGATCTTTTTGGTTGTTTCAGGTCTTAATTATCATCATGATCAACATCAAATTCGTATCTCACCAATTCATGTGAAAAAGATTGAGATTTGGGCAAATTTGGCAAGTGGTAAAGAGTGAATCAAATCACATTAAAATGCATTGATTTAGAGGGATTCCATCCATATTTGTTACCCTCACACATTGTATCATACATAAGAAAGAGAGGCACACGAAAATAAAGGTTGAAGGCTGTAAGCATAGAGAGAACAAAACTTGAAAAAGTGGTAAAAAAGCTTGAGATCAAAATCGTGCCTAGAGGAGTTTTTAGAGGCCAAGAAGCATCCCAATCGATTCCTGGACGTTCACTGAGGCAAAACCAATCCAAAGCAGGCTTCCATACACGCCCAAACACGCTGTAAGCATCATGTTACCTAGCTCTGCATTTGAATTCATAAATCATTGTTCTTGCATCCTATGTACAATTTACTTGCATATTCGTGATCCTCACAATGTTTCTAAGCCTTTTGCATTATCCAATTTTGTTTATGTGACCTATACTGTGAGATGCCATAGCTAGGGTTTCGTGGTTTTTTTTTGTGTTTCTCTTTCAGGAAAAATTGGCTATCAAGAAGGGCATGGTTGTGACCGGGATGATGAGACGAGCATGACCATGCCCTTGAAATGCATTTTTGTGGCTCGTAGCAATTTTTGGAGATAGCTTGGCTGATAGCTACGGACTGTTGTCCGTTGCTATAGGTTTGGTTTGTTTTAGCCACGGTCCAACGACAGGGACGATGACGTGTCATTCTCCAATTCTCCCGTTCAAACCAAGCGCGCTTCTTTTTGCTTTGCTAGCATATTGACTGGTTTTACTTTATTATATTTCTTTTGTATATTATTATCAAATGAACCAAGTGGCCCAGTGGTCAGCGTGTCCAATTCCAAGGCGTTGATACCTGGAGGTCAGGGGTTCGATCCCTGCCTCCAGCGCTTTGCATTTTCTCTTTGTTTTTCATGTAATCAGGTACAGATCCAGGTTTGCAGCATACCATACGCCTTCACACATCCTACAGCCAGATGGCCAAAGGCCAGATCTGGTGATCTAGGCTGAGAGTCCACCATGGAGTCAAGTCCAAGTGCGCACATGGAATCCTAAAAGTCAAACCAGGCCAGCACAATTGGGCCTTCAGCTTGCTATTTAGACACCCTTTTCAGGCCCAAACCTCTTCTCTCTATTTCTTTTATTTAATATTTGTTTTATTGATTTAATTATTTTTATTATTTTCTAACCAATCAAATTTTTTCCTTTATAAAATTAAAACCACAAAAAACATTTTCTTTATCAAATTAAATTTTAGTGTTTTATTTTTTATTAACAAATCTATTAATTAATTTAGGCTATTAATTAGAAATAACTTTAATGTATTTTTGTAAATAATCAAAATTAACTAGACTTAATTAGGTTTTTACTAACATTAATTAATTTTTATTTCTTTCTTAAAATACTAAACCCAAAAACAACTTTTTTATTTAATTAATTAATTTAGTTAATTTAATTTAGTAATTAATTTAGGTTTAATTTCATTTTCTTTCTTAAAATAAAAACCACAAAAAATCTTTACTTTAACAAAAAGGGTAAAAACCCTAATCTTGTGCCCGATTAAATTTCCCGCACGCAATTCATTTTCTTTTATCCTATTATGTATTTGATTCCGGTTTGTAATAGTAAATAGGACCTTTATTTATTTTTTATCGCTTTATTTATTTTTAAAAGGGTTTGTCTTTGGTGATGTAAATACCCGACGCCTTGTAATTTAAATTCCGCATTTTATTTCCGCAAATTATAACTGCTAGATGTTTGATAATAGGATGGCATGATAAGACTGAATGTTTTAACCTAAAATCAACTTAGATCACCATTCACATGTACAAAGATAAAATAACTGAAAATAACACACTCGCACATGCGCACTCCTAGGGTACACCTCACTTGGTTGCCTTCGTACGCGGTCATTGAGTATAGGTCGTTTTAGAGGTCGTCCTCTTGTCCAAAGATCATAGTCTCCTCGAAACGGTTGCCTCGGATATTGTTGCCTCAAACAAATGATCTAAGACATTAGGGTTACCGCTAAGGCATCCTAACATTGCTTTGGTGACCGTAAGTCCCGCATTCGAATTGACCCTTAAACTCCAACGACGGTGCTACCTACTCATCAATAGTGGGATAGTATTGTATGAAGGAAGATAGCATAGAACGATTCCTTTTTCGAGTAGGTAGATGGTTCTTAAGTACTTGCTCTTTCAAAAAACAAAATCTTTTTCACACTTACACTTTTCAAACAAAGTTTTTAAAAACACTTCATACTCTCTTGAGGACAGAAGCAAGAGTTAAATCGAAGTTTTCAAAAGAAAAACTTTTTCAAACCCACAAGCACAAAGAAAGCAATATTTTGAAAACATTTGAGCAAGTACCTAAGAGCCCGTGGATAACCATGGATAGAAAGAGTGCTAACACCTTCCCTTTCTATAATCTACCCCCCGAACCCGAGAAATATCTCGAAAAAGGAATTTTTCTGTGCTTTTTTCCTTTCCTTGTTGGATAAAATAAAAGTCGGTGGCGACTCTTGCTTACCGCGACATTTTGCGAATACAAACTCAAAATGCAAACCAGCATTCCAAAAAACAGTCAGTTCTTCCCACCGTATCACAGTTTGTTTCCTTGGTCATTGTTTCAGCACAAGCCTCTTTAATGGCGACCGAAATATCCCAAGAAACCAAACCTCAATGAGTGTAGTATCGAGTATCTACCAACTTCAGACTGCACCAAAGCTGGTCATATCACTACATCCTAAAGGCTAAGTTGGTCAAGTAAAGGTTCTAAAATTTCATTAGTGCTTTATGATATCACTCAGTGGCCCCATATTCTCTTCGATTAACTCAAAGGCTACCGGTACCTACAAATATGTCGCACTAACGTAGCTATTGCTTAGACCATATCGGTATACCCCGCACAGTTTCCACAATGTATTGCTACTTACCTATAATGTATCTCAAATCCGGGTAGAGGATTCAAACCCAAACAAAGAACCATAATGTAAAGCATACAAGTCAAACAATGCATGCAAGTAAATGTGATCTAACCCTAAGGTAACCCCACTTTTATAATATTCCCCAACAGATTCTCCAGTTCTATGATACAGTGAGAGAACTGACTTGAAGGTTTTGTGTTTGATCACAAATCTTGAGGTTAGAAAGAGTCACCACCGACTTTTCTTTTATCCAAAAGGAAAGGTGAAAAATCACAGGAAAGACCTTTGAGATTATTTCTTGAGTTCGGGGGGTAGATTATGAAAGGGAAGGTATTAGCACCCTTTTCATCCATGGTTTTCCATGGGCTCTTAGTTACTTTCTAGATCACTTGCTTTTGTTTGAAATTATGCTTTGTGTGGTTTTTGAAAGTATTTTGTAAAGAGGCCATTGTTTAGGAAATCTTTGTAATGATTCTCGTTCGTAAGAATGTATACAAAGATGTTGATCTTTTGAAAATGTTTTCAAGTTTGTAAGATGTTTGAAAGTGTAAGTGTTTATTTTGAAAATAGCAAGGATGTTTGTTTTGAAATGGAGCACGTAATTAGGAGCAATCTGCCTACTCAAATGTCTTTCTTGTTCATTTTCTTTTCCTTTGACATTGTTGTCTTACCATTAATTTGGTAAGCAACCCTATCTTTGGATGTAAACGGGACGGGTGTGGGTCATCGTATAATCATAATTAGAAATGTTGTAAGGTATCTTAGCATTCTTTTGGAGGGACTAAGATCATTTGTAAGGCAACTTAGATAGCGTCATCGAGGGACTTTGATCTTGTATTTTTTTGCTAAGATACCTTACATGTGTAATATGGCCATTTTGTATAAGGCAACCAAGTGGAATAACCCTACGGGTGCTTGTGTGCAAGTGTATTGTTTTCATGCTTGTTTTTGTCTTGAATTAGAATTTTCTAAGTATTGGTTTTAGTCTTTCCATACAAACCCTAATTACTAGCATGTTATGTAAAAGCGATAAATTGAGAAATTAAAAGTTACTACCCTATTACAACATTTGTGGGGAGGGGGTGTACAAATTCATGAATGGGGATTGCAAGAATTTAAACCTAATTAGTCTATTAGAACCATATTGAATTGATACGAATATACAAGGAATTGAATAAATACAAAGTATAAAAATGAATAAATATACAAGGATGCAAAATGTAGAGAAAATGAATTTTATTTAGTTTTCATGAAAAAAAGATTTTGTCCTAACCTAATTAAATAAAGAAAATAGTTAGTTAAGTTTGAATTTATTAAGAAAATATTTTTGAATAAAACCCTAATTCTATTTAGTTGATTAAAAAGAAATAAGTTTAAGAAAAATGTTTTTGGTATTTTTATATTGAAAATATTTATAGCATTATAAATTATTTTTAGTCCTTTTTATATATAAAATAATTTATTTTAAATGGTGTGAAAAATAAATAAATAAAACATAATATTAATTAAGTTTACAAGATTATTTAATAAAATAAACAAAGTATAGTAAATAAAAATATTTTTTATGAGAAAAATAAAATAAAATAAGTCAAAATATAAATATATCATTTTTTGTATTTTATGTTTTTTTGTATTTAGAAAAAAAAAATATTTAAGAAAAGATAAATGAAATAAATAAATAAATAAATAAATTGGGCCAGGGGGTGCCAAGAGTCAATGTGGAGGTCAGCTAACAAACGGAAGAAAAATAAGCCAGGTCCAAAGGGACCAGCGCTTGCCAAACAAAAAAAGTCAGAATTGTAAAAATATGAAGAAAAAAATGAAAAGGGTACCACTGGGGCTCGAACCCAGGTCCCATAGGTTACAGGCGCGCGCTTCTACCACCGGGGTGGCTATACATCCGTTAATACAAATGAAACAATAAATATGTAAGGCAAAATGTGTTCTGAAGACTTCATCTTTAACCTCCAGCCAAACCATCTGTAACTTTCTCATTTCTCATCAAAAATGAAAATTTTAAACATGAAACTTGTAGCAAAGATAAGCAATAATTTTAATGGCCTTAATCTGAACCCTAAAAATTTTAGAAATTTCAGTTTCAAAATTCTCTAAGCTCAAGCAAAATTAATGGAAACTAAGGACATGGTTAGCTTCAGGGCAATGATATCTACATGTTTTATTCACAAATAAACTATTGATGATGCCTGTATGAAGAGTTTCACGTTGAGAAAACTTACCTCAAAACTGGAAATCGTGTTTGGAGTTTGAGATTGTTTCAAGTGATGGTGATGATCAGGTTAGCTTCCTTGAGGTCCTATGAAGCTAATGCAATGGTTTGCTCAAGTTGAGAGTGGCTGAAATGACTTGGAGAAGTCAAGTTGCAGACTCTGTTTTTTTGTTATGGAAGTTATGGTAAATGGTGTTACAGTTCTGGAATAAGGACATGGATGAGTTGTATTTGATGTAAGGAAGCTTTAGAAACTAAAAGGCCAAGAAACGCACGAGGGAAATGGGAGTTTGATGTTCAAGATCAGAAACTGTACAACAATGGAGTTTTTGGGCAATTTCTGATTTGAGAGAGTTTTGGTGTATTTCAGGGTGTTCAAGCTCGTGTCCTAGCTCACAAATAGTGACTCTATTTATAAGCAACAAGTTTGGAGTGCTCTAGTTGATCAGAATTCAAATTTACATGTTTAAGTTAAACATGTGATTTTTTGACAAAACAAGTTTCCATGCCTTGTGTACTTGCTAAGATAGAGTGGTTATACTTTAAACAAGCTTGATTCTGAATTTGTTGATGGAGTGTGATCAGAGGGAACAAGTTAGAGGCTCAATGTGAACTTTATGCAAAAAGCTTGCTTTACAAGAATGGCATTATTAACTTTGTGCCATAAATGGAAATGCAACTTGGACAATAGCTCAATTGCTTGGATCAAAGCCCTAACAGCTGTGTAAACATTTAATTATGAAGTGACAAACAAATTTGAGGCCTGCAAAGTAAATATTATGCAGCCTAGCATGGATTTGGTTCATGTGTTCATCAAAAATGACTTGTAATTCAAGTGACAAAACCCTAACTTTATCTCTTCGATTCTCCCTCCTCAAGAATGATCTCAAGGAGTTCTTGGACATTTTGGAAATATTGCAATATTCTCTACAAACCATCTTTGAATTTATTATGAATATTCCCCTTGGAACTATATGAAAAATTTCCATGAAGTTATGTCAAAATCCTGACCAAATTAGGGCAAAATTTCACACAGTGTTTAGTTTCATGACCACATGTTCATAAAATTATAACTTGAGATCCAAGCATTTTTAGAAGGAGTTGTGTAAATAAAATTTGTAGATTTCATGGAGATCTACAAATTTCATGTTGGAAGTTTATCTTGAATCATCTTGCATCATGGTGAAAATTTGGCTCAAAGTTATGAAAAAACATGAAATTTCCAACAGAAAAATTTCTAAGTTTAGAAATTTTGACTTTTCAAAACGAAATCTTGACTTTTTGATTTCTTGATGAATAAGTTTCATATTTTGACATGTTTTGATGAATTGTGATCTTTGGCACTTGAATTTGACAAAAAAGTCAAAGTTTGACTTTTTAGTGTACAATTGACTTTTGATTAGTTGACTGTAAAATTCATCTGTCAATCCAATGGACTTGCAATGTTTTGAACCATGTAATTAGGTAAAAATGATGCAATTGGACTCTTGAGATCATTCCTTAAACCAATTGACCATTTGCTAGGTCAAAAATCAAAAATTGTCCCTTCTCAGTTAAAACCCTAATTTTGACCATTTTGCCCTTTTGGAGATTTGATCAAATTCTCTGAGGAGTTGTAGTCAAAATTTGATCAAATGACACATATAAGTTTAAAATGTTGGTATGGATGAAAAATTATGAAGTTTGACTGTAAATTGGCCATGGTTGACTTTTTCCCAAATACAACTGATTTTTAGGTCAACTGCTCAATTGATTGAGCAAAAATGTGATTCAAGGCTTGAAACTTGGCATGATTAATCTTGGGGGTCCATAATGATCAATTAAAGTCATATGAGGCATTGAAAGTTCAAATTTCCTTGTGCAAACTCAAACCCTAATTTTGGTCATCAGTGCATAAAGAGGTGTCTTGAGCTGATCAAACCCTAGGGCAGTCTTGAGCCCAAGGAGAACTTGTGAGTAAATTCTTGATAAGTGAGAGAGAAAATTTTGGGGTACAACATCTGGCATCTTAAACTTTGGAGGAAATACCAGGTACTAAACCAAACATAAAGCAGAAGCATCAAAGCTACGAGTGTCTTGCCCTTCTATGGCACTAAGCCTCTTTTCCAGCATGTGGTATCTTTTGGTGTCCTAAACATCCTGTGGCTCTTCAGTATTCATGTCCGGGTTTTCCCCTTGGGGTTTTGGCATTAGGATTTAAAATTAATGATACTCAATAGATTCATGGGATGGAGTATACCCATCTTGGAAAACAGCGTGTTCCTGCAAATCAAGGTTCTTAATTAGAGCTTGTATAGGCTGAGGTCGAGTCTGAGTGTTTTCTTGAAGTGTAATGACGTCCTCAGTTGGGGATTTTTGACCTTCTCCTATTGACATAGCTAATATTATGCTTGCTTCGTGAGCTATTTCGAGTTTGTTTTGAGTATCCGGGAATCACCTTGTTGGATTATGGTTGGAAGTTTTCTGTGAGTGGAAGAGATATGAGCTTTATGCAAATGGATGAACATGAAATTGTATGAAAATGCTGGAGTATGCAAAAATATTTTTTGTCTTTTAGGTACGCAAAAAAAAAGAGTTTCATGGATGTGTAATGCGACGTAGATGTGGTATGAGGGTAGACGTATGGGTACCCTATACAAGTTTAGTGGTAGATATGAAAATGATGATGTCCTACACTGACTCAGAGATTGAGCTAGGTAGGAACTCCTTAAGGAGAAATATAGTAATAGACATAGATGTGATGATATCCTACATTCTCTCAGAGATTTGAGACACGCGGAAATTCCTTAAGGATGAAGATAATAATAGACATAAGGGCCTCCTTTAAGTGGAGTTTCTTTGCAGTTCGAAAATTTTGTCTCTAGGTCATGAAAGGTCTCATCATGAGATTTTGGTTAAGGGTTATACAAAGAGTTATAGGGGTCATTCCAAAGTTATACTTCCCAAGAGGATGTCTCTTGAGAGGTATTTATTTCGTGGAATTCCATCGACTCAAAGCGAAGTCATCACATAAACTCATAGGGCTGATGTATCCCCTTGGCTAATAGACGAACCTTCTTTCAAAGATTTTTTGAAAATATTTTTTTGCAAAGTTTAAATCCCACCACATATATAATAATATGATAAAAAATAACAATAGATAAATAAATTAATAAATAAATAGTTAAATAAACAAATATAAAAATCCAAAAAATAAGAAAAACCCTAAAACCAAAAGACAAGGCCTCTAAACCTAGGGTTGAGTCCCCGGCAGAGTCGCCAGCTGTTACAACTGGTTTTTAAATCAGAGTCGCCACCCTTAATTTTATCCTAAGTAAGGGAGTATAAAGGAATAACCCTAAAAGTTAGAGATTATAAGTTTTTTGGACTCGGTTCTAGACGAAGGGAAGGTGTTAAGCACCCCTCATTTACCTTGTTCACAAGGATACTAGGCTTAGAAGCACAATATTTAATAATAGAGTTTTAATTTTTATTAGGGGAACTCCCCATAATTTTAAGTCATATGCCTACGTATCCTCTTATGAGGAATCAGAGTCTCAATTCGTAGTTCGTAGTTAGTTTGTGTTTTTTTTATGAATTATGAAGATATTTGAATTTCCCGTATACTTAGTCTAGGTGTGTAAATAGCGGAGATATTTAGACAAAGCGTGCATTTAATTAAAATATGCTTCTTAATCCATTTCGAAAATTAGTTGTTGAATTAATTTATTTATGAAAATGTTTGGTGTTGATTAAATGTTTCTTAGGTATTAATTATAAAAAATATCTTATTAAATACATGATTAAAAATAATTTAATGCAAATAAATAAATAAATGTTGGATGAGTTTAGAAAAATATTATTTGATTTTATGATAATAATAATAAAATATGTTAAAGTATAAAATATATTTTGAAATATAAATATAAAATAAAAAAATAGGGGGTGTAAAGTATGTTGGGCCAGTAAAATGGGGAGGTGCATATAGTAGGGTCTTGAATTCATATATTGAATTCAGACCCAATAAGACAAGGCGGTATATTTTGTGTGCGTAAGTAAAACTGGGGGGGCGTGTAAATCAGCAATTAACCATCAAGCTAAGTTAGAGATTACCTTTCGGCGCCTTAAATTTCTTTGTTTCGGTTCCCTTTCTAAGCTCTCTCCCTTTTGATTCGTAGGTGGAAGTTGTCGATGATGATCAAGGCGGCGATTTAATGGCGACGGCGGGGCGACAACTGGATCTAGGGTTTCAGATGTTGAAACCCTAGGCGGCGGTGAACGGGGATTACAGCGGCAAGGATTCTGTGTCCTTCTTCTGTTATGAATTTTCCTCTTTCTAATAATCATCTTCTCTGTAATTCTTTCCTCTCTGATTTTTTTGTTGGTCCTATTCCCAGTTAATCTTAGGTTTTATAGAGTTTTAAGGGATTTACAGATTAGGAAATAGATTAATTTTTCTACGATTTTAATATGATTTTAGTTAGGGCTTATAGATTTAGGAAACAATTTAATATGTCTGTAAAGTTAATACAATTTTTAATTTGTTTCTGTATTAGGAAGGATTTTGTCTGTAAATCGATTATGTTTTGATTAGTATTAATTTGTATCAATTTGTTTATGCTTTTAGTATGATATTGTTTGTAGAACGTTTAATGCACAAATTTGCTTGTTTTTATTATTTGATGATTGGATAAATAGAGTCTGGAATTGGTTTTTGTTCTTAGAATACACGTTATATTCTTTTGAATTTTAACAATAGACGTTTGTGTAATAAAAATGTATTATTTTTTTCTTTAATTCGTACAGTGGGCGTTTTCCTGCAATCTGAATCAATGAGCATTTTTATACTTTGGACCTGGGCCTTGTTTGATTGGGCCATGCGATTTAGTAAAGATCTTTTTCATATCTGACTTTATTAGTCCATGTTTTATAAAACAAAAAGATTTTTTAATTAAGTTTGCAAAAATGACGATTTAATTATAAAAATATTAGTATAATTAATAAAAATAAATAATAGTGATGTTGATGATAATGCTATAATTAAAACAAAACATTTTTTTAAAACAAACCAAAAAAGGTAATCAGACCATATTGTTTATTGGACCTAAAAAAAGACTCGTTTTATGGATCCCCTCTTTTAATACTTGAAATGGATTAAAAACTTAAATGGACCCTTTATGATTTAGAAAGGCCCATGATTCTTAAAAATAGTGTACTCTTATCATAAAAATGCATCCTCTCAAAATGAACGAAACCTTAATGGGTCATTAGATATTGATGATCCATTTTTAGATCAATACACATCTCTTCCATATTTAAAACCTCTGTAGAAATAAAAACAACATAATATGATTTATTTAATTAGAAACCTAAATATAATATAATGGTAGGGAAAATTTGGGGTATGACAACTTCCCCTCTTTAATCACTTTTCGATCGAACAATGTGAGAATACACAGGTCTCACATGTTCTGATCGGGAATTTATCAAATATTAGAAGACCCCAAAATTTGTCCGAAAGATTATAAGGATTCATTGTACAGCGTTTCCATGGGTAGGAAGAGTAGGCATATATGATGATGTATCATCTTAGTAGCATTTTGAAACAAAGTTGATTTGACTTAGATATGAAGATGCATATAACTCGTCAATATCTAAGAGATTGGTAGATTCTTTTGCATATTCACAAGAAATACAAGTTTTGAAAAAAAGTTGACTTACTAATGCTTAGAGACTAATATAGTAAGTGCCAGTTTAATTTGATTTTGTCTATTCATTGCAACCTAGGGGATGAATAAAATAAAGTCTAATAACACATCGCCGCATGGATACTGACGCAATGGATTATGCATATTTATTTCGCATATCCATCACAACCTGGGGGATAAAGAATTGAAAAAGCTTGATAACTACATCGCTACATGGAGCATGATGCAATGAGTTATACCACGAAAAAAGCCTGATAATGACATTGCTGCATGAGACTGATGCAATGGATTATATAGATTTATTTGCATATCTATCGCAACCTAGGGGATAGATAATTGGAAAAATCTTGATAACTACATTGCTGCATAGAGACTTATGCAATAGGCTATATCACAGAAAAGGCTTGATAATTACATTGCTGCATGACGAATGACGCAATGGTTTATGTAGATTTATTCGCATATCTATCGCAACCTAGGGAATAGATAATTGAAAACAGGTTCATAACTATATTGTTACATGGTGTGATACGATGGCAAAATCGACTGTTATACTGGTTTTGCGTTTGTATTTGCAAATATTGCGGTAAGAAATAGTCGCCACCGACTTTTCTTTTATCCAACAAAGAAAAGGGTGAAAAGAATAGAAAAAGACCTTTCGAGAGTTTTCTGAGTAAGGGGGTAGATTATGGAAAGGGAAGGTGTTAACACCCTTTCCATCTGTAGTTATCTACGGGCTCTTAGATGCTTAGCTCATTTTGAAATACCTTGTAATTTGTGTGTTTTTTTGAAAAGTATTGAAATGCCAAATAGCAAGGCAGTTTACTTTATGATAACTCTTGTATCAGTCCTCAAGAGTGTTGATAAAGAGTTTTGAGAATGTTTTTGAAAGAAGTTTTGTGTAAGTGTAAAAATTTGTTTTGAGCATAGCATCTAGGAACTATCTACTTTTACTCGAAAGGGTTGTTCTTTTCCTCTTTTCCTTTAGACAGTGCTATCCTACTGTAGCGGTAGAAATGTTTAAGACTAAGCCATTGGATTGACTAGACTTTATACAAATCAAAATAAAAATCGCCACCGCGCTTTATTATTTCCAAAGGAATGGGAAAAGAGTGAATAACCCAAAAAAAGGGAAAGATTCAAGGTAATGGGGTTGGTTATGCAAAGGGAAGGTATTAGCACCCTAAACATCTACGGTACTCTGTAGGAGCCTCTTTGTAAAATCTGTATATTTTGGCTATAAAAGTGTGTTGTATATAAAATGGATGGTGGAGGTGAGAAAAGAAATATATTTTTATAATTTTTGCACCCACCGCGGTTGCGAACCTTTAGTGCCTACGTACCACCTTTCGTACAATAGGGGATCAGGGTACACGTAGTTCCTCTTTTAAAAGATTTGAAACATAAATGTGTTGGTTAATTTTAAGAGATAAGACATCATCGTCATTGTCTGTGTGGAAAACACACTTACTACCCACAATCATGAGAAAGGAGAATTTGCATCATCTCAAAGTGGAGGATATGGCTTGGATTTTAAAATCAACAATGCCTCACTCAACACCCAAGTGGAAAATGTCTCTCCTTACTACATATTGTAGAAGTATAGTTGTTTGCATCACTACAAGGATTGACAAGAGTCTAATCTTTTTAAGAAAAAGTTTAAGGGTGAAAGCCAAAGTGGCAAAAATGGTTTGAAATGAGATTGGTTGACTTTTAGTCTTCTCATCAAAAAAATGTCATAGTATTATTAAATTGATTGAGGTTTATTTATGAAAATGTTTTGAAAATGCATGGACCTAAGTCCAAGTTTATTATGAAAGTGTTTAAGTTTCAAAACAAGAAGAGTTTTCAAAAGGAGGGAGAAGATTTTTGAAATTAAAGAAGATGGGAGGAGAAGAAGAGACTATCCTAAAGCATAAGGTAAAAGCTAAGGATAAGGACCATCTAACCAACAAGAAGCCAAAAACTTGGCATTATGAGTCAAGATAGAATTCTAATTCTTTGGATTGAAACCAAGCAAGCAAAAATACTAGACCTCTTCAAATGTATTGAGTCTTCACAAAAATTGGGCAGAGTAACAGCTGTATACGGGTGAATTCCAGATTACAAATCAAGGATGCAATCACAAAAAACTTGCACACAAAAACAAACAAACAACCCAATGTCTTGAGTTAAACCTCAAGAGCTCCAGACAAAATAATCAGATAAGATCACAAGGTTTCCAAGACAGACCAAGGTTTCTAATCCTAAGTCTAGAAAAGTCCACTGCTCCATACTGCCAAGGATAGTAACCAAATAGTCCAAGTACCATTAAGAGTTTTTTAAGGTTTATGTTGATTATTAAGTATCTTAAGAAAAGAAAAGAAAAGCTCAAGTGAGCAAAGTAAAAATGACAAGAATAAATAAATGCTCAAATGAGCAAAGATAAAAATGGCATGAAATGTAAAATGCTAAAAAATAAATAGTACATAAAGCATAAAAAGAATAAAGCATAAAATAAACAAGTCAATAATTAGTGGTTAGTTGGATGACCATCTTGAAACTTGCATTTGGAACTCATTAGAGGATTGGTAGAACCAAAGCCTCCATACAACAAGTTGCATTTGCTTTTCGTCAAGTATATCATCCATTTTGGAATTCTCATAAGTATCATTTAATGATCAACGATGTTTAAGTGATCCGCGTTGACCAAAGGTGTTGTAGATCCATTAGAGGATTGGTAGAACCAAAGCCTCCACACAATGAATCTCAAGGTTATTGGATCAAAGAGATCAAATTAACATACTTGGGCTTGCAATCATAAGTTTGGCCCACGAATGATCATTTATTCAAATCGAGACAAAATTTAGCGTTATGTTAAGCAATCGTAAGTGGACTTATATAGAAGTCGCACCTATTTTGAGGCCGGTCAATAGCAATCTATGCACCATTTGTCTTGAGACATGATATAGGGATCATGCTCCAACAACACTTAGTGCAATAAGAAGGGGATGAGATGAAAGGGAATTAGGGTAAAAAGGAAAACCACATTTGAATTAATATTTAATCAAACTATTATTAAAATCATTCATCCATTTTTGTGGAGTTAGACTCAACACCATGGATCCAATGATGTTAACAAAGCCATGATCAAAAAATCAACCCAAGACAACCAAAAAATATTCATAAAATAATAATATATACAATATATACATTAAAGGATTAAAAAAGAAAGTTTAAAATAGAAAATAATGAGAAAAATGTCAATTATGTTCAAATTAATCAAGAAATAAAAAATAAAACCATAGAAAAATCAGAAATGGGTCCAAATATTTTTATAAAAATTTTGGGAATTTTTAAAAGTCAGAAACTATTTTTTAAAATTAAAATAAATGGGTAAAATAGAAAAAAATAGTGAAAAATAGTAAAGTTAGAAACAAAAATAAAATAAAGTCACCAATATTTGTCACAATATCATTGGATCATTCCATAATTTTTTCAGAATTTAAAAATGTGTAAAAGCATTTTTAAACATTTTAAATAAATCAAATAAGTGCAAAATTCATAAAAAAATACCAAAACACAAAATTAAATTGTGAAAAAATAAAAATCAGAAAGAGAATAATCAAAAATATTTTTCATAATTTTTTCAGGATTTTTTTGACTAAAAATTAATTTTCTATGATTTTTTGAAATTTAAAACAATTAAAATATAAAAATCAGAAAAAGAAAATAAAAGAAAAATATGTGGACCATTGGATGAGAGTCAAAACGCGTTAGTAATAAAATCCAAGGGATCCGGCACACTGTGCATATCATGGTGTTTACTGAATAAAGCACTGAATCAAATGTAAAATCAGAAATTCAAAAAATACAAATGGCACGCTTTCATTGGTTAGAAGGTGACACGTTGGTCATCTTTAACCTCCAGCCTCACGAATTGCAGGTCTCTCAAACTGTAAAATCAGAAGCTCAGACCTATGTCATTCGTTTCGTCTCTTCAAGACGAAGATAACCATACTATCGCGCCATTTTTATATAAATTGTAACTCAATCAATTTGAAAAGAAAGTTTTGAAAGGGGATTTGAAAATTCATGGTCAAAACGTGTTTCCAGATAAAAGTAAATGTTGCGAATAGAACCAGGGAAATGATAGCAACACAATGGTACCAAAGTTTTGAAGAATTGATGAAGGAATCTACCTATTGAAGTTGAGTTGCAGAGCTCTGAAACTGGACTTCTATGGAGCAATGTAGGGCACGATTCTTGAATGTAATTGTATGGTTAGGTTCAGGGAAAATCAAGGAAGGTGAATTGATGAAAAAAATGGATTGAAAAAGGCTTAAGAATAGGATTCGAAGTAGCTGAATTCTGAGTTGTGGAGTAAGTTTGGAAGGGTGATTCTGGCTATCTAAGCTTGAGAAAATGAATGGGATAGTACATGTATTAATAGGAGAAGCAAATGGGATCAAAAGGAAGAGTGAATGAGGCGTTTTGGAGGGAATTCGTGCAAACATGATGCACGAGTGAAGTGTGATCCAAACTTCACCAAAACTCATCCAATGCTTGCATTTTGATGCACTAATCCACTTGGGAAAGTTGGCTAATCAGGTTTAGACCCAAAACGCGTGCTAATTTGAGGTTTAGAGGTTGTAACATGAAGTTCAAAATTTGACTTGCAGGGAAACTTCAATTCCAAGTTACCACTTTTAAAACAATGGCATTTCCACCTCAGGGAGTCTTAAGGCATGATTCTTGATGATTTGGAAAGATGAGGTAATAAAATTTGCAATGGAAAAAGAATGGAATCAATTGGAGACTTGAGCTGAAAATTACATGGAGTCAAAGTTGGAGAAAAAGAGTTGACTTTCCATACTTAGAAATATTTCAAATTCTTCTTTAAAAATGACATATAATCTCTTGCTTCCAAACATGGCCTTGCACCTAGAATTTGCTCTTGACCCAAAAAGATGGAATGAAGTATACCTCTTGAATGACATTTTGCAATTTGAACCACTCAAAATATCCAAGAATTGGGAAAGTTATGACTTGTTGAAGTTGGCCAAAAATCATAAAATGACCTATAATCCTTTGCTTTCTTGAGGCAACTTCCATCCATTTTCTTACTTTGCACATAAAAGAAGACATGAAGTACACATCCTTAAGATCATCATGAAAAAAGAATGGGCTCAAGGTGATAAAAATTGACCAAGTTATGACAATTTTAAATTACATATGGAAAATTAGGGATTCAACTGGATGACTTGTAATCTTTCTTCTTCACCAAGTTCCTTCCACATGAAAACTATTTGGAACTTTTGAAATGATTTGTTGGTAACTCTTTGAAGAGAAGAATGTTTTTGGAATCACTCAAAAATAACCAAGTATGAGCAAGATATGCCTCTTTGAAGTCCAAAACCCTAGCCTCTAAATCAAGAGAATGCTTGGTGGAACTTTGCCAAGTTTGAACAAACCTTTTGTGCCAATATTCTTCCTTTGTGAATAGAAATTGTTGAGGATGATGATGAGGACCTATGGCCACCAAAACCAATTTCATATCAACTTCAAAACAACTTCAATGATGAGGTTTGAATCTCTCAAGCTTTTGACTAGGGCATGGAAATAAACTCATGAACCCATGAAGCAACTTGCTAAACCTCATTGCTTTTACCTACATTATTAACAAGTAAGACAAACCAATATTGTATTTGTTAATGAGAGAGAAAAATCAGAGTACAACATCTATGATCATAAAAGCAAACAAATCAAAGTGCTTGATAACTTCTCAAAAAGCAAAGCTAAAGATAGGGAGAAGAACCAAATTCCCTAATGTGATTTTGTGGTGATTGAAACAATGTGGTATGATGAAGGGATCTTAGGGGAAAAATTGGGGTACAACAGTTGCCCTTATTTAAGTTTCTTCTATCCAGAGATACGAAGGTTAAAAATCTTTGTGTCGTCGTGATCGAAGACACTTAAATATAAAACAAAGCCTGTTTTTGGCCCTAAGATGCCATGCAAATGTTTATGCATATGAATGCATATGAACAAAAGAGACACAAAGTAGCATTGGGGAGGCAACACAAAACGCAGAAGCAAAAGAGCAATCCCACCAGGAAAATAAATCACTGGTAAACCACGAGAATAGAATCATAGAGGAGGATAACAAGCATCGATGTTCTTTGAATATATCATACCACCGCCGTTCACTAACGATGAACTATCAATATTCACTGAAGATAGCTAAAAGATAAGAAACACTGACATTCACTGTCGATGTACTACCAACGTTCACTGAAGGTAGAAAGAGAAAATATCAAACCACCGCCGTTCACTGACGATGAACTATCAACGTTCACTGAAGATAGCAAAAGAAAATAAACACTGACGTTCACTGCCGATGTACTACCAATGTTCACTGAAGGTAGAAAGAGAAAATATCATACCACTTCCGTTCACTGATGATGAACTATCAACATTCACTGAAGATAGCAACAAAAAAAAACAAACACCGAAGTTCACTGCCGATGTACTACCAACGTTCACTGAAGGTAGAAAGAGAAAATATTATACCACCGCCGTTCACTGACGATGAACTATCAACGTTCACTGAAGATAGAAAAAAGAAAACAAACACTGACGTTCACTGCCGATTGTTGTACCCCGAAATTTGCCCTCGTGTTTTTCCACAAGAAATCACAACTTCAGGCTTTTCCTGATTTTTTCAGATTGGCTCAAGAATCGGTCAAACAGACTTTTCTCGTCAGTCAGACAAAATTAGGGTTTTCATTGATTTTCATGGCTCTGGAAAAATTCAAACAATTTATTTAGGGTTTGGTTGATTTTGGCTCAACTTTGATCAGGCGAACGCTTCTTTGGCATTTGATCAGGAATTAGGGTTTTTGTGCGCGCATTCTCAGAAAGATTTAAATTCTACAGTGCTTTTCAAGTTATGCTGGAACGTGGATTGAAACATTTGGATTAAGTTCGCATTGTGTAACTAAATCAGTGAAAAGATGCATTTGGATTGGATTTGCAATGTTTGGTTAAAATCAGTAAAAGGAAAATACGTATGGACAATTGCTGTGTTTGACTGTGCTTTGCTTTGGATTTGTGAAACGCCACGTTTATTGGTTGATCGATGCTAAAATCACATTGTTTATTTAATTGTTTATTATTCTGAGTTCAAATGATTGGAATTTATTTTCAATTATTATAATTTAAAGAATTATAAATAATAAAATAAACAATTGAAAAGAGGAAAAGAATTAATTGGATAAAAAAGCTTTTCTTTATTTGTATAATTGTTTTTGTTTACAAATTGTTTACAATAATAATTTTACAGTAATTAAAGACTATCCTAATTTTTTCTAAATCTTCAATTCTTCATCTTCCATCCCTTGCTCCCTCTGCCTCATTGGATTTTATCTGCAAAGAACAAGAAAGAAGAAAAGTCAGAAACAGTTAAACATTAAAGAGACAGACAGATAAAAAAGGGTCATCATTAAAAGCAAATGGTCGGGATTAGTTAGCCCTCTCTGCAAATCACGGGATTTCTCCCGGTTCACAAAGAAGGGTGAAAATGTTTGCAAGTCAAAAATGAATGCACAAAGTCAAAAATTGCACATTTCAAAATTGTCAAAACTGCATAATTTCCAAAAGTCTCAAACAGCATGAGCAAGTACAAAATCCAAACTGAACCATAAAGTTCCAATGTCAAACTAAACAAAAAGCTGTCCAAAAGGGATATGGCAAGATATCAAACAAGTACACAAGGCCATCAATGCTGTCAAGAAGCAGAAAGTATGGAAAAGAAGACATAAAGTGCAGAGGAAACATGTATTGCAAGCAAACAAATTTCAGCTTCATCATTTCCCTAGGCCATTGCTTTTTCAGAGTTTAAAGTACAAACATAAACATATAATATGCTTAAAAACTGTACTGAAGAGAGAGAAAAGAGAGAAAAGAGAATAGGCTTACTGGCTTTGGGCTGGAAGCATAAAGAAATATAAAAGCAAGCTGCTAACACAGTAAAAGGGGGCAGAGTTAAACATAAACAAAAATCACAAACCCAAGGATAACTCAGAGCAAGCAAACGGCCTCCAACTCTTAGTCTCAAACTTAACCTGTCAAACAATAACCACAATTTGTCTAAACCTTTCAAACCTCCAAAACAGCTCATATAGCCACAAACTGTGAAGCCTAATCAATATCCTGTCAAACCTGCTGAAAGCCATATCCAAACAGCATCAAGCCTTACCAAGTTTAAACAAGAAAACCTGCACATCAACGAATACAGGACCTTCAAACCAGATAAAGACCCAGCCAAAGCCTCTAAAGTCCTGCATAAGAACCAGAAGCCATAGCCTAAGCCTAACCAGAAAACCATCCAAGGCCATAACCTATCAAACCACCAACCTGAAACCTGTAAACAGCATAAGCCTAACCTACTACAGACAAACAAGGTCAAAATGAACACCAAACCTGCCTGAGCTTTCAAACCTTACCTGTGTCAAAACCCTTCCAAGAACCAGAAATGACATAAACAAAATACCATAAGCCTAGACTGGTACCAAACCAAAATCCTGCCTATAAACCTCTAACACAAAGCCAGAACCCTGAAACCAAGTTCAAGCCAACAACTCAAAGCCCTCAGACAATCTCATCATTAGGAAAAGGTTCAAATAAATCCCAGGCAACATATCTCATAAGCATACTCAGAATAACCAAAGCATCGAGTTAGGCAACAAAGCCAATCATAAAAAGAAGATAAATGAGTGTACATAGGCGAGGCAACGTAAGGAGGCCCTCAAAGCATTCTCATCACCGGGAAAGCATTTCAAGGCGACAGATCAAGCATAACATATTCAATAGCAGACACAACAATACTCAAGTTTACAAAGTACACTCAGAGCATATCAGATATCAAGCATATTTAGCATACAGTAAGCAACAAGGAGAAGAGAAAAAAAGCAAGCCAGGCAACAAATACAAGGCAAAGAAGGACACAGAGTACCGTGGATAGCTCAGCCCCATTTCCCTTCGCTCTCAGCCGCCATAGCGCCTCCCAATCTTCTCCTTTCCTCGTCCCCAAGGTTAAAGGTAGAATTTTTCTGCTCATTCTGCTCACATTTCATGCAAAAAACATAATAATGATCAGGAATCAAACCATGAGGTTTAAAATCGGACATTTGTGCTAAAGACCTAAAAAATGCAAAGGCGAAATCGTTACCTATTCCACAAATTAGCTTGATCCAACCATGGAGAGGGAAGGAATCAGAGGAAGCACTGGTGGCTAGGCAAGGAGAGATGTTAGCTAGACGCTTGGCCGGAGAAGATGAAGACAAAACCACAAACAGCGCTGTAAACCCTAAGCCCTTCATCCAAATGAAAACAAACATTACAACCCTAAAAAACAAACGTACAAAACCTTTGGGCCCTTGCCTTTCCTAACGCCTAAGCCCATTCATTTTAAACGCACCCCCCTTATCTTTCTTATTTCGTTTATTTTGATTTGGGCTATAAACCCCCTTTCAGCCCATTCCTTTTTACATAAACTATTTCTTTTCCTTTTTATTTATCATTTTTTACTTCCCTTTTTTTATATACAATTTAAACTTTATTTTCGTTTATAAAATGATACTTCTTTTTACAATCAAGAGTATATAAAAATAAGTTTTCTAACTTAAATAATCTATTTTTAGGATTGGTGTTTAATAAACATTTGTACATAATCAATTAAAATACCTTTTTATATACATAAATATTCTTTAATTTAATACATTTTTCTTTTCTTAAAAATACTTTGTACATAAATACATAGTTACATAATTTTTCTTTTAAGATAAATACTTTTCTTTTTTCAAGATATTATCTTTGTACATTAATACTAAAAAAAACATACATAATATAATTTAAAACATTTTTCTTTCTTTTAAGTAAAATACTCTTTTGTACATATTAAACAAGATACCAAAATTAATTAAATCAAATACTTAATAACACACATTTAAATTCACATCTCAAACTTGTAAATAAAATACATGTACACGTACACTTACACAATACATTTTACATTTGATACACATACAATTACTATTCTTATACATTGATATACGTTACATTTACACTTTGGTCGCAATTCGATTTGGTTGTAATTTATTGACACTACATTCCTAAAGTCTCATCCCCATTTGTGAATTTGTACCCCCACTCCCGGATACTATTTGTAATAGAGTAGACTTTAAATTCTTGCAATTTACCGCTTTCAAATTATACCATGGTTAGACCTAGGGTTTGCATGTACATAAAATCGAACGCTAGATAACCTAATACAAGACAAATACATGAAATCAATACACAATCACAGTTGCACCCCCTAGGGTAATCCCACATGTTGCCTTCCAAAATGGGCCATGCTTGCACGTCGAGTTTCTTTGGCAAAACAAATTCAAATGATCATAAGTCCCTCGATGACGCTTTCGAAAGTCGCCTATCAAAATGATCAAGTCCCTTCAAGCAAATTGCCAAAGACACTTGGCACCATTGCATTCATGGTCCATACGATGACCCGCGCCTGTCCCGATCACATCCTAAACGCAAGATTGTCCACCAAATTCAATGGTGGAACAAAATTGTTAAAAGGGGTTGAAAACATAGAGAAAACCTTTGAGTATAATAGGGGTAGACAAAACTCTTAATTACTTGAGATCAACTTGCAAAAACACTTGCCTTCTTTTCAAAAACCACACTTCATACACACTTTCAAAACAAACTCTCAAAAACATTTGAAACATCTTTTCAAAAAGATACACACTTTTGTAAAACACTCAAACACGAGTCAATTACATTGGTTGCCTAAGACAAGGCATCTCTTCAAAAACATTTTCAAAACACACACACACACACACCACAATTTCAAACAATTGAAAATTAAGGCAAGTTGATCTAAGCAAGTAACTAAGAGCCCATGGATAACCATGGATAGAAAGGGTGCTAATACCTTCCCTTTCTATAATCTACTCCCCGAACCCAAGAAAACATCTCAAAGGTTTTTGCTGTGCTTTTTAACCTTTCCTTAGGATAAAATAAAAAGTCGGTGGCGACTCTTGCTCAACCGAACAAGTGCGAATACAAACGCAAACCTCAAGTCAGTTCTCCCACCGTATCACACCGATGTACTACCAACGTTCACTGAAGGTAGAAAGAGAAAATATCATACCATTGCTGTTCACTGACGATGAACTATCAATGTTCACTGAAGATAGCAAAAGAAAAACAAACACCGACGTTCACTGCCGATGTACTACCAACATTCACTGAAGGTAGAAAGAGAAAATATCATACCATTGCCCTTCACTGACGATGAACTATCAACATTCACTGAAGATAGAAAAAAGAAAACAAACACCAACGTTCACTGTTGATGTACTACCAACATTCACTGAAGGTAGAAGGAGAAAATATCATACCACCGCCATTCACTGACGATGAACTATCAACGTTCACTGAAGATAGCAAAAGAAAATATCATAGTTTTCCCAGAATTCTGGTGTTCTGCCCAGGACGGTTCTCATCTTCTTCTTTAACCAAGGAGATTTGCCTGGAAAGGGTAATATGTAATTTGTCTCAAATAAAGAGACTTCCACTTATTGTCATAGGGGAAATGCCACAAGAAATGACTTTCTAAATATAGAAATATGACTTCCCGGAGAAATGCTATAATATTCCCGCTGAGGGGATAAAGTCTCTTTGCGCAAAATAAATGCACAAGCAAAAATTCAAAGTTTTCAGATATCCATAATCCACGACATCGTCATGCAACCACAAATTCAACTTAGAAAGATACCGGAGCAAGACGGCCAAAGCGGATTCATCCTTTGAGAAATAAACTCAAGAGGGAAGACCAAATTCAACAAAACAAAAAGCTCTGCAGTAAAGGTCAGAAACACAATATCCATGAATGATGATTTTAGCAATGTATGATGCATGTACGAATGTACGGGTGCTATTGTGCATATGCTGATAAAAAGGATACATAATCAGTGCAGACAAACGAAACCGCCTCAATTACTAACAACATTGGGCTAAGCCTCAATCAGAAAGATCAATCTAGGAAAGGTGAAAGCGACTGCAGAAACCAAACCTATTGCATTAACTTCACTGAGGGGAACATAATCTGACTGTAGCTTAAATCAAACAGACATCGGGATAGAACACTCTGCTTACGATTTCATCGGAGAAACAGTTTTCCAAAAGCAACATGCCTATTGGAGATTGCAAGATCAACCTTAAATAAAGCAGACTGATGTAGAAATAACCAAACCTCACTGGGGAATTCAAGCCTACCTCCCAAGAGAAAAGAAACCGCAGGTTGAAAATTTTCACCACGAACCCTCATTCCAACAAGAGATGCCCTGGGATAACCCTCCCGGGAGATCAAGAAGTCAACACTAGCGTCGATACTGCAAAAAGAGAAACACCTCAGCACACTAAGGGAATAAAACCTTTTATCATATGAGGGAAGACTTTGCTAGGGAAGCTGGGACGAAAGCTTCTGACCATGCAAACCCAAAATCAAAAGCGAATCAAGACTTGACTGGGGATAATGGGATCACTAACCCGAATACTATACTTTGTACCCACTGATATCGTCTTTAACTATCTGGAAAACACACAAAGATTGCACACGTACCAGCAAAAATACCTGAGAAAACCTTTATGAAGGAAGTAAATCTTCTTAAAGCAACCAGAATTTGTTCATCCCTGGGATCACCATTTTTGTTGTCATTGTTTCATCAAAAATCCCAAAGTAAATTGAATAGTAAAGATCTATTTTTTTTTTAAAGTCAATTTTTATTTTTAATCTCTTTTCTTTAAAAGTTATTATCAGTAATAAATGAAGTCTTTTCAAGCTAAATAAAATTAAGAATACAAAGAATTGGGCAAAAGCTCGAATTTCATTAATAGAATGGTAGTCTGCGAATGGCGAGACTCCATGGATGATTACAAAATTTGGGAAATGGTAATATATAATGGAAAAGATACATTGAGATACAATGACCACTATCCCCCCTAACAACTTTTGAAATCCTGAGCAGCAGTCTCCGCTGAAGTATGGTGAGGATCTGAGAAGATTGTTGCTTTGGTGATCAAGTTTTGTCTGACGTAGTTACTTGCCAAGAAAGTCCCTAACTTTTGCCTAAGCTGCCCTTGCGGGTTTTCAACTTAGCGGGAAATTTATTCTGTTTATGTATCTAATTTTTTCCTAGACCGCCCTTTCGGGTTTTCGGCCTACCGAGACGCTCCTTTTTGCCTAAGCCGCCTGTTGTACCCCAAAATTTGCCCTCCCATATTCTTCAAGAAATTGCCAAGTCAAGCTTCAAAATCTCCCCAAGGGTTGCACAGTGTAAGGGCCTCCTGAACAGTCAAAATTAGGGTTTTGGTCCTGATCAAGAAAATGAAGTTTCCAAGGGTCCAATCAAGTCCCACATGCCTACAAGTATGGTCAAGCATCCTCATACCAAGTTTCAAGACTTTCAGCACAAAATTGCACAGTCAAAAACCCTAATTGCACTACAGTCAACTGTAGGGGCAAAATGGTCATTTGACAGTCAAAAGTTCAAATTTTTGGTCAACATCTCATTTTGAAGCACCAAACATCATTTGATCAATGCTTGATCATGATTCTCAAAGCTTGGCTCAAAAATCATCAAGATGCAAAAGTTTCCTTATTTGGACAGTTGAAAAAGTCAACTGTAAATTGACCAGGGCATAACTTTCACATGGATTATCAGAAAAATTCCATCCAAAGCTCATTTTGAAGAGAAAGACATTTCCTACAACTCATCTTCATACTTCAAGTCCAATAAATGCTCTCATAAAAAGTTATCAATTTCAACATTATAGGTCATTTTCAAAAGTCAACAAAAAGGGACTTTAAGTCAAAGACCATAACTTGAGATTGGTAAATCGAAATGACATGGGACCAAAGACATTGGTTAGAGGACTCAAAGACCTTTCCAATATGTCCAAGAACATGAGCAAAGCTTAAATATTGAGCAAGTTATGCCTTGTGGAAGTTGGGAAAGTTTTGGATATTTTGAAAAGTCAACATTGATTCAAATGACCTAAAATTGCTAATGGGCCCATTTTTCTTCCACAATTCATCATCCCAAGCATGTGCACGACCACTTGGCCCAAAGGGAAGTTTTTATTCATTTTTTATTTATTTATTTGAATTTTTATTAATAATAATTCATTTAAATCAATTAATATATGAAAAATACTTAACCTAACTTATCAAATCTTTTTGTACATGTAATAGGCTCAATGATTCGTGCATGATCAGATTTGGAAGGAATTGAATTGATTGGATATGATTTGTATAAAAATAGCATGAAAAAAGATTGGAAAAAGATCTTGAAAAATCAAATCTCAAAAACCATGAATGCAAAGGATTTGGATTGTTTTTCTTGACCTAATTCATTCTATACTTAAGCCTGATCACAAACCTAATGCAAAAAACCATTGAGCTGCGCAGAAAACCCTTGCACAAACTTGAAATTTTCTTTGAAAACTCAAATTCTGAAAACCTACTTGCAGGTCGATTCAAGCCTCAAAACCTATTCCATTAGCTTGCCAGGGTTGCCAGTAAACGATTCCAATCAAAAACTAAGCCTCATCCTCAAGGAAACGTGAAATCACCATTGAAGTTGGTAAAGAAAATTTCAGAATCGGTTTCTATCATTCATGCATTGTTAACATGTTTCATTGTTATTTTTGTGTTTAGAATAAAGTTTGCAAGCTAATCATACGCTTTGATTGAATTATTATGCACTGTATGCAAAGATGCCATGATTGTGTTTTAGGGTTTACAGGATTTCAAATTAGGGGTTTTAAAACAAGGAACAATTGGGACACCACGATGCCATGAACGTGTTCAGCATGCTTGGACGAAGAATTTGAGACCCTCGCGCCTAATTTATGAGCGTCCTAGAGCTATTCGCTATTTTCCCAAAACCTGCCTAAGGGAACACCATGAAAACCGTTGCCTATGTTTGTTATGTTTCAGGAACAAAGAAGAAGATAATATCGTGGCATTAGATGGTTGGCTGGTTCAAAGTTTCGCGCCCAAACCCACTAATGCTTTTTGTTTTATTTGATATTATTTGTTTATTATGTTACATACAAAGCGCGTGAATTGGTTCAGTGGTAGGTGCAGCTGTTGATAACGTACATGACCTGGGTTCGAGCCCCAAGTCTTCATGCTTTCAATATTATTTTTCGTTCAGTATTCACATGCAGTTTCAATATGGTGGTCCATGATGCACCTTCATAATCAGACGTCCACGCGTCCCAATAAAACAATCAGAAGGCCAAGAACTACGCAATACCATGGATTGTAGTCAACGCGTATACACGCTAGTGCCAAAGTCAACAAGGCCAGGCTTGTTTGGGCTCAAATTCCTGGGCTATACCTCCACATTGGGGACTGACACCCCCCTAGGTTTGCCATTTTAAATATTTTCTTTTGCATTATTTCTATTTTTATTTTAATTATTGTGTTTAATTAATTTATTATTTTCACAAAATATAAAAAACCCATAAAAATCAGAAAAGAGAAAAATAATAAATATTTTTATTTTAGTATTTTTTGTGAATTAATTCATAAATTGATTAGTTTTAAATTA
Source organism: Vicia faba (assembly GCA_948472305.1). Taxonomy (NCBI): domain Eukaryota; kingdom Viridiplantae; phylum Streptophyta; class Magnoliopsida; order Fabales; family Fabaceae; genus Vicia; species Vicia faba. Next base: position 747,464,833 of record OX451739.1, read on the forward strand.
GGTTTTCAATTTTAATTCTTTTAATAAAAATCTAAAAAACATAGAACTAAGGTTCATATTAATTTTTTTTATCCTTTTTATTTTTATTCCATAATAATTAAGTATTAGATATATTTTTATAATTAAATTTGCATGTAAATTAATTAGGGTTAATATTAGGTTTTAATCTTCTTTTCTTAAAAAATTAAAAACAAATAGAATTAGGGTTAGCGTTTAATTTCAATTAATTCTTTTTTCCCATTAAACATAAATACCAAAAAATACCAAAATAATTTCTTTTTTTTTTAATTAATTCCATCTTTAATTTAATTTTGCAAAAAGGGTCCAACGCCCTCGTTTTTAATTCTTATTAATTCGCATATTTATTTTATTTCGTATAATATTTATGTATCTCTCCCAAGGCCATGTAATCTTTATTTCTCGCACTTTTAATTCTTTATTTACTTTATTTATTTATTTTTTGTCAAATCGGGTCCTGGAAATTTTGGCGATGTGGACCCGCGCCTTTTGTAATAGCTTAGAATTTTTAATTTCTCGCAACTTTTAACTGCTAATAAAATGCATGCAAGAATGAATGGCCTAACATAAAAACAAACGCATAGATCACTTTGACATGACAAGACAAAATAACTGAATCTGACACACAAATCACACACCACCCCTAGGGTACGCCTCACTGTTGCCTTGCCTCGAAAGGTGATCGTCGAGTAGAGGATGTCTTAGTAAGTCCTCATGATCCGGGAACCTGGCATGAGGGTAGCTTCTAAGGTGTCTTCCCATTGCTCTGGTGATCACCATATCCCGAACCTCGAATTGACCCGAATACCTCCAACGGTGGTGCTACCTACCTCTCAATGGTGGGATGGCACTACTTTAAAGGACATTTACACAGACAAATTCCTTAGGGTAGGTAGACGACTCTAGATACTTGCTCTAAATTTCAAAATAAATCAAAAATACTTTTCACACTGACACCTTTTCAAAAAGCTTTCGAAAGCAATTTTTCAAACACTCTTGAGGACCGATACAAGAGTCGAACTGGAATTTTCAAAGAAACCTTTTTTAAAACCCACAGTTGAAAAGCAAACAAAACATTTTTGAAAACACATTGAGCAAGTATCTAAGAGCCCATGGATAACCATGGATAGAAAGGGTGCTAACACCTTCCCTTTCTATAATCTACCTCCCAAACCGAGAGCAATCTCTTTAAGGAATTTTTCTGTGCTTTTGTCCTTTCCATTTGGAGAAAATAAAAGACGGTGGCGACTCTTGCTTCCGCGACATTTCTCGAACCAGCGTTAAACAGTCAGTTCCAGATCCACCGATCACAGAACTGGCGACTCTGCTGGGGAGATGAATTTAAAGTGAGGTATACCTTAGGGCTAGTTCATAACTGTGTTTTCAATTGTTTTCCCTGTGTGCTTTAAATTGTGGGTTGCTTGGGAGTTCTATAGATCCTAACCCGGATCTAGGGGATACCTTCTTAGAAAGTAGCAACAAGACTGTGAGGGAACTGTGCGGGGTATACCGACATGGTTGAAACAGTCTGCTACGTTGATGTGGCACTTTGGTGTGTACCGGTAACCCTTGAGTTCAGTCAAGGAGAGTACGGGGCCTCCGCGTGGTGTCGTGAAGCATCAACAGACCTTAGGAACCTTAATTGAACTATCTTGGCCTCTTTAGGGTAGTGAGATAACTGACTTTGGTGCAGTCCGAGGTTGGTTGATACTCGATACTACACCCAATTGAGGGTTTCTTTCCTGGAATATTTCGGTCGCCAGTTCAGTGGCTAAATCGAAACGATGAACAATGAAAGCAATCCCGTGATATTGGGACCCTTAGAACCCGATTACTTCTAATAGGACAGGTTGAGCCCACCAACTTCAAGAGGGTAATACCCAGACCCCATGCTGGCCTAAACTCTAAGGGCTCTCTTGTGTGACTTGTGTGCCTTCGTACTTGACTATTTGCATGCTTGTTATCTGACACATGAACTACTTATAGGTTTTGTTTATAGTCCTTAATTAGGACTCATAACAGGGCTTACTAAATTTCTTGCAGGTTTTGTTTAGTCCCTAATCGGGACTCATGATAGGTTTCACTTGAGTTTTTTTGCAGGTTCAGGTTTAACAGTCCTTAATTGGGACTCATAACAGGGTTACTTACATTACCCCATGCATAGCATAACATCATACTATTGCATACATCCTAATCCATTTCAAGGATCTCAAGGGCTTGTGATGCAGGTCATGATAAATCAAACATCTAGCAAGGGGCAAAGAGGATTTATTTTCCTCTAGCCAAGGCAGTCAGGGGCTATGACCCACTTGATATGGTGAGCTCTGACTCCTGAAGAAGGTTCCCTAACCAAGGTTGTTTAGAAATCAAAACCAGACATGATGACTAAAGTCAGGGGCTATGACCCACTTGATATGGTGAGCCTTTGACCCTGGAAGAAGGACTCTCAACAATCCAAAGTTCCTTCAATCAAGCTACCGGATCCAAATGCTAACAAATTTTCTTGTTTACCCCGCGAGGTCCTTGAAAACATTGCATGCATGTCATACACATCATTACATAACAGGTATCTTTGTTGCAGGTCACTTACCTTTCTCGCTGTTTATTTCAGCAATGGCCTTCCAACCAGATAACCAGGACCTTCTTGCTCAAGAGACTCGGTTTGGGGAAATCCTCCTAAATCTATCCAAGGGACAGGAGGAGCTAAGGACACTTCTCATGGGGACTTTTGTCAAGAACAATGCTGAGGATGAAAGGCTGAAACACCTGCAAGCTGAGATGGATGCATTGAAAGTCCAGATGCTGGGGCAGGCGACTGCCATTCAAAGGTTAGCTCAAAGACAAGACGAGCTCGGGGTTCTCATCAACCAACTGCTTCGGGGTAACCAGCTGGGGCAAACATCTAGGGTTGAAGAGCCAGTCATCATTCAACCACCCTTGAGACAAGCAGACAAGGGAAAAGCTCCTCAGATGGCTTCAGTATCACCAATTCAGTATCAACCTCACCAGCTTCAGCCAGACAAGCCCAAAAGGCAATTCACCAAGCTCAACGTGTCGCTGCCTCAAGCCTTACAACAACTGCTGAGGTTGAATTTGGTAACTCTAAAGGATCCTCCTAAGAATCCCAACAGGACACCTTCAAGGTATGACCCCAACGCTCGCTGCGCTTATCATTCTGACAGCCCGGGGCATGCTACAGAGGATTGTTGGACTTTGAAGAATAAGATCCAGGACCTGATTGAGGAAGGAGCTGTGGAATTCACCCAAGATGGCCAGGCTGAGTGCTTCTACCATCCCTACAGGAGGCACCATTTGAAGTAACAAGCCCTGAGATGAGAAGAATTTTTGTTCATTCGAATGTTCAAGTTGCAATTTTCTTTTGTTCAAACATTTACTCATTGTTAAACATTGTTATTTCATTAATGCATCGCATATGTCTGTTTTGAAGCAATATATTCGTATTCACTAAATGCAAATTATTTTCATATTTTTTCTGATGATCAACTCTCAATAATTCTAAGCCTCTTGAGGGAGGATGACGACAACGATACCGCTATCTTTACAGTATGCTTTTGAACAGACCCCGCTGATGAGGTACAGGCATTGTTTCAATCCCTAAACACTGGAGTTATAAGGATGATAATCCCTCGTCAACCCCTCTGAGCCAAAGAAGTAGGAGTTTTTCTTTTCGAAATTTAAAACCCTTAATCATAACCTGGGGCAGGGTAGTCTCTCAGTTGATCCAAGTGCATAACGAATGGCACCAAAGAGGTCCTTACAAAACAAAGAAAGACAGTGATGGTTCCGAATAATCAATAAGGATAGGCAGTCGTTATATCTCAAAAAATAAAAAACCCATTAAGTCAAAACCCATGAAGGAGACTTACAAAACTGGGACATCCCGCTGACTGTAATTCCAAAAAAGGGGAAACAGTTCAGGCAAAAAAAGAAAGGGATAACAAAAATCAAAAAAGAAAGAGGTCCTACAAACCCTCAGCAAAAAAGGAGATGACTGCCTATTCAAATAAACGTTCAATATCCGAATCATCACTAGTATATCAAAGCAAAGACTGAAACAAGGTCTAACGTATGATCAACTGAGCTTAGGGTTGAAGAACATCACGAAGAACGGGTGGGTACAAATAATTTGAGCCTTTATCCTTTGTTTCTTAAACCGTGAACCAAGCCACGCTACAACCCTTAAAAGTCCTAGCTGAAGCATGGGTTGGTTCGAAAGCATACTGTTACTAAAGGTATCCTGACTCCTTAAGGCCTACGGTAAATACGGAGTTGATATTACGTTTTACAAACATTCACTTGTTTTATGAAAAAGAATGCATTTTTAAAATCTTCAAGACAGACATGAGCTTTGCATTTTTAACATAACTTTGTTTGCATATGACTTTTTGTTTAAACAGCAGGGAAATTCGCACGATGAATACCTAGTGAACAAAAGTACCTCCAATCAAGGGGCAGACTTGACCATGGTCCATCATCTGGGGAAATCCAATCAAGATTCGGAGAATCTCTCAAAGGCCAAATAGCCTGGGGCAAGTCTCCGCCTGAGTCACTTGGGGCATTCCAACAACAAATCTTGCCTGATCAAATACCTTCTGGTGGCATGACAAAACACTGCTAACAGGGGCAACTCCCTACATTCTGAGAGCGTGGACATAGTCGAAAAGATACTACGCAAAATCAAAGACCCACTAGGTTGACATATCTAGGCAAAAATAAGGGCTTCCCGGCGAACCAAAAGGGTTCGGGCAAAAATAAGGGATGAAATGAAAAAATCTGTACACCCGGCAAGTCGAAAACCTGAAAAGGGCGGCTTGGGCAAAAATGGGTATCCCGGTGGACTGAAAACCCGAAACGGCGGTCCAGGAAAAAGTTAGGGATTAAAGCGTACGACTATGTCCTGTCATCTTGTCCCCTGTCTACCAGAAGAAGGGTTGTCCATCAACAACTATCAGCACCTCACAGGTCTTCTTCTCCAACCTCCGAAACAGGGGCAATAAAGAGTTGTCTCAGCAATCTAATTGTTCTGTCCTCCAAGGTATCAAGGTGAGCTCAACTGAAAAACATAACCAGATATCCTAATTCCCCAGAGAGTAAGTCAGCAGCCAGTACACGCTCTCCAAGCTATACTATCAAATCTTAAGGAAGTTGAGTATCCTCCAGCAGATCTCAACATTCCCCAGCAGCATATGTATTCTTAACAAGCATCCCCGGCAGTCTTGGTCTAAAGATTGTTCTCCGGCGGCATACCAACATTCAAAGGAATCACTTTCCCCGCAGTTCAAAACTTCCCCATGAGAGACCAATCTAGTTCCCCAGGAAAGTGGAATCCATCTCCCCCAAGCAGTAAGCTTATCCCCAGTAGATTCTGGAAGCTTATCCTCGCAGAGCACGAACGCGTCGCCCGACTTTATTTAAAGAGTTATTTCCTTAACAGGATATAACTGGGTTATCCTCAGCCAAAAGCCATGGAAAGAGCGTCCCCGACGAAGTTCTCTTACCCCCAGCGAAGTCTATCAATACTCCCAACCCAACAAAAATATCCTCAGCAAGTTATCATCAACACTCAACAAAGTACCTCTCTTCCCACAGAGTAGTGCTCCCCAGCAAGATTGTTAGAGTGCTTTCCTCCCCGCAGAGTTATTCCATTCGCCAAGTTTATTCCCCAAACGGAGTCATCTTCTCCTACCGGTATTCTTGCAGCTATCATCCCCAGCGGAAGCGAAATCTATTCTTCAACATTAGCCCAGGATTGACTTCCCGGCACCCGTCAAGGATTTACTTTCCTAGACGAAAAACACATTCATAAAACATCACATACATCATTATAGCATGCATGTACGCATCATATCATACAAATCTCATTTATGTTGAGAACATCATTGCTTGATCCATATCATGCATTGCATATGACTGACCTTTACCTTTCAGGAAAGATTCAGCTAAATTCTCAATCATATTTCAAGACCTAGACCGGTTCAGTTAATCGACTCCAAAGATTTCTTATCCAGTCCAAGGCCTTCTCTAGTCCATCTAAATCGACCCCAAACAGATTTTTCTGATGAAGACTCGGTAGAAGTTATTCAGGTTTTTCTCAAAACGTCCGCTTTTGAGATTATAATTTCCTATGGTTCTCTCCCCAGCGGTGCGGAGATGATAATTCCATCCCAGGTTTTTCTCAAACGCCCGCTTTTGAGATTATAATTTCCTATGGTTCTCTCCCCAGCGGTGCGGAGATGATAATTCCATCCCAGGTTTTTCTCAAACGCCCGCTTTTGAGATTATAATTTCCTATGGTTCTCTCCCCGACGGTGCGTGAGATGATAATTCCATTCCAGGTTTTTCTCAGACGTCCGCTTTTGAGATTATAATTTCCTATGGTTCTCTCCCCGACGGTGCGTGAGATGATAATTCCATCCCAAGTTTTTCTCAAACGTCCGCTTTTGAGATTATAATTTCCTATGGTTCTCTCCCCAGCGGTGCGGAGATGATAATTCCATCCCAGGTTTTTCTCAAACGCCCGCTTTTGAGATTATAATTTCCTATGGTTCTCTCCCCGACGGTGCGTGAGATGATAATTCCATTCCAGGTTTTTCTCAGACGTCCGCTTTTGAGATTATAATTTCCTATGGTTCTCTCGCCGACGGTGCGTGAGATGATAATTCCATCCCAAGTTTTTCTCAAACGTCCGCTTTTGAGATTATAATTTCCTATGGTTCTCTCCCCAGCGGTGCGGAGATGATAATTCCATCTCAGGTTTTTCTCAAACGTCCGCTTTTGAGATTATAATTGCCTATGGTTCTCTTCCCGATCCTGCGAAGATGGTAATCCCCACCAAGATTTTCTCAACGAGCGTTGTTGAAGTTAAAGTCACCCAAGGTTCTCTCATCATGCTAAGGTAGTAACCATCCCTGGTTCATTCATCATCTTGTGAAGCTCCAGACTCAGCTCCTGTAACCAGTCAGGACACATCTATACCAAGCATCTGAAAATCAGCTCCTGCAACATGTCAGGTACTCATTTTTCTTTTGCAGGTACGCAGGTTCTCGCTAAGGAATCTCTTAGGCGATCAACACCCAAATGGCATCTATAAGCCCATCATCCTATTCACCAATCTCCAAATGGCATCTATAAGCCCATTCCATCACCATCACTGCTGTTATGTGAGCGCAAATTTCTAGGCACTCTAGTGTTCAATCATCTTCTACCCTCGGATTACGAAAGGCACGTCAGCCAATCTGCATCCTCCGGTCTAAGAAGATTGAACAGGGGCAACTGTTGTACCCCAAAATTTTCCCTCCCATATTCTTCAAGAAATTGCCAAGTCAAGCTTCAAAATCTCCCCAAGGGTTGCACAGTGTAAGGGCCTCCTGAACAGTCAAAATTAGGGTTTTGGTCCTGATCAAGAAAATGAAGTTTCCAAGGGTCCAATCAAGTCCCACATGCCTACAAGTATGGTCAAGCATCCTCATACCAAGTTTCAAGACTTTCAGCACAAAATTGCACAGTCAAAAACCCTAATTGCACTACAGTCAACTGTAGGGGCAAAATGGTCATTTGACAGTCAAAAGTTCAAATTTTTGGTCAACATCTCATTTTGAAGCCACAAACATCATTTGATCAATGCTTGATCATGATTCTCAAAGCTTGGCTCAAAAATCATCAAGATGCAAAAGTTTCCTTATTTGGACAGCTGAAAAAGTCAACTGTAAATTGACCAGGGCATAACTTTCACATGGATTATCAGAAAAATTCCATCCAAAGCTCATTTTGAAGAGAAAGACATTTCCTACAACTCATCTTCATACTTCAAGTCCAATAAATGCTCTCATAAAAAGTTATCAATTTCAACATTATAGGTCATTTTCAAAAGTCAACAAAAAGGGACTTTAAGTCAAAGGCCATAACTTGAGATTGGTAAATCAAAATGACATGGGACCAAAGAAATTGGTTAGAGGACTCAAAGACCTTTCCAAAATGTCCAAGAACATGAGCAAATCGTAAAAATTGAGCAAGTTATGCCTTGTGGAAGTTGGGAAAGTTTTGGATATTTTGAAAAGTCAACATTGATTCAAATGACCTAAAATTGCTAATGGGCCCATTTTTCTTTCACAATTCATCATCCCAAGCATGTGCACGACCAATTTGCCCAAAGGGAAGTTTTTATTCATTTTTTATTTATTTATTTGAATTTTTATTAATAATAATTCATTTAAATCAATTAAATATATGAAAAATACTTAACCTAACTTATCAAATCTTTTTGTACATGTAATAGGCTCAATGATTCGTGCATGATCATATTTGGAAGGAATTGAATTGATTGGATATGATTTGTATAAAAATAGCATGAAAAAAGATTGGAAAAAGATCTTGAAAAATCAAATCTCAAAAACCATGAATGCAAAGGATTTGGATTGTTTTTCTTGACCTAATTCATTCTATACTTAAGCCTGATCACAAACCTAATGCAAAAAACCATTGACCTGCGTAGAAAACCCTTGCACAAACTTGAAATTTTCTTTGAAAACTCAAATTCTGAAAACCTACTTGCAGGTCGATTCAAGCCTCAAAACCTATTCCATTAGCTTGCCAGGGTTGCCTGTAAACGATTCCAATCAAAAACTAAGCCTCATCCTCAAGGAAACGTGAAATCACCATTGAAGTTGGTAAAGAAAATTTCAGAATCGGTTTCTATCATTCATGCATTGTTAACATGTTTCATTGTTATTTTTGTGTTTAGAATAAAGTTTGCAAGCTAATCATACGCTTTGATTGAATTATTATGCACTGTATGCAAAGATGCCATGATTGTGTTTTAGGGTTTACAGGATTTCAAATTAGGGGTTTTAAAACAAGGAACAATTGGGACACCACGATGCCATGAACGTGTTCAGCATGCTTGGACGAAGAATTTGAGACCCTCGCGCCTAATTTATGAGCGTCCTAGAGCTATTCGCTATTTTCCCAAAACCTGCCTAAGGGAACACCATGAAAACCGTTGCCTATGTTTGTTATGTTTCAGGAACGAAGAAGAAGATGATATCGTGGCATTAGATGGTTGGCTGGTTCAAAGTTTCGCGCCCAAACCCACTAATGCTTTTTGTTTTATTTGATATTATTTGTTTATTATGTTACATACAAAGCGCATGAATTGGTTCAGTGGTAGGTGCAGCTGTTGATAACGTACATGACCTGGGTTCAAGCCCCAGGTCTTCATGCTTTCAATATTATTTTTTGTTCAGTATTCACATGCAGTTTCAATATGGTGGTCCATGATGCACCTTCATAATCAGACGTCCACGCGTCCCAATAAAACAATCAGAAGGCCAAGAACTGCGCAATACCATGGATTGTAGTCAACGCGTATACACGCTAGTGCCAAAGTCAACAAGGCCAGGCTTGTTTGGGCTCAAATTCCTGGGCTATACCTCCACATTGGGGACTGATACCCCCCTAGGTTTGCCATTTTAAATATTTTCTTTTGCATTATTTCTATTTTTATTTTAATTATTGTGTTTAATTAATTTATTATTTTTACAAAATATAAAAAACCCATAAAAATCAGAAAAGAGAAAAATAATAAATATTTTTATTTTAGTATTTTTTGTGAATTAATTCATAAATTGATTAGTTTTAAATTAGGTTTTCAATTTTAATTCTTTTAATAAAAATCTAAAAAACATAGAACTAAGGTTCATATTAATTTTTTTTTATCCTTTTTATTTTTATTCCATAATAATTAAGTATTAGATATATTTTTATAATTAAATTTGCATGTAAATTAATTAGGGTTAATATTAGGTTTTAATCTTCTTTCCTTAAAAAATTAAAAACAAATAGAATTAGGGTTAGCGTTTAATTTCAATTAATTCTTTTTTCCCATTAAACATAAATACCAAAAAATACCAAAATAATTTCTTTTTTTTTAAAATTAATTCCATCTTTAATTTAATTTTGCAAAAAGGGTCCAACGCCCTCGTTTTTAATTCTTATTAATTCGCATATTTATTTTATTTCGTATAATATTTATGTATCTCTCCCAAGGCCATGTAATCTTTATTTCTCGCACTTTTAATTCTTTATTTACTTTATTTATTTATTTTTTGTCAAATCGGGTCCTGGAAATTTTGGCGATGTGGACCCGCGCCTTTTGTAATAGCTTAGAATTTTTAATTTCTCGCAACTTTTAACTGCTAATAAAATGCATGCAAGAATGAATGGCCTAACATAAAAACAAACGCATAGATCACTTTGACATGACAAGACAAAATAACTGAATCTGACACACAAATCACACACCACCCCTAGGGTACGCCTCACTGTTGCCTTGCCTCGAAAGGTGATCGTCGAGTAGAGGATGTCTTAGTAAGTCCTCATGATCCGGGAACCTGGCATGAGGGTAGCTTCTAAGGTGTCTTCCCATTGCTCTGGTGATCACCATGTCCCGAACCTCGAATTGACCCGAATACCTCCAACGGTGGTGCTACCTACCTCTCAATGGTGGGATGGCACTACTTTAAAGGACATTTACACAGACAAATTCCTTAGGGTAGGTAGACGACTCTAGATACTTGCTCTAAATTTCAAAACAAATCAAAAATACTTTTCACACTGACACCTTTTCAAAAAGCTTTCGAAAGCAATTTTTCAAACACTCTTGAGGACCGATACAAGAGTCGAACTGGAATTTTCAAAGAAACCTTTTTTAAAACCCACAGTTGAAAAGCAAACAAAACATTTTTGAAAACACATTGAGCAAGTATCTAAGAGCCCATGGATAACCATGGATAGAAAGGGTGCTAACACCTTCCCTTTCTATAATCTACCTCCCGAACCGAGAGCAATCTCTTTAAGGAATTTTTCTGTGCTTTTGTCCTTTCCATTTGGAGAAAATAAAAGACGGTGGCGACTCTTGCTTCCGTGACATTTCGCGAACCAGCGTTAAACAGTCAGTTCCAGATCCACCGATCACACCGCCCTTTCAGGTTTTCAACTTAGCAAGTTGTTCTTTTATTTCTTTAGGCGAAGTATTTCTTGACTGCGTCAGCATTCATGGGACGTGGGAACTCCTCGCCATCCATAGTTTCAAGAATTAATGCATCACCAGAGAAGGCTTTCTTGACAACATACGGGCCTTCAAAATTGGGAGTCCACTTGCGCCTAGAATCAGCGTTGAAAGACATGATCTTTCTGAGCATGAGGTCACCTTCTCTGAATTCACGAGGTTTGACCTTTTTATCAAATTCCTTCTTCATTCTTTTCTGATACAACTGCTCATGACACAAAGCTGTCATTCTCTTCTTTTCAATCAAATCCAATTGGTCAAACCTGTTCTGAGCCCATTCAACCTCTGTCAATTTGGCTTCCACTATCACACGCAGCGAGGGAATCTCTACCTCGATAGGGAGTACAACTTCTATTCCATACACTAGGGAAAACAGGGTCGCTCTTGTTGAAGTGCGAACAGATGTTCGATATCCATGCAGAGAAAAAGGGAGAATTTCATGCCAATCCTTATAAGTGACAACCATTTTCTGGATAATTCTCTTGATATTCTTATTAGTAGCTTCAACAGCCCCATTCATCTTTGGCCTGTATGGAGATGAATTATGATGGACAATCTTGAATTCTTCATACAATTCCGTCATCATCTTGTTGTTCAAATTTGAGCCATTGTCAGTGATGATTCTGCTTGGCACACCGTATCGGCATATAAGATTGCTTTTGATGAAATGCACAACCACCTGTTTGGTAACATTGGCATATGAAGCAGCCTCTACCCATTTGGTAAAGTAGTCAATTGCTACCAAGATGAAACGGTGTCCATTCGAAGCTTTGGGTTCTATCATCCCGATCATGTCAATACCCTCACATAGAGAAATGCCATGGGGAGGAAATCACATTGAGAAGTGTCAAAGGCACATGGATCTTATCTGCGTAAATCTGGCATTTACGACACTTTTTTGCAAACTTGTAACAATCAGATTCCATTGTCAACCAATAATATCCCGCCCTTAACATCTTTTTAGCCATTGAATGTCCATTAGAATGAGTGCTAAATGAACCTTCATGAATCTCATGCATCAACATGTTTGCTTCATGTCTATCCATGCATCTGAGCAAGACCATGTCAAAATTTCTCTTGTATAGCACATTTTCACTGAGGAAGAAACTGCCTGCCAATCTTCTCAGTGCCTTTCTATCTTTCTTTGACGCACCAAACGGGTATTCCTGAGTCTGAAGAAAATGTTTGATATCATAATACCAAGGTTTTTCATCTGTTACCTCCTCTGTTGCAAACACATGAGCGGGCCTATCTAGCCATCAAACTGTAATTCAGGGTATATCGTTCCAAGCATTTACTTGGTACATGGAAGCCAGAGTTGCCAGAGCATCTGCCATTTGGTTTTCATCTCTAGGAATGTGATTGAATTCAAATTTATTGAAGAAGGGTAGTAATCTTCTAGCATAATCTTTGTAAGGGATCAAGCCAGGGTGACGAGTGTCCCATTCTGCTTTAATCTGATTTATTACCAGAGGTTACCTTCTATGACTATACAAACGTCCCGCGCCCATCCCTTCACATCCAACGATGGGGCTTCTTACCAAAATAATGGTGAGATGGCAACATTTGAAGGAGGAGGAAAATAACATCTAAGACCTTTTGAGTAAGTAGATTCGCTCCTAGTTGCTCATTTGCTCACAAAAAAACATTTTTTCACCAACACTTTCATTTTGAAACATTTTTGGAAGAAAAACACTTTGTATGCGTTCTTATAGAAACGATAGCCATTACAAAGACACATTTTCAAAATCACTTTCAAAAAACACATTCCACAAACACTTCTTTGAACTATTTTCGAAACAACACTTTGTACGCGTTCTTATAGAAACGAGAGCCATTACAAAGACATTTTTTTTTAAATACTTTCAAAACTCACACCACAAAGCACATTCAAACAAAAGCAAGTGATCTAGCAAGTAACTAAGAGCCCATGGAAAACCATGGATGAAAATGGTGCTAATACCTTCCCTTTTCATAATCTACCCCTCGAACTCAAGAAAACATCTCTAAAGGTCTTTCCTGTTCTTTTCAGCCTTTCCTTGTTGGATAAAAGAAAAGTCGGTGGCGACTCTTGCTATCCACAACATTTGCGATCAAACGCAAAACAACCAAGTCAGTTCTCCCACCGTACCACAGACATATTCTTAGCTATCGACATACACCTCATCGTGTTCCGTACACTTCTTTTCTTTATTTCAGCTATGCCATTATGCTGAGGCGTATAGGGTGCTAGGGAAATCATTTAAAGCTTCTTGAGCAATTGAGGACCTTAATGAGCATGCCTTGAATAAAATGGGAGGGAAAAGTTTGGGGTGCAACACATGGAGGCTGAGGCAATGAGTTATATCACTAAGGAGAAAACACATCGCTGCATGGAGACTGATGCAACATGATATATCGCAGATGAGGAAACATATTGGTGCGTAGATACTAATGTGATGAGTTACGTCATATAAAGAACTGTCTTTGATGATCGAAACTTAGATAACTAAATCCGAGATGAGATTGGGTTTTTACCAGTTGTGTCAATTCCCAACCAAGGTAATAATCTAATAAAGGGTCCAAAGATATTGGTTATGTCCAAAGCATGTTTGGAAAAATGTCATGTATGACGTATATGTATGATGTCTTAGACTGATATGAACCCAGAGTGATATGAATTGAGTGTCTATATATGCCCCAGAAGTTATGAATGACCTTGATACATTGACATGGTTACGTGTACGTCATGCTTGATATGAGGCTCTTAGTGTGAAATCTACTGCCAAGATTTCCAAGGAATCTACTGTCGAGATTCGATTGTGACTACCTACTGCTGAAGTCTTCTAGAAAATCATCTGCCAAGATCAACCAGGGGAATCTTCTACCGAGATTCGATTGTGAATTGCCTTCTTCCAAGGTCTTATGAATAATCATACGTCTAGATCAACCAGAGGAATCTACTGCCGAGATTCGATTATGAACTACCTTCTGCCGAGGTCTTCTGGATAATTGTCTATCGAGATCTAACAGGGGAATCTACTACCGATATTCGATTGTGAACTACCTTCTGCCGAGGTCTTCTGGATGATTGTCTACTGAGATTAACCAGAGGAATCTTCTACCGAGATTCGATTGTGAATTACCTTCTGCCGAGATCTTCTGAAGAATCATCTGCCAAGATTAACCAGGGGAACCTACCATCGAGATTCAACATAGAATTAACTTCTACCGAGGTCTTCTAGAAAATCATCTTCCGAGATCAACCAGTGGAGTCTTCTGTCGAGATTCGACTGTGAATTACATTTTGCTGAAGTCTTCTGAATAATCATCTGCCGAGATTAACCAAGGGAATCTACCGTCGAGATTCAACGTAGAATTACCATATGCCGAGGTCTTCTTGGTAATCAAACGCCAAGAAAAACTAGAGGAATCTACTGCCGAGATTTGATTGTGAACTACCTTCTGCCGAGGTCTTTTAGAAAATCATCTGCCGAGTTTAACCAGGAGAATCTACTGCCAAGATTAAATGTAGAATTACCTTCTGTCGAGGTCTTCTGGATAATCAACTTTCGAGATTAACCAGAGGAATCTACTACTGAGATTCGATTGAGAATTACCTTCTGTCAAGGTCTTGTGAATAATCATCTGTGGGATCAACCAGGGGAATCTACTGCTGAGATTTGAGTGTGAACTACTTTCTGATAAGGTCTTCTGGATAATCATCTGTCGAGATTAACTTGGGAAATCTACTGTCGAGATTCAATGTAGAATAGATAACTTTATTTGTCAATGATGATTGTCTTCATATGGAACATGGTTTTATGCCACGCATGCAAATTTTATTGATGGGTGGAATGTAATGATTGATTGATGCATGTAGTGAGTGACTTGGATATGTATCAACGGATGTTGGATTTTGAAATGTGAATGCGTAGTTGTGATTTTTTAAGGTATGCTCGATCCAAGCTGTCGGAATTTGTCTGATGGATGAGATGATAAGTATAGCTCGATTCTGGATCGAAGATCCCTAATGCATGATTTACGCAGCCTTATACTTTATGATTATGACTCTAATGTTTTTTTTTGAGTGGTGCCCTTGTAATGGGTCGTGGATGATTAAAGTGTAGAAGTTTTCCTATGTAACAAGGTTGCTTGTCACATGATGGTTGAATGTTATGCTATCATGATTTCCCGTTACTCGATTTGAACTTGAAGATTGCTGATGTAGGAGAAAGATCCACTAGAGGTTATGAAAGTACGCAGAGAGTTTGCCCCTATGTGGACTGTCTTTCCCTAATTTGTTGGAAGGGTCTTGGAGGAGATTCTCATTGATACGAGTTTGGAAATATTTTGATAATAATATGAATGACCCCACTATTTTGCACTATGCCCCTGATTAAAATACTTTTGAAAATGTTTGGCTTTGATGAACCATTTTGAATCAACTCCTTTTGATCGAGCTTCATAGTAGTTTGCCCTATTATTCGAATTTTGAAAGATGTCCCCCTCAATCTCTAGGATTTGGAGGAAGTACCCTCAGAAAGAATTTAGACCTCACCATGAACTTGAAATAGATTTCTCCAAGTATTCGAAGCTTGAAAAGTTTGTACTTGAAGTTGTTTAAAGGGGATTTTGGACCCTACATGCAGTTGGATGAACTTGGTATGTACTTCCCCAACACTTGAATCTTGGAAGGTTCCCCCTGATTATCAAGGCCTTGAGAGGTTTTTTTAAAACGAGGAAACCCAGTTATACCCTATTGTGATATGACTTTATTAAGGAATTCCCCCTTGAAAGGTACGTCCCTGATTGAATAGTGCTTTAAAATTTGATCCAGGTTGACTGAATCACGAAATGATCACCCCTTGTCAACAATATCTTCATGTGATATACCTCTACGATCAATAGTATTTGCGCCTGTTTATAGGGGTCCTCTTAGATGCTTTTCCCCTAGTTAGAAGCTTCTCGGAAATGCTTCCTTTGATCAGACATTTTTGAAATATCCTTGATGCTAAGTATTGGCTTATAAGTAAAATTGTCCTCTTTGAAAAGTAATCCTAATGTGATACACATGCAAGTTCTTGAAATCGTAATTGATTATTGAGAAGAAATAGACGATTAGAGATGAAGAAGTGGCAACGTGTTTTAGTGATAATTTAATAAACATTAGGAGTCAGTTTAACACCAATTTTGCTTAGGTATTAATTGTTGAATTAATTTATTTATGAAAATGTTTAGTGTTGGTTAAATATTTCTTAGATATTAATTATAGAAAATATCTTATTAAATGCATGATTAAAAATAATTTAATGCAAATAAATAAGTAAATGTTGGATGAGTTTAGCAAAATATTATTTGATTTTATGATAATAATAATAATAAAATATGTTAAAGTATAAAATATATTTCGAAAAATAAATATAAAAAAATATGAATATAAAATTAAAATAAAATAAAATAAAAAAATAGAGGGGTGTAAATTATGTTGGGCCAGTAAAATGAGGAGGTTCATATAGTAGGCTCTTGAATTCAGATATGGAATTCAGGTCCAATAAGACAAGGGGTACAATTTTTAGTGTGTTAGTAAAACTGAGGAGTGTGTAAAGCATCAATTAACCATCAAGCTAAGTTAGAGATTATCTTCCGACGCCTTAAATTTCTTTGTTTTGTTTCCCTTTATAAGCTCTCTCTTTTCGATTTGCAGGTGGAAGCCGGTGATGATGATTAAGGTGGCGATTTGATGGCGGCAGCGGTGCGATGACTGGATTTAGGGTTTCAAATGTTGAAACCCTAGGCGGCGGTGAACGGGGATTACAGCGACGAGGCTTCTCTGTAATTCTTTCCTCTCTGATTTTTTATTGGTCATGCTTCCTTGTTAATCTTAGGTTTTTATAGAGTTTTAAGGGATTTACAGATTAGAAAATAGATTAATTTGTCTACGATTTTAATATGATTTTAATTAGGGCTTATAGATTTAGGAAACAATTTAATATTTATGTAAAGTTAATACAATTTTTAATTTGTTTATGTAATAGAAAGGATTTTGTCTATAAATCGATTATGTTTTGATTAGTATTAATTTGTATCAATTTATTTCTTCTTTTTGTATGATATTGTTTGTAGAACGTTTAATGCACATATTTGCTTGTTTTTATTATTTGATGATTGGATGAATAGAGACTAGATTTGGTTACTGTTTTTAGAATACGCGTTATATTCTTTTGAATTTGAACAATAGACGTTTGTGTAATAAAAATGTATTTTTTTTCTTTAATTCGTATAGTGAGCGTTTTCCTACGATTTGAATTAATGAGCGCTTTAGACTTTGGGCCTGGACCTTGTTTGATTGGGCCACGCGATTCAGTAAAGACCTTTTTCAAATCTGACTTTATTAGTCCATGTTTTATAAAACAAAAAGATTTTTTAATTAAGTTTGCAAAAAATACGATTTAATTACAAAAATATTAATATAATTAATAAAAATAAATAATAGTGATGTTGATGATAATGCTATAATTAAAACAAAACTTTTGTTTTTTAAAACAAACCAAAAAAACTAATCGGGCCATATTGTTTATTGGACCTAAAAAAAGACTTGTTTTATGGACCCCCTCTTTTAATACTTGAAATGGATTAAAAAATTACATGGGTCCTTTCTGATTTAGAAAGGTCCATGATTTTCAAAATAGTGTACTCCTATCATAAAAATGCACCCTCTCTCAAAATGAACGAAACCATAATAGACCATTAGATATTGATGGTCCATTTTTAGATCAATACACATCTCTTCCATATTTTACACCCCCGTATAAATAAAAAACTACATAATATAATTTATTTAATTAGAAGCCTAAATATAACATAATGGTAGGTCAAATTTGGGGTATGACAACCCTCAGTTGGATATTATGCACGACTTTTATTTTTGTGACTGCTATATGTTTTTGATTTTTACCGTGTAAAAGTCTTCTTAGAGAAAATGTTTGATGTGTTATTTTTAATCAAAGTTAACCTTTTCATTTCAGGTGGTATCCCGTGCTAAAATGGATAGATTCTTTAAGATAGGAGTACTGCTGAAAGAAGGTGGTTTTGTGCAGTGCAAGGTGAAGATAACACAACTCGATTTCAGTGATTTAGGGTTAGGGTTAGTGGTTAAAGGAGAAATTATGATATGTAGTGACTTAATTGTTATTTCTCAACACCTTCCTTTTCACTTTGCGTTTTTTCATCATGATCAGAAGAACGATGAGAACTCTCTTCTAACTATTAAGTGGCTATTGTAATTTCAGGTTTAGCGAGTAGATGGTGATGAATGGTGAAGGGGGTAATATGATGATTATTTCCATATAGTAGGAGCATATGCCCTATTTTTTATTTGATATTGATACTTTTTTTGGTATGGAGGCTATGTTTATATTTGGTTAAAGGTCATTTTAAAGCATTGACTAAATGTGTAGATGCATACTCACACATGCATTACTGCTATTAGTATATATATTTTTTTATAAAGTTTACATTTTATTCTAAACTTTGGATTCAAATTCAATATTCTCAAATGACCTTCAAAATCATAAGTTACAAGAACATATAACAAAAAAAAGAATATTTGTTTATTTTTTTAAAATTTAACCTTTGTATTTTTTTTTACAGGATTGAGAAAGTTGTCGATATTGAGAAACAAGATATGAAGAAAAAGTGTCTATACACTAACAAAAATAAAAAATAGAAAGATTGGAAACTAAATTCATCAAGATAGGAAGAAAAAGTACATGAAAGTTCATACACTGACAAAGATCGAAGAGAGAAAGATTGGAAGCTCATATCATCTTGAACAGGTTTTTGCTCATGGGTTGTCTTATGATTTTCGGATTTTGAAAAATGTGTACAGATTAATAGTGAGATTTAATTAACATGCACAGATTAATAGTGAGATTTAAACTTTTGGACTAAAACATAATTTGTCATATCGAAAAGAGAATAAATTGAAATTACTTTTAGCTTAAAGTTAGTGAGGTTCATGATATTTCGAGTTATGGAGCAATTATAAAGTGTAAAAAAAACACAACACTGCATTCCCAACCCCTCTCTCTTTAGAAATTTGTTTGATATGTTTCTTTAATATAGAAATTTGTTTAATTTTTTTCTTATGCTTTGAATAATATAATCGGTGTAGTACAAACAAGTTTTTTCAATTGTTAGTTTGACAACTTTTATTTATCTTGTGATATATCAATCTAACTATACAATAATTTTCTCTGTACGTATAATATAATGTTTTTTAGGAGGTTTAAACTCATTTTTTACTACTTAAATAGGCTGTTTATAACCAAAATCTTTCAACTCCTACAAAAATAGATCAAAAGTTGATAGCTTGAAAATGTTGCTGGAATAAGCAAATGAGCCAATTGGTCGTGAGTTGAATTGTAGGTGAACATGAATATGCCATGTTTAGGGGCTAGTGTAGTGGTGACATTTACATATTTCGTATATTTTGGTCGATAGAAAGTTCAAGCCAATTTAGAGTGATATATTCAAATGAAAAGTTTGTAAAATTAACTAGAAATTAAATCTTTTAGATAATATTGTTTCAAAATATTTTAAAAGTGAATAAAAGAGACAGAGTTTGAATAAAAAGGAATAAATACTATTGTTTCCAATGATAACAAAAGTTACTCTCAAAACACTTCACAACTCTCGAAAACACTTTTGTTGAAATTATCATTCCATGAATATGACTATTGTATAGTGTTGTCATACTTTAGACACAGTTTAGTTTGCACAAATTAATAGTGAGATTTAATTAACATGCACAGATTAATAGTGAGATTTAAACTTTTGGACCAAAACATAATTTGTCATTTTTTAAAACACTAAATTAACATAATTATTTTTTATTCATATTTTTCGTATAAATGATCTAATATATATACTTGAAATTTTAAACTAAATTTCAAAATTTATTTGAAGTTTAAATAGCTAATTAGAGAAATATATTTATTTAAAATTTTAATAATTTTTTTTAAATATTAAATTATATTATATCTTTGAAAAATAAATGCACGTAACACATCACTACGCGTGTGAGCGCGTGGATAATCATATCAAAATCAGTGCGAACACACAAATTATTACATTTTTATACAATTAAAGAAAATAAATGTAAACATATTTTAAGTAATTTATGAATCCGAACACGGGCAAAATGGATTTATTTATGTTACTAATATTTATTTATATAATTAAAATAATATTTTCAAACATTATGTTAGTAGTTGATACTTATAAAACTAAATGATTACATAAATATTTTTAAAACTAAATACTATTTTTATTTTGAAATTATTTTTAATTTAAGATACAATATTTTTTAAGATAATATATAAAAAATTGAAATATATATTATTGATGTAAAAAAAATTTATAAAAGAATTTTGTTTTTATTTTAAGAATATGTCTTTCTTTTAAAAATAATAAATTTTTTGGTAAAATAATTTTGTTTTTCTTATTTATATTTTTATAATATTTTAAAAATAAAAGTGTGCGTACCACACCAGCGTCCGTGCGAACAAAGGAGTACTGATATGATACGCACATATGATACTGATATTAAACTATTGATTTAAATATTAAATAATAACGACAACAAGTTTACTATTGATTTAATTATTTTTATAAATAATTCCAAAACAAAAATATTTATATATAGGATTAATTATCTAGTTGATTCAAATATTTTTATATATGGAATAAAATATAGAAATCAATTTATTATCTCTTTAAAAATAATAAACTATTTTGGTTAAACAATTTTATCTTTTTTTCCATTTCATTTTTCTTATTTACATTTTATTATATTTTGAAAATAAAAGTGTGCGTACCACACCATTACCCATGCGAACGCATAGATATCCCACTAGTTAGAGAAAGAGGGAATCATTAGAATTATTTTTATTAATTAAAATAATGATATGATTTTATTATTTAAAATAAAATAAATAGATAAAAAGAAATAGAAGTGTAGATATATTAAGCACAAAGTGGGGATTAGAGAGAAGAGTAAGGGTATAGTAAGAATAGCCAATGAAGGGTACTAGGTTTTTAGTGTAAAAAGGGAATTAGAAGGAAGAATAGCGGTGCGTATAACTTTGAGAGAAAAGAGATGAGGCTAGGGCAATAAAAAGAGCAAGAGAAGGCATAAATAGAGCATCCACTAATAGAGTTTGGAGGAATTTTGCTGTAAAAATATAAGGTAAGGGAAAAATAGCTTTCAAAAGGACTTATGCATGAGGGGTAGGTAGAGAAGTCCTTAACCTCCAATATGTATTGATGAATTGTTTGAAATGTGTATTGTATGATGCAATTGATTATTATTCAAATGTTATGTATGTGAAATTCATGTAGTTTTGTATGTGAAATTCTGTTATGATGAATGGGTGTGTATTCACCATTGTTGTGTTGCTGAGGTTTTGGTAATGTGAAAATATTTTGAGAAATTGATGAGTTTTGGTGGGTAAGTTGGTGAATTAGTGATCAGAGACGGTGAAAGTTTTTATCTGGGTCAAAAGATATTTTGAAATAAGTGCTTTTGTGTAAAAATGTGTTTGGGTGAGTAAAATTGATTAATTGATTCTTTTTGTACGTTAAAATTGAGTTTTTTTGTGTGATTTGGTACAGAGGGAGTCGAGCCAGACGAGCTAGGAGTCGATCCCTAATAACCAGAAACTTAAAATTTTGACAATATTACAGTAGAGTCGACCCATACGAGTTAAGAGTCGACCGATAAGAACCGGAGTCGACCCATAATGTCTAGAAGCTTAATTTTTGAAAATGTTACAGTAGGAGTCGACCCATACAATCTGGGAGTCGACTCTTAACCTTGTTTTTCACATAAAATCTTATTTTTTACTTTTGGCATAACTTTTGATCTGTAAGTCCAAATTAGATTATGTTTGAAGCATTGGAAAACTAACGTAATTTCCTATCAATTGATAAGGTAGTCAGGGACTGAATATGTTGTATTAATATGATTAATTGATGATTCTTAGATGTATTCTTGATGTTATGTTGATGATGAAGGCTATGACGAATATGCGTATGAGTTATAAGTATGAATTGATAAATTATACATGTTGAGGTGTATATTTTTGAGTTAAAAGTGAGTTTGCATACATTTGAATTGATAAATTTATTGAGTTAAATTATTATATGCGCTTGAGTTGTGTTGTTGTGCTGATTATTATGTGAGTTGTTGTGGTAATCCAAAAGAGAGGATTACACGAGTTTGCCAATGCATGTATGTTAGGATCAGAGAGGCGTTTTAGCGCATTGATATCATGATATGAGCATGCATCATTTGAGTTGTGTTAAGAGGTATTCTCGCTAGTTTAGAAAGGAGACTAGTGGCTTGTCCCAAGCACGAAGAAGGGGATGGGAGCTCAGAGAGGGGACCCGGTTCCGAAGAGAACCATTGTTGAGTTGGTACCACATGCATAGAGGTGCATTGAGTTGCATAGAGTTGCATTTTGAGTATGTGTTGCATGATGAGATAAATGCATATGATATTGATGTTGTGTGAAATTTGTGTGTGAATAGTATGTGAATTAGTTGCGATTGATGGGTTGGTGTAAGAATATAATTGATACACTATGATTGAGATTGTGTATATTATGCTATGTGTTGAGATCCTACCTTGTGTTTGAATGTTGTCTTTACATTAACAGCATGCAAATGCTCAAGATTAGAGACATTGGTGTGAGTGAATGATAGCTCTTGGAGCTATTTCTTTTAATTTCTTTGTATTCGTTTTGGTTATCCTCTGATATGAAACGCTAGGGAGCGGTTTTCTTTATTTTATGTTGATATTTCTAAGAGACAATGTGTGCTATCGTATTTATTTTATATTTTGGTGTGTTAAGAATTTTGAGAAGACTTACGAGTCGATGCTTTTAAATTATAATATGAAGTTTTATATGAGATTTAAATTGGTGTGTTCTAAATGAGTATGATATCCTATGTCGAAATGTTTGTGAAAAATATCTGATTTAATTATAATTATGCATTGGGAAAATATGGTGTTACATTTTACAGCTTTTAAATGGGATTCCGTATGAGCTGATTGATATCGAGCGCACATGCACACACTAAACATAATGCCTGGCCTAGATGCAGTAAAATATAAGAGATATCCAATCATACCTTTATACATTTTAACTCAATTACCATTTTCATCTTTGTCCAATTTCCCCTTTGTGGGTATTGGAATTTCAGTTGACTTTGCATCTAAGATTCTGAAGCATTTTAGCAATTTATGGCAGTATTTTGTTTGGCACACAAACGTCCCTTATTTAGGTTTCTTGATTTGAAGTTTGAGAAATTAATTCAACTGTCCTATTATACTCATTCCAAATTCACCCAACATTAGCGTAGAAAACTCATTTACTAATTTCATGTTAGTATAACCAAATATGATGTCATCAACATAAATTTGAACGAGTAGTATATGTTTTCTTTGAAGTTTGATGAAAAGTATTGTACCAACCTTTCCTCTAGAATATCCTTAATCAATTAAGAACTTACAAGTCGCTCATACCAAGTCATAGGGGCTTGTTTGAAACCATAAAAAACTCGTTTTAGTTTAAAGACATGATTAGGATACTTATGATTTTCAAAACCGGGAGGTTGTGAAACATACACGTCCTCATTTATATAACCATCAAGGAAAGAAATTTTCACGTCTATTTGAAATAATTTAAAATATTTAAAGCATGCAAACTCTAGTAAAAGACATATAGCCTTGAGCGTACAAACAAAGCATAAGTTTCCTCATAATCCATGACCCCCTCTTGGTTATATCCTTGAGCCATTAGTCAAACCTTATTCTTAGTTATCACTCCGTTTTTGTCTAATTTATTTCTAAAAACCCACTTAATTCCTATAACTTGACGATCTCGCGGAGGTGGGACAAGGTCCTACACATGCTTTCTTTTAAATTGATATAAATCATCTTGCATAGCCATAAGCCAATGCTTATCAAGTAGGACCTCTTTTACATTTTTAGGTTCAATTTGTGACACAGATGCAAACTGATAACATAAATTACTAATCTTAGAGTGTGTAGTTACACCTTTGGTGATATCTCCAAGAATGTTGTCGATTGGATGGTCCTTAGAAGTCCTCTATGCCAAGGGAAGATCACCCGCTTCAGTTAGATTTTCATCCTTCTCATTTTCATAATCGTCATCTTCCTCCTCCTCCTCCTCCTCAGGTTTCACTGCTTTAGGTTGATCAGTTCCTTCTTCAGTGTCTTTTAGCATGTCTTCTAAAGATACACATGCATCATGAAAATAATACCTTTCCTGACATTTCTCGGATAAGATTCATCAAAAGTTACATGCACAATCTCTTCAACATAAAGTTATCTTTTATTATAAACTCTATAGGTTTTGCTTGACTGAGAGTATCCAAAGAAGATACCTTAGTCAACTTTTGCATCAAATTTTTCAAGGTTGTCCTTACCATTGTTCAATACAAAACCCTTACATCCGAAGACATGAAGTTGTGATAAATTTGGTTTTCTACCTTTAACAACTTCATATGGAGTTTTGTTTAAAATAGGACGTATAAGTATCCTATTTAAAACATAACATGTTGTGCTTATTACATTGGCCCAAAAATATTTTAGTTGACCACCTCCATTGATCATAGTTCTTGCCAAATCCTCTAAAATTCTGTTTTTGCGCTTCACAACACCATTTTGTTGTGGAGTTCTTGGAGCACAAAAATTGTGTTCAGTGCCATATTTATCATAATACTCCTCAAAGAGGTAGTTTTAAATTCACCTCCATAATCGCTTCATATAAAAATTATGTTTAAATTCATTTTATTTTGGGACAACTTTACAAAATGTGAGAAAGCCTTTTGTCTTTACTATGGAAAAAGATGGTCCAACAAAATCTAGAATAGTAGTCCACAATAACAAAGCCATATTAGTTACCACCTAAACTTTTAGTCGTTGAAAGACCAAAAAGATCCATATGGAGAAGCTCAAGAGGTCTACAAGTTGAAACAATATTTTTAGATTTAAAAGAGACCCTTGTTTGCTTTCTTATTTGGCATGTATCACATAGGTGATCTTTTGAGAATTTAATTTTTGGTATACCTATAACTAGATCCTTTGAGACCACTTTGTTTAGTAAATCAAAGTTGACATGTGCTAAGCGTCTATTCTATAACCAATAGTTTTCACTCATGGTTACTAAACACTTGGTGCTTGTCAAATATACATCATCCAAGTTAATCATATAGATACTATTTACCCTCAAGCTTAAACGAGTAATCTTTCTTTTCATTATGTTCAACCATGCAACAATTATTTGTGAAAGTAATTTTGTATCCTTTGTCGCATAGTTGACTAATTCTAATTAGATTGTGTTTAAGGCCTTCAACAAGCATAATGTCAGAGATAATAGTAGAAGATGGATTACCTACACTACCTTTTACCAAGTATAACATCATTGTTATTGTCTCCATAGGTCACATACCCCTTCTTCTTTGCCACAAAGTTAACGAATAGGGAAATGTCACTCGTCATATTCCTTAAGCATCCACTATCAAGAAATCACATTCTCTCCATGGAGTCAAGACATTCAAGCTACAATATCAAACAAGAGTGATAGGTACCTAATTTTCATTGAGTCCTTGAGAGTGAGTGGAAACTATGTTGCACTTAGGCAACCGTTGAAAAAAAATTTAGGAACAATAAACCTCCTTAATTTGTATTTTTCAATGGTATAACATTTCTTGAGACAATAATGACAAGTCAAGTGATGATGAGATGGACTTTAGCAATTTGACTCCTTTTCAACAAATTCGTACCTTTTTATGGTACATTCAAATATCTTTTAAATTTTTTAGGATCAATAGCAAAAGAGACTTTTGGTTCTAATGCCTTGTTCAATTTAGTTTTTAGAGTAATAACCTCTTTTTTCTAATATGACAAGTTTCACAACCAAATCAAGAAGGCTTCTCATATTCATTTTTATCTTTGAAATTTCTAACATGGATAGTTTAAGAGCTTCCATTTGTTTTTCAGTTTCTAACATTTTAACTTATAAGTATGAAAAATTATTTTATTTGAAGTTAACCTTATAAAATCATATATGGCTTCACCGTGTAGATTTTTAAAAGAAATTTATAATTCAAAATAAGACATTTTATCAATAGCTTCATGTTTAGAATGACTTACATTTTTGTTCTTATGATGGGTCATGAGGAAAAAATTTGTCGTTTCATCACTATCACTTGAGCCATCTTCACTTGAGGATTCACTATCACTTTCCTAAGAAATGTATGCTATTCTAGGCTTGCTAGACTTCTTGTGTTGGCCTTTTATTTTAGGAAAAATACCCTTTTTAGTCCTTTAAGTTTACCCCAAGGTCCATTTTGGTCCTTTATCTAAAAAAAGTGTCAAACTGGTCCTATAATTCTTTCAAAAGGACCATAGGAGTCCTTTCCGTCCATTTTGGTCCTTTTTGGTTCAACCCATCCTTCTTTATTTCAATTTGTAACTCCATTATCTTATGTTTCAGCCCATCCTCCCTTTCCTTTAGATGATGTATCTCCATCTTTGCTCCATCAAGCTTATTTTGCAGCTTCTCCAATGAACCAAAAAGGACCAAAATGGACGAAAAGGACTCTATGGTCCTTTTGAAAGAATTATAGGACCAATTTGACACTTTTTTTAGATAAAGGACCAAAATGGACCTTGGGGTAAACTTAAAGGAATAAAAAGGGTATTTTGCCTTTATTTTATCATTCTTATGCAATGAACAATTTGGCTTATAGTGACCAACCTTTCCACAACTATTGCATGAACCTTTAGATTTATTTTTCTTAATCTCATCTTGCCTTGAGGAATTTGATTGTCTTATATAATTAATGATATTTTTGCCGGAATGCTTCACTCCAATTTTTTTTAGATACTTAATGTATCTTATAACAAACAATCTTATTTCTTCATCATCCGAACACTCACCATCCTTAGTTCCACTATAATCTTGGCTATTTAGTAGAGGACTTAGAGCTAAAAGTCATAAGAGAAATTAACTTCTTATGTATCTCCTTTTCCTCGTTCTTATCCTTCTTAAGTTTTTTATGATGCCTCTCCAAACAAATGAGCTCTTGCTCATGTTCTTCAAACTTTCCAAACAAAGTAGTAATATCTAATGTCAATAGATTGTTAGCTTCCTTGATTATGGTAACCTTCGGCTATCATTCCCTATTAAGACATATAAAAACTTTGTTAGTAGAAATTTCATAGGAAACATGCTTACAAAGTGCATTCAAATGATTTACAAGATGAGTGAACCTCTTTTGCATATCGGCAATGGTTTCACCATGCTTCATATGGAAGAGTTCAAACTCTTGGTTCAAAGTACTGATTCTAGCTTGTTTGACCTCATTTGTGCCCTCATGGGCAACTTGCAATGAGTCCCACATAGCTTTAACTCTTGTGCAATAGGAAACACGGTAATATTAACTTCTAAAGAGGATATGAGAATATTCATTGATTACCAATCATACAACCATAATTTCTCCTCATTCGTGTTCCATTGTGCTTCCAGTTTAGGTACAACAACATTGTCCGTATTGATCATAGTAATTTCAAATGGACCATTTTGAACTATGCTCCATACTTTAATATCAATTGAATTAAGATGGATACATATACAATCCTTCCAATAATCATAGTTTTTCCCATTGAAAACAGGCGCTCTGTTATACGCCCATTTAGGTTCGGATTAGGTTCGGAATCCATAATCTAATAAGAAATTTCGAAGCACAAGATAAACTGATGCTCGTGATACCACTTGTTAGACGATAGGAAATGATCTAGAGGGGGGGGGGTGAATAGATCGCTCATGAACTTTTCTTGTTTAAAAATTGATTTAATAAATTGTTTAATTATGGCAATCAGAAGCAATTTTGGATCAACAATCGTCTATCCTAAACTGTTATCGAAAATGTCATATATGCGTTAAACCATATATAAAATGGATTAAAATGATGAGAGAACTAAATAAATATAGTCTCAAATATAACGTTTGAATAAAATCACACGATGATAATCGATTTCCAATGAAATATTAAACAAAAAATTTGACTTAAGAAATTTGTCGAGCACTTGGTGTGCAATCAATTCTAACCAGAGTTTTCTTTGATTTTATTGATATGACAATAAAATTGCAATCTTATAAATTGTAATCAACTCAACAAAAATAGTTTGAAATATTATTAACAAAGAAGTTATCTCAATGTATTGATTCCACAATTAATGGATTCACAATTTACAATGAGAAGAGAGAGAGAGAGAGAGAGAGAGAAGAGAGGAGAGAGAGAAGAGAGAGAGAGAGAGAGGAGAGAGAGAGAGAGAGAGAGAGAGAGAGAGGAGAGAGAGAGAGAGAGAGAGACGAGAGAGAGAGAGAGAGAGAGAGAGAGAGAGAGAAGAGAGAGAGAGAATAGAGAGAGAGAGGAGAGAGAGAGAGAATGATTCATATAAGAAGTTCCCCAATTGGCCTTACTATAGGTATGTCTGCCTCCAATTCCCAATGAAATTGATATAATGAAAATTAACCTTTGCAAATATTGTTTACAACAGAAAAAAGTAGCATTCCAACTCTCCCAAACTCTATGTTTATGTTGATCCTATCGTATTCTCTTACTTTGATCTTGATCTTGATCAAGTAACCCAATACTTCCAATTTGATCCTCTGGTTACAGTTACTCAATTTTTAGAAACTCCGCTCTTCAAAGCTTTCACTCGGTTGAATCCAAATTGCAAACTATTGTGACCCAATATTACCAAATTGATCCTCCGTTTACCGTTACTCCTTTCTCATAAATGTCTTTCTTCAAAGCTTTCACTCAGTTGAATCCAATTTAAGAAATCTTGTGAAAACTCCCAAATCAACCTTGATCTTGGTAGAAAACTCCAGCTAGATTCATCTTGAAACCCCCAAAGAATTTCCAACCCAATTGATTACAACAAATCTAATTGGACCTTATCAAACTATCTCTAGTTCACACAACAAAAATTATTATGTGTAGTTGTTGTATGAACACAATGAGAGAGGATGAAGATGATACACAAAATTTCTTTGTATAATTTTTGGTTTCAATCACTTTGAAATGATGCAAGAATGCTTTTAAATATGTGTATGTGTGTAAAAGAAGTAACAGAAAAAATCATATTTGCAAAATTTTAGTTTTGGACATTTTAAGTCAGTGGGAATCGACCTATTTGTATTGGGAGTTGGCTCATAAGAGTTAGGGAGTTGACCCATGCTTCCTGGGAGTTGACTCCAAGAGGCCATAAAAATTTAGAAGAAAAATCTTCAGGAGGACTCGACCCACAACTCGAGGGAGTCAACCTATTTGTGTTGTGTGTTGACTCATAATGCCTATGTATCGACCCATCAACAACAAAGATTTTGTATAAAAAATTATTTTAGTGGGAGTTGACCCATAACTCGAGGGAGTCGACCCCATTCGTGATGTAAGTAAACCCATAACACTTGTGTATCGACTCATCCAAGGAAGAGATTTTTATTTCAATTTTCCTTCAGAGGGAGTCGACTACTAACATGGATGTGTCGACTCCAAACATAGTTTTTCATGAAAAATCATATTTTTGATTTGTTCAAATGCTTTTGACTTATTTATAAGTATCCTAAGATGGAAATGCAACCCTAGACATAGAGAGAAAAGGTTCAATATGCAAATACTAATACTACCTAGTTTTGACATCATCCAAAACATCTAAGACAAGAATAATGCACTCACACTATCTTCCTTTGTAGCTCACAAGTCTGCAATAGTAAAAGATCATGATGCTCATCCTCACAATCACCCAACCAAAGACATAAATCACGCCAAAGATGCCTACTGATGGTGTAAGATAGAAACAAGTGGTCAACCTCTTCTCCTTCTTCTTCCACAAAGGACATATCACATTGTAAGTCTTTGTCACCACTCATCTTTTAGCCAATTTCATCCTAGTGGGAGGTCTATTGAGTACTAACCTCCAACCAAAAGGCGAGATTTTTCTTGACACCCTTCGTTTTCCAAATACTCTCAAGAGCCCGACGCCGATTTACATCCAAAGATTGGCCCTCATAACACATCTTCTACAAAACTAAGTAACTCGATTTGAACAAGAAATCTTCCATATCACGCCACCAAACGAAATTGTCTACCAATACCAGATTTTGAAAGACAGCCTACAGAGTACCAAGTAGCACACACAACTGCACAACTTCCTCCGGTGTAAGCTCCGCATTAGAGAAACTGATTTCCTAACTCCAAGAACCATCTATCCAAGCACCGAAATCTTGAATTTTTGCATTAGAACGAGAGACTATCTCAAATAGGACTAGAAATTAAACTTTTAAAGGCTTTAAACCCAACCATTGATGATGCCAAAAACAATATTCCTTTCATTATCCAATTTACAAGAAATCACCTTAGAAATCCATTGATTATGCCCCCCTGTCTCAACCTGATCCAATGAACACATAGACTCTCTTCTAGCATTGCCAACATTGGGATTGTAAAGCATTGTGTATTTGACATCTCCATACCTACATGACAAAAATTCACAGCACACACTGTCGCTCTCATTTAAAATTTGCCATCTCTATTTACTTAGCAAAGCTTGATTAAATATTCCGTAGAGTTTGATTCCAAGCCCAAATTCTTTCTTCGGCATACAAATCTTATCCCAACTAATTTTCTTCCCGTCCTCTGATCCACCCCACAAAAATTGTCTTTGCATCCTCATAATTTCATGTATTACTACATTAGGTGCCCCGTAAAAAGAAAACATGAAAATTGGAATATTATTCAGCACTGCATTCAAAACAAAAACTCTCCCTCATATGGATAAATGCTTGTTTTGCCAAGTTGAAAGTCTTCTTCTGATCTTGGATATTATATCATGCCAAGAATCTTCCTTCGTGGGTTGATACCAATTGGAATTCCAAGAAACAAAAAAGAAAATTTTCCCTCGTTACAACCAAAAAGAAAGTTGTTGTCTGCAAAAGATCGTTCCTAATGTTGATGGTAAGAGATATCTAATCAATAACTCAAAAGACTTTCAAAATTACTATTACATAGAGAGTCTCAACAAGTATCATGGTTGAACAAGAAGTATGTGTTAGTTAATCTATAAGCACAGTAATGACCCCATGTGATGAGTTATCTTACATCTAAAAGGTCTGATAGTATGTAAAAGATTCTTCCATTTGGTCAAAATATGTCAAGGGATAATGTTCACATTAATGAAAACTCGAACAACAAGCATTGAATCACTTTCAAGCCAACAATTTATCCACCTCTCATATTAGCATAACCGATAACAAACATGATTCCATGCAATTTAATTTGAAAAGAAATTCAAAAGACAAACTTGTTCGAAAAAATTCTCAAAAAAGTTTATAAAATGTTTTTAAAAATACCACCACAATTGACACTACAAAATTATCTATTGAAACTCCATTGTATTTCACCCAATCGAAAAAATATATTTGAAGAGATAAATTAAATATTGAGACTAGTAATGGTTTGAAAATGTGGACAGATATGATAAATATTATATCTTAGATATTTACCTGCTTCAAAAATTCAATAAATTTATAGATTAGTCTCTAATTTAGTTCTTAAATA
This sequence comes from Vicia faba, assembly GCA_948472305.1. Taxonomy (NCBI): domain Eukaryota; kingdom Viridiplantae; phylum Streptophyta; class Magnoliopsida; order Fabales; family Fabaceae; genus Vicia; species Vicia faba. Next base: position 747,496,640 of record OX451739.1, read on the forward strand.
ATAACATTTTTATTAAATACACTTTATTATTTCTTTATTAATTCTATCCAAATATTTAATTTAATTTAATTTTTTAAATATTTTAATAATAATAATTAAATAGTAACCAATAAACAATTTGTCAACTATATTTTAAAAAAATGAAAAATAAATAAAATTATACCATAAATGTGTCATATAAGTGTATTTAGTAAGTCAAATGACAAAGTCTTCGTATTACAATTCTATTACAAGGTTGAAATCTAACATTTTTTAATCAGTAAAATATAATTCACTCAGTTAACATAAGACAAAATTTAATAAGTCTATTATTATTACTTCATCCAACTATTTATTCCATCAGTTACTTATGAAAAAAAAATAGTTGAATAAAAAGCATTTTAAAGACATTTTAATTAATTTTAAAAACTTCAAAAACAAAATTTACAATATAATGATATTTAAAGGCTAATTTTAGTGATAATATAGTAAAAATTTAAAGACTAAATTAACTTTAATTTAAATTGATACTTTTTGTCAATAAAATTTGTTTTTTTTTTCTTAAAACTAATTTCAACTTTTGTTGATTTTTTAAAGTAAAATTACTTTAAATAATAGACCTCAAAACAATTTTTGATACATTTAATTAATTATTTTAACTTTGAAGCATTATTTTGCTTTGGTATTTATCATGCGTACGATCACATCACATGGGTCACAAACACTCACTCTGCTTCTGTTTGGCTTGTATGGAGGTGCTACCAAACAGTCCCTTTCTCGAAATTATGGTAGCTACCACCACATTACCATTCTTCTAGAAACCAACCCAAATAAATAAGTGGTGTTTGGGTCCACATTTTAGAGAGAAATAAGTTGTTATCAAAATGCAAATTGTAGCAAGTAACCGACTTTGTACGTGAGTCATTTAATTGGATTTGGCATAGCTTTTATTATAAGCAATAAATGAAAGGAAATAAAAATGGCCATTGTCGTGGTCATCGTTGTATCACTGAGTAAGAATGATGTACAAACTATCATATGTTTTTAACTGGGTTGATCCAAAGTGTTGCCTAAAGTGACAAAATGTTTTGTTAGCTGCGTGGGCTATGTTGGTCCAAGGGTATATAATTGGAATACAACGCCACAATTTTTTCCAAAATAATCTTTGAGTTTAATGAATATGTACGGACAATCTCCATTTTTATTCAATGGAAAACTATTTCTTTATCGTTATTAATTTAAAAAAAAAAATAAAAGAGCGAATTAATTGAATATATCATTTTTTTATAATTTTTTATTTCTTCAAATTACAAAATTAAAAAATCTTTTTTGCTATTTCATAATCAAGATATTCTTATAACTTCAAAACAAACCGGCATGCATCATGTCTTCTTCTCTTACTTTCTTTTTTCTTTTAAAAATTAAACTATTTATATCCATCGGTCTCTCTATTAAACACTTCACACTTCATAATTTTTAAATTATATTCATTCACCATTTCATTTTTCTTTCAAATTAAATCATTTCTCTTTTATATTTTTTTTTTCTTTTCATTTCATCATTTCATCTTTTCTATCTAATAATTTTATTTTCTGTTAATTATTTTTTATATATTAAAATATATAATTTGAGTATATAATTATCATATTAATTATTTATTGGTGTATAAATCTATATAATATTGATATTTAGTAAATAATCATACACACAGTTAATTTTTTAACTCATAGAAAAATACATATTTTATTTTAATTAATATTTTTATTATTTGAGAAACAAAATTCTCATTTTCAAATATAAAACATTCTTTTTTTTCTCGCATGTCACTATCAGCAAAATACTTATTTATTTTAATTAATAATTACTTTTATTTGAGACGCAAAATTATCATTTTTAAATGTTAAAATTTCTCTTTTTCTCACGAGGCACTATTAGTAAAATATCTATTTTATTTTAATTAAAATTACTTTTATTTGATATACAAGATTTTAATTTTTAAATATCAAAATTTCTCTTTTTTTTTCACGGAATATTATCAGTAATATACCTATTTTATTAAAATTAACAAGTGTCTTTATTTAAGATACCAAATTTTTATTTGAGATATACCTATCAGTAAAATATCTATTTTATTTTAATTAACAGTTTTCATTATTTGAGATATAAAATTTTTATTTTCAAGTGTTAAATTTTTTTCTTCTTTATTTTACTTTTTTTTTGTTTTTCTATAATTATTTAATATAATTGAATTTATATTATTATATTTATTTTATAATTAAAAAACTAATTTTAAATATATATATATATATATATATATATATAAATTTATCCATATCAACGAACAAATATAATTTTTTTTTAAGAAGTAAAAATATATTAAATAAATTAAAAGATCGGGGTTAAGCACAAGTTGTGCAAAGAATAAACCAAATTCAGTACAATAATAACTTTACAAGAGGTAAATTTTAGACCAACAAACATTCTAGGTGGCTTAAATTTCCAAAGAGTAACGGCAACAAAACCCCTCACTAGTACAATTTTCGTAACACTATATTATAACATTCGTCCTGCTAATTGCAGTAATAATTTATTTTTGAGTGTTTTTTTATTATTTATTAAAAGATATTTTACTATAGTTAATGTTAATAATTATGGTGAAATCTTTCTCAAATATAGGGTTCAAATTCTAACACAATTTTTTTTAATTATAAAATAGATTTGTCTTTATATTTCATCACGAATCTTATTATCAATTATATATATATATATATATATATATATATATATATATATATATATATATATAAAAGTTATCTCGCTTCAGTACATAACAATCGTCTCTCTTAAAATAAAATTCTAACATCTCTTTCACTCGTCTCTCTCATATATCTTAATCTCCAGAAACATTTCAACAACCTTTATTCACAAACATGAAAAATGGAAACACCAAACTCATGTAGTGAACTCGTCTTCTTCGAAGGGTTATCTTTGTTGCATCAAAGCTTACGAAATGTGATTTAACTCCATCAAATCTTAGAATATGACTACATTACAACATAGTCTTCACAATATATAATATAGCATCTTTCATGATTCAAAAGTTTATGTTTTCAAATCTATCTAACTTAAGATGAGTGAATGTACAAGAAGTAAACTTAAGACGTGAACTATGTGATTTTATTGACCAAATATGTTGTTTATGTTTCCAAATCTGTTTAACTTATGATGAGTACATGTATAACCTAAGAAGTGAATGTATAATCAAATATGTGGTTTTATTAACATGTATAATATATTATCTTTCATGTTGTTTATGTTTGAAGATAGACTACGATCTAGAGAGGTGGTGAATAGATTCCAAATGAAAATTTCTAATCAAAATTCTGTTTAAAAAGGTTTTAACTATGGCGCGCGAAAACATCCTCAGATCGACAATCGTCTATCCGAATCGTTATCGAAAAGAGCGAATATGCGTTAAACCGATGGAACGTATGTGCAAGATGAGAAACAATCAATATATTTCCAGCAAATAACGTTTGAATATAAAACACACAATAGCAATCTATTTTCAATGAAATATTAAACAAAAACTATTTGAGGTAATTTGTCGAACACTTAACTTGCAATCGACACAAAACATAATTTTTGTATGATTTTATTGATGTCAGAAACCAATTACAATCACATAGATTATAATCAAATCAACAAAATAGTTTGAGATATTAACAGAAGAGATTATCTCTATGTATCAATCGCACAATCAACAGTTTCACAATTTGCAAGTAAAGTAAAAGGAGAGAGAGAGAGAGAGAGAGAGAGAGAGAGAGAGAGAGAGAGAGAGAGAGAGAGAGAGAGAGAGAGAGAGAGAGAGAGTATACTTGAGAAAACAGAAAAAAATTAGGTTGCAAAATTTCTAAATTTGATATTTGAATCAGTGGAAGCCAATCCATACGAGAGGGAGTCGACTCCAAAGGATAAGGGAGTCGATCCGTATTGCTTGGGAGTCGAATCCTTTTAGACAGAGAGGAAAGTTGAAAAACAGCTTTAGTAGGAGTCGTTACACACAACACATGCGGGAGTTGACTCCTTCGTGTTATGCATCGACCCCATATCCGTGGTTGTCGACTCCGTTGGACCAGAAAATCAATTTTAAAAATGCTTTTAGTAGGAGTCGACCCATAACTCAAGGGAGTCGACTCCTTCAGATGTGTATCGACTCCATGGACCTTGTGTATCGACTCACGCTGACTCGAGAGTTTTTCACAAAAAAAATGCATATTTTTGAAGTTCTTAACATGTCCAAAAGCTTTTGAATCGATCCCTAAGTGTCCTAAGATGAGAATGCAATTAAACATAAGATATATCGTCCAATATACAAATACTACATATTTTTAAGTTTTGAAATCATACGAAACATCTAAGAGAGGCTATTACACTCACATACTCCTCCTTTTTTATGATAGAAAAACGTGCGACGTATTTGTAGTCTCTGATCATATCTTCCCCTGAATATATTCATATTTTCGCTTAACTTTATTTTAACATTTGCAACCAAACTTTATTCTTTTTGTTAGTGTAAGCCCTAGAGGCCAATACTTTGATTACTTGTATCGAATTATTTATTAATAATAAAATACATTTCTTTATTATGTTTGATTTTCCAAAATAATAGAGTCCCTAGAATAGTTCGTTTATTAAATGAAATATTAAGTGTGACTTAATCATGAGATTCCATTAAACATAAGAATACTATTCTTAAAATATCTGTAGTCGAGCTTTATTGCAAAGTGGATAACATTAAAGCATTGAGATTATTATTAAGATAGACTGATGATCACACCTCATGGATTATGGATAAGGAGTTATCAAGTCTTGACATAGGTATGAATATTAGGAGTAATATTTATACTGGATTGACCCGCTATGAGAATACTACATAGAATGTTATGCAAGGTGTCATAAGTTATTCTCATGGTGATAATGATGTATACCACCCTTCGACCTGAAACCACTATGGACCTTAGATGTGGAGTTAAGTACTTTATTGTTGATCAAACGTTATCCGTAATTTGATGGCCATAAAGACAGTTGATGGGTACTTCACAAAGCATGCTGAAGGACGTGAGTAACCTAGATGGAATTTTTCCATCCTACATAACAGGATAAATGTCTAAGGACCCAATATTGAACCGAACAAGGGTGACACGGTTTATGCCCTGTGTTCAATATAGACATAAGGGCAAAAGGATAATTGTGCGCACAAATATTATCACAGAAAGGTTTGTCAGATCACATGACATTTTCGTGACTTGGGTAGCAGTGATGTGTTGCTAGATACCGCTTACTATTTATTATGTTAAATGTGTAATTTAATATAATTGCAACGTCATGAAAACCTACAGGGTCACACACATAAGGACAGGTTGATGAGAGATAGAGTAAATAAGGAACACCGTAAGGTACGATGCACTTGAGTGAAATATGGAATGTGGTAAGGTACTATTGTATCCCAAAATTTGCCCTCTCACTTATCAAATATTTTCTCACAAGATCTCCTTGGGTTCAAGACTGCACAAGGGTTGATCAGCCCAAGACACCTCCTTAAGCACCAAGGACTGAAATTAGGGTTTGAGATTGCACAAGGATAATTGAACTTTCAATACCCCATATGACTTTCATGGATCATTATAGACCCCCAAGATTACTCATGTCAAGTTTCAAGCCTTGAATCACATTTTTGCTCAGTCAATTGAGCTGTTGACCTAAAAATCAACAGTATTGGGGAAAAAGTCAATTGTGGCCAATTTACAGTCAAAATTCATAATTTTTTATCCATATCAACATTATAAACTCCTATGTATCATTTGATCAAGTTTGGACCATAATTCTTCAAGAAATTTGATCAAATCATCAAAAGGGCAAAATGGTCAAAATTAGGGTTTTGACTAAGAAAAGGCAATTTCTGATTTTTGACCTAGCAAATGGTCAATTGTTTTGAATCATGATCTTAATAGTTCAATGTCACCATTTTTACCTAATGGAATGACTCAAAATATTGCTCAAGATAAATTGGATTGATAGTGAATTTTCAATCAACTGATCAAAAGTCAAATGTACACTGAAAAGTCAAACTTTGACCTTTTTGGTCAAAATCAAGTGTCAAAGATCACAATTCATTAAAACATGTCAAAATATGAAACTTATTCATCAATAAATAAAAAAGTCAAGATTTCACTTTGAAAAGTCAAATTTTTCAAAATTAGAAAATTTTCTAAGTGTTGAAAACTTCATGTTTTTTCACAACTTTGAGCAAATTTTTTACCATGATGCAAGATGTTCAAAAGAAACTTTCAACATGAAAGTTGTAGATCTCCATGATATCTATAAAATTTCTTTTACACAACTTCTCCTAGAAGTTCTTGGATTTCAAGTTATTAATTCATGAAGTCATGGTCTTGAAATTAAACACTAAGTAAAATTTTGCCCTAGTTTAGGCAGTATTTTGACCTAACTTCATGGCACTTTTTTCATATAGTTCAAAGGGTAATTTTTGAAAGTGATTCAAAGAGGGGTTGTATAGCACATTACAAGCTTTTTAAAATGTCCAATAACTCCTTGAGATCATTCTTTAACAAGGAGAATCGAAGAGAGGAAGTTAGGGTTTCAAACTAAAATTATAGGTCATTTTGTGATGAACAAAGATTCAAATCTCAAACCTATGCTGCATAATCTCTACTTTATAGGCCTCAAAATTGTTAGGCACTCCATAATTAAATGCTTGCGCAACTGTTAGAGGCCTTAACTTAAGCATTCAATGCAATGCCATACTTTATATCCCTTTTAGGAAGAAATTGCACAATGCCATTTTGAAAAAGTAGCTTTATGCACAAAACTTGTTCTTGAGCCTTGCAATGGTTTTCTTCTGATCATACACGTCATATAACTCAAGAGAAGTTTATCTCAAGCCTTACAATCACTGAGCCCATGCTTATACTTCATCTTGGAACCATGCTCCCACTTTTCTTCAAAATCATGTAACATAGAATTCAGCCTACATCTTGTACTTCTGACCCTATCAAGCACAAAAACCTTCTCATTACTTATGTGCAAGTCTTTGGCAATAAAACACACACATGCTTGAGCCTCAAAACTCCCAAGAACTCAGAACTGCATCACACACCTCCATTCTTGCATAACCTGACCAAAAGTTTGAAACTCACATCTCCCTTGTGCGTTTTCAAGCCTTTTTGTTCCTAAAGCTTCTAAACATAATTTAGAACTCATCACACACCCTTTTACAAGATTGTAACACCATTAACACCATCCTCCATTTTCAAAAACAGAGCCTTGCACCTTGACTTCTCCAGAACTCCTCAGGCACTTTCAGCTCAAGCAAAGCGTCACATTAGCTTCCTAGGAACTCAAGGAAGCTAATCCAATCATTGGAACTCACTAAAAGTTGCTCAAACTCAAAAAACGATATCCTCTTGCAAGGTGAGTTTTCTGACTTTTGAACACTTCATACATGCATCATTAATGGTTCATTTGTGAATAAGAAATGCAGGTATCATTATCCTGAAGCTAACCATGTCTTTAGATTTCATTTATATTGCTTAAGTAGTTAGAATTTTGAATCTGAACATCCTGGAAAAGTTAGGTCAGGATTTGGTATCATTCAAAATTCATGCTCATTTTTTAGAATTAGTTTAAGTTGTTTACATTTTTGGAATCGTGGTGAAATTTTACACAACTTTCATGTTTACATTTTTGCAAATGGTTGAGAAATGAACAAGTTGCAGGGCTTCTGGCTGGAGGTTGAAGATGAAGTACATTTAGGGCAAGACTTAGGTTATATGTTTATTGTTTTACATAAGTTAATGGATGTATCACCACCCCAGTGGTTAAAGCATGCGCCTGTCACCATGAGGTCCTGGGTTCAAACCCCAGCGTGACCTTTTTTCATTTTTAAACATTTTTTGACCTTTTTTGCAGCGCTGGGCTTTCCCCCCTTTGGGCTTTACTTTTTTTTACTACTTCTGACCCCCCTTGCCTTGTTATTCACACCCCTGACCCATTATTTTAATTTCCATTTTTATTTATTTTTCCTTCATTTTATTTTTATTTCATTTTTTCTTTTATTATTTTTATTACTATTATTATCATTTTTATTAATAAAAAAATCCAAAAAAACATTTTATTTATTTATTTGCATATTTAAAAAATACTTATACATTTTATTTTTCTTTATAAAAAAACTTAAAGAACAAAAAACATTTTCTTTAATAATTAAATTCACCTTTTTTTTACTTATATTATTTTGTAAATTAAAATCAATTATTTAGGATTTTTATTTAATTATTTTTATTTTAAATTCACCAAAACCAAAAAAATATTTTTCCTTAAATTAATTTATTTTACTAACTTAATATTAGTTTTCTTTTTTAGTTAATTATTTTAGCTTAATTAATTAGGTCAAAAAACCCTTTTTTTCATAAAAAACCAGACAAAAACCATATCTCTTTTTTTACATTTACATTCTTGCATTTTATTTGTCCATTTTGTACATTTATTCAAATTCAATATGGTTGTAATAATTATTTAGATTTAATTTCTTGCAATACTCCCCATTTGTAATTTGTATATCCCCTCCCCTAAATGACGTAATAGCGTAGTAATTTTAAATTCCGCAATTTATCGCTTCATAAACAAATGCTAGTAATTAGGGTATGGAAAGATTAAAATCAACAAATATCAAACCCTAATCAAAGACAAATCAAGCATGTAAATCAATACACTTGCACACAAACACCCCTAGGGTAAATCCACTTGGTTGCCTTACAAAATGACCATATTACGCATGTGAGATATCTTAGCAAAACCAAGCAAAAATACAAGATCATAGTCCCTCGATGATGCTATCTATGTTGCCTTTCAAAATGATTTTAATCCCTAAAAAATGCTAAGATATCTTGCAGCATTGCTAATCATGGTTATACGATGACCCACGCCCGTCCCTTTTACATCCAAAGATAGGGTTACTTACCAAATCAATGGTAAGATGACAATATCAAAGGAAAAAAGAAATGAACATGAAAGAATTTTGAGTAGGTAGAATGTTCCTAGTTACTTGCTCAATTTCAAAACAAAAACATCCTTGCTATTTTCAAAACAAACACCAACACTTTCAAAACATCTTTCAAAACTTGAATTTTTTTTTAAAAGATCAACACCTTTGTATACATTCTTACGAACGGGAATCATTACAAAGTTTACCTAAATAATGGCCTCTTTTCAAAATACTTTCAAAAACCACACAAAGCACATTTAAAAAAAAAAGCAAGTGATCTAGCAAGTAACTAAGAGCCAATGGAAAGCCATGGATGAAAAGGGTTCTAATACCTTCCCTTTTCATAATCTACCCCCTAACTTTAGAAACAATCTCAAAGGTCTTTCCTGTGCTTTTTCACCTTTCCTTTTGGATAAAAGAAAAGTCAGTGGTGACTCTTGCTAACCGCAACATTTGCGATCAAATGCAAAACAACTAAGTCGGTTCTCCCACTGTATCACAGAACTGGCGACTCTGCTGGGGAATATTTTAAAAGTGGGGTTACCTTAGGGTTAGATCATATTTACTTGCTTTCATTGTTTGACTTGTATGCTTTATATTATGGTTCTTTGTTTGGGTTTGAATCCTCTACCCGGATTTGGGATACCTTATAGGTAAGTAGCAATACGTTGTGGAAACTGTGCGGGGTATACCGACATGGTCTAAGCAATAGCTACATTAGTGCGACATATTTGTGGGTACCGGTATCCCTTGAGTAGTCAAGGAGAATACGGGGCCGCTGAGTGATGTCATAAATCACTAATGAACTTTTAGAATCTTTACTTGACCAACTTGGCCTTTAGGCCGTAGTGAGATGACCGACTTTGGTGCAGTCCGAAGTTGGTAGATACTCGATACTACACTCATTGAGGTTTGTTTTTTGGGATATTTCGGTCTCCATTAAAGAGGCTTGCGCTGAAACAATTCCCAAGAAAACAAACCAGTGATATCGAGCTCCTTAGAACCCGGATACTATTACTAGCACAGGTTTGAGCCAACTAAACTTCAAGAGGGTACTTACCTATGAGACTCTATGCAAGCCTAAACCTAACGACTTGTTTGCTTTGTTTGTATATATATACTTAAGCATAACATCATAAACATCATAACATCATACTCATATTCACTGACCATTTCAAGGATCTTGGGATTTATCTTTGCTCTGTTTTGTAGGACATCGATTCTATTCGTAGGAAAACCATTCAAGTCAACCTTGTAAGGATCCCTCCTCAACTTAAAGAGCTAGCATCAAGGATTCCTGAAAACTCTCCATTTACCGAGAGACATGGTCGCCTATTAAAATTGGTTACCTCCAACACTGATGAGGACATGATGAAGGTGCTCTTCCAGTTCTTTGATCCTTTACATCATTGCTTCACATTTCCCGATTATCAACTTGTGCCAACTTTGGAAGAATTCTCCCAACTCTTGAGGATTCTCATTCTCAATCAACTACCTTACAACGGTACATAAAGAGATCCAAAGCCAGAAGAGATTTCTCAAGCTCTACACTTGCAACCATCTGATATCACAACTAATTAGGAAACAAGGAGTAGTGTCAAGGGTTTCCTAGAAAAGTTCTTGTTTGAGAAAGCCCAAAACTGTTGGAACTCTTTGGATTTGCAAGCTTTTGAGGAAATTGTGGCTCTCTTCATCTTTGGGATGGTTTTGTTTCCAAATCCTGACTAACTCATAGATGTAAACACCCTCAAAATCTTCATGTCTCGTAACCCAATGCCTACTTTGCTAGGGGATATCCTACATTCTTTTCACACGCACTATGAGGAAAAGAGGTATCCTTATGTGTTGTACTCCTTTCTTGGCGAGATGGTTTATTTCGCATCTTGCCCAATCTGTATTGAAGAACGAGCAAGGTTCAAGGTGGTCACATAGGTTGATGACACTCAAATATTCAGACATTCATTGGTGTTCCCGATCTATAGATAATGTTACTATCATCGACCGTTGCGGAGAATTCCATAATGTCCCCTTACTTGGCATTAGAGGAGGTATCACCTACAACCCCTGCTTAGCCTTAAGATAGTTTGGTTACGCCCGAAGGGATGGCCCACATGAGATGCTCATTCAAGGTTTGGTATTTGACTACGAGAACGATGATCAAGGTTACCGCTAGAGATTTATCCGAGCTTGGAGGATGTTGAAGAAGGTAGATAGCAAGATATTGGGGCATAAGAACTCCATCCCTCTTGATCCTTACCTCAAATGGGTACGAGCTCGTGCTCAAAGTCTTATAATGCCTTACCCCTCCATTCTCCCGGTAATCATAGAGCCTGTTGTGGAAGGAGATGTTCCATACACTATCCTGCATCCTGACATGCCCACCTCTCTTGAAGACTTACAAAGGGATTGGATACAGCTTAAGGGGGAGCAATACACTTTTGAGGCCCAATTCTACGCCAGTGAGAAGAAGGTTTTGGAAATCACTAGGAAACTTCATGAGGAGCGGAGCCTGAACGCCTACATTGCACCAAAGAGGATGCATACAACTTTTTTATCTTAGAGTTTTTGTATTTCATTTTAAAGAGGCATGATGTGCTCAAAGATTTGATTTATTAATATAACTTGTGTTCCTTTTTGGTCTAAAGAAATTTTAAATCTCAAATTTCCTTGAAATCATTGCATATGAATTTACCATTCATCATAACATAAGCAGGTTTCTTACAACAAGTCTCTTCATCTTTCTAATATTTATTTTAGTAAGATGGATCTCGAGTAGACAGTAAAAGAGCTCCAGGCGTAGAATTCTTAGTTTCAACAAATGTTCTTGACTCTATCCAAAAGACAAGAGGATTTGAAGACTTTGCTGGTTAAAGAAAAGAAGAAAGCAAAGAAAATAACCGGAGTTCTGAATATGGGGAGAAGGTTCCAAGGACAAGCCAGATGGACCCTAGACTTTGCAACGTCATCTGGTGAAAGGATAATCAAGAAGTGAAAGGCAAGGAAGCGGTTGCCCAGCCAAAATCTGAAGAGGAAGAAGAAGAAGACTACTCTGAAGAGCAATATCCTCCGACCGACGACAAATACAAACATCTAGAAGAACGTCTAAGTGCAATGGAAATTCAAAAAGTGCCCGGGCTGGACTTTGAAGAGCCGGGTTTAGTGTCTGGGATTGTTATTCAACAAAAATTCAAGGCACTAGTATTTGCTAAGTACGACGGGGTTTCGTGTCCCAAGATGCATCTCCGATCTTATGTGAGGAAGATACAACCTCACACTACCGACAGAGACTTGTGAGTCCACTTCTTTCAAGACAGTCTATCCGGGACTCAGCTAGATTGATTCTATCAACTGGAAAGGGCCGATATCCATAATTGGGAAGACCTTGCCACTACTTTCTATAAACAATATCAGTATAACTCAGATCTTTCTCCCACCCGTACTGAACTCTAGAGTATGGCTATGGTTTCAAGTGAATGTTTCAAAGACTATGCTCGGAAATGGAGAGACTTGGCAGGAAGAGTCCAGCCTCCCCTGTCCGAAAGAGAGTTAATAGACATGTTTCTGGGTACCCTGTCTGGTCCTTTCTTCAATCATCTAATTGGAAGCTCCTCAGAAGGTTTCACTGCATTAATCTTGACTAGACAAAGAGTGGAAGCTGGGATCAAGAGTGGGAAGATCCAAAAAGACACATCCTCCACTGCTGTAAGAAAACCATTTATTGGGAGGAAAAAAGTTGGTGCTGTGTATCCTCAAAGGAATCAAGAAAGAACTGAACGCCGTCCAATGGTGGGGGTTGTCATGATCCCAAAGCCTGCACCTACTCAACAAAGAAGAAACCAACCTAGAAAAGAAAGACCAGTAAGATGAGTTACCCAGATTAATATCACACTATCTCAAGTACTACCACATTTGTTGAGTTCTAATATGGTAACTTTGAAAGAAGCTCCGACGAATCCTAACATCACCTCTCCTCACTACCATCCTAATGCTCACTGTGCTTACCATTCTGAGAGTCCAGGCCACGATACCAACAACTGTTGGGCTTTAAAAAACAAGGTGCAAGACCTTCTTGAAGCAAAAGAAATTGAATTTGATGCTCCTGAAATCCCAAATGTTATCACCGCTCATATGCCCAAGCATGGCCGTAATGTTAATGCTATTGAAGATGATATGTTTGTTACTGCTGTTGATGAACTTGTTACTCCTCTCCTAACTGTCAAGAAGAATCTATTGAGGGCCGGTTTATTTTCGGGCTGTGACGAAAGCTGCCACCTCTGCTTATCCCTACCAACTGGCTATCATTTATTGAAAGTAGGTGTTCAGCGCCTAATGGATGACAAAGAGATTTTGTTTGAAAAGACTCCCGCTCCAACCGTTTCTTACAATGATATTTCAATAGTAACCATTTCCACCAATCCTTCCAGGGTCTCCACCAAAAGACTCGTTAGGATTACATCAGTTCCTAAAGTAGCTCCACTGATAATTACTATGCCTGGACCAATCCCGTACTCATCAGATAAAACTGTCCCATGGAACTATGGGGGAGACGTCTATTATCACTGTGTCAAACAGGATTGGCTGGATGATGAAGACTCAATTTTTGAGAAGGCTGGCCACGACATCAGCAACATTGCGGGAACTATCAAGATAACCCAAAGTGGCAGAGTATTCTCTCCCGAGATTGCTCCTACGAAAACTGTTACCGGTCCTGTGATCATCCCTGTTTCTGTTCCTGTTGACACCACCACTACTACAATCCCTATGGTTACCCCTACTAACACTCCTACCACAGAGTCGACCGAGACTCGGGGAAAAGGAATTCTGGTTGAGCCTGTCCAGATGAAGGCGTAATCAGTATCTATCCCTAAGGCCTCCCAAAAGGAGATGGAAGAAATTCTTAAAATTATAAAGAGAAGCGACTACAACGTAGTCGAACAGCTAGGGAAGACTCCGTCAAAGATTTCCATGCTGGCTTTATTGTTGTGCTCCGAGGCTCATGTGAAGGCCTTGGTGAAATTTATTAAAACTGCCCATGTACCACAAGAAACCTCTGCTGATCAGTTCCAAGACTGCGTGGCCAGTTTAACCGCTAACAATGGTTTAGGCTTTTCTGATGATGACTTGACACTTAGAGGGAGGAAGCACAATGAGGCATTGCATGTCCCTGTGTGATCGGTGGATCTGGAACTGACTGTTTTAAAGCTGGTTTCGCGAAATGTCGCGGTAAGCAAGAGTCGCCACCGTCTTTTATTTTCTCCAACAAGGAAAGGACGAAAGCACAGAAAAATTCCTTATGAGATCTGTTTCTCGGTTCGGGAGGTAGATTATAGAAAGGGAAGGTGTTAGCACCCTTTCTATCCATGGTTATCCATGGGCTCTTAGATACTTGCTCATTGTGTTTTCAAAAGGTTTGCTTTTCAAAGTGTGAGTGGGTTTGAAAAAGTTTCTTTGAAAGTTTCAGATCAACTCTTGTATCAGTCCTCAAGAGTGTTTGAAAAGTTGTTTTGAAAGCTTTTTGAAAAGTGTAAGGTGTGAAAAGTATTTTGATTTGTCTTTGAAAAGAGCAAGTATCCATGAGTCATCTACCTACCCTAAGGAATTAAGTTGTGTAAGTGTCCTTTAAAGTAGTGCCATCCCACCATTGAGAGGTAGGTAGCACCACCGTTGGAGGTGTTCGGGTCAATTCGAGTTTGTAGGGACATAGTGATCACCAGAGCAATAGGAAGACACCTTAGAAGCTACCCTCATGCCAGGTTCCCGGATCATGAGGACTTACTAAGACATCCTCTACTCGACGACCACCTTTCGAGGGGCAAGGCAACAGTGAAGCGTACCCTAGGGGTGGTGTGTGAATTGTGTGTCATTTTCAGTTTATTGTTTGTCTTGTCATGTATTGGTGATCTACGCTTTGATTTTATTTTTGGGCATTCATTCTTTCATGTTGTTGTTTAACAGTTAAAGATGCGGGAATTTAAAGTGCGGAAAAAATAAAGGTCCTACGCTATTACAAAGGCGCGGGTCTACAACGCCAAATTAATCCAGACCCGATTTAAAATAAATTGTAGAAAATAAATGTCTAATAGCTATTACATGGCTTTGGAACAAATACAGTATATTCACAAAAAAATAAAAAATAAAACGCGCGAACAAAAGCATAATCGAATGCGAGGGCGTTGAACCCTTTGAAGGAATTAAGATAATTAAGTCAAAATAAAAAAAGAACTTATTTTTATGTTTTTTGTATTTATGATATTAAAGAAAATTAAATTAATTAAAAGTCAAGTAATTAATTCTAATTCTAATTGTTTTTAATTTATTAAAGAAAATGCATTAAAGTTAAAACCTAGAATTAAAACTAATTAATTATAAAATTTATTTACAAAATTAATAATTGATGATAAAATATTTAATTAATTAAAAAGGGTAAAAAGTGTTAAAAATCTATTTTTATTATTTTTTAGGTTTATTGTGAAAAAGAATTAAATTATAACCTAAAATTAAATCTAAATTAATTAAGGGATTTATTTACAAAATTAATACTAAAATAAAATTATTATTTTTTATCTTTTTCTGATTTTTGGGTATTTTTATATTTTGAAAATATTAATTAATTAAAATAAAGCAACAATTTAAAAGAATATAAAAATAAAATAAAAGAAAAGATCAAAGAAAAGAAAGAAAATTGCAAAAAAAACCTAAGGGGGTGAAGCCCCTAATTTGGAGGTTTGGCCTTTAACAATCTGGCCCATTTAGCAAGGCCTCGTGGACTTTTTTGAATAACGTGTGGCGCGTTGACTGGGGACTCACCATGCACCTCAAGCCATGACCTTGGATCTGATGGAACTGGACGCGTGTACGCTAGATTCTGAGAGTGCATCATGATCTTTAACTTAGGCGCTGCATGTGAATGTTAGATGAAAAATAACATAGAAATTATTGAAGACCTGGGGCTCGAACCCAGGTCATATGCTTTGCCACCACTGTCACTTGCCAACTGAACCAAATTCGCGCTGTTAACATATAATAATAATCAAATAATATAAAAGAAAGTTGGTTAATGGCTTTGTAACGCGCGCGAAGATTTCAAATCAACCAATCAGGTCTTGCCACGGACTCATCTTCTTCATCATCCCTGTAATATAAAATATTAGGCAACGGTTTCTTATGCGTTTTCTTAGGCCAACTATTGAAAAATAGCGATTAGCCCTCAGGCACTCATAAATTGAGCGCGAGGGTTGGTTTGAGATCGTCCAGGTGCGCTTAATCTAATGGTGGTGGTCTTGAGGGCTAATTTTTCCCCATTACAAAAGCCCTAATTCCAAGCTTCTTGAACCCTAAATATCAACAATGGTGAAATTGCCTACAGCTTGCAAAAACTCAATTAAGTTATATGATTAGCATTAGAACAAGTCAATTAGTATAAATGCATAACAAAGACGCAATGAAAATGCCTTAAACATGAAACACGATTATGCAATTTTTTTGAAACAGTTTGAATCCTGTATACCGATTCTTGGAGTTTGAGTGAATGCTTTTGATTGGAACGTGTTCAGTAATCTCCAAGGAAGCTAATGGAACAAGAATTAGGTCTTGAATCGCCCTGGAAGGATGTTTTCAGAATTGACTTTGTGGAGAAAAATTTCAAGTTTGCTTTGTGTTCTTTTGTGCAGCTTCGTGTCCAAAATGGTTTCTGATCACTTGTATATCTCTTAGGCAATGTGTATGAATGGGAATTATAGCCAATAAAGCCTTGCATTGATGTTTAGGATTTTGGCATAAACCACCATTATCACACTTTCCATTTTTTGCCTCATTTTGAATTCTTGCCTTGTTTACTCCTTTGCACGAATTTGGTAGGCATATAATGATGTTTCAAGGCTAGTAAAAACCAAATATTTCATTTAATCAAACCTTTTAATTTTTCCTTGATTTTAAAAGATTTAAACTTAATTAAATCCAATAAAATCAATTAAAAATGAAACAATTAATTAAAAAATATGAAATAAAAAGTGGGACACGTGGGAGGCATGGCCAAGCTAATTCAAGTGGAAAAAGTGGGCCCCTTTTGTCAAAAATGAGATTTCAAGGATAAATGATTTTGGCCATTTCACAAAAATTTCCCAACTTCTCCAATGCATAACTTGCTCAATTTTTAAGCTTTGCTCATGTTCTTGGACATTTTGGAAAGGTTTTTGAGTCCTCTAACCAATGCCTTTGGTCCCATGTCATTTTGATTTACCAATCTCAAGTTATGGCCTTTGACTTAAAGTCCCTTTTTGTTGACTTTTGAAAATGACCTATAATGTTGAAATTGATAACTTTTTGTGAGAGCATTTCTTGGACTTGAAGTATGAAGATGAGTTGTAGGAAATGTCTTTCTCTTCAAAATGAGCTTTGGATGGAATTTTTCTGATGAACCATGTGAAAGTTATGCCCTGGTCAATTTCAGTTGACTTTTTCAACTGTCCAAAAATAGAAACTTTTGCATCTTGATGATTTTTGAGCCAAGTTTTGAGAGTCATGATCAAGCATTGATCAAATGATGCTTGTGGCTTCAAAATAAGATGTTTACCAAAAATTTGAACTTTTGACTGTCAAATGACCATTTTGCCCCTACAGTTGACTGTAGTGCAATTAGGGTTTTTGACTGTGCAATTTTGTGCTGAAAGTCTTGAAACTTGATATGAGGATGCTTGACCATATTTGTAGGCATGTGAGACTTGATTGGGCCCTTGAAAACTTCATTTTCTTGATCAGAACAAAAACCCTAATCTTGACTGTTTAGGAGACCCTTGCACTGTGCAACCCTTGGGGAGATTTGAAGCTAGACTTTGCAATTTCTTGAAGAATATGGGAGGGCAAATTTTGGGGTACAACAGTTGCCCCTGTTCAATCTCCTTAGACCTGAGGATGCAGATTGGCTGACGTGCCTTTCGTAATCCGAGGGTAGAAGGTGATTGGACACTAGAGTGCCCAGAAATTTGCGCTCACATAGTAGCAGTGATGTGGAATGGGCTTATAGATGCCATTTAGAGGTTGCTGGATAGGATGATGGGCTTATAGATGCCATCTGGATACTGATCGCATAAGAGATTCCTTAGCGAGAACCTGCATACCTGCAAAAGAAAAAAGAGTACCTGACACGTTGCAGGAGCTGGTTTTAAGATGCTTGGTATAGATGTGTCCTGACTGGTTACAGGAGCTGAGTCTGGAGCTTCAAACGGCGATGAATGAACCAGGGATGGTTACTACCTTAGCATGAATGGTAAGAAAACCTTGGGTGACTTTAACTTCAACAACGCTCGCTGAGAAAATCTTGGTGGGAATTACCATCTTCGCAGGATCGGGCAGAGAACCATAGGCCATTATAATCTGAAAGGGGATCACCTCACTCACCGTCGGAGAGGGAACGATAGGAAATTATAATCTGAAAAGGAATTATCACCTCACTTACCGTCGGAGAGGGAACCATAGGAAAGGAATTATCACCTCACTCACCGTCGGAGAGGGAACCATAGAAAAGGAATTATCACCTCACTCACCGTCGGAGAGGGAACCATAGAAAAGGAATTATCGCCTCACTCACCGTCGGAGAGGGAACCATTAGAAAAGGAGTTATCGCCTCACTCACCGTCGGAGAGGGAACCATTAGAAAAGGAATTATTGCCTCATTCACCGTCGGAGAGGGAACCATAGAAAAGGAATTATCACCTCACTCACCGTCGGAGAGGGAACCATAGGAAAGGAATTATCACCTTACTCACCGTCGGAGAGGGAACCATCTGAAAAGGAATTATCACCTCACTCACCGTTGGAGAGGGAACCATAGAAAAGGAATTATCGCCTCACGCACCATCGGAGAGGGAACCATCTGAGATTATCACCTCACTCACCGTCGGAGAGGGAAACATAGAAAAGGAATTATCGCCTCACGCACCATCGGAGAGGGAACCATCTGAGATTATCACCTCACTCACCGTCGGAGAGGGAAACATCTGAAAAGGAAATTATAATCTCAAAAGCGGGCGTTTGAGAAAAACCTAAAATGGAATTATCACCTCCACAACGTCGGGAGAGAACCAAAGGAAATTATAATCTCAAAAGCGGGCGTTTTGAGAAAAACCTGAAATGGAATTATCACCTCCACAACGTCGGGAGAGAACCAAAGGAAATTATAATCTCAAAAGCGGGCGTTTGAGAAAAACCTGGAATGGAATTATCATCTCCACAACGTCGGGAGAGAACCATAGGAAATTATAATCTCAAAAGCGGGCGTCTGAGAAAAACCTTTGATAACTTCTACTGAGTCTTCATCAGAAAAATCTGTTGGGAGTCGATTTAGCTGGACTAGAGAAGGCCTTGGACTGGATAAGAAATCTTTGGGGTCGATTAACTGAACCGGTCTAGGTCTTGAAATATGATTGAGAATTTAGCTGAAACTTTCCTGAAAGAATAGAGGTCAGTCATATGCAATGCACGATATGGATCAAGCAATGATGTTCTCAACATAAATGAGATTTGTATGATATAATGCGTCTATGCATGCTATAATGATGTATGTGATGTTTTATGAATGTATGTTTTCGTCTAGGAAATTAAATCCTTGACGGGTGCCGGGAAGTCATATCCTGGGCTGATGTTTGAGAATAGATTTTGCTTCCGCTGGGGATGATAACTGCAAGAATACCGGTAGGAGAAGATGACTCCGTTGAGGAATAGACTTGGCAAATGGAGGATTCTGCAGGGAGAAAAGATACTCTAGTGACCATGCTGGGAAGCAATACTCTGTGGGAAGAGGGATGCCTTGTTGAGTGTTGATGATAACTTGCTGTGGATACCATCGTTATATTGGAAGTGTTAATGGACTTTGCTGGGGATAAGAGGACTCCGTCGAGGACGCTCTTTCCATGGCTTTTGGCTGAGGATAACCCAGTTATATCCTGTTAAGGAAATAACTCTTTAAATAAAGCCGGACGACGCGTTCGTGCTCTGCGAGAGGATAAGCTTCCAGAATCTACTGGGGATAAGCTTACTGCTTGGGGAGATGACTTCCAACTTTCCGGGGGAAACTGGATTGGATTCTCCTGGGGAAGTTTTGAGATGTATCGGGGGAAGTGACACCACTGAATGTTTGATATACCGCCGGGGAACAATCTTTAGACCAAGACTGTCGGGGATGCTTGTTAAGAATATATGCTGCTGGGGGATACTCAACCTTCCTTAAGGTCTGATAACTTTGCTTGGAGAGGAGTGCACTGACTTGCTGGCTCACTCTCTGGGGAATTAGGACATACTGGTCATGCCCTTTAACTGAACCTACCTTGGTACCTTGGAGGATAGAATAACTAGATTGCTTAGACAACTCTTTATTGCCCCTGTTTCTAATGTTACCTGTAATTAATCCTTTATTTCGTATACAAATATTTATGAGTTAGCAAATTATTGTCAATGCATATATCACAAATTGAACCTTGGACGTTCTTCGCAAAACAAAACAGAAAAAGAAAAAAAACGATTGGCACTTTTAACTGAAAAGTATATTTGTATTGATTTTTGAATGGCCCGAAAACAAGCGTTTTGTGTACAAGAGGTTGACGTCCTAGTAAGAGAACGCCGCTGATCAAAAGAGTTTATACAAATTTTGTACAAAAGAAAATAAAACAGCTGTGTGAAATGAATGATCCCACTGGGTTTCAACTCTGCTATTGCTGTTATATATCCGAGCGTCTCATCACTTGATGACCTAAGCGAAGATGAAGCTGACTGATCGATGCCGTCTGAACTTGATGTAGATATCGGATTCTGGATGCAAAGTGATCCAATGAGACATAGTATTACGCTTTATCCCTAATTTTTGCCTGGACCGCCCTTTCGGGTTTTCAGTCCACCGGGATACCCATTTTTGCCCAAGCCGCCTTTTCAGGTTTTCGACTTGCCGGGTGTACAGATTTTTTCATTTCATCCCTTCATTTTGCCCGAACCCTTTTGGTTCGACGGGAAGCCCTAATTTTTGCCTAGGCATGTCAGCCTAGCGGGTCTTTTTATGCGTAGTATCTTTTTACTATGTCTGCATTGGCGGGGTGAGGAAGGTCGTCACCATCCATGTTGGTTAGAATCATGGCTCCTCCTGAGAACACATGTTTAACCACAAATGGCCCTTCGTACGTAGGGGTCCATTTGCCCCTTGGATCACTCTGAGGAAGGATGATTCGCTTGATTACCAAATCCCCGACTTGATATTCCTGTGGTCTGACCTTTTTGTTAAAAGCCTTGATCATCCGTTTCTGGTACGTCTGACCATGGCAGATAGCAGCAAGTCTCTTTTCATCAATAAGGTTGAGCTGATCAAGTCGGGTTTGGATCCAATCATCCTCGTTCAAATTTGCATCATTCATTATCCGGAGAGATGGTATTTGCACTTCGATCGGTAAGACTGCCTCCATACCATAAACCAAAGAGAAAGGAGTTGCCCCGGTTGACGTCCTAGCTGAGGTACGGTACCCATGTAGAGCGAACGGTAACATCTCGTGCCAATCTTTATAGGTCACTGTCATCTTCTGCACGATTTTCTTGATATTTTTATTTGCTGCTTCTACAGCCCCATTCATCTTCGGTCTGTAAGGAGAAGAATTGTGGTGCTGTACTTTGAACTGCTCGCAGAGCTCAGTGATCATCTTGTTATTCAGATTGGTACCGTTATCTGTAATAATTCTCTCAGGGACGCCGTATCGACAAATCAGGTTATGCCGAATGAACCGTGCCACAACAGTCTTGGTTACTGTAGCATAGGAAGCTGCTTCAACCCACTTTGTAAAGTAATCAATCGCTACAAGGATGAAGCGATGCCCGTTAGATGCCGTAGGTCTGATCTCACCAATCATGTCAATGCCCCACATTGCAAAAGGCCAAGGTGCAGTCAGGACATTCAGAGGAACTGGAGGAACATGCACCTTGTCTGCATAAACCTGGCATTTGTGACACGTCCGAGAATGTTGGTAACAATCAGCTTCCATTGTAGACCAGTAATACCCTGCCCGAAGGATCTTCTTTGCCATAGTGTGCCCACTGGAATGTGTACCAAAGGTCCCTTCATGCAGCTCTTCCATGATCCTTTCTGCTTCAGTCTTATCCACACAACGCAGTAAGGTTGAATCATGGTTTCGCTTGTACAAGATGTCGTTACTAAGGAATAATTTTGCCGCGAACCTCCTCAGGAACTTCTTATCATTGATAGAGGCACCTTCAGGGTATTCCTGAGTTTCCAGATATCTCTTCACCTCATGGTACCAAGGCTTTCGAGATCACAACAGTATGCCGGTTCGTCCAATTTCCAGATGATGACCCGGGGAGCCTCATTGTCCCACTTGACTTTGAACATAGAAGACATTGTAGCTAACGTATCCGCTAACTGATTCTCCTCTCTCGGGAAATGTTCAAAGGTTATCTCTGTGAAGTGGGGGATCAATGTCAACACACATTCTTTGTAAGGAATAAGATTCGGATGTTTCGTATCCCACTCGCCTTTGATCTGGTTGATTACGAGAGCGGAATCTCCGAAGACACTCAGAAACTTGATCCTTAAGTCAATTGCAGCTTTGAGTCCCATGATGCACGCCTCATACTCCGCCATGTTGTTGGTGTAGTTGAAACATAGCCGGGCAGTGAGTGGAGTATGAGTACCTTGAGGTGATATGATTATGGCGCCGATACCATTTCCCAAAGCATTGGAGGCTCCGTCAAAGTGCATAGACCATCGGGATCCTGGTTCAGGTCCTTCATCCGGTCCAGGTACTTCACAATCAGTCACTATCATAATGCTTTCATCCGGAAACTCGAAGTTCATTGATTGATAGTCATCTACAGCTTGATGTGCCAAGTGGTCTGCCAATACACTTCCCTTGATGGCTTTCTGGGTTGTATACTGAATGTCGTATTCTGTCAAGATCATCTGCCATCTTGCAATTCTCCCAGACAGAGCAGGCTTTTCGAATATGTACTTTATAGGATCCATCTTTGAGATCAACAAGGTAGTGTGAGTCAGCATATACTGTCTCAGCCGACGAGCAGCCCATACCAAAGCGCATCAAGTTTTCTCAAGCAGTGAGTATCGAGTCTCACAGTCGGTAAACTTTTTGCTAAGGTAATAAATGGCATGCTCTTTTCGGCCAGACTCGTCATGCTGCCCCAGCACACACCCCATTGAGTTATCAAGTACTGTCAGGTAAAGTATCAGAGGTCTCCCTTCAACCGGTGGCATAAGGATGGGTGGTTCTTGGAGATACTCCTTGATTCTGTCAAAAGCAGCCTGACATTCATCATTCCAACGTACTACCTGATCTTTCTTCAGCAGCTTGAAGATTGGCTCACAGGTAGCAGTTAGGTGTGAGATGAATCGAGCAATGTAATTCAGGCGTCCTAAAAAGCCTCTGACTTCCTTCTCTGTCTTGGGAACTGGCATCTCTTGAATAGCTTTGACCTTAGCAGGGTCCACTTGAATACCCTTATCACTTACAACGAAGCCTAGCAATTTCCCAGATCTTACCCCGAAGGTGCACTTGTTCGGGTTCAACCTCAGTTTGTACAATTTCAGACGGTCAAACAGTTTCTGCAGATGACCAAGGTGTTCTTCCTCAGTTTGGGACCTTGCGATCATGTCGTCAACATACACTTCTATCTCATGATGGATCATATCATGAAATAAAGCAACCATGGCACGTTGGTAGGTTGCCCCAGCGTTCTTTAGTCCAAAAGGCATGACTTTGTAGCAGAAGGTGCCCCACTGAGTAACAAATGTAGTCTTTTCCATGTCTTCAGGAGCCATCTTGATCTGATTGTAGCCTGAAAAACCATCCATGAAAGAGAACACCTTATGCTGAGCTGTATTATCAACAAGGACATCAATGTGAGGTAGAGGGAAGTTATCTTTGGGGCTGGCCCTGTTCAGATCCCTGTAGTCAACACACATTCTGACCTTACCGTCTTTCTTAGGTACCGACACCACATTAGCAACCCACTGAGGGTAAGAAGTCACTGCAAGAAAACCGGCATCGAACTGCTTCATAACCTCGGCTTTAATCTTTTCAGACATCTCTGGACGCATGCGGCGGACCTTTTTCTTAACTGGAGGGCAGTCTTCCTTAGTTGGCAAATGATGGACCACAATGTCGGTGTCCAACCCAGACATGTCTTCGTAGGACCAGGCAAAGATCTCCATATAATCATGCAGCATTTGAGTCAACCGTTGCTTCACGCTGAGCTCTAGGTTGGCACCAATCTTTACCTCTTTCCTGTCTTCTTCAGTACCCAAGTTTATTGTTTCCACTGGCTCTTCATGGGGTTGAATTGCCCTCTCTTCCTGAAGTAACAGTCTTGCAAGCTCGCCAGGCACTTCGCAATCATCTTCACCTTCGTCTTCGGCTAAGTTGATCGGATTTTCGAAGTCATAATTGGCAGTAGCAGAGTCGTTACCAGTGAGATCCAGAGTGGATTGAAACCTGTATGAGTGAGTGTGTGTAAATACAGCTGTTTTACAATATGTAAAGAAAGGAAAGAAAAGGAGCGCAAAATTTGAAATGTGAAAAACGTCCAATGCTTTTATTTATGATATATGACAGTGACAAACAAAAGCCCTCATAAATAAGACCACGGTGCCCCGGGTAAGACACCGGGCCATACAGTTTCAAGTTATTGTTTATTACAAATCCAAAACAAAGAAGTTCATTACTGGGGAACAAAAGTTATGGGTGTAAAGTCTTTAGCAGTCCAGTTGGTCAATCCACCCTCAGTCGTCGGGTAAATCCAGCTATCGAACTCTGACTCCTCCACTTCGTCTTCCTCTCCAACAGCATTCACTCTTGAGTAGGTGATGAGCACAGGAGGTCTTCCAATTCTCGCTTTGCGTACTGCCTTCTGAGCTTCTGTGGTGAAACCCAACCCAAACTTGTTAGTCTTAGGAGTAAGATCAGGGAGCTTGCCCCAGTTTGCACATTCACCTCTTTCGATCACAGCTCGGGCGTCCTTTAAGGAGGCCATCTTCAAAGGAGAAACCTCTTCAACCACTGCTTCTGCTGCTGCCAAAGTTTGTGGCACCTCCTCAAAATGTTGAAAGGGGGTCTCAATGAACTCCCCATCCATTTCCACGTACCTGAAGGAGTTGAGGTGGCTGACCATGTATTCCTCTTCCCCTTGCACTGTTACAATCTTCCCCCTGACCGGGTACTTGAGCTTCTGATGTAACGTGGAGGTCACAGCTCCAGCCTTGTGGATCCACGGGCGACCCAGTAAACAAGAATAGGATGGACGGATGTCCATCACATAGAATTTTGAATCAAATACCTGTGACCCAACTCTGATTGGGATGTCCACCTCACCATGTACCATTCTTTTGGACCCGTCAAAGGCCCGGACAACAATGTTACTTGGTTTGAGCTCTAGACCCTCACAGTCCAGCCTATCCAGAGCCTTCTTGGGCAGCACGTTTAATGAAGAACCTGTGTCAACCAGCACATGAGCAAGAGTAGTGCCCCTGCATTCAATGGAGACATGCAGGGCATCATTATGGTTCTTCCCTTTTGCTGTCAGATCGGCATCAGAGAAACCCAGGCCATTATCATCGGTTAGGTTGGCCACACAGTCGGTGAACTGGTCAGCAGACGTCTCTTGGGGTACGTGGGCTGTCTTTAAGAAAGCAATCAGAGCCTTGGCATGGGCCTCTGAACACAGCAGCAGTGACAACATGGAGATTTTGGAGGGGGTGTGCCCCAGCTGTTCCACGACGTTGAAATCACTTTTCTTTATTATCTTGAGGATTTCTTCCATTTCCTGCCTGGAAGCCTCAACAATTGTCTTTGGTGCCTCCGTCCGGGCAGGCACATCAGCAGCAATCCCTTTGCCCCGAGTATCAGATGACTCGGCAGCAGGGGTGGATACTTGGTCAGGGGGAGAAACAGGCACACTGGCAGGTGTGAAGACCAAAGGCCTATGAATTACCGGAGGAGCAATGTCTGGCGAGAACAGTCTTCCACTACGAGTGACCTTAGCAGGCCCAGTGATGTTGGAGACACCAGCATCAATGTTGAACTCTTGTTTCACACCCAGAATGTAAACATCTGCCCCATAGTGCCATGGGACAGCCTTATCAGACTTGTAGGGGATGGGCCCCGGAACAGTAATGGTGATGGGAGCAATCTCGTGAACCGGCAAAATTTGGACAGGCTTCTTTGAAGGAGCCTTGGAAGGGTTGTTGAAGATGGTAACAATTGAAACTTCTTCAACAGGAGCAGCAGGAACAACAGTCTTTCTGAACAAAATCTCTCTACTATCCATCAGGTTTTGGACGCCTGACTTCAGCAGAGAACAACCAGCAGGGGAAGCAACACATAGAGGGAAACCTTCGCTACATCCCGGAAATAAACCGGCTAGCAACAGGTTCCTCTTGATCGTCAGCAGCGGAGTAGCAACATCATCCACCGAAGCTACATACAAATCCTCCTCAACAGCATTCACTCCATGCTGGGGCATGGGAGCGGTCACAACATTCGGCCTCTCAGGCGCCTCAAACTGTATCTCCTTTGCATCAATAAGGTCCTGAACCTTATTCTTTAGGGCCCAACAGTCATCTGTGCTATGCCCCGGGCTGTCAGAATGATAAGCACAACGAGCATTCAGACTGTACTTAGGAGATGTAGTATTGGGAAACTTCGGAGCCTCCCGGACAGTCACCAAATTGGTGGATAGCAACTGTGGCAGGATCTGTGATAAGGTCATGCTCAAGCGGGTAAACTCTCTCCGGGGTCTTTCAGCCCTTTGAGGATTGGTCGGCCGAGGAGCGGCAGCAGGCTTGGCAATCATTACCGCATTGACAGACTGGCGGCGCTCGGGTCGCTCTGGTCTCCGGGAGCTATATACAGCACTAGCCTCCTTTTTGAAGGGTTTCTTTTCAGCATTGGAGGAGGCAACCTTCTGTATCTTCCCCGATTTTATACCTGCCTCGATCCTTTCACCAGTCAGGATCAGATCAGTAAACCCAGCAGAGGAATTACCAATGAGATGATTGAAAAATGGACCAGATAGGGTCCCCAAAAACATATCCACCAACTCCCGGTCTGTCAATGGTGGCTGCACCCTGCCAGCCAGATCTCTCCATTTCTGGGCGTACTCCTTAAAACCTTCACCCGACCCTAGCGACATACCCTGGAGCTGGGTACGTGTAGGAGCGAGGTCGGAATTATATTGATACTGCTTGTAAAAAGCAGTGGCCAGATCCTCCCAGTTACGAATGTTGGTTCCTTCCAACTGATAGAACCATTCGAGGTGAGTCCCTGAAAGACTCTCCTGGAAGAAGTGGATCCAAAGGTTCCTGTCTGCTGTGTAAGGCTGGATCTTCCTTACATAAGAACGGAGGTGCATCTTGGGACAGGAAGCCCCGTCATACTTCACAAAGGCAGGTGCCTTGAACTTGTGTGGAATCACCACCCCAGTAGATAACCCCAAGTCTCCGAAATCCAGTCCAGGCACACGCTGAATTTCCATAGCCTTTAATCTGTCCTCCAGCTGCTTGTACCGGTCTTCAGCAGGAGGGTACTGTTCGTCGTTGAAGTCTGTTTCAGTATCAGAGCCCACAGGAGTAGGGACCTCCCTTTCTTGGTGACTACCTTCCCCCACAGATGGAGTAGTCCTCTCAGCCTCAACCTGTAAGGTGTTCCCGAGTCTGCGCCCAGTGTTAAATAGCACAGTCCTCCTCTTCTTCTTATTCTTCTTCAGAATCATGGTCTTCAACTCTTGTTGACCCTGAGCCAGACCCTTGATCAACTCTTGAAATTGGGCGTTCTGCGCCTGAAGAGCCTTGATAGATGCCTCGGATGATGATTCAGGGTTCATGATGCTGAAATAAACAGCGAAGAACAGTCAGCAGCCTGAAAAGAAGAGTACCTGTGATGCATATGATGAATGATATGTGTTTATGCAATGCATTCAAGAGTTCGAAAATTCAAATTTGTTGTAGACAAAAAGGAACACACGTTATTATTAAGAAAATAATTGTTCAGTACATTAAAGCCTCATGGGAAAACATTACAAAACAGATCAATCCCAAAAGACACTACGCATCCTCTTCGGAGCAATATAGGTATTGAGATTCCTCTCCTCGTGCAGTAGGCGGGTGAGCTCCAGGACCTTTTTCTCACTGGCATGTAGATTGGTTTCCAGAGAATTCCGTTCTTCCTTAAGCTGGATCCAACTCTTCTGCATCTCTTCCCAGGACGTGGGCATGTCAGGATGTTGAATGGTGTATGACACTTCTCCTTCCAAGTCTGGCTCTTTGATCACGGGGAGAACATGAGGATATGGCATCACCAGCTTCTGGGAGCGGGCTCGTACCCATTTGAGATAAGGCTCCAATGGGATGGAGTTCCTGTGCCCCAGGGTCTTGCTGTCTATTTTGCTGGGCATCCTCCAAGCTTTGATAAATTTCTGGCGAAGTCCTTGCGTATCCTTGTCGAAGTCAAAAACTATGTCAGGAATTAACATCTCATGAGGCCCATCGTTCCGAGCATAACCAAACTGTCTCCAAGCCAGGCACGGGTTGTAAGTAATACCTCCTCTGATTCCAAGTAAAGGAACATTAGGGTACTCCCCACAACGATCGATGATAGTGACATCCTCTCTGGACCGAGAACACCAATGTATATCTGCATGTGTAAGAGTCATCAACCGTTGTGACCACCTCAAACCTCGCTCG
Organism: Vicia faba; assembly: GCA_948472305.1. NCBI lineage: Eukaryota > Viridiplantae > Streptophyta > Magnoliopsida > Fabales > Fabaceae > Vicia > Vicia faba. The sequence goes on from OX451739.1 coordinate 747,525,424, forward strand.
TTCTTCAAAACTGATTGCGGAAGGTGCGAAATAAACCACCTTCCCAGGAGGGGAGTGCAGCACATAAGAACACCCCTTTTTCTCATGGTTCGAGTGTAACATGAGTGAAGGATGTCCCCCAGCAACGTAGGTATAGGATTCCTGGACATGAAGACCTTGACAGCACTGATATCTATAAGCTGATCTGGTTTAGGGAACAACACCAACCCATAGACAAGGAGTGCTACAACTTCTTCAAAGGCTTGCAGGTCAAGGGAATTCCAACACTCTTGGGCCTTCTCAAACAGAAATTTTGCCAAGAATCCTTTGATACCATTTCTGGCTTCCCAATGCCCCTTGATGTTAGATGGTTGTAGGCATAATGCTTTAGCTACTTCTTCAAGTTTTGGTTCCCTTTCCGTACCGTTGTAGGGTAGTTGATTGAGAATGGGAATCTTCAGAAGCTGGGAAAACTCTTCTAGAGTAGGCACCAACTGATAATCCGGGAAGGTAAAATAGTGATGCAGAGGGTCAAAGAATTGGAAAAGGACCTTTACCATCTCTTCCTCAATATTGGTATTGACCAGGCTGATGAGTCTACCATGCCTTTCACTGAATGACGAGTTCTCGGGAATCCTGGATGTAAGCTCATTAAGCTGAGGAGGGACCCTTATGAGGTTGATCTGAATTGTCTTTCTGCGGATAGTTTCCATGTCCTACAAAACAAGAACAAAGATGAAGATTCGAACCCCTGAAATGGTTAGTGGATGCATATGATGTTGTATGATGTTATGATGCTATGATTAAACACACCACAAATATTTACAAAGGCAAACATGTAAGGCACACAAGTCACACAAGACAAGCCCTTAGAGTTTAGGCCAGCATGGGGTCTGGGTATTACCCTCTTGAAGTTGGTGGGCTCAAACCTGTCCTATCAAAGTAACCGGGTTCTAAGGATCTCAATATCATTGGATTGCTTTCATTGTTCATCGTTTCGATTTGGCCACTGACTGGCGATCAAAATATCCCAAGAAAACAACCCTCAATTAAGTGTAGTATCGAGTATCAACCGACTTCGGAGTACACCAAAGTAGTTATCTCACTACCCTAAAGAGGCCAAGATGGTTCAATTAAGGTTCCTAAGGTCTGTTGATGCTTCACGACACCACGCGGAGGCCCCGTACTCTCCTTGATTGACTCAAGGGTTACCGGTACACACCAAAGTGCCATATCAACGTAGCAGACTGCTTCAACCATGTCGGTATACCCCGCACAGTTCCCTCACAGTCTTGTTGCTACTTTCTAAGAAGGTATCCCCATATCCGGGTTAGGATCTATAGAACTCCCAAGACAGTACCCACAATTTAAAGCAAACAAGTCAAAGAAATTGAAAACACCGTGATCTTAGTCCTAAGGTACACCTCACTTTAAAGAGTATTGTCCCCAGCAGAGTCGCCAGTTCTGTGATCGGTGGATCTGGAACTGACTGTTTTAAAGCTGGTTTCGTGAAATGTCGCGGTAAGCAAGAGTCGCCACCGTCTTTTATTTTCTCCAACAAGGAAAGGACGAAAGCACAGAAAAATTCCTTATGAGATTTGTTTCTCGGTTCGGGAGGTAGATTATAGAAAGGGAAGGTGTTAGCACCCTTTCTATCCATGGTTATCCATGGGCTCTTAGATACTTGCTCATTGTGTTTTCAAAAGGTTTGCTTTTCAAAGTGTGAGTGGGTTTGAAAAAGTTTCTTTGAAAGTTTCAGATCGACTCTTGTATCAGTCCTCAAGAGTGTTTGAAAAGTTGTTTTGAAAGCTTTTTGAAAAGTGTAAGGTGTGAAAAGTATTTTGATTTGTCTTTGAAAAGAGCAAGTATCCATGAGTCATCTACCTACCCTAAGGAATTAAGCTGTGTAAGTGTCCTTTAAAGTAGTGCCATCCCACCATTGAGAGGTAGGTAGCACCACCGTTGGAGGTGTTCGGGTCAATTCGAGTTTGTAGGGACATAGTGATCACCAGAGCAATAGGAAGACACCTTAGAAGCTACCCTCATGCCAGGTTCCCGGATCATGAGGACTTACTAAGACATCCTCTACTCGACGACCACCTTTCGAGGGGCAAGGCAACAGTGAAGCGTACCCTAGGGGTGGTGTGTGAATTGTGTGTCATTTTCAGTTTATTGTTTGTCTTGTCATGTATTGGTGATCTACGCTTTGATTTTATTTTTGGGCATTCATTCTTTCATGTTGTTGTTTAACAGTTAAATATGCGGGAATTTAAAGTGCGGAAAAAATAAAGGTCCTACGCTATTACAAAGGCGCGGGTCTACAACGCCAAATTAATCCAGACCCGATTTAAAATAAATTGTAGAAAATAAATGTCTAATAGCTATTACATGGCTTTGGAACAAATACAGTATATTCACAAAAAAAAATAAATAAAACGCGCGAACAAAAGCATAATCGAATGCGAGGGCGTTGAACCCTTTGAAGGAATTAAGATAATTAAGTCAAAATAAAAAAAGAACTTATTTTTATGTTTTTTGTATTTATGATATTAAAGAAAATTAAATTAATTAAAAGTCAAGTAATTAATTCTAATTCTAATTGTTTTTAATTTATTAAAGAAAATGCATTAAAGTTAAAACCTAGAATTAAAACTAATTAATTATAAAATTTATTTACAAAATTAATAATTGATGATAAAATATTTAATTAATTAAAAAGGGTAAAAAGTGTTAAAAATCTATTTTTATTATTTTTTTGGTTTATTGTGAAAAAGAATTAAATTATAACCTAAAATTAAATCTAAATTAATTAAGGGATTTATTTACAAAATTAATACTAAAATAAAATTATTATTTTTTTATCTTTTTCTGATTTTTGGGTATTTTTATATTTTGAAAATATTAATTAATTAAAATAAAGCAACAATTTAAAAGAATATAAAAATAAAATAAAAGAAAAGATCAAAGAAAAGAAAGAAAATTGCAAAAAAAACCTAAGGGGGTGAAGCCCCTAATTTGGAGGTTTGGCCTTTAACAATCTGGCCCATTTAGCAAGGCCTGGTGGACTTTTTTGAATAACGTGTGGCGCGTTGACTGGGGACTCACCATGCACCTCAAGCCATGACCTTGGATCTGATGGAACTGGACGCGTGTACGCTAGATTCTGAGAGTGCATCATGATCTTTAACTTAGGCGCTGCATGTGAATGTTAGATGAAAAATAACATAGAAATTATTGAAGACCTGGGGCTCGAACCCAGGTCATATGCTTTGCCACCACTGTCACTTGCCAACTGAACCAAATTCGCGCTGTTAACATATAATAATAATCAAATAATATAAAAGAAAGTTGGTTAATGGCTTTGTAACGCGCGCGAAGATTACAAATCAACCAATCAGGTCTTGCCACGGACTCATCTTCTTCATCATCCCTGTAATATAAAATATTAGGCAACGGTTTCTTATGCGTTTTCTTAGGCCAGCTATTGAAAAATAGCGATTAGCCCTCAGGCACTCATAAATTGAGCGCGAGGGTTGGTTTGAGATCGTCCAGATGCGCTTAATCTAATGGTGGTGGTCTTGAGGGCTAATTTTTCCCCATTACAAAAGCCCTAATTCCAAGCTTCTTGAACCCTAAATATCAACAATGGTGAAATTTCCTACAGCTTGCAAAAACTCAATTAAGTTATATGATTAGCATTAGAACAAGTCAATTAGTATAAATGCATAACAAAAACGCAATGAAAATGCCTTAAACATGAAACACGATTATGCAATTTTTTTGAAACAGTTTGAATCCTGTATACCGATTCTTGGAGTTTGAGTGAATGCTTTTGATTGGAACGTGTTCAGTAATCTCCAAGGAAGCTAATGGAACAAGAATTAGGTCTTGAATCGCCCTGGAAGGATGTTTTCAGAATTGACTTTGTGGAGAAAAATTTCAAGTTTGCTTTGTGTTCTTTTGCGCAGCTTCGTGTCCAAAATGGTTTCTGATCACTTGTATATCTCTTAGGCAATGTGTATGAATGGGAATTATAGCCAATAAAGCCTTGCATTGATGTTTAGGATTTTGGCATAAACCACCATTATCACACTTTCCATTTTTTGCCTCATTTTGAATTCTTGCCTTGTTTACTCCTTTGCACGAATTTGGTAGGCACATAATGATGTTTCAAGGCTAGTAAAAACCAAATATTTCATTTAATCAAACCTTTTAATTTTTCCTTGATTTTAAAAGATTTAAACTTAATTAAATCCAATAAAATCAATAAAAAATGAAAAAATTAATTAAAAAATATGAAATAAAAAGTGGGACACGTGGGAGGCATGGCCAAGCTAATTCAAGTGGAAAAAGTGGGCCCCTTTTGTCAAAAATGAGATTTCAAGGATAAATGATTTTGGCCATTTCACAAAAATTTCCCAACTTCTCCAATGCATAACTTGCTCAATTTTTAAGCTTTGCTCATGTTCTTGGACATTTTGGAAAGGATTTTGAGTCCTCTAACCAATGCCTTTGGTCCCATGTCATTTTGATTTACCAATCTCAAGTTATGGCCTTTGACTTAAAGTCCCTTTTTGTTGACTTTTGAAAATGACCTATAATGTTAAAATTGATAACTTTTTGTGAGAGCATTTCTTGGACTTGAAGTATGAAGATGAGTTGTAGGAAATGTCTTTCTATTCAAAATGAGCTTTGGATGGAATTTTTCTGATGAACCATGTGAAAGTTATGCCCTGGTCAATTTCAGTTGACTTTTTCAGCTGTCCAAAAATAGAAACTTTTGCATCTTGATGATTTTTGAGCCAAGTTTTGAGAATCATGATCAAGCATTGATCAAATGATGCTTGTGGCTTCAAAATAAGATGTTTACCAAAAATTTGAACTTTTGACTGTCAAATGACCATTTTGCCCCTACAGTTGACTGTAGTGCAATTAGGGTTTTTGACTGTGCAATTTTGTGCTGAAAGTCTTGAAACTTGATATGAGGATGCTTGACCATATTTGTAGGCATGTGAGACTTGATTGGGCCCTTGAAAACTTCATTTTCTTGATCAGAACAAAAACCCTAATCTTGACTGTTTAGGAGACCCTTGCACTGTGTAACCCTTGGGGAGATTTGAAGCTAGACTTTGCAATTTCTTGAAGAATATGGGAGGACAAATTTTGGGGTACAACACCCTGTCAAATGTAGGGAAAAAACTTTGGCCCATGTCTTGGTTTATACTGGTTCGTCTTTGAATGTGCTACCTAAGAAAGCTCTTGATAAACTCGACTGTGAAGGTTTAACCTTAAAACCCAACAAGATTATGGTAAGGGCCTTCGACGGTTCAAAAAGGATGGTGCATGGGGAGGTGGACATCCCAATAAAAGGTGGAACCCAAACTTTTGATTCAAATTTTTATGTAATGGACATTCGCCCTTCCTATTCCTGCTTATTGGGCCGACCATGGATTCACAACGCTGGTGCCGTTACCTCTACATTACATCAAATGCTGAAATATCCAACCGAGGGGAAAATCATTATTGTCCATGGAGAAGAGGAATATATGGTCAGTCACTTGAACTCCTTCAGATACGTGGAATTTGATGGTGAATTCAGTGAAACTCCATTTCAGCATTTCGAGGAAGTCCCACAAACCGTGGCAGTAACCAAGACTGTTTCCCAAGTCCCGAAGATTACAAGACCTCCGCTAAAGATGTCTTCATTGAAAGATGCCAAGGAAGTGATCGAAGAAGGTGGGTGTACTATTTGGGGCTAGCTCCCGGATATCCCATACAAATTTGACAAATTTGGTTTGGGTTTCACTTCAGGAGCCCAGAAAGCTGTACGCTGTGCTCGTGCCGGGGGACCACCCTTGAAGATCAGCAACCACGAAGTCAACGCAATGGAGGATGATGAGGACAACTACGACCTGGGGGAATGGATTTTCCCAATTGTCAATGGAGGACTCAGCAACTGGGAAGCTAAATATTTTGTCCCAATTACTTTTATCCAACATTAATTGTCTTTAAATTTTGTCGGACCTATAATAATTAAATAATTCAGACTTTTAAAACCTTGTGTCTTACCCGAGGCACAACAGTCCATTTGTAAGGGTTGTTACCTCATTTTCATATGTCATCAATGAATCATGGTCTTTTTTGCATACAAACTTTGTGCTCTTTGTCTTTCTTTTTATATTTTTATTTCTTTCAAAGATAGCTATACTCTTACACACACTCACATTCAAAATGCAGATATACATCCATTCGGGATCCCTTGGGTAACGATTTTGCTATGGCTTTCTGTGACTCTGAAAGTCTAATCTACCAAGCCGAAGACGAAGGTGAGGAAGATTGTGAAATGCCAGGGGAACTTGCCAGGTTACTACAACAAGAAGAGAGGACCATACAGCCCCACGAAGAACCAGTGGACCCAGTGAAACTAGGTACCGAAGAGGACAAGAAAGAAGTCAAGGTGGGTGCCAATCTGGAACCCAGTGTCAAGAAGCGTCTGACTCAGTTGCTACGTGATTATGTCGAGGTCTTTTCCTGGTCGTACAAAGACATGCCAAGATTGGATGCTGATATCGTGGTCTATCGTCTACCAACAAAAGAAGACTTCCCCTCTGGTAAAGCAGAAAGTCCGTCGCATGCGACCAGACATGTCAGAGAAGATCAAAGCGGAAGTCATGAAACAATTCAATGCCAGATTCTTATCTGTTACCTCCTATCCACAATGGGTCGCCAATGTTGTCCCCGTTCCTAAAAAGGACGACAAAGTACGCATGTGCATGGACTATAGAGATTTGAATAGGGCAAGCCCTAAGGATGATTTCCCACTTCCCCACATCGATATTTAGGCCGACAATACCATGCAACATAAAGTGTTCTCATTTATGGATGGTTTCTCAGGCTAAAACTAGATCAAAATAGCCCCTGAGGACATGGAGAAAACAACCTTCGTCACACAGTGGGGCACATTCTGTTATAAGGTTATGCCATTTGGGTTGAAGAATGCTGGGGCAACCTATCAGTGTGCCATGGTAGCTCTATTTCACGACATGATACATCATGAAATAGAGGTTTATGTGGATGACATGATAGCCAAATCTCAAACTGAAGAGGAACATCTTGACCATTTACAAAAACTCTTTGAGATACTAAATAAATACAAGCTGAGGTTGAACCCGAATAAATGCATATTTGAGGTGAGGCCCGATAAACTCCTAGACTTTGTCGTCAGTGGTAAAGGTATCAAAGTGAACCTTGCCAAGGTGAAAGCGATACAAGAAATTCATGCTCCTCGCACCGAGAAGGAAGTCAGAGGATTCTTGGGACGGTTAAACTACATTGCCAGATTCATTTCTCACCTGACAGCTACTTGTGAACCAATCTTCAAATTACTGAAGAAAGATCAAGTAGTCAAATGGAATGACGAGTGCCAAGCTGCCTTCGACAATATCAAAGAGTACCTTCAAGAGCCTCCTGTTTTGATGCCGCCCGTCGAGGGAAGACCATTGATCATGTATCTAACTGTTTTGGAAAATTCAATGGGGTGTGTGCTGGGGCAGCATGACGAGTCTGGCCGAAAAGAGCTTGCTCTTTATTACCTGAGCAAAAAGTTTATCGACTGTGAAACAAGATACTCACTGCTCGAGAAAACTTTCTGCGCTCTGGCATGGGCTGCTCGCCGGCTAAGACAGTATATGTTGACCCATACTACCTTATTGAAATCCAAGATGGATCCTATAAAATACATATTTGAGAAGCCTGCCCTCTCTGGGAGAATATCAAGATGGAAGATGATCCTGACAGAATATGACATTCAGTACACTACCCAGAAAGAAATAAAGGGCAGTGTGCTAGTCGATCACCTTGCTTATCAAGCTGTGGATGACTATTAGTCCATGAAGTTCGAATTCCCGGATGAAGACATCATGATGGTAAACAACTGTGAGGAACTCAGACCATATGACGAACCTGAATAAGGATCCCGATGGACCCTGGTTTTTGATGGGGCGTCCAACGCGCTCGGCAATGGCGTATGTGTTGTACTCATATCCCCTGAAGGATGTCACACTCCCTTCACTACAATACTCGGCTTCAACTGTACAAATAACATGGCAGAATACGAAGCATGCATTTTTGGTCTCAAGGCTGCCATAGATTTGGGGACAAGTCCTTAAGTGTATTCGGAGATTCAGCCTTAGTCATCAGCCAGATCAAAGGAGAATGGGACACGAAGTACCCTAACCTTATCCCCTACAAAGAACATGTGTTGGCATTAATCCCACATTTTGAGAAGATTACCTTCGAACATTTTCCGCGAGAAGAAAATCAACTAGCAGATGCGCTAGCCACACTGTCATCCATGCTTAAACTCAAGTGAGGTAACGAGGCTCCCCAGATCACCATTGAACGGATGGATGAACCAACTTACTGTCACGAGATTGATACTGAAGAAGTAGTGGACCAGACTTGGTTCCATGAAGTTAAAAGGTATCTCGAGGCTCAAGAGTATCCATAAGGAGCTTTAGTCAATGATAAGAAGTTCTTGAAAAGATTCTATGCTAAGTTCTTCATCAATAATGGCATTCTCTACAAGCGCAACCATGATTCTATTTTGATTCGTTGCATAGACATGGCTGAGGCAGAAAAGATCATGGCTGATCTACATGAAGGTACTTTCGGCATCCATTCTAGTGGGCATACGATGGAAAAGAAGATCCTACGGGCAGGTTATTACTGGTCTACCATGGAATCAGATTGCTATCAGCATTCACGAACCTATCTGTGATCGGTGGATCTGGAATTGACTGTTTAACGCTGGTTCGCGAAATGTCGCAGAAGCAAGAGTCACCACAGTCTTTTATTTTCTCCAAATGGAAAGGACAAAAGCACAGAAAAATTCCTTAAAGAGATTGCTCTCGGTTCGGGAGGTAGGTTATAGAAAGGGAAGGTGTTAGCACCCTTTCTATCCATGGTTATCCATGGGCTCTTAGATACTTGCTCATTGTGTTTTCAAAATGGTTTGTTTGCTTTTCAACTGTGGGTTTTAAAAAGTTTCTTTGAAAGTTTCAGATCGACTCTTGTGTCAGAGTGTTTGAAAAATTGTTTTGAAAGCTTTTGAAAAGTGTCGGTGAAAAGATTTTTTTGTTTGTTTTTTTGAAGAGAGCAAGTATCTATGAGAACCTACCTACCCTAAGGAATTCGTCTGTGTAAATGTCCTTTAAAGTAGTGCCATCCCACCATTGAGAGGTAGGTAGCACCACCGTTGGAGGTGTTCGGGTCAATTCGAGTTTGTAGGGACATGGTGATCACCGGAGCAATGGGAAGACACCTTAGAAGCTACCCTCATGCCAGGTTCCCGGATCATGAGGACTTACTAAGACGTCCTCTACTCGACGATCACCTTTCGAGGAAAGGCAACAATGAGGCGTACCCTAGGGGTGGTGTGTGCGATTCGTGTGTCGTTTTCATGGATGTTTGTCTTGTCATGTTCATTGTGATCTACGCTTGATTTTATTATGGCCATTCATTCTTGCATGCTTTGTTTAACAGTTTAAAAAGTTTGCGGGAAAGGTAAATCTAAAGCTATTACAAATGGCGCGGGTCCACATCGCCAAAATTAAACCGGACCCGATTTGACGGAAAGTAAATAAAGCAAAAGAAATAAAAGTGCGAGAAGTTAAATTGTCCGAGTTACATGGCTTTGGGAGAGGTACATGATTATTTGAATGAAATAAAAATAAATATGCGAAATTAAATAAATTACGAACGAGGGCGTTGGACCCTTTTGCAAAATATTATTAATAAGGAATTAAAATTAAAATTAAAGGAAAATGTTTTATGTATTTTTATGTTTTTTAAGATTTAACAGAAAAAAGAATTAATTAAAATTAACTAACCCTAATTCTAATGGTTTTTAAGTTTGTTATGAAAATATTAAAATATAACCTAAATTAAACCTAAATTCTTTTATGTATAATTTAATTAGGAAAATAAAATGAGTAATATTATTATTATGAAAAAAGAAAAATTGAGAGGAATAAAATTAATAATTAAACCTAAATTCTATATTTTTGGATTTTTAGTTATTAAAAAGAATTAAAATTAAAACCTATTTAATACTAAATTTATTTACATGCAATTATTTACAAGAAAATATGAAAATTAAATATTTTATTATGTTTTTATCTTTTTTTTGATTTTTATGAAGTTTTTATATTTTGTAGAAAAATAATTAATTAATTTATAACAATAAAGCAAATAAAATAACAACTGAAAAAATAAAAATATAAAAAAAAATAGAGAGGGCAAACCAGGGGGGGTTCAGGCCCCAAAGTGGAGGTCTTGATCCAAGAGTTTGGGCCCAGTAAGCTGGAAATTCGCTGACTTTTCCAGGCCACGTATGGCACGTTGACTAGGGTTTATGGTGTTCTTTAATCTCAGCCCTTGGATTGCTTCTGATGTACGCGTGGGTAGATGGATGATGAAGGTGTACGCTGTGTCCTGGCCTTGAGCGCTGCATGAGAATTCATATGGAAAAATAATATTGGAATTTATACAGACCTGGGACTCGAACCCAGGTCTTGGAAGTCAACCACATCAACGCCTGCCAACTGAGCTACTGAACCTTTTTGTATATTTAATAAATAATGAACGTAATAAAACAAACGAAAGTTAGTGCTTCAAAAAACGCGCGTAATTCAAAGGAACCACTGGCTGTTGGACACGAGGTCGTCTTCTTCAATTTTCCTGAAAACACAAAACAAAGGCCACAGTTTTTCATGCGTGGTTTTAGATGAGTTATGGGAAAATAGCGAATAGGCTATCCTTGAATATAAATTCATCGCGAGAGTTGGGGTCTCTTCGTCCAGGTGAGCTGAGTTTAATGGTCTTGGTCTGGAGTCATAATTTTGCCTTGGGTGAAAAGCCCTAAATTGAAACTCTGAAAACCCTAAAGATCAGCAATGGTAAAATCGAATATACAGCACAAAAACGCAATTGGACCACATGGTTAGTTTCAAAACTTCACAAGGAACATGAATATACAATTAAAATGCAATGAGGATGCCTAGAAATCAAAATACGATCATGGATTTTTCTTAGTACAGTTTGAATTCGTTTTACCAATTCTTTGCGTTTGAGTTGATGTTAGGGATTGGAATCGCTTCTGGGAACCTTGAGGAAGCTCTTGGAAAAGGAATGGTGCTTTGAATCGACCTAGAGCCTCCTTTTCAGTTTTGAACTTTTGGCAAGAATTTCAAGTTTTGTCCAATGGTTTTCTGCGCAGCTTTCAGTCTCTTCTCATTAGGTTTTCATTCAGGCATATGTAGTGAAGCAATTAGGTTAAAAAATTCAATCAAATCTCTTTCATTCAATGGTTTTGCAAATTGATTTTCCAAGATCTTTTTCATATCTTTTTCATGCTACTTTGTATCAATTAAGATCAATTCCATCCAAATCTTTCTATATTGGGATATGCACGAAATATTGAGCTCAAAACATGTATAAAAAGATTGAAAAAATTAGGTTAGACATTTTTCACATATTTAATTTGATTTAAATGAATTAATGTGAATAAAAATTCAAATAAATAAATAAAAAATGAGAAAATACTTCCCTTTGGGCCAAGTGATCGTGCATATGCTTGGAATGATGAATCATGGAAGAAAAATGGGCCCATTAGCATTTTTAGGTCATTTGGATCAAAGTTGACTTTTCAAAATATCCAAAATTTCCCAACTTCCACAAGGCATAACTTGCTCAATTTTTAAGCTTTTCTCATGTTCTTGGACATTTTGGAAAGGTCTTTGAGTCCCCTAACCAATGCCTTTGGTCCCATGTCATTTTGATTTACCAATCTCAAGTTATGGCCTTTGACTTAAAGTCCCTTTTTGTTGACTTTTGAAAATGACCTATAATGTTGAAATTGATAACTTTTTGTGAGAGAATTTCTTGGACTTGAAGTATGAAGATGAGTTGTAGGAAATGTCTTTCTCTTCAAAATGAGCTTTGAATGGAATTTTTCTGATAATCCATGTGAAAGTTATGCCCTGGTCAATTTTAGTTGACTTTTTCAACTGTCCAAATAAGGAAACTTTTGCATCTTGATGATTTTCTGAGCCAAATTTTGAGAATCATGATCAAGCATTGATCAAATGATGTTTGTGGCTTCAAAATGATATGTTGACCAAAAATTTGAACTTTTGACTGCCAAATGACCATTTTGCCCCTATAGTTGACTGTAGTGCAATTTAGGGTTTTGACTGTGCAATTTTGAGCTGAATGCCTTGAAACTTGATATGAGGATACTTGACCACATTTGTAAGCATATGAGACTTGATTGGGCCTTTGAAAACTTCATTTTCTTGATCAAAACACAAACCCTAGTTTTGACTGTATAGGAGGCCTTTGCACTGTGCAACCCTTGGGGAATTTTGTAGCTTGACTTGGCAATTTCCTGGAGAATATGGGAGGGCAAATTTTGGGGTACAACAGTTGCCCCTGTTCAATCTTCTTAGACCTGAGGATGCAGATTGGCGGACGTGCCTTTCGTAATCCGAGGGTAGAAGATGATTGGACACTAGAGTGCCCAGAAATTTGCGCTCACATGATATCAGTGTGGTGGAATGGGCTTATAGATGCCATTTAGAGGTCGTTGGATAGGATGATGGGCTTATAGATGCCATTTGAATGTTGATCGCGTAGGAGGTTCCTTAGCGAGAACCTGCATACCTGCAAAACAGAAAAATGAGTACCTAACACGTTGCAGGAGCTGATTTTTAGATGCTTGGTATAGATGTGTCCTGACTGGTTACAGGAGCTAGATCTGGAGCTTCAAAAGATGATGAATGAACCAGGTATGGTTACTGCCTTAGCATGAATGGTAAGAGAACCTTGGGTGATTTTACTTCAACAACGCTCGTTGAGAAAATTTTGGTGGGAAATACCATCTTTGCAGGATCGGAACGAGAACCATAGAAAATTATAATCTGAAAGGGAATTGTCACCTCACTCGCCGTTGGAGAGGGAACCATAAGATACTATCACCTCACACTCACCGTCGGAGAGGGAAACATCTTGACAAAGGAATTATCACCTCACTCACCGTTGGAGAGGGGACCATAAGAGATTATCACCTCACACTCACCGTCGGAGAGGGAAACATCTGAAAAAGGACTTACCACCTCACTCGTCGTTGGAGAGGGAACCATAGGAGACTATCACCTCACACTCACCGTCGGAGAGGGAAACATCTGAAAAAGGACTTACCACCTCACTCGCCGCTGGAGAGGGAACCATAGGAGACTATCACCTCACACTCACCGTCGGAGAGGGAAACATCTGAAAAAGGAATTACCACCTCACTCACCGTTGGAGAGGGGACCATAAGAGACTATCACCTCACACTCACCGTCGGAGAGGGAAACATCTGGAAAATATAACCTGGGATAACTTCTACTGAGTCTTTATCAGAAAAATCTGTTGGGAGTCGATTTAGCTGGAGTAGAGAAGGCCTGGGACTGGATAAGAACTCTTTGGAGTCGATTAACTGAATCGGTCTAGGTCGTGAAATATGATTGAGAATTTCAACTACCTCCTTCCTGAAAGGTAAAGGTCAGTCATATGCAATGCATGATATGGATCAAGCAATGATGTTCTCAACATAAATGAGATTTGTATGATATGATGCGTCTATGCATGCTATAATGATGTATGTGATGTTTTATGAATGTGTTTTTCGTCTAAGAAAGTAAATCCTTGATGGGTGCCGGGAAGTCATATCCCGGGCTGATGTTGAAGAATAGATTTTGCTTCCGTCGGGGATGATAGTTGCAAGAATACCGGTAGGAGAAGATGACTCCGTTGCGGAATAAACTTGGCAAATGGAAGATTCTGCGGGGAGAAAGGATACCCTAACGACCATGCTGGGAAGCAATACTCTGTGGGAAGAGGGATGCCTTGCTGAGTGATGATAATAATTTGCTGGGGATACCCTTGTTGTTGGAAGTGTTGATGGACTTCGCTGGGGTAAGAAGACTTCGCCGACGACGCTCCTTCCGTGGCTTTTGGCTGAGGATAACCCAGTTATATCCTGTTAAGGAAATAACTCTTTAAATCAAGCCGGACGACGCGTTCGTACTCTGCGAGGGGGTAAGCTTCCAGAATTTTACTGGGGATAAGCTTACTGCTTGGGGATATGGATTCCATCTTTCCTGGGGAAACTGGATTGGACTTTCCTGGGGAAGTTTTGGACTGTAATGTTGTAATTTGAAAGAGGGAACCTATGTAGGGTTGCTTGATGTCGAGTTCGTGTAAAACTTCGTTTTTTGGAAAGGGAGAACCTGTGTAGGGTTTCTGGGTGACGAGTCCATGTAAAACTGCATCTTGAAGAGGGGGAACCGGTGTAGGGTTGCTTGGTGAGGTAAGTTCATGTAAAACTTCTTGATGAACCGGGGTGAGGTTATCTTGAACTAAATCCATGTAAGACTTCTGGAGGAACCGGGGTTAGGTTACCTTGGGGTAAATCCATGTGAGATTTCTTGACGAACCGGGGTAAGGTTACTGGAGACGAGTCCATGTGAGACTTCTGGGGGAACCGGGGTTAGGTTACCTTGAGATAGATCCGTGTGAGATTTCTTGATGAACCGGGGTAAGGTTGCTTCGGGATAAGTTCGTGTAAAACTTCTGGATGAACCGGGGTAAGGTTGCTTGAGATAAACCCATGTAAGATTTCTAGAGGAACCGGGGTAAGGTTACTTGATGAGTTTGTGTAAAAACTTTTTGATGAACCGGGGTTAGGTCATCTTGAGCTAAATCCATGTAAGACTTCTGGAGGAACCGGGGTTAGGTTACCCGGATAAGTTTGTGTAAAAACTTCTTGATGAACCGGGGTTAGGTCATCTGGATAAGTTTGTGTAAAACTTCTTGATGAACCGGGGTTAGGTCATCTTGAGATAGGTCCATGTGAGACTCTAGGAGGAACCGGGGTTAGGTTACTTGGATAAGTTCGTGTAAAAACTTCTGGATGAACCGGGGTTAGGTCATCTTGAGATAGGTCCATGTGAGACTCTTGGAGGAACCGGGGTTATGTTACTTGGATAAGTTCGTGTAAAACTTCTTGATGAACCGGGGTTAAGTCATCTTGAGATAGGTCCATGTGAGACTCTAGGAGGAACTGGGGTTAGGTTACTTGGATAAGTTCGTGTAAAAACTTCTTGATGAACCGGGGTTAGGTCATCTTGAGATAGGTCCATGTAAGACTTCAGGAGGAACCGGGGTAAGGTTACTTATGGAGGGTGAGTCTGTGTAGGACTTTGTCTGAAAATTGCGAAGGAACCGGTGTAGGGTTGCATGATTTCGATTAAGTGGATGATTATCCTGTTTGGTTTCGGATGTTAACCCACGATCTGGAATTCGTAAAGGTAGATGGTAATCATCCTTATGTTGATCTTTCCTTTGTAGTTTGGTTGACAGAGCAATTGGATCGCCTGGATAACTCATTATTGCCCCTGCTTCGGAGATGAGGGAAGAGGATACCTGTGTGGGTGATCGACAAATCTTCGAGTAGACAAGTGATGAGATACCGGAACATAGTCGTTCGTTTTAATCCCTAACTTTTGCCTGGACCGCCCTTTCGGGTTTTCAGTCCACCGGGATACCCATTTTTGCCCAAGCCGCCCTTTCAGGTTTTCGACTTGCCGGGTGTACATGTTTTTCGTTTTCATCCCTTATTTTTGCCCGAACCCTTTTGGTTCGCCGGGAAGCCCTTATTTTTGCCTAGGTGTGTCAACCTAGCGGGTCTTTGATTTTGCGTAGTATTCTTTTCGACTATGTCCGTGTTCTCAGAATGCAGGGAGTTGCCCCTGTTGGAAGTACTTTGCCATGCCCCAGATAATGGGCAATGCTCCTACTGTGCCCCTTAATTGGAGGTACTTCTGTTCACAAGGTGTTCATTGTGCGAATTTCCCTGCTGTTCAAACAAATAATCATATGCAAACAAGGTTATTTTAAGAATGCAAAAGCCTATGTCTGTCTTGAATTTTGAAAATGCATTTTTGTTTTGTAATACAGTGCAGTGTTAACTCAAGATTTTACAGCAAACCTTCAGGAGTCAGGATACCTTCGTAACAGTATGCTTTCGGATTAACCCATGCTTCAGCTAGGACTTTTTAGGGTTATAACGTGGCCTGGTTCACGGTTTAAGAAACAAAGGATAAAGGCTCAAATTATTTGTACCCACCCGCTCTTCGTGATGTTCTCCAAACCTAAACTCAGTTGATCATGCGTTAGACCTTGCTTGAGTTTTTGCGTTGATGTTCCGATAGATGTTGATGATTTCTTTTGAATAGGCAGTCATTTTTTGCTTTGGTTGTGAGACCTCTTGCTTGATTTTTGTTATCCCTTTCTTTTTTTGCCTGAACTGTTTCCTTTTTGGAATTACAGTCAGCGGGATGCCCCAGTTTGATAAGTCTTCTTTATTGGCTTTGACTTTTTGGGCTTTTCATTTATGATTTTTTTTTGATGATGACTGCCTGTCCTTATGATTGTTCGGAACCATCATGTCTTTTGTTTTTGAAAAACTCATTTGGTGCCATTCATTGTGCACTTGGATCAACTGAGAGAACTACCCTGCCCCAGGTTATGATTAAGGGTTTTGATTTTCGAAAATAAAACTCCTACTTCTTTGGCTCTGATGGGTTGACGAGGGATTATCATCCTTATAACTCCAGTGTTTAGGGATTGAAACAATGCCTGTACCTCATCAGCGGGGTCTGTTCAAAAGCATACTGTAAGATTGCGGTATCGTTTTCGTCATCCTCCCTCAAGAGGTTTAGAATTTTCAATTAAGAGTTGACCATCGCAAAAATATGAAAGCAGTTTTAAGCATAGTAAACATAATTAAATCAAGACAGACATGTGTAATGCATTCATGAAATAAAAGAGTTTAACATGATAATTGTTTATCTGAACAAGAAAAGAAAAATACAACTTGAATTCAAATGAACAAAAATCTCTCGATCCTAGCCATGTTTTGGCAATGGAGCAGTGATCACGTTGGGAGTCTCGGCAGGCTCGAGCTCGATCTCTTTGGCATCGATCATGTTCTGAATTTTGTACTTCAGTGCCCAACAGTCCTCGGTATCGTGCCCCGGGCTATCAGAATGATAAGCACACCTCGCTTTTGGGTTGTAGCTTGGAGAGGAGGTCTTAGGATTTGCAGGAGGGTTGATCACTGCAATCAGGTTCATCTTCAACATGTGCTGCAATGCTTGTGACCATGGCATGTTAATGTTGGTGAATTGCCTTTTAGGCCCGTCCGGCCTTTGCTGGTTTCCCTTTTGTGGTTGACGGTGTGGTGCAGAACCAGAGATCATGACTGCCCCTGCATGTTGGTCACGACGATTCTTTTGGCTATATGCAGCATTAGATTCTTTCTTCCCCGTGTAAGGCTTTTTGTGAGTGTCAGAAGGTGTGGCCTCTTGAATTTTCCCACTCTTGATACCAGCTTCAATTCTTTCGCCGGTCAGGATGAGGTCGGTAAATCCAGCAGATGAGTTACCAATGAGGTGATTGAAGAATGGCCCGGATAGGGTCCCTAAGAACATATCAACGAGTTCCCGGTCAGTTAACGGAGGCTGCACCCTTCCAGCAAGGTCTCTCCATCTTTGTGCGTACTCCTTGAAACCTTCACTTGACCCCAACGACATACCCTGGAGTTGGGTACGTGTGGGAGCAAGGTCGGCATTGTACTGGTACTGCTTATAGAAAGCAGTTGCCAACTCCTCCCAGTTACGAACTTTGGTCCCATCCAGATGATAGAACCATTCGAGGTGAGTCCCTGAAAGACTTTCCTGGAAGAAGTGGATCCACAAGTTCTTATCTGCTGAGTATGGTTGGATTTTCCGAACATAAGACCTGAGATGTAGCTTGGGACAAGACGCCCCGTCATATTTAGTGAATGATGGTGCCTTGAACTTCCGAGGGATGATCACACTAGTAGACAAACCCAGATCTCCGAAATCCAGCCCAGGTACTTGTTGTATTTCCATAGCCTTCAAACGGTCTTCCAACTGCTTGTACTTGTCCTCAGCCGGAGGGTATTGTTCGTCGTTGAAATCTGCCTCGTTGTCGGAGACCACTGGACTAGGCACCTCTCTCTCATGGTGACTGTTTTCCCTCACAGATGGGGTAGTCCTCTCAGTTTCAGTCTGCGGTGTATTCCCAGATCTGCGTCTAGGGCTGAACAAAACAGTCCTCTTCTTCTTCTTTTCCTTCTTCAAGAGGAGAGCTTTCAGATCTTGTTGCCCCTGGGTCAAATTCATGATCAGCCCTTGGAACTGGGCATTCTGAGCCTGGAGGGCCTTGATAGTCTGCTCGGCTGATGATTCAGGATTCATGACGATCGGCTGAAATAAATAGCGAAGAAGGGTAAGCAACCTATCAAAGGGATACCTGCAATGCAATGAGATGTATGACATGCATGCAATGATTTCAAGGACCTCGTGGGGTAAACAGAGAAACTTGTTAGAGTTGAAAACCGGTAACTTGATTGAAGAAACTTCCTGTTGTAGAAAATCCTTCTTCAAGGGTCAAAGGCTCACCATATCCAGCGGGTCATAGCCCCTGACAACCTTGACTAGAGGAAAATAAATCCCCTTTGCCCCTTGCTGGGATAGTTGATTCACCATGACCTGCATCACAAGCCCTTGAGATCCTTGAAATGGGTTAGGATGTATGCAATGGTATGATGTTATGCTATGCATGGGGTAATGTGAGTGACCCTGTTGTGAGTCCCAATTAAGGACTGCAAACCAAAACCTGCAAGAAGCTCAAATGTCAGACAACAAGCATGCAAATAGTCAAGTACGAAGGCACACAAGTCACACAAAGGAGCCCTTAGAGTTTAGGCCAGCATGAAGTTTGGGGTGCTACCCTCTTGAAGCTGGTGGGTTCAACCTGTCCTATTAGAAGTAACTGGGTTCTAAGGTTCCCAATATCACGAGATTGCTTTCATTGTTCATCGTTTCGATTTAGCCACTGAACTGGCGACCGAAATATTCCAGGAAAGCAACCCTCAATTGAGTGTAGTATCGAGTATCAACCAACCTCGGACTGCACCAAAGTCAGTTATCTCACTACCCTAAAGAGGCCAAGATAGTTCAATTAAGGTTCCTAAGGTCTGTTGATGCTTCATGACATCACGCGGAGGCCCCGTACTCTCCTTGACTGAACTCAAGGGTTACCGGTACACACCAAAGTGCCACATCAACGTAGCAGACTGTTTCAACCATGTCGGTATACCCCGCACAGTTCCCTCACAGCCTTGTTGCTACTTTCTAAGATGGTATCCCCCAGATCCGGGTTAGGATCTATAGAACTCCCAAGACAGTCCCACAATAATAAAACAAGCAAGGAAAACAATTGAAAACACAGTGATCTTAATCCTAAGGTACACCTCACTTTATAAGTTTTGTCCCCAGCAGAGTCGCCAGTTCTGTGATCGGTGGATCTGGAACTGACTGTTTAACGCTGGTTCGCGAAATGTCGCGGAAGCAAGAGTCGCCACCGTCTTTTATTTTCTCCAAATGGAAAGGACAAAAGCACAGAAAAATTCCTTAAAGAGATTGCTCTCGGTTCGGGAGGTAGGTTATAGAAAGGGAAGGTGTTAGCACCCTTTCTATCCATGGTTATCCATGGGCTCTTAGATACTTGCTCATTGTGTTTTCAAAATGGTTTGTTTGCTTTTCAACTGTGGGTTTTAAAAAGTTTCTTTGAAAGTTTCAGATCGACTCTTGTGTCAGAGTGTTTGAAAAATTATTTTGAAAGCTTTTGAAAAGTGTCGGTGAAAAGATTTTTTTGTTTGTTTTTTTGAAGAGAGCAAGTATCTATGAGAACCTACCTACCCTAAGGAATTCGTCTGTGTAAATGTCCTTTAAAGTAGTGCCATCCCACCATTGAGAGGTAGGCAGCACCACCGTTAAAGGTGTTCGGGTCAATTCGAGTTTGTAGGGACATGGTGATCACCGGAGCAATGGGAAGACACCTTAGAAGCTACCCTCATGCCAGGTTCCCGGATCATGAGGACTTACTAAGACGTCCTCTACTCGACGATCACCTTTCGAGGCAAGGCAACAGTGAGGCGTACCCTAGGGGTGGTGTGTGCGATTCGTGTGTCGTTTTCATGGATGTTTGTCTTGTCATGTTCATTGTGATCTACGCTTGATTTTATTATGGCCATTCATTCTTGCATGCTTTGTTTAACAGTTTAAAAAGTTTGCGGGAAAGGTAAATCTAAAGCTATTACAAATGGCGCGGGTCCACATCGCCAAAATTAAACCGGACCCGATTTGACGGAAAGTAAATAAAGCAAAAGAAATAAAAGTGCGAGAAGTTAAATTGTCCGAGTTACATGGCTTTGGGAGAGGTACATGATTATTTGAATGAAATAAAAATAAATATGCGAAATTAAATAAATTACGAACGAGGGCGTTGGACCCTTTTGCAAAATATTATTAATAAGGAATTAAAATTAAAATTAAAGGAAAATGTTTTATGTATTTTTATGTTTTTTAAGATTTAACAGAAAAAAGAATTAATTAAAATTAACTAACCCTAATTCTAATGGTTTTTAAGTTTGTTATGAAAATATTAAAATATAACCTAAATTAAACCTAAATTCTTTTATGTATAATTTAATTAGGAAAATAAAATGAGTAATATTATTATTATGAAAAAAGAAAAATTGAGAGGAATAAAATTAATAATTAAACCTAAATTCTATATTTTTGGATTTTTAGTTATTAAAAAGAATTAAAATTAAAACCTATTTAATACTAAATTTATTTACATGCAATTATTTACAAGAAAATATGAAAATTAAATATTTTATTATGTTTTTATCTTTTTTTTGATTTTTATGAAGTTTTTATATTTTGTAGAAAAATAATTAATTAATTTATAACAATAAAGCAAATAAAATAACAACTGAAAAAATAAAAATATAAAAAAAAATAGAGAGGGCAAACCAGGGGGGGGGGTTCAGGCCCCAAAGTGGAGGTCTTGATCCAAGAGTTTGGGCCCAGTAAGCTGGAAATTCGCTGACTTTTCCAGGCCACGTATGGCACGTTGACTAGGGTTTATGGTGTTCTTTAATCTCAGCCCTTGGATTGCTTCTGATGTACGCGTGGGTAGATGGATGATGAAGGTGTACGTTGTGTCCTGGCCTTGAGCGCTGCATGAGAATTCATATGGAAAAATAATATTGGAATTTATACAGACCTGGGACTCGAACCCAGGTCTTGGAAGTCAACCACATCAACGCCTGCCAACTGAGCTACTGAACCTTTTTGTATATTTAATAAATAATGAACGTAATAAAACAAACGAAAGTTAGTGCTTCAAAAAACGCGCGTAATTCAAAGGAACCACTGGCTGTTGGACACGAGGTCGTCTTCTTCAATTTTCCTGAAAACACAAAACAAAGGCCACGGTTTTTCATGCGTGGTTTTAGATGAGTTATGGGAAAATAGCGAATAGGCTATCCTTGAATATAAATTCATCGCGAGAGTTGGGGTCTCTTCGTCCAGGTGAGCTGAGTTTAATGGTCTTGGTCTGGAGTCATAATTTTGCCTTGGGTGAAAAGCCCTAAATTGAAACTCTGAAAACCCTAAAGATCAGCAATGGTAAAATCGAATATACAGCACAAAAACGCAATTGGACCACATGGTTAGTTTCAAAACTTCACAAGGAACATGAATATACAATTAAAATGCAATGAGGATGCCTATAAATCAAAATACGATCATGGATTTTTCTTAGTACAGTTTGAATTCGTTTTACCAATTCTTTGCGTTTGAGTTGATGTTAGGGATTGGAATCGCTTCTGGGAACCTTGAGGAAGCTCTTGGAAAAGGAATGGTGCTTTGAATCGACCTAGAGCCTCCTTTTCAGTTTTGAACTTTTGGCAAGAATTTTTTGTCCAATGGTTTTCTGCGCAGCTTTCAGTCTCTTCTCATTAGGTTTTCATTCAGGCATATGTAGTGAAGCAATTAGGTTAAAAAATTCAATCAAATCTCTTTCATTCAATGGTTTTGCAAATTGATTTTCCAAGATCTTTTTCATATCTTTTTCATGCTACTTTGTATCAATTAAGATCAATTCCATCCAAATCTTTCTATATTGGGATATGCACGAAATATTGAGCTCAAAACATGTATAAAAAGATTGAAAAAATTAGGTTAGACATTTTTCACATATTTAATTTGATTTAAATGAATTAATGTGAATAAAAATTCAAATAAATAAATAAAAAATGATAAAATACTTCCCTTTGGGCCAAGTGATCGTGCATATGTTTGGAATGATGAATCATGGAAGAAAAATGGGCCCATTAGCATTTTTAGGTCATTTGGATCAAAGTTGACTTTTCAAAATATCCAAAATTTCCCAACTTCCACAAGGCATAACTTGCTCAATTTTTAAGCTTTTCTCATGTTCTTGGACATTTTGGAAAGGTCTTTGAGTCCCCTAACCAATTCCTTTGGTCCCATGTCATTTTGATTTACCAATCTCAAGTTATGGCCTTTGACTTAAAGTCCCTTTTTGTTGACTTTTGAAAATGACCTATAATGTTGAAATTGATAACTTTTTGTGAGAGCATTTCTTGGACTTGAAGTATGAAGATGAGTTGTAGGAAATGTCTTTCTCTTCAAAATGAGCTTTGGATGGAATTTTTCTGATAATCCATGTGAAAGTTATGCCCTGGTCAATTTCAGTTGACTTTTTCAACTGTCCAAATAAGGAAACTTTTGCATCTTGATGATTTTCTGAGCCAAATTTTGAGAATCATGATCAAGCATTGATCAAATGATGTTTGTGGCTTCAAAATGATATGTTGACCAAAAATTTGAACTTTTGACTGCCAAATGACCATTTTGCCCCTACAGTTGACTGTAGTGCAATTTAGGGTTTTGACTGTGCAATTTTGAGCTGAATGCCTTGAAACTTGATATGAGGATACTTGACCACATTTGTAAGCATATGAGACTTGATTGGGCCTTTGAAAACTTCATTTTCTTGATCAGAACACAAACCCTAGTTTTGACTGTATAGGAGGCCTTTGCACTGTGCAACCCTTGGGGAATTTTGTAGCTTGACTTGGCAATTTCCTGGAGAATATGGGAGGGCAAATTTTGGGGTACAACACTATCATAAGTGTCAGATCTATGCTGACAAAGTACATATACCTCTGGTTCCTCTGAATGTTCTGACTACCCCCCTGACCATTCACAATGTGGGGGATCAATATGATTCGAGAAATCAAGCCCACAACCTCTAATGGACACCACTTCATCTTGTGGCTATTGACTACTTCACAAAGTGGGTTGAGGCGACTTCTTTTTCTTCCGTCACCAAGAATGTTGTCGCCCAGTTCATCAAACAGAATCTCATCTGTCGGTACGGTATCCCGGGGAGGATCATCACAGACAATGGTACGAATCTTAACAATACTATAATCACCGCATTGTGTGTGCAATTCAAGATCCGACACCATAATTGTTCTCCTTACCGTCCAAAGATGAATGGTGCTGTCGAAGCCGCAAATAAGAACATCAAAAAGATCATACAGAAAATGACAGTAACTTATAAGGACTTGCATGAGATACTATCATTCTCTCTCCACGATTACCGTACCACAACGCGTACATCAACTAGGGAAACACCTTACTCTATGGTATACGGTATGGAAGTTGTCTTGCCTATTGAGGTCCAGATCCCCTCTCTAAGAATCATGAAGGATGCAGGCTTGAATGAAGATGATTGGATCCAAACTTGACTTGATCAACTGAACTTGATTGATGAGAAAAGGCTTACTGCTATCTGTCATGGTCAAATGTATCAAAAACGGATGATCAAGGCTTTCAACAAAAAGGTCAGACGCCAAGTGTATCAAGTCAGGAATCTGGTGATCAAGCGCATCATACTGTCGCAAGGTGATCCCAGGGGAAAATGGACTCCTACATATGAAGGACCGCTTGTGATCAAAAGCATATTCTCTGGTGGAGAAATGATCTTAACCATTATGGATGGCGACGACCTGCCGCACCCTATGAACGCGGACATAGTCAAAAGATACTACGTATAAGAGACCCACTAGGTTGACACACCTAGGAAAAACAAGGGAATCCCGACGAACCAAAGAGGTTCGGGCAAAAATTAGGGATAAAACAAAAAACTGTACACCCGACAAGTTGAAAACCCAAAAGGGCGACTTGGGCAAAAAAAGGGTATCCCGGTGGACTGAAAACCCGAAAGGGCAGTCTAGGAAAAAGTTAGGGAATTAAAGCGTATGACTATGTCCCTTTGGATCACCATACAGACAACCTTTAGCTTCGACTGACAAACTTAGCAGTTCTAATCAATCCAATCAACTCCCGACAAGGAAGCAAGTGGACAATATGCTCAGAGACACAAAGGCTATAGCAGAATGGGAACCCCATGGGATTATTGCACATAGCTATCTTTTCTTTGTATCAAATTTTCATTTTTTTACGACGACATTATCTTATTAGAATGTTCGTCTTATTATACAAAAAATACTTATTCAAGTTAATACAATGATACCGCTTTGAAAGTGCAAAGCTATCTGTTCTTTTCTTTATTTCTGTTTACAAAAATGTCCAATGATTTATTTTTGAACATATGCATTTGAACGTAACTACTGTTTACAAATGAACAAAAAGGAACAAAAAATAGAAAGACAATCACTAATAACTTTAAGAAATAGGATAATATATTTAGAATATTCCATAAAATCCCCCACAGTGTGCATCTTAATGATATCAAGCACTCTCGCATCCCCGTCGGAACAAAACTTCCAGTTATCACTCCCAGGTAGAAGTCGCCCAATTTCTCAAGATTCTCCAACAAGATTTCACAAGCAACACACGGTGTTTACCTTACAACAAAGTTTATTTCTCTAACAAGTAGAAGCTCATCAACTCATCAGCACTTCAAAATATGAATACTTGCTCTCCACGTCCCCAACAACAATCAGGGATTTATTTTCCCTAATCCAACAATATTACAGCAGCATAACTTACATGCCCATACATCACATCCATAAGTCATTAACAACACGAATGCATACAACATAATCTCATTCATTTTATTGAGAACATCATTGTACAATGCATTTCATACATCATGACATTGCATACAACTAATCTTTCATCTCTTCAAGAAAGATCAGTCAGCAGATGGCTATTCTTAACAATCCACAAAAGGGTCAGAGATTAATACCTGAAACAAGCCAGGACAATTATCTACATGACCAGCTGAAGCAATCTTGCACGGGTTTCTTCTCATTCAGCTTTCAGATACAGTTCAAATACGCTCCAAATATGGATTCCATTCTGATACTCATTCAGATTCAGCTTTCAGATACAGTTCAGATACGCTCCAGATACAGATGTGTGATACGGTGGCCAGAACCAGGACGTGTTTCCCTATTTTGTTAGGAAATTGCTGGTTTGCGTTTTGCGTTTGTTTTCGCAAAATGTCGCGGTAAGCAAGAGTTGCCATCGACTTTTATTTTATCCAACAAGCAAAGGAAAAAAGCACAGAAAAATTCCTTTTTCGAGATATTTCTGAGTACGGGGGGTAGATTATAGAAAGGGAAGGTATTAGCACCCTTTCTATCCGTAGTTATCTACGGGCTCTTAGGTACTTGCTCATCATTTTCAAAATTGTTTTCTTTGTGTTTGTGGGCTTTGAAAAGTTTTTGTTTTGACTTCGTTTAACTCTTGCTTCTGTCTTCAAGAGTGTAATGAAGTGTTTTTTTGAAAACTTGTTTGTAAAGGAGTGTAAGTGTGAAAATTTTTGTTTGGATTGAGCAAGTACTTAAGAACTAATCTACCTACTCGCAAAAAGAATCGTTATATGTTCATTTCCTTTAGACAGCACTATCCTACTATTAATGAGTAGGTAGCACCGTCGTTGGAGTTTAAGGGTCAATTCGAAAGGGACGTACGGTCATTAAAGCAATGTTAGGACGTCTTAGTAGTAACCCTAATGTCTTAGATCATTTATCCGAGGCAACAATATCCGAGGCAACCTTTCCAAGGCAACTTTGATCTTTTGGACAAAGGACGACCACTAAAGCATCTTATACTCAATGACCGTTTACCGAAGGAAACCAAGTGGGAGTGTACCCTGGGAGTGCGCATGTGCGAGTGATTTAGTTTCAGTTTATTTATCTTTGCACATTTAGGGTGATCTAACCGTTTTAAACTTAACATACATTCTTGTCATGCAAACCCTAATTATTCATACATCTAACAGTTAATAATTTGCGGAATTTAAAATGCGGAATTTAAACTACGCTATTACAAGGCTTCAGGTATTTACATAGCCAAAAATAAACCCTTTGAAATTAAAATGATAAATGCAAATAAACGTCCTAATTTAAACTATTACAGACTGTGAGCAGATACAATAATTGGGATAAAAAATAGAATAAAGCACGCGATGACAAATTAGATCGAATGCGAACTAGGGTTTTGACCCTCCTAATCTAATTAAAAGAAAAATGTTTTTGTTGTTTTAAATAAAAGAATTAGGTTTTAAGATTAAATATAAAAAATTAATTAGTGATTTAAATTAAATAATAAAAATAATTACATGACCTACTTTTGTGTTTTTGATTATTTTAAGAAAAAATAGAATACAATTAAGTTAGTAATAAAACCTATTTATTCTAATTATTTTTAATTATGTACAAAAAGAAATTAGAGTTATCTAAATTAATCAAACCTAATTAAATTAATTAATTTTTTAATAAAAAAATTTAATTGGTGAAAAATAATATTTTTGGTGATTTTTTGATAAAAAAGAAAATTAATTTTTAGTTAGTAAATAAATTAAATAAGTTAAATAAAATAAATATAATAATAAAAGAGAAAGAGAGAAAAAGCATTGGGCCTGAGAATTATGGGGGTGCCAATATTCAGATTTCTGGGCCCAAAAGAGAAGGTCCACGTTGACTTTGAGGGTCCCATGCTGCACGTTTGACTTAGCTTTGATGCACCTTCAGATGATGACCATCAGATTTGGCCATCTGCCACTTGGCTGGCTAGATTGGGAGGATGTATGGTGGGCCTTGGATTAATGCACGCATGTGATCTCCTGAAATAAATCAAGAAAAATACAATTGTTGGAGGCAGGGGTCGAACCCCTGACCTCAAGCTTCCCATGCCTTAACACCAACCTAGCTACCACTGGGCCATCTGCTTCTGTTTGTACATATGATGAACAATAATAATAATATATAAAAAGCAAGAATTAGTGGAGAATAAAAAAAATGCGCGCCAGGTTTGAATGGGCCAGTGGATGGATGCCACACAGTCGTCCCCTTTCTTGGATCCGTTGGTAAAAGTGAAACACGTTTACCTACGGACGTTTGTCCATAGCTATAGCCCTGTGCATTCTCAAAATCAAGCACAAACGTGATAAATGAAAATCAAAGCCATGGTTGAATTTGTCTGGTCCTGCTGGTTACATTGGTGGCCCTTTTATGGCCCAATTTTGCTTATACACAGAAATCCCAAATTGAGCTCGTAAACCCTAACAATGGTGAAACTCCATACAAGCCATGAAAACACAATAAAACCATACAGAAAGTTTTCATATGTCTCATGGATCAACAATATATGATTAATTCATCCTAACAATGCCTATATCATGAGATTCGATTTCAAGAAAAGAGAGGTATCGTGACTGACTTACAGTGAGATTTGGGGCTTGAAAATGCTTGCTCTTGATTGCTTTGGCTTGCTGAGATTCCCAAGAAGCAAATGGAATGGACAAGAAGTCTTGAATTGGCCTGGAACAATGAAATCGATCTTGCACTTTTTCTTGATTTTTTCAAATGTTGCTATGCTTGCTGCGCCTATTTCTAACCTCTCTTTTAGGTCTGCCTCGCTTCTATATTTATCAAGGAAGGGATTAGGGTTGATAAATGCTCTCAATCTTCCTCCATCAATGATTTGGATCTTTGATTTGATTCACTTTGAAAACTTTCCAAAATTGGCCTATTTCAATCTTTTTGTTCAGACCATGCCTTGATACGAATTTGAATGTTTGCTAGCTGTATAATAAAACCTAAAACAAGCATAAAATCTTTTGTTTTCAATATTTTGGATTTTATATGATTTGTTTTGATTTAAATTGAATTAATTCAAATCAAAATCAAAATAAATAATAAAAACATGATAAGGACAAGTGGCAAGGGCTAGAGCTCGTGGACTATGTTGCCAACTCAAGACAAGTGAAAAAGATTGGGCCCATTTGGCAAAATTTGAAGTTTTAGGCATAGTTGACTTTTGGCAATTTTGCAAAAAGGGTCAACTTCACCAATGCATAACTTCCTCAATTTTGACTCTTTGGAGGTTTTCTTAGGCTTTTTAGAAAGCTTGAGATGTCCCCTAATCAAACCTTTTGGTCTCATCTCAATTTGATATTCCATGCTCATGTATGAAGCTTTGACAAAAAAGGTGTTTTTGTTGACTTTTCAAAATGACCTATAATGTCCAAATTCATAACTTCTTGTGAGTGCATATTTTGAAATTGGGAGCTGAAGATGGATTGTAGGGAATTACATCCTCTTCAAAATGAGATTTGAATGGGTCATTTATAATAAAGTATGAGAAAGTTATGCTTGGTCAAAGTTGAGTTGACTTTTCCTGCAAAACCCTAATTTAGCAACTTTTGATTCTTGATGAGTTATGAGCAATCCTTGATGAATCATGATCAACCCTTTATAAAATGATGAAATATACTTCAAAATGAGGATGTTGACAAAAAATCTTGAAGTTTGACTGTATGTGGGCCACAATTGACTTTTGCCTTAGCATAGTCGATTTTTGGGCCTTTGAGCAATTGACTGAGCAAACTTCCTCTGCAAGGTTTGAAACTTGACATGGATGATATTGAGAGTATATTAGGACATTGGTGAGCATTTGAGATCCCTTGGACTCAATTATCTTGATATAACATGAAACCCTAATTTGAGGTAGACTATCTTAGGAGAAAGCTTGTCTGGCCAACCCTTGGACTACCTTGAGCAACTTGAGTATCATTCTTGAAATGTTTTGAGAAATATGGGAGGACAAATTTTGGGGTACAACAGGATGCCATTCTGATACTCATTCAGATTCATCTTTCAGATACAGTTCAGATACGCTCCAGATACGGATACCATTCTGATACTCATTCAAATTCAGCTTTTAGATACAGTTCAGATACGCTCCAGATACGGATGCCATTCTGATGCTCATTCAGATTCAGCTTTCAGATGCAGTTCAGTTACGCTCCAGACACGGATGCCATTCTAATACTCATTTAGATTCAGTTTTCAGATACAGTTCAAATACGCTCCAGACACGGATGTCATTCTGATACTTATTCAGATTCAGCTTTCAGATACAGTTCAGATACGCTCCAGATACGGATGCCATTCTGATATTCATTCATATTCAACTTTCAGATACAGTTCAGATATGCTCTAGATATGGATGCCATCCTGATACCCATTCAGATTCAACTTTCAGATACAGTTCATATATGATCCAGATTCGTATGTCATTCTTTCACTCATTCAAATACAGTCTAGATACGAGTCAAATACAATCCATTTATGGATATTATTCTGGTACTCAACCCAACACATCCACTATCTCAGTATAAATCGACCAAAGATTTATTCTGAAACTTCTTCCATTCCCGCCAACAACTTTCCATCACCTCTCCAAATGGCATCTTTAAGCCCATTCCCTACACTATCAACCATCACATCCTCGAGTGCAAATTTCTGGGCACTCTAGTGTCCAATCATCTTCCACCTTCAAGTCATGAATGGCGGATCCGCTAATCTAACTCTTAAGGTTTATGAAGATTGAACAGTGGAAGCTGTTGTACCCAAAATTTTTTCCTCTCACTTATCAAATATTTTCTCACAAGATCTCCTTGGGGTCAAGACTGCACAAGGGTTGATCAACTTAAGACACCTCCTTAAGCACTAAGGACTGAAATTAGGGTTTGAGATTGCACAAGGATAATTGAAATTTAAATGCCCCATATGATTTTGATGGATCATTATGGACCCACAATATTACTCATGTCAAGTTTCAAGCCTTGAATCACATTTTTGCTCAATCAATTGAGCAGTTGACCTAAAAATCAACAGTATTGGGGAAAAGTCCACTATGGCCAATTTACAGTCAAACTTCATAATTTTTGATCCATATCAACATTATAAACTCACATGCATCATTTGATCAAGTTTTGACCACAATTCTTCAATAAATTTGATCAAATCATCAAAAGGGAAAAATGGTCAAAATTAGGGTTTTAACTGAGAAAAGGCACTTTTTGATTTTTGACCTAGCAAATGGTCAATTGGTTTGAAGAATGATATTAAGAGTTCAATGGAACCATTTTTACCTAATGTCATGACTCAAAACATTGCTCAAGATCAATTGGATTGATAGTGAATTTTCAGTCAACTGATCAAAAGTCAACTGCACACTAAAAAGTCAAACTTTGACCTTTTTGGTTAAAATCAAGTGTCAAAGATCACAATTCATCAAAACATGTCAAAATATGAAACTTATTCATCAAGAAATCAAAAAGTCAAGATTTCATTTTGAAAAGTCAAAGTTTTCAAACTTAGAAATTTTTCGAAGTGTTGAAAACTTCATGTTTTTTCACAACTTTGAGCAAATGTTTCATCATGATGCAAGATGATTCAAAAGAAACTTTCAACATGAAATTTGTAGATCTCCATCATATCTACAACATTTCTTTACACAACTTCACCTATAAGTGCTTGGATTTCTAGTTATTAATTCATGAAGTCATGGTTTTGAAATTAAACACTTAGTGAAATTTTGCCCTAGTTTAGGCAGGATTTTGACCTAACTTCATGGCACTTTTTCATATAGTTCCAAGGGGAATTTTCAAAAGTGATTCAAAGAGGGGTTGTAGAGCACATTACTGGATTTCTAAAATGTCCAAGAACTCCTTGAGATCATTCTTGAGCAACGAGAATCGAAGAGAGGAAGTTAGGGTTTCAAACTAAAATTATAAGTCATTTTTTGACAAACAAAGATTCAAATCTCAAACCTATACTGCATAATATCTACTTTACATGCATCAAACTTGTTAGGAACTCCATAATTAAATGCTTGCACATCTGTTAGAGGCCTTAACTTAAGCATTCAATGCAATGCCATAATTTGTATCCATTTTAGGAAGAAAGTGGACAATGCCATTTTGAAAAAGTAGCTTTATGCACAAAACTTGTTCTTGAGACTTGCAATGGTTTTGTTCTGATCATACACGTCCTATAACTCAAGAGAAGTTTGTCTCAAGCCTTACAATCACTCAGCCCATGCTTGTACTTCATCTTGGAACCATGCTCCCACTTTTCTTCAAAATCAAGTAACATAGCGTTCAACCTACATTTTGTACTTCTGACCCTCTCAAGCACAAAAACCTTCTCATTACTTATGTGCAAGTCTTTGGCAACAAAACACACGCATGCTTGAGCCTCAAAACTCTCAAGAACTCAAACTGTACCACACACCTCCATTCTTGTATAACCTGACCAAAAGTTTGAAACTCACGTCTCCCACGTGCGTTTTCAAGCCTTTTTGTTCCTAAAGCTTCTAAACATCATTTAGAACTCATCCCACACTCTGTTACAAGACTGTAACACCATCCTCCATTTTCAAAAACAGAGCCTTGCACCTTGACTTCTCCAGAACTCCTCAGGCACTTTTAGCTCAAGCTAAGCATCACATTAGCTTCCTGGGAACTTAAGGAAGCTAATCCAATCATTGGAACTCACTAAAAGCTGCTCAAACTCAAAACACGATATCCTCTTGCAAGGTGAGTTTTCTGACTTTTGAACTCTTCATACATGCATCATTAATGGTTCATTTGTGAATAAGAAATGTAAGTATCATTGTCCTAAAGCTAACCATATCTTTAGATTTCATTTATATTGCTTAAGTAGTTAGAATTTTGAATCTGAACATCATGGAAAAGTTAGGTCAGAATTTGGTACCATTCAAAATTCATGCTCATTTTTTAGAATTAGCTTAAGTTGTTTACATTTCTGGAATCGTGGTGAAATTTTACACAACTTTCAGGTTTACATTTTTGCAAATGGTTGAGAAATGAACAAGTTGCAAGGCTTCTGACTGGAGGTTGAAGATGAAGTACATTTAGGGCAAGACTTAGGTTATATTTATTGTTTTACATAAGTTAATGGATGTATCACCACCCCAGTGGTTAAAGCGCGCGCCTGTCACCATAAGGTCCTGGGTTCAAGCCCCAGCGTGACATTTTTTTTCCTTTTTTGACATTTTTTGATCTTTTTTGCAGCGCTGGGCCTTCCCCCCTTTGGGCTTTACTTTTTTGCTACTTCTGACCCCCTGCCTTGTTATTCACACCCCTGGCCCATCATTTTATTTTCTATTTTTATTTATTTTTCCTTCATTTTATTTTTATTTCATTTTTATTTCATTTTTTCTTTTATTATTTTTATTTCATTTTTTCTTTTATTATTTTTATTACTATTATTATCATCATTATCATTTTTATTAATAAAAAAAATCCAAAAAAATGTTTTATTTATTTATTTGCATATTTAAAAAATACTTATACATTTTATTTTTCTTTATAAAAAAACTAAAAGAACAAAAAATATTTTCTTTAATAATTAAATTCACCTTTTTTTCTTTCTTATATTATTTTGTAAATTAAAATCAATTATTTAGGATATTTATTTAATTATTTTTATTTTAAATTCACCAAAACCTTAAAAAATACTTTTCCTTAAATTAATTTATTTTACTAACTTAATATTAATTTTATTTTTTAGTTAATTATTTTAGTTTAATTAAATAGGTCAAAAACCCTTTTTCATAAAAAACCATATCTCTTTTTTTACATTTACATTCTTGCATTTTATTTGTCCATTTTGTACGTTTATCCAAATTCAATATGGTTGTAATAATTATTTAGATTTAATTTCTTGCAATACTCCCCATTTGTAATTTGTATACCCCCTCCCCTAAATGATGTAATAGCGTAGTAATTTTAAATTCCGCAATTTATCGCTTTATATACAAATGCTAGTAATTAGGGTTTCATATGGAAAGATTAAAACCAACAAATAGCAAACCCTAATCAAAGACAAATCAAGAATGTAAATCAATACACTTGCACACAAACACCCCTAGGGTAAATCCACTTGGTTGCCTTATAAAATAGCCATATTACGCATGTGAGATATCTTAGCAAAAACAAGCAAAAATACAAGATCATAGTCCCTCGATAACGCTATCTATGTTGCCTTTCAAAATGATCTTAGTCCCTAAAAAATGCTAAGATATCTTGCAACATTGCTAATCATGGTTATACGATGATCCACGCCCGTCCCTTTTACATCCAAAGATAGGGTTACTTACCAAATCAATGGTAAGATGACAATGTCAAAGGAAAAAAGAAATGAACATGAAAGACTTTTGAGTACGTAGAATATTCCTAGTTACTTGCTCAATTTCAAAACAAAAACATCCTTGCTATTTTCAAAATAAACACCAACACTTTCAAAACATCTTTCAAAACTTGAAAACATTTTCAAAAGATCAACACTTTTGTATACATTTTTACAAATGAGAATAATTACAAAGTTTGCCTAAATAATGGCCTCTTTTCAAAATACTTTCAAAAACCACACAAAGCACATTTTCAAACAAAAACAAGTGATCTAGCAAGTAACTAAGAGCCCATGGAAAACCATGGATGAAAAGGGTGCTAATACCTTCCCTTTTCATAATCTACCCCCCGAACTCTAAAAACAATCTCAAAGGTCTTTCCTGTGCTTTTTCACCTTTCCTTTTGGATAAAAGAAAAGTCGATGACGACTCTTGCTAACCACAACATTTGCGATCAAACGCAAAATAACCAAGTCAGTTCTCCCACCGTATCACAGGTACCACGCGCTTAAGTGATATGCAGTATATCATAAGATATGATACTCTTATGTTTAATTTGGCTTTTAACTTGTAGACTTAATTGGGCTTTTAGCTTGTAGCCCATATAAGTGGTTATATAAATAGAACCCTTGTGCTGAAGCATTTTTTTGATGAAAATTCGGTCTTGATTTCTAGCCGTATATTTTGTCTCATTCTCTCACTCAAAGTTTTTGTTTGTAAGCAACTAGCACTATGTTCGGAAGTGATCTATTCGTATGGACTTAGTAGAGACGTTTCTATTCATGAACGTTCATGATCACAACATCAAATGTCTGAATCATCACAAGAGGTAATGATTTCTATCACTGGCCAAACCCATTCGTAAGGATCACTAAAGGAAAATTTTAATTTTACGTTACATTTTGGATCCCAATTTTCCACCACTTTTGTTCTTGAATTGTATAGCTTCTCTCCCTTTGACAATATCAAAAAGAGTTAAAAGCCATAAAAACATAAGAAGCATCAATTAAAACACACAACGTCATTGTGATACGGTGGGAGAGCTGACTTGGGATTTTGCGTTTGTGTTCGCAGATGTTTCGGTTTAGCAAGAGTCGCCATCAAATTTTTATTTTATCCTAAGGAAAGGTCAAAAAGCACAGGAAAGACCTTTGAGATGTTTTCTTGGGTTCGGGGAGTAGATTATAGAAAGGGAAGGTATTAGAACCCTTTCTATCCATGGTTATCCATAGGCTCTTATTTACTTGCTTAGATCACTTGCTTTGCTTTTCAATTGTTTGAAATGGTGCTTTGAGTGTGGTTTTGAAAGATGTTTTGAAAAGAGGCCATCGTTGTGGCAACCTTTGTAATGATTCTTGTTTGAATGTATACAAAGGTGTTTTTTTCTTTTGAAAAGTTTTCAATATTTGAAATTAGGGTTTTGAAATTGTGTTGTGAAGTGTGTTTTGAAGATAACAAGGATGTTTTTGCAAGCTTTGATCAAGTAACTAAGAGTTGTCTACCCTATTTTGCTCAAAGATCTTTCCTATGTTTTTAACCCTTTTAACAATGTTGTTTCACCATTGTATTTGGTGAACAACCTTGTGTTAGGATGTTAACGGGATAGACGCGGGTCATCGTATAGACCATGATAGCAATTGTGTCAAGTATTTTTGGCAATTTTTTTAAGGGACTTGATCATTTTGTTTAGGCAACTCAGATAGCGTCATCGAGGGACTATGATCTTTGTTTTTGTTTTTGTTTTGCCAAAATACTTGACATGCAACCATGGCCCATTTTTGAAGGCAACAAGTGGATTGAAACCCTAGGGGTGCAAGTGTGCATTGTGTTTGTTTTTCATGCATGTTTATCTTTGGACTAGGTCAAACTATTTGTTGATTTTATTTTGCATACAAACCCTAGGTCTAAGCATGGCATAATTGGAAGCTTTTAAATGTGCGAGAATTTAAATGCTACACTATTACAACATGATATAGGGAGGGGGTATAAATTTGAATTGGGGGTATTTGACAAGAAATTAAATTCTAAATTATTACAACCAAATCGAATGTATAGACAATATTTAAATGTACAATAATTGAATAAAATACAATAAATAAATGTTAAATAAAATGTATTATGCAAAAAAGATTTTTATGTATGTGAAAAGTATTTTTCAATGTGAAGTAAAAAATAATAAAATAAAAAGGAAAGCCAATTTTAATTATTTTGATATTTAGGGCAAAAACCCTAATTCTTAAATAAATAGTATTATTTATTAATTATATACAATAATATATTAATTTATACAAAAAAATAAAAAGTATATCGTAAAAAATAATATTTTTAGTGTAAAATATTAATAAAAATGAAAATGTATTATTTTATGTTTTTTATTCTAATTACTTAACAAAATAAAGTATATAAGTATATATATATATATATATTAAATATATTAAATATATAAAAATAGAAATTAATTATTTACAAAAATATGTATATTCAAGAAAATGTTTTTAAGTGTAAATAAAAATAATAAATGAAGATAAGTATATTTTTTTATATCATTTTTGAATTTTAATAAAAGGAAAATAGATTATTTACATGCTTATACTAGTAAAATAAAATAAACATCAAATAAAATATGAAAAATATAGAAAGTAATTTTTCAGCATTTTTTATATTTGGACAAAAAATAATAAAGTCAGAATAAAAAATAAAGATATCAAAATGAAAAATATTCAAATAAATGGGCCAAGGGGGTGTAAACTGAAAAATGGGGTATCAAAAGCAAAAGGAAACCAGGCCCAGCCCATAATCCACTTCTTCTTCTTCCTTTGAACTGTAACACGCGCGCCTTGTACATAAAATTCTATCTCCTGATTCTTTGATTTTTTGACAAAACTCATAACATGAAACTTGTAGAGCATTAAACAACGAATCCAACCATATAAAAAACTTGAACTAACTCTCAAAGACCAGAGAGAATTCCTCTGGCCCTGATTTCTAACCTAGTTTTTTCAGAAAGTTCATGGGTGAAATTCTCCTAGCACGATTAATGTAAATGAAAACTAAGCATATGTATGGCTTCAGGGCTATGAGTACAACATATTTCATTCACAAACCTAAGCCTAACTATTCCTAAATAGAGAGATAGAAGTTCATGAAATACCTGTTTCAGTTGACTTCGAGCTGGACAATGCAGCAACTTTCAAGGGTGCTTGAACTTCTTTTGAGCTTGCCTGAGGTCAAAGGAAGCTTTTCCAATGCTTGGTTTGTTTTGAAACAGCTTGAATCGTGCCACAAAACTCAACCTGCAAAGCTTTGAAACAAAAATGGCAATGTGTGTTAGGGGTGTTACAGCTAGCAATGGATGATCTGGATAGCTCAGGTAGGTTGATTGGAAGGTGTTTGAAGTATCTTTGGGCAAAACGCATGATGGAATATGGAGATGGAGATGGTTCTGTAGGGCTTGCCCTATTTTGCAGAAAAACAATGATTCTGTGTACAAGGGAGTTTGAGAGGCCAAGGGGTCATGTTTTTGGCTTGTTGGGAGGTATGAAACTGGTTTACAATGTTTGTGTAAGCTGGTTTTTACAGATGTGAGAGATGGCTTGTATTTTGCAAGTTTCTTCTACTTGAAGCAAGAGTGTGTGTCTCCAATGCAGGCCTGTACAAGTCCTATATCATGCTGCACCTTTTGCTCTTGGTTACTGGAATTGGTAGATTTGATCTTGCCTCAAAGATCTGGCCCCATGCCTCAAGGATTTTGTTTTGACATAAAGTGGAGTTTAGGCAAAAATGGCATTGTTACTTTTTCCTTTTAAGGCTTAAACTAGTGTATAATGCCCTAATGACCAAGACAATACCTTAACTCAATGGTTATGAATTAAATTATGGAGTATAAACTGGTTTTGAGGCCTGCAAGCTAGTACCAAACATGCTGATTTGAAAATGCAAGTTTGTATGAACATGTATTGGCCATGGACAAAAGTGAGTTTTTGCCAACTTCAAGCATTCGATTCTCTCTAACCAAAAGGATGTTTAAGAAGTTCTTGGACAATTTGGAAATCTTGGAACATGTACTATAATCCATATTTGAAATGAAATTTGAAACCCCAAGTGGAACTATGTGAAAAGTGGCCAAGATGATGGGTCAAAATCCTGCCTAAACTAGGGCAAAATTTCTCTAAGTTAAAAGTTTTAGGTACCCTTGTTCCAAAAATCATAACTTGAGATACAAGCTTCTTTTGAGAAAACTTTGTGAATCAAAGTTGTAGACTTTGTGATGGAATACAACTTTCATGTTTCAAGTTTTGTTTGAATCCATTTGCATCTTGGTGAAAAAATGGGACAAATTTAGGAAAAAATAAGAAACTTTCATAACTTAGAAAATTTCTAACTTATGAAAATTTTCCATTTTAAACCCTAATTTGCATTTTTGGGTTTCTTGATGAACAAGTTTCATAATTTTACATGTCTTGATGAAAAATAACTCTTGGCACTTGATTTTGACCAAAAAGTCAAAGTTTGACTTTTCAGTGTACAGTCAAATTTTGATCAGTTGACTGAAAAATTCATCTGTCAATCCTATGCATTTGAGATCTTTTGAATTTGTTGAATGGGTCAAGACAATTTCATTGAGTCCTTGAGTCCATATGTGAGCTTTATTTGCCATTGGCTAGGTCAAACAGTCAAATATTGCCTCTGTGCAGTCAAAACCCTAAAAATGACCATTTTGCCCTTTTGGTGATCTGATCAAATTTCTTGTGGAATTGTGATCCAAACTTGATCAAATGGTTCATATAAGTTCATAATGTTGATATGGGTCAAATTTCATGAGGTTTGACTGTCATTTGGCCACAATTGACTTTTTCCCTAATACAACTGATTTCTAGGTCAACTGTCCAATTGACTGGGCAAAAATTTGAATCAAGGCTTGAAACTTGGTATGGACAAACTTGTGAGTCCAACATGGAGTATGGAAGTCACCTTGGGCATTGTAGGTCAAAATATCCCTATGCAAACTCAAACCCTAATTTAGGCTAATAGTGCAAGGAGGTGTCTTGAGCAGAGCAAACCCTAGCTTGATCTTGAGTTCCAAGAGTCTTGTGATGAGAAATGTTGATGAAATGAGAGGGAAAATTTTGGGGTACAACAGTTTCCCCTGTTCAATCTTCTTGAACCTGAAGAGTTAGATTGGCAAGTTTGCCTTTCGCGACTCGAAGGTAAAAGAGGATTGGACACTAGAGTGCCCGTAAATTTGCACTCGTCAAAACATAAATGCGGGAATGGGCTTAAAGATGCCATTTGGAGATGGTAGAATCTTGCTGGATATGGGCTTAAAGATGCCATCCAAGAATCTTTGTTGAATTGCAATGTTGTAGGTTAGAAGAATGAGCATCAAAACGGTATCTGTGTCTGGAATGCCATTGAACTACATCTGGAGACTGAGTTTGTGTGAGCAAAAGAATGGCGTCCGTGTTTGGCGCGTATCTGAGCTGTAACTGTATTTGAATTTTGAATGAATATCAGAATGACTGCCGTGTCTGGAGTGTATCTGTATTGTATCTAGGTAACAGAGAAACTTCTGCGTATGGAGCAACTGTGTGCTGGGGATAAACTATGAATGAGTGACAGAATGGCAACCGTGTTTGGAGCGTATCTGGACTGTATCTGAAATTGAGATGTGTATGAGTAGTAGAATGACTGCCGCGTCTGGGGTGTATCCGTACTGTAACCGGGATCTGAATAAGTGACAGAATGACCTCTGTGGCGACTGCACTGGGGAGAATCAAACTTCTGGTGTAAGGGCCAGAATGGCATCCGTGTCTGGAGCGTATCTGAACTTTGAGGTTGATAGTTGAATCTAAATGAGGGATAGAATGGCCACCCTGTCTGGAGCGTATCTAGCCCGTATTGGATTGCTGAAGTCTGAATGAGTAGTAGAATGACCGCCGTGTCTGGGGTGTATCCATATTGTATTAGGAAAATTGTTGATAATAGCCTTTTAATCTTATCCCGAAAAGGGTAAAATGTTAGCTAAAAACACAAAGTCATGTTGCATGATATGTATGATACAATGAATTGTGTTTCATCAATGTTTATGATATATGAATGTCATGGATGTGCATGTAAGCTGAGTAGCTGTCTTGCTGAAGAAAATAAATCCTTGATAACTGGAGATAATGAAATCTTTGATTGCTGTCGGGGAAAGTAAATCCTTGACCAAAGCTGGGGATTCCAAAAAATCTTTGATTACTGAGGATGAGAAATCCTTGCTGACTGCTGACTGCTTACTGCTTGGGGAATAAGGAAAACTCTGAAAATCTCCCCTGGGGAGTTAAAACCTGGGAGACTTCTGCTGGAGAAATGAGACTGAGAATCTTCAATCTGCTGGGAAATAACTCTGTAGGGAGAATGTTCACTATTCTAGCTCCACTGGGGATAGGATTTTTCAGGGTTTTCGGGCTCCACTAGGGATCTCGAAGCTTAATTCTAATGGGAATTTTGAAAATTAACTCAGCTGGGGAATCAAGTTTTAGACTGCACTGGCTCCGTTGCGGATCTTGAAGCTTAACTTCGCTGGGGAAATTAACTCCATATTTAACCTTGTTGAGGATCTGAATGATGTATCGCAGGGGATTTCTTCTGGAATGGTATAAGTATTTCTTCCTACTCCTTCAACCTATCACTAATTATCCTTTTTCAATTTCGTTTTATTTGTAAGCAGTGATTATATTCAAATGCATATGCCTATTTAACAAAATATTGGACGTTTTCCAATAAAATATAAGTGTAGAAAAGAAAAAGAAAGGCAAGCAAATTTTTGTACTTTGAAGTATATTTGTATTAATTTTTGTGAATATCTTTGTACAAAGGAGACAGACATCCTAGTAAGAGAATGTTGTCGTAA
The DNA here is from genome assembly GCA_948472305.1 of Vicia faba. Taxonomy (NCBI): domain Eukaryota; kingdom Viridiplantae; phylum Streptophyta; class Magnoliopsida; order Fabales; family Fabaceae; genus Vicia; species Vicia faba. Next base: position 747,565,855 of record OX451739.1, read on the forward strand.
CAATTGAGAAAGAATTTATACAAAAAGAAAGATGGCTATGTGTAACAATTCCATGGGGTTCCCATTCTGCTATAGCCTTCACAACTCTGAGTATCTGTCCATTCGTTGCTTCGTCCATAGATGATTGGATTGATCAGAACCTTGGAGCTTGTTGGTGAAGAGATCGTTCTTAAAGTGATCCGATGAGAGATAGTCATACGCATTAATTCCCTAACTTTTGCCTGGACCACCCTTTCGGGTTTTCGATCCACCGGGAAACCCTTTTTTGCCCAAGTCGCCCTTTCGGGTTTTCAACTTGCCGGGTGTACAAATTTTTTTGTTTTATCCCTAATTTTTTCCTGAACCGCCCTTTCGGGTTTTCGATTCACCGGGATGCCCATTTTTTCCCAAGTCGCCCTTTCGGGTTTTCAACTTGTCGGGTTGTTTTATGCGTAGTATCTTTTGACTATGTCTGCGTTTGCAGGGTGCGGCAAGTCATCGCCGTCCATGGTGGTTAGAATCATTTCCCCACCAAAAAAGATGCTCTTAATCATAAATGTTCCTTCGTAAGTAGAAGTCAACTTGCCCCTGGGATCACTTTGCGGCAAGATGATCCGCTTGATTACAAGATCTCCGACTTGATATACCTGACGTCTGACTTTCTTGTTGAAAGCCTTGATCATGCGTTTTTGATACATCTGACCATGACAGACATCAATAAGTCGCTTCTCCTCGATCAAATTAAGTTGATCAAGCCGGGTCTGAATCCAATCGTCTTTGCTCAAACCAGCATCCTTCATAATCCTTAAGGAAGGAATCTGAACTTCCATGGGTAGCACAGCTTCCATGCCATATACTAAAGAGAAAGGGGTTACCCTTGTTGAAGTACGTGCCGTGGTACGATATCCATGCAGAGCAAACGGTAACATCTCATGCCAGTCCTTGTAGGTGACTGTCATTTTTTAAATGATCTTCTTAATATTTTTGTTCGCGGCTTCAACAACACCGTTCATCTTCGGCCGGTAGGGAGATGAATTGTGATGATAAATCTTGAACTATTCGCATAGAGCGGTGATCATGGTGTTGTTCAAATTTGTACCGTTGTCTATGATGATCCTATCAGGGACACCGTACCGGCATATGATGGTCTGCTTGATAAAGCGGGCAACCACATTCTTTGTAACTGAGGCAAAGGAAGCTGCTTCGACCCACTTGGTAAAATAGCCAATAGCGACCAGGATGAAGCGATGTCCATTGGATGCCGTGGGCTTGATCTCTCCAATCATGTCAATGCCCTACATTGCGAATGGCCAAGGAGCTGTCAGAACATTGAGAGGAACAGGAGGAATATGTACCTTGTCGGCGTAGACTTGGCACTTGTGGCAAGTACGAGAATGTTGGTGACAATCAACTTCCATAGTAGACCGGTAGTAGCCTGCCCTTAGAATCTTTTTAGCCATCGTATGTCTGCTCAAGTGGGTGCCAAATGTGCCACTGTGTATCTCGGTCATGATCAACTCTACTTCAACCTTGTCCACACAACGAAGTAGAACACAATCATGGCTGCGCTTATAAAGGATGCCATTGCTTAGGAAGAACTTGGCGGCAAATCTCCTTAAGAACTTTTTGTCATTGACGGAAGCTCCTTCAGGATATTCTCTAGTCTGGAGATACCTTTTGATTTCATGAAACCAGGGTTGTTCTACTTCTTCGGTATTAATCTCATGATAGTGCGCGGGTTCATCCATTCGCTCGATGGTAATTTGGGGAGCCTCATTATCCCAGTTGAGTTTAAACATGGAAGACATTGTAGCCAGAGCATCTGCTAGCTGATTTTCTTCTCGCGGGAAATGCTCGAAGGTGATCTGCTCGAAATGAGGAAACAATGTCAAGACATGTTCTTTGTATGGGATAAGATTAGGATGCTTGGTGTCCCACTCTCCTTTGACCTGGCTGATAACCAAAGCCGAGTTCCCAAATACGACCAAAGATTTGATTCCCAAGTCTATAGCAGTCTTGAGACCAAAGATGCAAGCTTCATATTCAGCCATGTTGTTGGTACAACTGAAGCAAAGTTGGGCAGTGAAGGGTGTATGGCAACCTTCCGGAGAAATGAGTACCGCACCGATACTGTTGCCAAGTGCGTTTGAAGCTCCATCAAAGTACAGGGTCCATCGGGATCCTTGTTCAGGCCCGTCACACGGTCCGTTACCTTCAATGTTGTCCAATGTCATGATGTCCTCGTCAGGGAAGTCGAATCTCATAGATTGGTAATCTTCGACGGCTTGATGAGCTAGATGGTGAGCTAGTACACTCCCCTTTATTACTTTTTGGGTAGTATACTGGATATCATACTTTGTTAGGATCATTTGACATCTAGCGATTCTTCCAGATAAAGCAGGCTTCTCGAAGATATATTTGATCGAATCCATCTTGGAAATTAGCAAAGTGGTATGAGTCAACATATACTGCCTTAGCCGGCGAGCAACCCATACCAAAGCGCAACAAGTTTTCTCAAGCAGTGAATAACGAGTCTCACATTCGGTAAACTTTTTGCTAAGGTAATAAATGGCATGCTCTTTTCGGCCAGACTCGTCATGTTGGCCCAGTACGCACCCTATTGAATTATCCAACACAGTCAGATACATGATTAGCGGCCTTCCTTCGACGGGTGGCATCAAAATAGGAGGTTCCAGTAAATATTCCTTGATTTTATCAAAAGCAACTTGACAATCATTGTTCCATTCAACTACCTGATCTTTCTTCAACAGTTTGAAAATTGGCTCACAGGTAGATGTCAGGTGAGAGATGAACCACACAATATAGTTCAAGCGTCCCAAGAATCCTCTAACCTCCTTTTCAGTACGGGGGGCAGGCATTTCTTGTATGGCCTTTACTTTTACTGGATCAACCTCAATGCCTCTGTTGTTGACGATAAATCCTAAAAGTTTACCAGACCTAACTCCAAAAGTGAACTTGCTTGGGTTCAATCTGAGCTTATACTCCTTCAACTGGGCAAACATCTTTTGCAAATGATTAAGGTGTTCTTCTTCTGTTTGTGATCGAGCTATCATGTCGTCTACGTAAACTTCTATCTCATGATGTATCATATCATGAAACAAAGCTACCATGGCGCGTTGATAGGTTGCCCCTGCATTCTTCAGTCCGAACGACATCACTTTGTAGCAGAAGGTACCCCATTGCGTGACAAAGGTAGTTTTCTCCATGTCCTCGGGGGCCATTTTAATCTGGTTGTAGCCCGAGAATCCATCCATGAAGGAAAGAACCTTGTGCTGAGCTGTGTTGTCAACCAAGATGTCGATATATGGTAGTGGAAAATCGTCTTTAGGGCTAGCCCTGTTTAAATCCCGATAGTCCACACACATTCTGACTTTTCCGTCCTTTTTGGGTACAGGCACAATGTTAGCAACCCATTATGGATAGGAGGTAACAGCCAGAAAGCCAACGTTGAATTGCTTCATTACTTCAGCCTTAATCTTCTCAGACATGTCAGGCCTCATTCGGTGAACCTTTTGCTTGATCGGTGGACAGTCTTCTCTCGTAGGGAGACGGTGAACCACGATATCTGTGTCTAACCCTGGCATGTCTTCATAAGACCAGGCGAAGATTTCAACATATTCGTTCAACAATTGCACTAAGCGCTCCTTGACATTTGGTTCTAGGTTGGCACCCACTTTTACTTCCTTCCTGTCTTCCTCTGTACCCAAGTTAATGGTTTCTAGCAACTCTTCATGAGGCAGAATGACCCTCTCTTCTTGTTGTAGAAGTCTGGCTAACTCTCCCGGCACTTCGCAATCTTCGTCAACTTCGTACTCAACATGATTGACCAAATCTTCAGAGTTATCGAAGGCTGAAACAGAACAGTTGCCCATGGAATCCGGAATGGATGGGTACCTGCATTTATGAGTGTGGGTGTATGTAAGGGATAGCCATCCTTAAACAAACAAAAATGCAAAAGGAAAGAAAATGAACAGTTTATAGATGAAAAACGTCCAATGATTCATTAAAACATGGCATATTATTATGAAGAAAATCAAGCCCTTACAAGTGGACCTACATGCCCCGGGAAAGGCATGAGGTGAAAATAGTGTGCGAATTGTTTTAGTTATTACAAACCATAAAAATAGGAAATTGTTCAAAGATAAAATTACGGATTGATAAAGGTGATGGGAATAAAATCCTTTGCTTCCCAGTTGCTCAAACCCCCTTAGACGGTTGGAAAGATCCAATCTTCAAAGTGGCTCTCTTCATTTTCATCTTCTACAGTATTGATTCCGTGATGAGTGATCCTTATAGGTGGCCCTCCAGTCTTGGAACGACGCATAGCCTTCTGTCCTGCAGCTGTAAACCCTAGTCCAAATTTGTCCGTCTTATGGGGAAAATCAGGCAATTGCCCCCATGTTATACTCTTCCCTTCTTTGATCACCGCCTCTACGTCCTTGAGAGATGCCATCCTAGATACATGCTTGGGAACGATTGGCACCTCAACCATTGTCTTTGCAACTGCTACCTCGGGAGAAACTTCCTCAAAATGCTGGAAAGGCGTTTCGATGAACTCGCCATCTAGCTCCATATAACGGAAGGAATTGAGATGACTTATCATGTACTCTTCCTTGCCGTGCACCATTATAATTTTACCCTTAACAGGATATTTCAGCATCTGGTGCAAAGAGGAGGTAACTGCCCCGACATAATGGATCCACGGTCTTCCTAACAGGCACGAATATGACGGACAGATGTCCATCACGTAAAAGGTTGAGTTGAAGACTTCCGTGCCTACTTTGATAGGAATATCAACCTCTCCATGAACCATTCTCTTGGAGCCATCAAAAGCCCTAACAATGATGTTACTAGGCTTGAGAGTCAGTCCTTCGCAGTCCAAACAGTCTAAGGCTTTCTTTGGCAGCACGTTTGTTGTACCACAAAAATTTCCCTCCCATATTCTTCAAGATTTGGTAAGATCAATCTCCAAATGGTTCAAAATCTCTCAAGGGTCGCACAGTCCAATTGCCTCCTAACATAGTCAAAATTAGGGTTTTGGTTCTTGCAAAGAAATTGAGGTTTTCAAGGTTCCAATCAAGTCCCATATGCCTATATACATTGACAAGCATTCATATGTCAAGTTTCAAGACTCACAGCATCAAGTTGCACAGCCAAAAGCCCTAAATACTTCACAGTCAACTGCAGGGGTAAAATGGTCATTTGACAGTCAAAAGTCAAACTTTTTGGTCAACATCTTATTTTGAAGCCACAATCATCATTTGATCAAGTCTTGATCATGTTTCCACAAGCATGGCTAAAAAAGTCTCAAGATGCAAAAGTTTCTATTTTTGGACAGTTGAAAAGTCAACTGCAAATTGACCAGGGCATAACTTTTTCATGGTTCATAAGAAAAATCCCATCCAATGCTCATTTTGAAGGGGATGACATTTCCTACAACTCATCTTCACACTCCAAGTCCAAGAAATGCTCTCACAAAAAGTTATCAATTTCAACATTATAGGTCATTTTCAAAAGTCAACAAAAAGGCATTTTAAGTCAAAGACCATAACTTGAGATTGGTAAATCAAAATGACATGGGACCAAAGGCATTGGTTAGAGGACTTCAAGACCTTTCCAAAATGTCCAAGAACAGGTTCATAGCTTCAAAATTGAGCAAGATATGCATTGGAGAAGTTGGGAAATATTTGGGAACTTTCAAAAGTCAACTTTGCCTAAAACACTTCATTTTTGCTAATGGGCCTCAAATTCCTTCTTGAATCTTTACCCAAGGCTTATGCACGACCCATTAAGATTAATTGGAATTATTTTCTTGTTTTTATTAATTATTTGTATTTTTAATTGATTATTAATCTATTTAATTGATTTAATTATAGGAAAATATCAAAACATGGTTGTCAAATCTTTTTATGAAGCAAATACACTCCACACATGCTGAAGATCTCGTGCATCACTCAAGGGGACAAGATCTCCCAATTTGGCAAGGTTTTCATTCAAAAAATATTGGAAATTATATGATTGAAAATCAAAGATTGAAAACATTATTTCATGGACTTTTGGGCCAAGGTTTTAACCTAATTCTCTTCACATACATATGCTGAAGCCAACCCTATTCTTGGACACGAAAAAGCTGCCATAGAACTCCATAACCAAATTGCAAAAAATTGAAGAGAAGTGTGAACTGATTTCTTATTTGCAGCGCAATTCAAAGCTTCTTTTTGATTCAAACATATTGCCTGAGTCTCCAGGAAGCCATTGCCATCAAGAACAAGCTCTAATACACAAGGAAACGGTAAAACAGAGTCACGGTTTGAACAAACATTGCCATAATCGAATTCCAATTTTTATGCATCATTGATATGTTTTGATTATTGATTTGTGTTGCTAACATCTTCCTGAAGCTTTTGGTATGGATTAATTGTGTTAAAACATCCTGAATCGAAATCTACCATGGACGAATGCTAGGGTTTAGAAGCTTGAAAATTAGGGCTTCCTTATTAAGGAAAAATCAGGCCTTGAGACATATACAGTTAAACTCAGAAGCTCCATACGAGTTGAATGAGACCCTCGCGCTCAATTTATGTGATGCCTGCTGCTAATCGCTATTATTGACACTTTTGGTTTGTGGGGGTTTAAAACCCCCACTATCTTGGTTATGTTTGTAGGAAAAACGAAGAAGACAATAGGCGTGGCAACGTGTGACTGGGTGATTCATATGAGTGGCGCGCTTTTTGTGTTCCCAGCATAATTATTACTTTTCATATATTATGTTTATTAGTTGTTATGTTTACAAACAAACGCAGATGGCTGAGTGGTTGTGGACGTGTCTTGCAAGCACTGGGACCTGGGTTCGATTCCCAGGTCCCCCATATAATTGTTGATCTTTTTTCCAACACGTTCCAGTGCAACGCTTTGTCAAGGATCTATCATGAACCTTCAGTGCTCCATGTGCCAAGTGGCTGTGACTATCAATCCAAGGGCTGCAAGAGAAGGAGTATCATGTGCCCAGTCAAACAGCACGCACATGATCAAGAAAAGTCAAACGTGGCTTGGTCTTCTTGGGCCAGAATTGCTTCAGTTTTACCTCCACTTTGGGCCATCACACCCCCTTTGGTTTGCATATTTAATTTTATTTTATTTTCTTTAATTTCTTTTAATTATTATTATTAATTCACCCTAAATTAATTTTTCCTAATAAAAATCAGAAAAAATCAAAATTGTAAATATATTTTATTATTTATTAATTTCACCATTAACCTATTTTTGTAAATAAATACTAACAATTAACTTAGTTTAATTTAGGTTTTAATTTTAATCCTTTTTCTTAATAAATAAAATTGCATAGAATTAGGTTTTAACATTTTTAATCATTTTCTTAATTAATTATTATCATCATTAATTATTATTATTTTTGTACATATACATGTAAATTAATTATTTAGCTTAAATTAGGTTAACTTTAACATTTTCTTAATAATTAAAATAAACTTAGAACTAGGGTTTTCTTTTGATTTTAATTTCTTTATTTTCATTAAATACAAAAAACACAAAAACATATCTTTCTTGTAAATAATTAATTAAATTAGTATTAGGTTTCAATTTAATTTCAAGCAAAGGACAAAAAGCTCGTAATTTCTCAAAAGGGTCCAAAACCCTCGGACGTTCCAGTTTAATTTCTATTTCGCACGTTATTTTTATATTTGATTATTATGTAACTGTTTCTGGAATGTAATAGTAATTAGGTTTATTGCTTTTTTTACTTTCCGCATCTTTATCAAAAACGGGTCTTTGTTTTTTGGCGATGTATAGACCCGCGCCTTGTAATAGCGTAGCTTTTACCTTTCCGTATTTTATTTTCCGCACTCCTAACTGCTAAATTGCATGAAAGAATGTATGATAATTAAAAACAACTCGTAGCTCACAATTGCACGATCCAAGATAAATTTTAACCTGAAAACAACACACAACACACATGCTACTTCTAAGGTACGCCTCACTCGTTGCCTCGAAAGTGGTCGTCAAGTATAGGGTGTTTTAGCGGTCGCCCTTATGTCTAAGATCCAGTTGCCTCGAAACGATTGCCTCGGATAAAAAGGATCTAGGACATTAGGGTTGCTTCTAAGGTGTCCTACTATTGCTTCGGTGACCACACTGTCCCTAAAATCGAATTGACCCGAACACCTCCAACGGTGGTGCTACCTACCTCTCAATGGTGGGATGGCACTACCTTAAGGACTCTTACACAGCCTAATTCCTTAGGCTAGGTAGACGACTCATGGGTACTTGCTCTCTTCAAAAACAAACCAAACATCTTTTCACACTAACACTTTCAAAAGCTTTCAAAACAAATTTTTCAAACACTCTTTAGGACTGATACAAGAGTCACTTAGAAATCTTTCAAATGAAACTTTTTCAAACCCACACACATTTGAAAAGCAAACACATTTTGAAAACATAAGAGCAAGTATCTAAGAGCCCATGGATAACCATGGATAGAAAGGGTGCTAACACCTTCCCTTTCTATAAATCTACCTCCCGAACCGAGAGACATTCTCAATAAGGAATTTTGCTGTGCTTTTGTCCTTTCCATGTTGGAGAACATAAAAGACGATGGCGACTCTTGCTTACCGCGACATACACGATCCAGCTTAAAACAGTCAGTTCTATTTCCACCGATCACAGAACTGGCGACTCTGCTGGGGAATACTTTAAAGTGAGGTGTACCTTAGGATAGATCATACTTATGTTTTCAATTGAATGTTTTGTTTGCTTTATTATTGTGGGCATTGTCTTGGAGTTTCATAGATCCTAACCCGGATCTGGGGATACCCTTTTAGGTAGCATAAGCTGTGAGGGACCTGTCCGACGTAGACCGACACGGGTGAAGCAGTGGCTACGTTGGTGTGGCGCCTTGGTCTGTACCGATATCCCTTGTGTTGCAACGAGGAGAATATGGGTCTTCTGAGGAGTCATTAAGCACCAACCAACCTTAGAACCCTAATTTGACGCAACTTGGCCATAGAACAGTAGCAGTATGCTACACCCATTGAGGCTAAACTCTCGCAATGGTTCTGGCCGTAAGAAAAGATTGCGACGCTGGAGTTATGACCGATTGAGGGTAGTCAGTGATATTGGGATCCTCTAGAACCCGGTTACTTTTGATAGGACAGGTCTTAACCAACAAACTGAAAGAGGGTAGTACCTGAACTTCATGCTGGCCTAAACTCTAAGGGCTGTCTTGTGTGACTTGTGTGCCTTATCATGTTTGCCTTTGTGAATATTTATGGTGTGCTTTATCATGACATCATACCATCATAGACATTGCATGCATCCTGCATAAGGACTGGCCTATTTCAAAGACAAGAGGGTTTCACCTTTGCTCTGTTTTGTAGGACATCATGATGCCTGTGCGAAGGAACACTATTCGGTTTAATTTTGTTCACCCACCTGATTTGCTTAAAGAGTTGGTTGACAGAATTCCAAACACTGCTTCCTTCATCCAGAGGCATGGTTCTCTTCTCGGTTTAGTCACTGCAAAGTGGGACCAAAAACTGATGAGTGTCTTGACCCAGTTTTATGATCCCTTGTATAATTGCTTCACCTTTCAAGACTTCGAGCTGGTCCTTACCCTGGAAGAATTCTCTAATTTGCTTGGTATCCCTATCTTGGATCAGACTCCCTTCACTGGTTGGGAAAAGACTCTTAGGCTTGAGGAGATTGCTGCAGCCCTTCCCTTGACCACCAAAGAGGTAATGGACAACTGGGTGACTAGAAGCAGAGTTAAGGGTTTCTTGGCCAAGTTTCTGATTGGTAAAGCTAACAGTTTCTGGAATGACTTAGACTTCAAGGCGTATGAAGACACTCTGGCTCTCTTAATCTATGGTCTGGTTCTATTTCCAAATCCTGATAACTTTGTTAGTGTCAATGCCATAATGATCTTCATATCTCAGAATTCGGTGCCCACTCTCTTGGGTGATATCCTGCAACAACTCTATGCTCGTACTGCCCAAAGACGAGGAACTCTGTGGTGTTGTACTCCTTTGTTAGTGAGGTGGTTTATTTCCCACCTTCCTAAGTTCGTGCTGAAGAACAAAGAAGGAAGAGGCTGGGCTCATAGGTTAATGTCTCTCACTGATAATGACATCATTTAGACTCTCATGGGTTTGGATGAGGTAGCTATTATTGATCGTTGCGGAGAATATCCTAATGTTCCTTTGATTGGTACCCAAGGAGGAATCTCTTATAATCCATGTCTAGCTCTCCGTCAGTTTGGAAGATCCAGAAGAGCAGGGCCTCATGAGATGCTGGTACCTCACATCAGCTTTGAGTTTCAAGTGGATAGTGACGAGCTAGATCGTAGATTTATCAAGGCTTGGGAAAGAATTCACAAAGTTGACCCACATGAGTTGGGACCGAAGACTTCTCTACCTATGGAACCCTACTACAGATGGGTCCGCATCCGTGCTCAGAAGTTAGGTATGCCATACGAAACGGTCAGACCCATCATTCTTGAATACCCTGATAAAGACGGGGCTCCTCCAACTATTCTCCCTCCTCAGATACCTACTGATGTTGATACACTAAAGAGGTCTTGGGCGCAACTACAGGAAGAATGGGATTCTTATCGGGAAAAGTTCAACGAGCAGGAATTGAAGATCCAGAAGCTGACAAAGCAGTTGGAGAACGAGCGGACCTTGAATGACTACATCCGTACTGAGAAAAAGAGACCCTGGGATCACTGATGAGCTTTGGATGTTCTTTTACAATTTTTATTTCCCTTTTCAGTATTTCCATTTTATGTAACGCCTAAGGGAAATCCGTTGAACAATTTAAATTTCAAAGTTGAATCTAATAAAGTGCGCTTCCTTTTTGTTTACAAAGTTGAATCCCGATTGTCTTTGAAAACATAAATCATACGCATTCCATTCATCATATGCATCACATGTACTCTTCTTTTCAGGTTGCTTAATGTTCTTCGCTGTTTATTTCAGCAATCATCATGAATCCTGAATCATCTACTGAGCAATCCATCAAGGCCCTCCAGGCTCAGAATGCCCAGTTCCAAGAGTTGATCATGAGTTTAGCCCAAGGTCAAGAGGAACTGAAGGCTCTGCTGGTAAAGAAGAAGAAGAAGAGAACTGTACTATTCAACACTGGCCAGAGGTTTGGCAATACACTGCAAAATGAGGCTGACCAAGCTGCTTCTTCTGTAGGCAAAGGCAGTCCCCAAGGGGGAAGGGTTCCTAGTCCTGTGGTCTCTGACAACGAGACGGATTTCAATGAAGAGCAGTACCCTCCCGCTGAGGATAGGTACAAGCAGTTAGAGGATCGTCTGAGTGCCATGGAAACTCAACAAGTGCCTGGGTTGGATTTTGGAGATTTGGGTTTATCTTCTGGGGTGGTGATCCCACACAAGTTCAAGGCACCACCTTTTGTAAAGTATGACGGGGCTTCCTGCCCTAAGCTACATCTCAGATCTTATGTGCGGAAGATCCAACCATATACTGTGGACAAGAACTTATGGATCCATTTCTTCCAGGATAGCCTTTCAGGGGCTCAACTCGAGTGGTCTATCAGCTGGATGGAGCCAGTATTCGAAACTGGGAGGACTTGGCTACTGCTTTTTATAAGCAGTATCAGTACAATGCCGACCTCGCCCCTACACGTACCCAACTCCAGGGTATGTCGCTAGGATCGGGAGAAGGTTTTAAGGAGTACGCGGAAAAGTGGAGGCACCTGGCTGGTAGGGTGCAGCCACCGTTGATTGACTGTGAACTCGTGGACATATTCTTGGGGACCCTGTCTGGGCCGTTCTTTAACCACCTGATTGGTAATTCTTCTGCAGGGTTTACAGACCTCATTCTTACTGGTGAGAGGATAGAAGCTGGTATGAAATCGGGGAAGATATAGAAAGGTGCGTCCTCGAATTCTGAAAAGAAGCCTTTCAAGAAGGAAGCCAGTGCTGTGTTTGGTCCCAGAAGACAAAATAAACCGGAACGCCGCCAATCTGTCAACGCGGTGGTGATTTCAAAGCCTGCCGCCGCTCCTCGGCAACCTAACCAACCAAGGGGTGAGAGACCCAGAAGAGAATACACTCGGCTTAGTATGACCTTGTCGCAGATCTTGCCACAACTACCATCAACCAACTTGGTAACTGTCAGAGAAGCTCCGAAGGTGGTAAACACAACCTCTCTGAAGTACAATCCCAACGCCCGCTGTGCTTATCACTCTGATAGCCCGGGGCATTCTACTGATGATTGTTGGGCCCTGAGGAATAAGGTCCAGGACCTTATCGACGCCAAGGAAATACAGTTTGAGGCGCCCGAAAGGCCCAACGTTGTGACTGCTCTTATGCCCCAGCATGGAGTAAATGCTATTGAGGAAGACCTGTATGTAGCTTCTGTGGATAATATTGCTACTCCATTATTGACCGTCCAAAGGAACCTGTTGCTAGCCGGTTTATTTCCGGGATGTAGCAAGGGTTGCCTTCTATGTGCTGTTTCACCTGCTGGTTGTCCGTTGCTGAAGTCAGGCGTCCAAAACCTGATGGATAGCAAAGAGATCTTGTTCAAGAAGACCGCTATTCCTATTGTCCCTACTGAAGAAGTATCCGTTGTCACCATTTTCAACAATCCTACCAAGGCTCCCCCAAAGAAGCCCGTCAAAATCATGTCTGTTGCTCCTATCATCGTTACTGTTCCGGGCCCCCTCCCCTATAAATATGACAAGGCTGTCCCGTGGCACTATGGGGAAGATGTGTATGTGCTCGGAGTAAAACAAGAGTTCAATACTAGTACCGGCATCAATAACATCACCAGTCCTGCTAAAGTTACTCGCAGTGGCAGGCTCTTCTCGCCTGATATTGCACCTCCTGCTATTCAGAGGCCCCTTGTTATCACACCTGCCAGTGTGCCTGTTTTCCCTCCTGATCAAGTTTCTACCCCTGCTGCCGAGTCATCTGACACTCGGGGCAAAGGGATTGTTGATGTGCCTGCCCAGATGGAGGCACCGAAGACTGTTAATGTTGAAGCTTCCCAGCAAGAGATGGAAGAAATCCTTAAGATTATCAAGAAGAGTGATTTCAACATCGTTGAGCAGCTGGGGAACACCCCCTCTAAGATCTCTATGCTATCACTGCTGTTATGTTCAGAGGCCCATGCCAAGGCCCTGATTTCTTTCCTGAAGACGGCCCATGTGCCACAAGAAACGTCTGCTAATCAATTTACTGATTGTGTGGCCAACTTAACTGCTGATAATGGTTTGGGTTTCTCTGACGCTGATCTGACCGCCAAGGGAAAGAACCACAACGATGCCCTGCATGTCTCCATTGAATGCAGGGGCACTACTCTCGCCCATGTGTTGGTAGACACCGGTTCTTCGTTGAATGTATTGCCCAAAAAGGCCTTAGACAGGTTGGATTGTGAGGGTTTGGAGTTGAAACCTAGTAACATTATTGTCTGAGCCTTTGACGGGTCGAAGAGGATGGTACACGGTGAAGTAGACATTCCAATCCGGGTTGGTTCTCAAGTCTTTGATTCAACGTTCTATGTGATGGACATCCGACCATCCTACTCTTGTTTACTGGGTCGCCCTTGGATCCACAAGGCTGGGGCCGTGACCTCCACTCTCCATCAGAAACTCAAGTACCCGGTCAGAGGGAAAATTGTTACAGTGCAGGGGGAGGAAGAATATATGGTTAGCCATCTTAACTCATTCCGGTATATAGAGATGGACGGGGAGTTCATTGAGACCCCCTTTCAACACTTTGAAGAGGTGCCTCCAACATTGGCAGCAACAGAGACTGGGACTGAAGATATTTCTCCTTTGAAGATGGCTTCCTTGAAGGATGCCCGGGCTGTGGTTGAGAAGGGTGAGTGTGCAAACTGGGGCAGACTTCCCGATTTTACTCCAAAGACTGACAAGTTTGGGCTGGGTTTCACCGCAGAGGCTCAGAGGGCTGTACGTAAAGCAAGGAGTGGAAGACCTCCCGTATTCATCACCAACCCGGGAGTGAATGCTATTGAAGGCGATGCGGAGGAATCTGAGTTCAACAGCTGGATCTACCTAACGACCGACAGTGGACTGAACAATTGGACTGCCAAAGATTACATACCTGTTACTTTTGTTACCCAGTAATGAACTCCTTTGTTTTTAAATTTGTAATGAACAATAATTTGAAACTTTATGGCCTGGTGTCTTACCCGGGGCACCGTGGCTTCATTTGTGAGGGCTTATTACTTGTCATTTCCATATATCATGAATAAAAACATTGGACGTTTTTGCATTTTGAATCTTGTGCTCCCTTTCTTTCTTTATATATTGCAAAACAACTATATTTACACACACTCACTTATACAGGTTTCAATCCACTCTGGATCTCACTGGTAACGACTTTGCTACTGCCAGTTATGACTTCGAAAATCTGATCAACTTAGCCGAAGACGAAGGTGAAGATGATTGCGAAATGCCTGGTGAGCTTGCAAGACTGTTACTCCAGGAAGAGAGGGCCATTCAGCCACATGAAGAGCCAGTGGAAACGGTAAACTTGCGTACTGAGACAGACAGAAAGGAAGTCAAGATTGGTGCCAATCTAGAGCTCAGTGTGAAATAACGGTTGATTCAGATGTTGCATGATTATGTGGAAATCTTTGCCTGGTCTTACGAAGACATGCCTGGGTTGGATACCGACATTGTGGTTCATCACCTGCCTACCAAGGAAGACTGCCCTCCGGTTAAACAGAAGGTCCGCCGTATGTGTCCAGAGATGTCCGAGAAAATTAAGGCTGAGGTTATGAAACAATTTGATGCCGGGTTTCTAGCAGTGACTTCTTACCCTCAGTGGGTTGCCAACGTGGTTCCAGTACCAAAGAAGGATGGTAAAGTCCGAATGTGTGTTGATTACAGGGATCTGAATAGGGCGAGCCCCAAGGATGACTTCCCCCTGCCTCACATCGACGTTCTGGTTGACAATACTGCTCAGCACAAGGTGTTCTCCTTCATGGATGGTTTTTCAGGTTATAATCAGATCAAGATGGCTCCTGAAGATATGGAAAAGACTACCTTTGTTACTCAGTGGGGCACCTTCTGCTACAAGGTCATGCCTTTTGGGTTGAAAAATGTTGGGGCAACCTACCAACGTGCCATGGTTGCTTTATTTCATGACATGATCCACCATGAGATAGAAGTATATGTTAACGATATGATTGCAAGGTCCCAAACTGAGGAGGAACACCTTGACCATCTACAGAAACTGTTTGACCACCTGAAGTTGTACAAGCTAAGATTGAACCCAAACAAATGCACCTTTGGGGTGAGATCTGGAAAATTGCTAGGCTTCGTCGTGAGCGACAAAGGTATTCAAGTGGACCCTGCCAAGGTTAAGGCCATACAAGAGATGCCAGTTCCCAAGACAGAGAAAGAAGTCAGAGGCTTTCTAGGACGACTGAATTACGTTGCCTGATTCATCTCGCATCTAACTGCTACCTGTGAACCAATCTTCAAGCTACTGAAGAAAGATCAAGTAGTACGTTGGAATGATGAATGTCAGTCCGCTTTCGACAGAATCAAAGAGTATCTCCAAGAACCACCCATTCTTATGCCACCGGTTGAAGGGAGACCTCTAATATTATACTTGACAGTACTTGACAGCTCAATGGGGTGTGTGCTGGGGCAGCATGACGAGTCTGGCCGAAAAGAGCACGCTATTTACTACCTTAGCAAAAAGTTTACCGACTGTGAGACCCGATACTCACTGCTCGAGAAAAATTGCTGCGCTTTGGTATGGGCTGCTCGCCGGCTGAGACAGTATATGCTGACTCACACTACTCTGTTGATTTCAAAAATGGATCCAATAAAGTATATATTCGAAAATCCCGCCTTGTCCGGAAGAATAGCAAGATGGGAGATGATCTTGACAGAATACGACATCCAGTACACGACTCAGAAAGCAATCAGAGGAAGTGTATTGGCAGACCATTTGGCACACCAGGCAGTAGACGACTACCAGTCAATAAACTTTGAATTTCCTGACGAGAACATCATGGTAGTGACTGATTGTGAAGTACCTGGACCGGATGAAGGACCTGAGGAAGGATCCCGATGGTCTATGCACTTTGATGGAGCCTCTAACGCTTTGGGTAACGGTATCGGCACTGTGATCATATCCCCAAAAGGCACTCATACTCCACTTACTGCCCCGCTATGTTTCAACTTCACCAACAATATGGAAGAGTATGAGGTATGCATCATGGGTCTTCAAGCTGCAATTGACTTAAGGATCAAGTTTCTGAGTGTCTTCGGAGATTCCGCTCTCGTGATCAATCAGATCAAAGGCGAGTGGGATACGAAACATCCGAATCTTATTCCTTACAAAGAGTGTGTGTTGACATTGATCCCCCATTTCACGGAGATAACTTTTGAACACTTCCCAAGAGAGGAGAATCAGTTGGCGGACGTGCTGGCTACGATGTCCTCTATGTTCAAAGTCAAATGGGACAACGAAGCTCCCCGGATCATTATCTGGAAACTGGATGAACCTGCATATTGTTGTGATCTTGAGGCTGAGGTGGTAACTGAAAAACCCTGGTATCATGAGGTGAAGAGGTATCTGGAAGCTCAAGAATACCCCGAGGGTGCATCTGTCAATGACAAGAAATTCCTGAGAAGGTTTGCTGCAAAGTTCTTCCTCAGCAATGGCATTCTCTACAAGCGAAACCATGATTCAACCTTACTGCGTTGTGTGGATAAGACTGAAGCCAAAAGAATCATGGAAGAACTGCATGAAGGTACCTTCGGAACGCATTCCAGTGGACATACCATGGAAAAGAAAATCCTTCGGGCAGGATATTTCTGGTCCACAATGGAAGCCGACTGTTACCAACATTCTCGGACATGTCATAAGTGCCAGATCTATGCTGATAAGGTGCACGTTCCCCCAGTCCCTCTGAACGTCTTGACTGCACCTTGGCCTTTTGCAATGTGGGGCATTGATATGATCGGCGAGATCAAACCTACGGCATCCAACGGGCATCGCTTCATCCTGGTAGAGATCGATTACTTTACAAAGTGGGTTAAAGCAGCTTCCTACGCTACAGTAACCAAGAACGTCGTGGCACGGTTCATTCGACACAACCTGATCTGTCGATACGGTGTCCCGGAAAGGATCATTACGGACAATGGTACCAATCTTAATAACAAGATGATCACTGAGCTCTGCGAGCAATTCAAGATACAACACCACAACTCTTCTCCCTACCGGCCGAAGATGAATGAGGTTGTAGAAGCAGCTAATAAGAATATCAAAAAGATTGTGCAGAAGATGACAGTGACCTATAAAGATTGGCACGAGATGTTACCGTTTGCTCTTCATGGGTATCGTACCTCAACAAGAACGTCAACCGGGGCAACTCCCTTTTCCTTGGTCTATGGCATGGAGGCAGTCTTGCCGATTGAAGTCCAGATACCCTCTCTCCGGATAATGAAGGATGCAGGTTTGAGCGAAGATGACTGGATCCAGAATCGACTTGATCAATTAAACCTAATTGACGAAAAGAGACTCACTGCTATTTGTCATGGTCAAACGTATCAAAAACAGATGATCAGGGCATTTAACAAGAAGGTCAGACCGCAAGAGTATCAAGTTGGGGACCTGGTAATCAAGCGCATCATTCTTCCTCAAAGTGATGCCAGGGGAAAATGGACCCCTACGTATGAAGGGCCATTTGTGGTTAAACATGTCTTCTCAGGAGGAGCCATGATTCTGACCACCATGGATGGTGACGACCTTCCTCACCCCGCCAATGCAGACATAGTAAAAAGATACTACGCATGAATAAAAGACCCGCTAGGTTGACACACCTAGGAAAAAGTAAGGGCTTCCCGGCGAACCAAAAGGGTTCGGGCAAAAATAAAGGATGAAAAATGAAAAAAATCTGTACACCCGGCAAGTCGAAAACCTGAAAAGGAGGCTTGGGCAAAAATGGGTATCCCGGTGGACTGAAAACCCGAAAGGGCGGTCCAGGCAAAAGTTAGGGATTAAAGCATAATACTATGTCTCATTGAATCACCTTGCATCCAGAATCTGGTATCAACATCAGGTTCAGACGGCATCGATCAGTCAGCTTCATCTTCAACTAAGCAGCCAAGTGATGAGACACTTGAAGATATAAAGGCGATAGCAGAGTTGGAACCCAGTGGGATTAATCTTTTCACATAGCTGTTTTGTTTCCTTTTCACAAAATTGTATAAACTCTGTTGTTCGGCGGCGTTCTCTTACTAGGACGTCAGCCTCTTGTACATAAACGCCTATTTACATGCAAATTCAAAAAATCAATACAAATTCACTTTTCAGACAAATTGCCAACTGATTTTCTTTTTTCTGCTCTGTTTTGCAAAGAACGTCCAATGTTCATTTTTGATATATGCATTTGACACTAATTGCTAACTCATAAATATTTGCTTACGAAACAAAGGACTAATTACAGGTGACATTAGAAACAAGGGCAATAATGAGTTGTCTAAGCAATCTAGTTGCTCTGTCCACCAAGGTACCAAGGTAAGTTCGGCTGAAGAATGTAAGCCAGATACCTTCACTCCCCGTCGAGTAAGATGAGACTCAGCAATACTCCCTCAAGCAGAGTTGGTCTCCAATCAACCCTAACAAGGCACAGTACCCCTAGCAAGTCAGCAACATTTTCCCCGAGCAGAGTTAGTCTACTGTCAGCCTTAAGGAGGTTGGATTATCCCCCAGAAAATCTCAACTATTCCCAAGCTGAGTATACAGACATTCCTAAGCAAGCATCCCCGGCAACCTTGATATAAGATTGTTCCCCGGCGGAATACAAGACATCCAGTGGAGCCATTCCCCAGTACAGTTCAAAAGTCTCCCCAGGAAAGTTGAATCAATCTCCCCAGTAGATTCTGTAAGCTTATCCCCAGTAGATTCTGGAAGCTTGTCCCTCGCAGAATACGAACGCCTCTCCCGGGTTTTATTCAGAAGGTCATTTCCCCACCAGGATATAACTGGGTTATCCTCAGCTAATTGCCACGGAAAGATCGTCCCCGACGAAGTTCTTTCTATCCCCCAGCGGAGTTAATTAAATCCCCAACATAACTCATCAATGGTATCCCCAGCGGAGTTATCATCAAGATCTCAGCAAAGTACCTCTCTTCGCACAAAGTAATTCCCCGCAGAGTAATCTATCCAACAAGTTTATTCCCCAACGGAGTCATCTTCTCCTACCGGTTTATTCTTGCAACCATCAGCCCATGATTCAACAAACTCCCGGCATTCGTCAAGGATTTATTTTCCTAGACAAAAATACATTCATAAACATCACATCTTCACATATTATAGCATGCACATACGCATCATGAACATACAATCTCATTTATTTTGAGAACATCATGCATTTCACACATCATGACATTGCATACAACTAACGTTTTGTCTTTTCAGGACAAAGGTCAATACAAAGATGATTACTATCAGCTGTCGCAATTTCAGATTCGATACCTGTATCTAGCCAGGGAATATCTGTGAGCGATTACTTGTGGATTCGACGCCTGTATCTAGCCAGGGCATATCTGCATGAAGAAATTCCGGACTCGATTCCTGTATCCAGCCAGGGCACGTCTGAAGAGTTTGAAGATTCGATTCCTGTATCCAGCCAGGGCATATCTGTTGACGACTAATTCTGGACTCGATTCCTGTATCCAGCCAGGGCACGTCTGAAGAGTTTGAAGATTCGATTCCTGTATCCAGCCAGGGCATATCTGTTAACGACTAATCCCAGACTCGATTCCTGTATCCAGCCAAGGCACGTCTGAAGAGTTTGAAGATTCGATTCCTATATCCAGCCAGGGCATATCTGTTGACGACTAATTCCGGACTCGATTCCTGTATCCATCCAGGGCACGTCTGAAGAGTTTGAAGATTCGATTCCTGTATCCAGCCAGGGCATATCTGTTGACGACTAATTCCAGATTCGATTCCTATATCCAGCCAGGGCACGTCTGAAGAGTTTGAAGATTCGATTCCTGTATCCAGCCAGGGCATATCTGGTGACGACTGATTCCGGACTCGATTCCTGTATCCAGCCAGGGCACGTCTGAAGAGTTTGAAGATTCGATTCCTGTATCCAGCCAGGGTATATCTATTGACGACTAATTCCGGACTCGATTCTTGTATCCAGCCAGGGCACGTCTGAAGAGTTTGAAGATTTGATTCCTGTAACCAGACAGGGCATATCTGTTGACGACTAATTCCGAATTCGATTCCTGTATCCAGCCAGGGCACGTCTGAAGAGTTTGAAGATTCGATTCCTGTAACCAGCCAGGGTATATCTGTTGACGACTAATTCCAGATTCGATTCCTGTATCTAGCCAGGGCACATCTGTGAGTAACTGATTGTAGACTCGATTCCTGTATACATCCAGGGCACGTCTGAAGAGTTTGAAGATTCGATTCCTGTATCCAGCCAGGGCATATCTGTTGACGACTGATTCTGGACTCGATTCCTGTATCCATCCAGGGTAAGTCTGAAGAGTTTGAAGATTCGATTCCTGTATCCATCCAGGGCATATCTGTTGACGACTAATTCCAGGTTCGATTCCTGTATCTAGCCAGGGCACATCTGTGAGTAATTGATTAGATATTCGATACCTGTATCCAGCCAGGGTATATCTACATAAAGAGTTTGGAGATCAACCCCTGTAACAGGCCAGGTAATTATCTTTCTTTCTCAGGTACGCAAATTCTCGCTAAGGAATCTCTTACGCGATCGACACCTAGATGGCATCTATAAGCCCATCCACATACCAACTGTCTCCAAATGGCATCTATAAGCCCATTCCCGACAAGGCTCTGTCGCAGCTCCAGATGGCATCTATAAGCCCATCCTCCTATCCATCATCTCTCCAAATGGCATCTGTAAGCCCATTCCCGCCGTCACACTGCTAACATTCTACTATGTGAGTGCAAATTTCTGGGCACTTTAGTGTTCAATCATCTTCCACCTTCGGATCACGAAAGGCACGCAAGCCAATCTACATCCTCAGGTCTAAGAAGATTGAACAGGGGCAACTGTTGTACCCCAAAATTTGCCCTCCCATATTCTTCAAGATTTGGCAAGATCAATCTCCAAATGGTTCAAAATCTCTCAAGGGTCGGACAGTCCAATTGCCTCATAACACAGTCAAAATTAGGGTTTTGGTTCTTGAAAAGAAATTGAGGTTTTCAAGGGTCCAATCAAGTCCCATATGCCTATGTACATTGACAAGCATTCATATGTCAAGTTTCAAGACTCACAGCATCAAGTTGCACAGCCAAAAGCCCTAAATACTTCACAGTCAACTGCAGGGGTAAAATGGTCATTTGACAGTCAAAAGTCAAATTTTTTGGTCAACATATTATTTTGAAGCCACAATCATCATTTGATCAAGTCTTGATCATGATTCCACAAGCATGGCTCAAAAAGTCTCAAGATGCAAAAGTTTCTATTTTTGGACAGTTGAAAAGTCAACTGCAAATTGACCAGAGCATAACGTTTTCATGGTTCATCATAAAAATGCCATCCAATGCTCATTTTGAAGGGGATGAAATTTCCTACAACTCATCTTCACACTCCAAGTCCAAGAAATGCTCTCACAAAAAGTTATCAATTTCAACATTATAGGTCATTTTCAAAAGTCAACAAAAAGGCATTTTAAGTCAAAGACCATAACTTGAGATTGGTAAATCAAAATGACATGGGACCAAAGGCATTGGTTAGAGGACTTTATCACCTTTCCAAAATGTCCAAGAACAGGTTCATAGCTTCAAAATTGAACAAGATATGCATTGGAGAAGTTGGGAAATATTTGGGAACTTTCAAAAGTCAACTTTGCCTAAAACACTTCATTTTTGCTAATGGGCCTCAAATTCCTTCTTGAATCTTTACCCAAGGCTTATTCACGACCCATTAAGATTAATTGGAATTATTTTCTTATTTTTATTAATTATTTGGATTTTTAATTGATTATTAATCTATTTAATTAATTTAATTATAGGAAAATATCAAAACATGGTTGTCAAATCTTTTTATGAAGCAAATACACTCCACACATGCTGAAGATCTCGTGCATCACTCAAGGGGACAAGATCTCCCAATTTGGAAAGGTTTTCATTCAAAAAAGATTGGAAATTATATGATTGAAAATCAAAGATTGAAAACATTATTTCATGGACTTTTGGGCCAAGGTTTAAACCTAATTCTCTTCACATACATATGCTGAAGCAAACCCTATTCTTGGACACGAAAAAACTACCATAGAACTCCATAACCAAATTGCAAAAAATTGAAGAGAAGTGTGAAACTGATTTCTTATTTGCAACGCAATTCAAAGCTTCTTTTTGATTCAAACATATTTCCTGAGTCTCCAGGAAGCCATTGCCATCAAGAACAAGCTCTAATACACAAGGAAACGGTAAAACAGAGTCACGGTTTGAACAAATGTTGCCATAATCGAATTCCAATTTTTATGCATCATTGATATGTTTTGATTATTGATTTGTGTTGCTAACATCTTCCTGAAACTTTTGGTATGGATTAATTGTGTTAAAACATCCTGAATAGAAATCTACCATGGACGGATGCTAGGGTTTAGAAGCTTGAAAATTAGGGCTTCCTTATTAAGGAAAAATCAGGCCTTGAGACATATACAGTTAAAACTCAGAAGCTCCATACGAGTTGAATGAGACCCTCGCGCTTAATTTATGTGATGCCTGCTGCTAATCGCTATTATTGACACTTTTGGTTTGTGGGGGTTTAAAACCCCCGCTATCTTGTTTATGTTTGTAAGAAAAACGAAGAAGACAATAGGCTTGGCAACGTGTGACTGGGTGATTCAAATGAGTGGCGCGCTTTTTGTGTTCCCAGCATAATTATTACTTTTCATATATTATGTTTATTAGTTATTATGTTTACAAACAAACGCAGATGGCTGAGTGGTTGTGGACGTGTCTTGCAAGCACTGGGACCTGGGTTCGATTCCCAGGTCCCCCATATAATTGTTGATCTTTTTTCCAACACGTTCCAGTGCAACGCTTTGTCAAGGATCTATCATGAACCTTCAGTGCTCCATGTGCCAAGTGGCTGTGACTATCAATCCAAGGGCTGCAAGAGAAGGAGTATCATGTGCCCAGTCAAACAGCACGCATGTGATCATGAAAAGTCAAACATGGCTTGGTCTTCTTGGGCCAGAATTGCTTCAGTTTTACCTCCACTTTGGGCCATCACACCCCCTTTGGTTTGCATATTTAATTTTATTTTCTTTTCTTTAATTTCTTTTAATTGTTTTAATTATTATTATTATTAATTCACCCTAAATTAATTTTTCCTAATAAAAATCAGAAAAAATCAAAATTGTAAATATATTTTATTATTTATTAATTTCACCATTAACCTATTTTTGTAAATAAATACTAACAATTAACTTAGTTTAATTTAGGTTTTAATTTTAATCCTTTTTCTTAATAAATAAAATTGCATAGAATTAGGTTTTAACATTTTTAATCATTTTCTTAATTAATTATTATCATCATTAATTATTATTATTTTTGTACATATACATGTAAATTAATTATTTAGCTTAAATTAGGTTAACTTTAACATTTTCTTAATAATTAAAATAAACTTAGAACTAGGGTTTTCTTTTGATTTTAATTTCTTTATTTTCATTAAATACAAAAAACACAAAAACATATCTTTCTTGTAAATAATTAATTAAATTAGTATTAGGTTTCAATTTAATTTCAAGCAAAGGACAAAAAGCTCGTAATTTCTCAAAAGGGTCCAAAACCCTCGGACGTTCCAGTTTAATTTCTATTTCGCACGTTATTTTTATATTTGATTATTATGTAACTGTTTCTGGAATGTAATAGTAATTAGGTTTATTGCTTTTTTTACTTTCCGCATCTTTATCAAAAACGGTCTTTGTTTTTTGGCGATGTATAGACCCGCGCCTTGTAATAGCGTAGCTTTTACCTTTCCGTATTTTATTTTCCGCACTCCTAACTGCTAAATTGCATGAAAGAATGTATGATAATTAAAAACAACTCGTAACTCACAATTGCATGATCCAAGATAAATGTTAACCTGAAAACAACACACAATGCACATGCCACTTCTAAGGTACGCCTCACTCGTTGCCTCGAAAGTGGTCGTCAAGTATAGGGTGTTTTAGCGGTCGCCCTTATGTCTAAGATCCAGTTGCCTCGAAACAATTGTCTCAGATAAAAAGGATCTAGGACATTAGGGTTGCTTCTAAGGTGTCCTACTATTGCTTCGGTGACCATACTGTCTCTAAAATCGAATTGACCCGAACACCTCCAACGGTGGTGCTACCTACCTCTCAATGGTGGGATGGCACTACCTTAAGGAATCTTACACAGCCTAATTCCTTAGGGTAGGTAGACGACTCATGGGTACTTTCTCTCTTCAAAAACAAACCAAACATCTTTTCACACTGACACTTTCAAAAGCTTTCAAAACAAATTTTTCAAACACTCTTGAAGACTGATACAAGAGTCACTTAGAAATATTTCAAACGAAACTTTTTCAAACCCACACACATTTGAAAAGCAAACACATTTTGAAAACATAAGAGCAAGTACCTAAGAGCCCATGGATAACCATGGATAGAAAGGGTGCTAACACCTTCCCTTTCTATAAATCTACCTCCCGAACCGAGAGACATTCTCAATAAGGAATTTTGCTGTGCTTTTGTCCTTTCCATGTTGGAGAACATAAAAGACGATGGCGACTCTTGCTTACCGCGACATACGCGATCCAGCTTTAAACAGTCAGTTCTATTTCCACCGATCACAACGTTCAAGGAAGAACCAGTATCAACTAAGACATGGGCGAGAGTGGTTCCTCGGCATTCAACTGAAACATGTAACACATCGTTGTGTTTTCTTCCTTTGGGAGTTAAGTCAGCATCGGAAAAACCAAGGCCATTATCAGCAGTGAGACTGGCCACACATTCTTGGAACTGGTCAGCCGAAGTCTCTTGGGAAACATGTGCCGCCTTCAAGAATTTGATTAGGGCCTTAGCGTGGGCCTCAGAACAGAGCAGAAGAGCCAACATTGAAATTTTAGAAGGGGTCTGCCCTAACTGTTCAACAACGTCGTAGTTACTTTTTCTGATTATTTTCAAGATTTCATCCATTTCTTTCTGAGTGGTTTCGGGGATAACCACAACACGAGCCTTCGTCCTGACAGGCACTTCCAGTATCCCGTTACCCTTGTCGGCAGTTTCAGCAGATGGTCTTACTTCAGGAGTATCCAGTTCTTCAATCACTGGGCCTTGCACAGATGGTCCATCAGGTGCAGAAGCTTTAAAGGGTCCAAAAACTGCTCGAGGGGGAGCAATCTCCGGAGAAAAGATCCGGCCACTACGGGTTATCTTGCTTGTACCTGCGATGTTCCCTACATCAGGGTTTTCTTCTTCAGAAATCTCTTGGACTGTTTCGATTTGTTTGATACCATGGTAGAAGATTTCTCCCCCATAATTCCATGGTATCGTTTTGCTTGATTGGTACGGGACAGGTCCCGGCTTGGTGATCTTTAATGGTACACATTTAGAGTTGGGTGTAATCTTGACAGGCCTTTTGCAAGCCTTGGGAGGATTGTCGGAAATTGTTATGATTGCAATATCGTTGGTTGAAGTAGCAAAAGTATCAGGAGTAACATGATTGAAGGTATCAACAGGGGTTTTATGGAAAAGTATCTCTTGGGTATCCATCAGGCGTTGGACACCTGACTTCAACACTGGGCAATCACCTCGTATGTTCAAACAAAAATAACAGTCTTTACCACAACCAAGAAAGATCCCGGCTCTCAACAAATTTTCTTTAATCACAAGTAACGGCGTCAACAGGTCAACAACATCAGTAACATGAAGGTCTTCTGTAACAGCATGAACATTATTACCGTGCTTGGGCATCGGAGCAGATATTACATTGGGCTTCTCAGGCGCCTCAAATTCTACTTCTTTAGTATCAATCAAGTCTTGGATTTTATTCTTAAGCGCCCATCAATTATTGGTATCGTGCCCAGCACTATCGGAATGGTAAGCACACTTGGCATTGGAGTGGTAGTATGGAGAGGAGGTGTTAGGGTTCTTTGGCGCTTCCTTCAAACTGGTCAGATTCAGCTTCAACAAATGAGGAAGTACCTGAGCGGGCGTCATGTTGATGCGGGTGAACTGCCGTTGTAGCCTTTCCACCCGTTGTTGATTAGGTCTCGACTGATCGTTACAAGGTTGATCATTTGACGAATTTTGAATCATCACAGCCCCCACAGTCGGTCGGCGCTTAGTTCTTCCCTGCCCCTTCTAAGAATACACAGCAGATGCTTCCTTCTTGGCTGGGAAAGGTTTCTTAATCGCTGTGGATGTGGAAGCATCCTTTTGAATCTTTCCACTCTTAATACCGGCCTCAACCCTTTCGCCGGTCAAAATTAGTTCAGTAAATCCCGCGGAAGAACTTCGAATCAGATGATTGAAGAAGGGGCCAGACAGGGTCCCCAGAAACATGTCAACTAACTCCCTATCTAATAGCGGTGGCTGCACCCTTCCCGCCAGATCACGCCATTTCTGGGCGTACTCTTTAAACCCTTCATTGGAAGCCATCCCCATACTTTGTAACTGAGTACGAGTGGGCGCCAAATCAGCATTGTATTGATACTGACGATAAAAAGCAATTGCCAAGTCTTCCCAATTGTGAACCTCTGATCTCTCGAGTTGATAAAACCAGTCTAACTGCGTGCCAGACAAGCTGTCTTGGAAATAGTGTACCCAGAGGTCTTTATCGGATGAGTGGGGTTAGATTTTTATGACATACGACCTCAGGTGTATCTTTGGGCATGACAGACCATCATACTTGGCAAATGTTGGCACCTTGAACTTGGGAGGGATAACAATCCCAGCTACCAGCCCCAGTTCTTCAAAATCCAATCCGGGCACCCTCTGCAACTCCATAGCTGCCAGTCTATCTTCAAGGTTCTTATATTTATCATCCGCTGGTGGATACTGTTGTTCAGAGTAGTCTCCGTCTTCTTCCTCTTCCTCCTCTTCAACCTCAGATTCAGAAGGCACAGCAGTCCCTTTCCCTTTACCTGCCCCTTCGTCAGACGTTGAGGGGAACTCAAGAACTCTCCTGGCCTGATGCTCAAATCTTCTTCCCAAAGTGGCTACTCCAGGTCTCTTTTTCTTTTTCTCTTTATTCTTCTCCAACAAAACTTTGAGGTCCTCTTGACCCTTTGCCAAGGTCATGAGGAGTTGCTGGAACTGTGAATTTTGTGCCTGCAGATCCTTTACTGTTTGCTCAAAATCCATCTTGCTGAAATAAACAGCAGAAAGATAAGGAAACCTGAAGTGAAGACCTGTTTATGCATATGATGAATGGTATGTTATTCATGTAATGCATTCAAGGGTTCAAAAATTCAAATTTGTTGCAAACAAAAAGAACGCATGTCATATTAAGAAGAAATTTGTTAGTACATAAGTGCCCCATGGGCGAAATATTACAAAATTCTTAATGTAAAAAGACATTGCGCATCCTATTTGGTGCGATGTAAGTGTTGAGAGTTTCCTCCTCGTGAAGTCGGCGGGTAAGCTCCAGAACCTTCTTCTCGCTGTCATAGAAGCTGGCTTCAAAAGTATCTCGTTCTTCCTTGAGTTGGATCCAACTCTTTTACATTTCTTCCCATGATGTTAGCATGTCAGGATGTAGGAAGGTGTATGGAACCTCTCCTTCCATAACAGGCTCTTTGATCAAGGGGAGAATGTGAGGGTATGGCATCATAAGATTCTGGGAGCGGGTTCGTACCCACTTGAGGTAAGGCTCAAGGGGGATGGAATTCTTGTGCCCCAGTGTCTTACTATCCACCTTATTAGGCATCCTCCAAGCTCTGATGAACCTTTGTCGAAGTCCTTGCGCATCATTGTCGAAGTCAAAAACTAGGTCCGGAATCAGCATGTCATGAGGGCCATCCCTCAGAGCATATCTAAATTATCTCAAAGCTAGACAGGGGTTGTAGGTGATGCCTCCCCTAATGCCAAGTAGTGGGACATTAGGGAATTCCCCACAACGATCAATGATGATGACATTTTCTCTGGACCGAGAACACCAATGTACATCAGAATGTGTGAGGGTCATCAACCGTTGTGACCACCTTAAACCCTGCTCATTCTTCAGAACTGATTGTGGAAGGTGAGAAATAAACCACCTTGCTAGGAGAGGAGTACATCACATGAGAACACCTCTTTTCCTCATTGTTCATGTGTAAAATGAGTGTAGGATGTCCCCAAGCAATGTAGGTATAGGATTCCTGGATATGAAAATCTTGACAGCATTCACATCTATAAGCTGATCAGGGTTTGGGAACAAGACCAACCCATAGATGAGGAGTGCCACAATCTCTTCAAAAGCTTGTAGATCAAGAGAATTCCAGCAGTCTTGTGCCTTCTCGAACAGAAACTTTTCCAAGAAGCCTTTGACACCACTTCTGGTTTCCCAATGCCCCTTGATGTCAAATGGTTGCAAGTGTAATGCTTGAGCAACATCTTCAGGCTTTGGTTCTTTTTCCGTACCGTTGTAGGGTAGTTGATTAAGAATAGGAATTCTCAGGAGTTGAGAAAATTCCTCCAAAGTAGTCACCAATTGATAATCAGGGAATGTGAAACAGTGGTGTAGGGGGTCAAAGAACTGAAAGAGAACTTTCACCATGTCTTCTTCAATGTTGGTGTTGACCAAGTTGATGAGTCTACCATGTCCTTCATTGAAGAGAGAATTCTCTGGAATCCTGGATGTAAGCTCCTTGAGTTGAAGAGGGATTCTCACAAGGTTGACTTGAATTGTTTTCCTGCGAAGAGATTCCATGACCTACAAAATAAGAACAAAGATGAAGATCCAAACCCTTGAAATGGTTAGTGGATGCATATGATGCTTTATGATGTTCAT
Organism: Vicia faba; assembly: GCA_948472305.1. Classification (NCBI taxonomy): domain Eukaryota; kingdom Viridiplantae; phylum Streptophyta; class Magnoliopsida; order Fabales; family Fabaceae; genus Vicia; species Vicia faba. Next base: position 747,594,860 of record OX451739.1, read on the forward strand.
GATGTATGCACAAACACATGTACAAGTAAGTCACATAAAACCCTAGTTTCAGGCTTGCATGAGGTTTCATAGGTAAATACCCTCTTGAGTTTAGTTGGCTCAAAACCTGTCCTATAAATAGTAACCGGGTTCTAAGGAGCTCAATATCATTGGATTGTTTTCTATGTTCATTGTTTTGGTTTAGCCACTTAACTAGCGACCAAAATATTCCAAGAAAACAACCCTTAATGAGTGTAGTATCGAGTATCTACCAACTTCGGACTGCACCAAAGTCGGTCATCTCACTACCCCTAAAAAAAGGCCAAGATGGTCAAGTAAGGTTCTAAGAGTTCATTAGTGCTTCATGACATCACTCAGCGGCCCCGTATTCTCTTTGATTGACTCAAAGGCTACCGGTACTCACAAATATGTCGCACTAATATAGCTATTGCTTCAACCGTGTCAGTATACCCCGCACAGTTTCCACAACATATTGCTATTTACCTATGAATGTTTCCCAAATCCGGGTGGAGGATTTCAAGCCCAAACAAGAGAACCAAAATGTAAAGAAAGCAAGGAAAACAATAATCATGCAAAGGGTGATCTAAACCCTAAGGTTACTCCACTTTTAGAATTGTCCCCAACAGAGTCGCCGGTTCTGTGATACGGTGGGAGAACTGACTTGGGATTTTGCGTTTGTGTTCGCAAATGTTTCGGTTTAGCAAGAGTCGCCACCGACTTTTTATTTTATCCTAAGGAAAGGTCAAAAAGCATAGGAAAGACCTTTGATATGTTTTCTTGGGTTCGGGGAGTAGATTATAGAAAGGGAAGGTATTAGCACCCTTTCTATCCATGGTTATCCATGGGCTCTTAGTTACTTGCTTAGATCACTTGCTTTGCTTTTCAATTGTTTGAAATGGTGCTTTGTGTGTGGTTTTGAAAGATGTTTTGAAAAGAGGCCATCGTTGTGGCAACCTTTGTAATGATTCTTGTTTGAATGTATACAAAGGTGTTTTTGTCTTTTGAAAAGTTTTCAATATTTGAAAGTAGGGTTTTGAAATTGTGTTGTGACGTGTGTTTTGAAGATAGCAAGGATGTTTTTGCAAGCTTTGATCAAGTAACTAAGAGTTGTCTACCCTATTTTACTCAAAGATCTTTCCTATGTTTTTAACCCTTTTAACAATGTTGTTTCACCATTGTATTTGGTGAACATCCTTGTGTTAGGATGTTAACGGGACAGGCGCGGGTCATCGTATAGACCATGATAGCAATTGTGTCAAGTATTTTTGGCAATTTTTTTAAGGGACTTGATCATTTTGTTTAGGCAACTCAGATAGCGTCATCGAGGGACTATGATCTTTGTTTTTGTTTTTGTTTTGCCAAAGTACTTGACATGCAACCATGGCCCATTTTTGAAGGCAACAAGTGGATTGAAACCCTAGGGGTGCAAGTGTGCATTGTGTTTGTTTTTCATGCATGTTTATCTTTGGACTAGATCAAGCTATTTGTTGATTTTATTTTTCATACAAATCCTAGGTCTAAGCATGGCATAATTGGAAGCTTTTAAATGTGCGAGAATTTAAATGCTACACTATTACAACATGATATAGGGAGGGGGATATAAATTTGAATTGGGGGTATTTAACAAGAAATTAAATTCTAAATTATTACAACCAAATCGAATGTATAGACAATATTTAAATGTACAATAATTGAATACAATACAATAAATAAATGTTAAATAAAATGTATTATGCAAAAAAGATTTTTATGTATGTAAAAAGTATTTTTCAATGTGAAGTAAAAAATAATAAAATAAAAAAGAAAGCCAATTTTAATTATTTTGATATTTAGGGCAAAAACCCTAATTCTTAAATAAATAGTATTATTTATTAATTATCTACAATAATATATTAATTTATACAAAAAAATAAAAGTATATTGTAAAAAATAATATTTTTAGTGTAAAATATTAATAAAAATGAAAATGTATTATTTTATGTTTTTTATTCTAATTACTTAACAAAATAAAGTATATATATATATATATATATATATATATATATATATATATATATATATATATATATATATATATATATATATATATATATATATATATATATATATATATATATATATATATATATATATATATATATATATTAAATATATTAAATATATTAAATATATTAAATATATAAAAATAGAAATTAATTATTTACAAAAATATGTATATTCAAGAAAATGTTTTTAAGTGTAAATAAAAATAATAAATGAAGATAAGTATATTTTTTTTATATCATTTTTGAATTTTAATAAAAGGAAAATAGATTATTTACATGCTTATACTAGTAAAATAAAATAAATATCAAATAAAATATGAAAAATATAGAAAATAATTTTTTAGCATTTTTTATATTTGGACAAAAAATAATAAAGTCAGAATAAAAAATAAAGATATCAAAATGACAAATATTCAAATAAATGGGTCAGGGGGGTTACAGCTATTCTCTGGCCCTAATTTTTAACCTAGTTTTTTCATAAAGTTCATGGGTGAAATTCTCCTAGCACGATTAATGTAAATGAAAACTAAGCATATGTATGGCTTCAGGGCTATGAGTACAACATATTTCATTCACAAACCTAAGCCTAACTATTCCTAAATAGAGAGATATAAGTTCATGAAGTACCTGTTTCAGTTGACTTCGAGCTGGACAATGCAGCAACTTTCAAGGGTGCTTGAACTTCTTTTGAGCTTGCCTGAGGTCCAAGGAAGCTTTTCCAATGCTTGGTTTGTTTTGAAACAGCTTGAATCGTGCCACAGAACTCAACCTGCAAAGCTTTGAAACAAAAATGGCAATGTGTGTTAGGGGTGTTACAGCTAGCAATGGATGATCTGGATAGCTCAGGTAGGTTGGTTGGAAGGTGTTTGAAGTATCTTTGGGCAAAACGCACGATGGAATATGGAGATAGAGATGGTTCTGCAGGGCTTGCCCTGTTTTGCAGAAAAACAGTGATTCTGTGTACAAGGGAGTTTGAGAGGCCAAGGGGTCGTGTTTTTGGCTTGTTGGGAGGTATGAAACTGGTTTACAATGTTTGTGTAAGCTGGTTTTTACAGATGTGAGAGATGGCTTGTATTTTGTAAGTTTCTTCTACTTGAAGCAAGAGTGTGTGTCTCCAATGCAGGCCTGTACAAGTCCTATATCATGCCGCACCTTTTGATCTTGGATACTGGAATTGGTAGATTTGATCTTGCCTCAAAGATCTGGCCCCATGCCTCAAGGATTTTGTTTTGACATAAAGTGGAGTTTAGGCAAAAATGGCAATGTTACTTTTTCCTTTTAAGGCTTAAACTAGTGTATAATGCCCTAATGACCAAGACAATACCTTAATTCAATGGTTATGCATTAAATTATGGAGTATAAACTGGTTTTGAGGCCTGCAAGCTAGTACCAAACATGCTGATTTGAAAATGCAAGTTTGTATGAACATGTATTGGCCATGGACAAAAGTGAGTTTTTGCCAACTTCAAGCATTCGATTCTCTCTAACCACAAGGGTGTTTGAGGAGTTCTTGGACAATTTTGAAAGCTTAGAACATGTAATATAATCCATATTTGAAATGCAATTTGAAACTCCAAGTGGAACTATGTGAAAAGTGGCCAAGAAGATGGGTCAAAATCCTTCCTAAACTAGGGCTAAATTTCTCTAAGTTAAAAGTTTTAGGTACCCTTGTTCCAAAAATCATAACTTGAGATAAAAGCTTCTTTTGAGAAAACTTTGTGAATCAAAGTTGTAGAATTTGTGATGTACTACAATTTTCATGTTTCAAGTTTTGTTTGAATCCATTTGCATCTTGGTGAAAAAATGGGACAAAGTTAGGAAAAAATAAGAAAATTTCATAACTTAGAAAATTTCTAAGTTATGAAAATTTTCCATTTTAAACCCTAAATTGCATTTTTGGGTTTCTTGATGAACAAGTTTCATAATTTTACATGTATTGATGAAACATAACTCTTGTCACTTGATTTTGACCAAAAAGTCAAAGTTTGACTTTTCAGTGTATAGTCAAATTTTGATCAGTTGACTGAAAAATTCATCTGTCAATCCTATGCATTTGAGATCTTTTGAATTTGTTGAATGGGTCAAGACAATTTAATTGATTCCTTGAGTCCATATGTGAGCTTGATTTGCCATTGGCTAGGTCAAACAGTCAAAAATTGCCTCTGTGCAGTCAAAACCCTAAAAATGACCATTTTGCCCTTTTGGTGATCTGATCAAATTTCTTGTGGAATTGTGATACAAACTTGATCAAATGCTTCATATGAGTTCATAATGTTGATGTGGGTCAAATTTCATGAGGTTTGACTGTCAATTGGCCACAATTAACTTTTTCCCCAATACAGCTGATTTCTAGGTCAACTGTCCAATTGATTGGGCAAAAATTTGAATCAAGGCTTGAAACTTGGTATGGACAAACTTGTGAGTCCAACATGGAGTATGAAAGTCACCTTGGGCATTGTAGGTCAAAATATCCCTATGCAAACTGAAACCCTAATTTAGGCCAACAATGCAAAGAGGTGTCTTGAGCAGAGCAAACCCTAGCTTGATCTTGAGTTCCAAGAGTCTTGTGATGAGAAATGTTGATGAAATGAGAGGGAAAATTTTTGGGTACAAAAGTCATATAAACCACTCATAGGCGTTACAAAGATAATTTAATCACCAAAAACAACACTCACATAGAGTGATGTTAAAGTGATAATGCCTAAACATAAATAGACAACAATGCATGAAAATGCAAGAGAGATAAATAACATGTCCAACCATGCTATCATAAAGTATTTCAAATGAAGAGTTTATTCCGTGAAATACAAATGATGATGAAATGCAAATGATTAAAACATAAAGTCACTATAAGCATATGGACTGAAAATACTCAAGGTTAACAATAAATTTTTTGAAAGTGAACATTCATGGGATTGGATTATACATCAAAAATATCGCATACACTTTGGAACATAAACACGCAATCAAATTACAAGAGACATAGATAAGAAATAGAAGAATAAAAAACTTACAAACAAAGAGATAAGTGTAACGATATTACCTCGTTAGATGACAAATGGAAGATGCACTTACAAGAACTAGAACTTTCGAATAAAGGTTAAAACAATTATAGAGAGAGTGCATGCATCAAAATATTTAGGAAAAATTTGAGATATCGAGAATTCCTAATTCCCGATGAATATTGGAAAATGGTTCGGTCGCAAGAGGTTTAGTTAAAATATCGGCAAGTTGAATTTTTCTATCAACATACTAAAATACGACATCTCGTTTTTTAACATGAGTGAGTGCAACACATGATTTTTAGTTAGGTTAATAGCACTAGTACTATCGCACATGATCGGAATACGTTGAAGTTTAATGTAAAAATCAAGTAGTTGTTGTTTGAGCCACAAAATTTAAGCGTAACAACTACTTGCAACGACGTATTCCGCCTTAGCAGTTGACAAGGAAACAAAGACTTGCTTATTGTTATGCCAACTGACTAAAGAATTTTAAAATAAGTAGAAAGTTACACTAGTACTCTTCCTATTCGGTTTGCAACTGACAAAATCAGAATCAGAGTAACCAACTAAACTACAATCACATCCTTTGGGATACTGATGGGGAAAATAGCAAGTGTAGTATTTTGCCTCTTGTAATAACAAGGATATTCCCAAAATATTGATCTCAAGGACTGCATGCAATTATCGAGTTCAATTAAACAAAAAATTAATTAGGGTTTTAGTTTAGGAATTATCACATAGCAGAAATATAAAATAAGCAGAATGTAAATTAGGGCTTTTTCAAAGATATGAGGAGCGTTCTAGGGTATGGTGTATAATTTGCCCATGTAACAACCTTGAATCGTGATCTCTTCAACAAGTTCACATCCTTCAATTACCATCCCTTTAGATTATCTCCCCTAAGTCCTTAGTGGGAAAACCTTTAACCATCCATCCTAAATCCTAATTCCTTAGAGATATCTGATGGAGTCAAGCCTTTATTATATCAAGAATGATCTGGTAACTATAGGGTATCCTTAGTCCTATGTGATGTCTACTATAGCCTAATCATACAAAAACCATAACAACCGCGGTCCAGCTGGTTGTTAACCGTAGATCAATCCTAATTGGCATGATCAGGAAAGCGTGAAAATGTTGCACGATTAAATTGAATAAGAAAACAAATTTATTAAGAACTCAGGAATTCGTGATCATTACATATTCAAATCAGAGACACCCTCTATCATTGGGGGTTTAGCTACTCATATTGTTCAAAATAATTACAAGACAAAATATAGACATTACAAGGATTAGGATGGACTTTGATCTTCAATTTCTTCCGTGCATGAAAATATCCCGCTCTTTGAAAACCTTGACTTCTTTAATCTTCAATCGTGTACACTATTCTTCACTCTAAAAAATTCCCCTTATTCCTTGTGAAAACTCATTTAAATATTCACCATTCATCCAGATCGGTTAGAAGTACCCATAACGCCCTCACAACTTAACATATAGAAAAATTATGAAAAAAATCAGGAAATCAGCATCACAGGACGAGACGGCCCGTGTCAGGAAACACGGTCGCCTGTGTTGGCCCCCAAACTCCAAAATCTTCTTTTAAGGTCCCAAGGGTTGCAACACGGCCCGTGTCAGGAAACACGGTCGCCCGTGTTAGGAAACACGGTCGCCCGTGTTGCACCCCTGACTTCCATACTTCTTCATTCGCCAATCCTGACACGGCCCGTGTTAGGTGACACGGGTGGTCGTGTCAGGCCTCTTGTAGGTGGATTTTTGACTTTCTCTGAAACTCTGAGTTTTTGCACTTTTTCGCCCTGAATTGTCCTGTTTTATTCCTCTGGCCCTGAAAACACTAAAACACACAACCAAAACATAAAATGAGGTAAAATTAAATAAAACACTCGGCAATAAAAGAAAATATAACTGCAATTAACGACAAATAATTGTGTAAATACCACTGCTCAGATACCAAAGCCCATACTTATAAGTACCTTGAAGATACCTAAGAATGCACTTTATGACTTTTTAATGTGATTCCTTAGGAGCGGATTGATATCGAGCACACTTGCATACACTAAACATAATGTCAGGCCTAGATACAATAAGATATAAGAGAAATCCAATCATACCTCTATACCTTTTAACGTCAACATCCTTACCATTTTCATCTTTGTCCAAGTTTGCATTTATGGACATTGGAGTGTTAATTGACTTGGCATCTACCATTCCGAAGCGTTTAAGAAAGTCTTGGAAATACTTTGTTTGAAACACAAACCCCCTTATTTGAGTTTTTTATTTGAAATCCGAGAAACATGTTTAACTCACCAATTAGACTCATTTCAAACTCTCTCTGCATTGTCTCAGAAAGCTCCTTGACCAATTGCATGTTAGTAGATCCAAATATGATATCATTGACATAAATATGAACGAGAAGAATATGTTTTCCTTATTGTTTTCAGAAAACCCATCACCATCACTCCAACAACAATTGTTGCTACAATAGGGTGTACTCAAGTAGGTACCACTGTTGAAGCAGTTCAAAACACCCTCGCTCTTCAAGAAAGACTCAGATCTATTCATGATCCCTCTGAGATGTATGAACCAATTTTTTTTGGAAATCTCCTTCCTACCTCCACCATATGGTTTTAACTTCTCTTGACCAATCTCCGCTCTAAAGGAATAAATCTGCATATTTTATCTCATGAAGATAGAGTTTTGATTTATTTTCCCATGCATCACGTTAGGATAAATCTTCCCTAGACCATCTTTAACTATCTCAAGAACTCAATTGCTGCCTCCAGAAATCGTCACCATTCCTTTGTTCCATTTGGAAGAGTCCTCTCTACTCTCTTCTTTAAAGCCGGGATTATTGGAGTAGTCCGTTATGATGGACCTGACAATGCTCTTGAGGAAGAAAGATGTAAAGTTATTAAAGTCTAGTATGTGCATAGTTTGTGTCCATCAGGAGTAGGTTATGAGGGTTTCTGGGTTGTTTTCTTGTTTTGTTTGTATGAATATTGTTTGTACTTCTTCCTTGAATGAATGAAAAATTATGTTTGTGTTAATTAATCTTTAAAAAAAAACTTTCATCAAGTTTATCTCCTGATCATACTAAAAATAATTCCAACAAATATCTAAACTATCTTGATCAATAAAGGTAAAAATATTAATACAAATAAACAGTCTCTCAAAAGTTTATAATGAGAACTTCTAACAAGGTTCAAGAAAAATCAAGCCAAAATAACTAATTTTAATATAGTTGAAAGTATTTGCGAATCTACACTTTAAAAAGAAAAGTCTAGGGATTAAAGTCCTTATGGTATTAAGTAGTAATAACAAATCATTGAATGATGTGTTTTATCTCTTGCCACTTCCGAATCTTCTTACTTAATATGACACTTTGAAAGACATATTTTTCTTGGAAATAGATAAAAACTTTCTTTCTTTACTATGTGTCAGAATCTCTCTTTAAGTTTTCTATTACTTTTTCTGACCCTAACTTTAATTTCTTTGTCCTAACTTGTTTATATGTCCTTAATAAAATCTTATGCGTGATATGTCTCTCAACCTATGTCATTTGTAAAGTCAGTCACGTCCTCCATCTTCTATCTATATATACATCTATTTTATCTTCCCTTGAATTATTGAATGATTTTATTATCACATAAATTCTATAACTACTCTCTTCTCTCATTATGTCTATAGTTACTTTTCATGGAGACGAGAGTCTTCTTGAAGTCATAACTGAAGAACAACTCAAGCTTCATCATCTTGGTAATAGACAAATTGCTTGTAGTATCACCTCAGTCACTTACTTTCAAGAATGGGAAAATTACTTCACCATGTTGGATAAACCACTCTACACAAACCTTATCAAAAACTTATGGAAACATGACCACGTTGTGTGTGAAGGTTGTTCCATTGATTCCCGTGTCTTCGGTGTTCCGATAACCATCACCCGCTTTTCAATTGTCCTTGCTACTGGTTGTGAGAATGTTGGCTTTACTGTTGAACATGTTAAGAGTTGAAATCTTCTTGATGAAGAGCTCGCTACTCTCCTTGACTCATCATCCAGTTATGATCCTAACAATACCGAAACTCTTCTTCCCATTCCAAAAAGTTGGTTCAGGCTCCTGTTAACTAATTTTTGTCCTAGGAGGGGTCACAAAGATATCATGTCTGACGATGATCGGCTTCTTCTATTTTTACTGGTCAATGATATCCGGATAAGTTTTCCACTGACTATCTTCAATTTTCTGCAAAAGTCCATCACGCTGTCCAGAAATGAATTTAAGTCTTTCATACCTTTTGGAAGAGTTCTCTCCGAGGTCTTCTTTAGAAAAGGAATTGTTGAATGCATATGGGGAACTGGTCCTGCAAATGGTCTGGTGAAGAAAAAGTGTGAAGTTTTTGATGGTTAAATGATGTGTGTTTATTGTCTAGGTTTCTTTGTGTCTGTTTGTTCTGGTTATTCTATCGAGTATGTACTTCTTCATTTTCAATAAACGAAATTTGCTTCTTTTGTTGGTTATCTTCAAAGTTTATTTTTTCTGTCTCTTTATTACCTTTTTGATTTCTGACAAAGGGAATTAAAATGATTTTGATAATATTTATTCTCAGAATCTTAAACTCAAACATATATAATATTGTTTCTACTAATTTTTTGTTTGATGTTTCAATACAGGAACTTTGAATAAGTTCACTGAGTATTCTAAGACAGGTTGAGTATGAAGATCCTGATGTATAAAGAACCTTATGGATGAAATTAACACTGATTTCATGTATAAGAAGTTGTAAAATTTGTGAATATATGTATATTCAAACATATGTACCAAACACAATTCATAAGTTATAAACTTACTGGAAGTAAGGTAATCTTGCTTGATATCATATTGTTCAGAAGTTGTGAACTTTCTGAAAGTATGTAATTCATACTTAAAGCTTCAGAAGTTGTGCTCTCCTGAAAGAAGTCAAGTCAATATTCGGATGCATGCTCTGATATAGAGATGCCACTCAGAAGATGTGCTCTGATACGTGTGTTTCTGCAACATTTACTTATGTAACATATGTTTAATTTAGAAGTTGTGAACTGTCTGAATGTGTGATATATGGAAAAATATTATGTCAATGCTGATGCTTAAGAAGTAGTGAACTTCTCCAGAAGTATAATATTTTGGATATGATGTTAGATTCAAGAACTTGAAGTGCTAATACATGATTCATGGCATTATTCAATCAGGCTCAAAATCTAGTTTTGATTCCTTATCAAGTTCTGATAGTAACGAGGTTCTGAGATGAAGACTAGGTGTTCTAGTTAGGCTCTGATGATTTATTGTAGGGAAGTGTTCCTTCTCTATTTCTATGTTCTAAAAACTTAAAATTTATTTTGTGAGTCTTGGGCTCAAGGGGAGACTCTGAACAAACATAAATGAAATTTTGGGATTAACAGATTTAGGGGGAGCTGTGAGCTTAACTTTGAATTTGTCAGTTATGGTGATTACCCTGTTGTAGCGGTGAAAATCAGAGATCAATCTATTTAATTAACTTGACTCGCAAATAAGCAAGAGTCGCCACCGCGCTTTGTTATTTCCAAGGGAAAAGGGAAAAGTGCGAAATAAAACCCATAAATATGAAAAGTAAGTACAATACTAAAAGTAAAGAAAGATACAATGCATTTTCAAGAGATCGAAGATTGGGGGGTTGGTTATACAAAGGGAAGGTACTAGTACCTATGTATCTATAGTATCCTATATGAACTTTTTGAAATATCTGTTTTTTTGGTTAAAATTGGTTTGCTTGCTAAATGAGTATGGGGATGAGATCTCGAAGATGCGACGACCTAATGTCGATGTTTTGGCTTAAATGAGTGTAAGTTTAAAAATTGTTTTTTTAGGAGATTTGTCTTTAGATTAGCAAAATTAAAAAAATGTATGAAGGGGTTTCACACAATCGTATTAGATATATTCGATGACATGAAGTCAAAAAATTTAATCATTTCCCTTGGATTTAATCATAAGGAAGTAGGTCTAGTAACCGAGCAAGAATCAAAGCATAAATAATTAAAAATCCAAAAGAAACAAACAAGGAAAATAATGACAAGATAAACTATAAGAAACTAAATAAACGAACAAAGAAGAATCATGAATAAAAGAAAAATGTAATTAAAGAGTTGTCTAAACTAATTTGAAATTCTAAGGTTACTAAGTAAACTAAACTTAAATTCTAAAGTTTCTAACTAAACTAAATAAAATTTTAAAGTTACTAACTAAAACTAAATTAAAATTCTAAAATTACTAACTTAAAATTCTAAAGTTAATAAATTAAGTCTAAAATAAATTAACATTCTAAAATTACTAAATTAGATCTAAACTAGATTAATTATATAATTATTAATTTAAATCTAAATAAACTAATTTTAACCTAAATTAAGTTAATTATAGAAAGAAGTGTGAAACATAAAATTAGGGTGAGAGTAGCAATTTAGAATGGGCTTAAGCAAGAATAAAATAGATTGGCCCATGATTACAAACAAGTTCAACTAAACTACAAACTATGGGCCTAAGATGAGTAGCAAATGGAGGTGTATGTACTAATTCGTTGGGTCTGAGTGATGAAGAGAAACAACATATTGGGCTTAAGTTGGAAAAATGCTGGGCTTGGTTGAGGAAATTGGATCAGGTCATGGAAGGCCCAAAACCGAAAAAATAACAATGCTGTAACAAAACCCTAGAAATGCTATAAGCTAGCCGCCGCTCACCCTATTATATTCCATGCTATCTCTCTTGCTTTTTTCTCTTTTTCTCTGTATTTTCATCTCAAATTTCACAGGAAGAAACAACAACATATCAACAACTGAAATACCCCCATCCCAACATGAACCCTAGATACCCCAATCAATTAGATATTCAGTGATTACATGTTACAAAATATGCAAGAAAAATGTAAACAAAAAAGAAGACGATGTTACGCGGATTGATGACAATGGAGGTCTACCAAACAAAAAGCCCCAGGTAGCTCTTGCTTCTCCTATTTTATTTATTTTCGATTCTACTCTTTTAACTCTGATTATGTGCGGTTGTGTTGCTATGTATGCTAACTTAATTCTTATTGTGTTGTCTTGAACATTGAGTGTGCACTGTGACTGCTACTGAGTTATTGTGTAGAGTTGAGGTCGGTTGCGGTTTTGAGTTGTTGAGGGTGGTGTAAATACTGTGTCTGTTATATGTGTTTGAGTGTTTTTGGATTTGTAACTTTGAAGGTTGTGAGGTGAAAGGTGTGATATGAGCAGAGGATTGCTAGTGCTTTTGAGGTAGATTTTTGATGTATGATTATTGGTTGATGAGAGTTGCGGTTTTGAGGTTGTGGTTTAGAGAAACGGAGGTGAGTTGAGGTTTGAGGTGAGGTTTGTGTGAGGATTATGAAGGTTGAGTACGAGGGATGAGTTGAGTGAATGGAGGGTTATGAGCAGAGGTTTGGAAGCTTGGGTTGAAGGAGTATTGTGAAGTTAAAAGGATTGTTTGGTAGAGTTTATGATTGTGAATTATTTTAGTTAACTATCATAATGCCTTTTTGATGTAGTTTTTCTTTAGTCATTCCTGTGCAATGTTTGGACTGATATGATGTAGGGTTTTGCAGGCAGGTGGAGCAGAATTAAAGTTTTTTTTGGGTAGGTTTTTGGGGGATTATGAAGCTTGCTTTGCAAGGTCTGTAGCAGCTGGTTTTGGACATCAAACAAAGGACAGTTCTAGGGCTGTTTTAGTGCAGGGCAGCATCATTTTTTAGGGTATAGTGTTATGTCGCTGAGATGTCTTTTTCCCCTCTGTATTTTTTGATTTCTCCTCCTTTGAATTCTTTAGACAAATTTGGTTTGGATCATAAAGTCCTAATAAAAATGAATGAAACTTGATCACAAAGATTGATGAAGGATATTGAAGGCATGAAAGTCTTTAAATATTAGAATTAGTAGCATAGGGTTTCCTTAGGATTTGGTTCCATGTGTTTGTAATCAAATTTGAAATCTATCTTGAAATTGTTCACTTGTAACATAAATGATGGAATTTTGAAGTTTGTTTGAAACTTGGATAGGATTAAAAGCATAGGTTCTTTAGTATTTGCAATATTTTCATGTAACTTTTAATTGCTCTTGTATTTTATGAATATATCTTGAAACTTGAATCATGAATGAGTATGAAAAACTTTCTCTTGAAAACACTCGAATGGATCTTGGATGAAGCAATTTGATTGAATATAGCTTGAATTTGTATAACTTTCCTTGAATCAATACTTGATGGAAAGTTTCCAAATAATCATTTATTTTGGAGTTAATATCATGTCTTGAATAATGTTTGATGACCTTGAAATATCATGCCTTAAAAAGTCTTGAATAATGGAATATGATGAATGATTTGAGTCTTGAATGAGCCCTTTTGATAACTTCCATCTAGTTAACATTTTGAATTCACATGATGAAAATTCCTAGTATTCTAAATGGATTCTTTTTCCAACAACCTTGAATTGAAATCATGCCACTCGAATGAAATTCTCCTTGCATCATGTGATCATAAGAACTCGGACCAAACCTAAAAGCCTTTGAATGATCACTGTAACATTCTTTAAATTTCATGGCCCCCAGGCACAGTTTGACCTTTATTGCTAAAGAAAACTTGTAGATGACATCACTCATGACAATGTGCAAAAAGAGTCTCCTCAAAATATTAAAAATTGAGGAAGTTATGCTACGCAGAAATTGGGCACAACTATTTTGAGATTAGGTCAAATTCCACAGAATAAACTCTAAAGTATTCGAACTTTTGATGATCCTCCGCACATAATCACATCTTGACTGGTAAAGATGAGTTGGAGATGACGTCAAGGAGAGTTATACGCAAAAAGAACCATTCAAAAATATTGAATAATAAAGAAGTTATGATCGTTCAAACTTAATCTTGCAAAAGTTGACTTTTGGTTAAAGTGCTTTGAATTGACTTGCAAACTTGATCCATCCTTGCATTCCAAGGCATATTGATGCACATGTGAACCAGTGATGAGGAAATATTGATTGTGCTTTTGGTTAATGAATAAACTATGATGAAGTAGTCTTTGAGAATTGGTGATTCACCATACTTGAACCTTTGAGGGATCCAAAACCCTAATTGAGGCGCAACACCTGACGCTCTTGATTCAGACCTGTCTCAAATCATGAAACCAAAGAAATAAAACATACACATTTGTATTTGATTAAATGTTAGTGATGTATAAGATTAGATGTTCGCAACACTTGATAATATCTTCATAGGAAATGCTCGAAGGTGATCGAACTAAAAACCAAGTGTATCTCGTGACCTTGATGCTTTATGAAAATGCAAATGAACATGGGATCTTAGGTAAAAAATTTGGTAATGACAGCTGCCCCTATTTAAGTTTCTTCCATTCGGAGATATGAATATTGAAATATTCATTTCTACGAGATTGGAGATTCTTAAATATGGAATACATAATTTTTGGTCCTAAGATACCACAATGATGTTTATGATATGATACGAATGCAATGCTCTTAATTTTATAGGGAATGACGCCACATGAGACAACCTACTGCTAGAGAAACCAAGGACATGATGAAGTAATCCCACATGGGAAGAGATTATAATTCCACTAGGGAACAAAGCCATAAACTTCGAATGAGAGACTCTTATTGAGGAACAACTTCGAGAAAAGAAAAATTATTGACTTTATCAGGGAAGACGCCTTGCATAGGCTGTTAAGAGATAAATGGCTACTGACTCAAGATGATGGTAAATTTACAACTCAGTTTCAAAGGTAGAAATAGATAGGCCAACTTTTGTTGAAGGTGAACTACCGACTTTTAGTGAAGGTAGATGTTGCACCCCAAAATTTTCCCTCTCATTTCTCAAGGGATCACCCTGGATCCCCAGGTTCGCTTTCATCAAGTCCCCAGGCCTTGAATTAACAATTTTTCCAAGCAAGCCATTCACAAGGGCAAAATGGTCATTTGCACGCTGAAGAAGTCTGACTTTGACTTTTGGATCAAAATCAAATAAAAAAAATCATATTTCATCAAGACATGTTGGAATATGAAGTTTGCTTCATCAAGAGTTTCAAAAGTCAAATTTTACTTTGGAAGAATCAAATTCTAAAGACTTAGAAAATTTTCTAAGTATTTAAGAAATATGACAATTTCAGAACTTCTGAGCCAGTGTTCATAGTCAGAAAATTCTGAATGTTCTCAAGACAGAGTTTAGTCAGAACTTCTGAGCCAGTGTTCATAACGGTCCATTCAGAGTTTGTATAGGTTAAGTCAAAGAAGGTAACAAAGCGTGTTGTAAGTATACTAGAAGTTCTGAAGGATCCCTCAGAACATGCTGAATTCATAAGATAAGAGGATTAGAAGATGAGATGCCACACTGAAGCAGAACTTCTAATCCAGAGTCAAGCAAGGATCCAGAGTATCACATGGGAACTCATTTAATGCTCACAACCGCCTCTGAGTTTGTATTCAAGGGATTTTCCCCACGTGTACCCCTACTGTCTTGGGAAGACAAATTTCTATGCAAAAGTATTCTAGACCCACACACTGTCTCTGCTTTTCATTAATTTACGCTGCCAAATCCAGCTGAGGCACTGTTAAACCTCCAACTTAAATGCAATGGATCCCCACTTGTTTAAGCTTACTTCAAGAGTAAGTCAACATCTAGTAGATGATGTTGGTGCCACTTGACCGCCCCAACTGCAAAAATTTGCCTATAAATAGAACAACAGTTGCACACTGAAAAGCCCCCACCTCTCTCCCTTTTGACCAGAAAAATTTTGTGAAAGAGACGAGAAAATTGAGAACTAGCTTTGAACCACTGTAAAATTTCCAAGAACCCAGGAAACTATAAACACAAAATACCAAAATCTTAACATTAATTCCTTATACTCAAATTCCATTCTTCCTCAAGTGTTCTTGACTAAAGTCATTCACGTAGCTGCTGATTCATACATTAGAAGCTGCCTTAAACTTATGTATTCCTATTGCCATACACTCTCCATTCACTTTCACCATAAAGGAATCAGAATATCACCCCTTTGGCTGCCTCAGAAGTTGCAAACTTCCATCCTGTTGAGTACGTGAAGAAGCTACTCAGAACATCACCAGAATTCAAGAACAACCTCCAATTTACATAATCCTTTCAAGGTGCAAGGTAAGATTTGCTGACTCTCTTCATAACTGATTAAGCATCGTCAGATTTTGCACATTCATCACAATGTAGATATTCTGATCCTGATGATGTACATATTCTGAAAATTCCTACATTTGCTTGCCTAAGTAAAAGAAATCCCAGTTCAGAGTTTCATAAAGAAAATAAGACTCAGAATTAGAACTAGAAAATACATGTTGCCTCTAATTCTTGCTTATGATATTTCATGAAATTTGTCATAACTATTATGCATGCCACTTATGTTCTGTAAATGACTAAGCTGCAGATGTTCTGACTGGCCAGGAGAGAGGCAAACTTCTGACAGTTACGTTAGAACTTCTGAAAACTTCTAAATCTTCAGAAGGTCCAAAACTTCTGAACTTCCATATTTTGCTAACATGTTTCCGTTTGTGCAGCAAGTTAATGTCAGAACTTATGACCTCTTCTATTTTTGCGTTGGTTATGCTTTATTCTCTTTTTATTTTTGCCATCATATTATATTTTATTTCTAATAAAAAAAACACCAAAAATATTTTACATTTGCATGATATATTAATATAAAAGGACAAAAAATATTTTCTTAAGCAAAAGTTATTTTATTTTTTAAACAGACAAACATTTTACATTTCCTGTATATTCTTGTCTATTTCAATATGGTTGTAATAAGTAACCTAGAATTTTAACTTGCAACCCCCATTCATAAGTATGTACCCCCATCCCCTTAAATATTGTAATAGTTTAGAACTTTACATTTCCACACCGTTATTGCTTTCAATATATGCTAGTAATTAAGGCGTATGACAAGATATATAAATTGACAAATAGATCACCCTAATCAAAGATAAATTATGCATGCAATAAAACACACTCACACACTTACATCCTTAGGGAAATTCCACGTGTTGCCTTACAAAAATGGCCATGTTGTGCATGTGGGATGTCTTAGCACAAACGAATCGAAAAAGATCATAGTCCCTCGATGACGCTATCAAAGTTTCCTTTCAAAATGATCTTACTCCCTACAGAAAAAGTAATAAGTCATCTCATAACATTGCTATCATGGTCATACGATGACCCAACGCTCGTCCCTTCACATCCAATGATGGGGCTTCTTACCAAAACAATGGTAAGGTAGCAACATCTAAAGGAGGAGGAAAACACATCTAAAACCTTTTGAGTAGGTAGATTACTTTTAGTTACTTGCTCAATTTCAAAATCAATATCCTTGCTATTTTCAAAACAATCACCTACACTTTCCAAACATCTTTTCAAAACCTTGAAATATTTTCAAAAGCTCAACACTTTGCATACATTCTTACGAACGGGAATAATTGCAAAGTTTTCCTAAGCAATGGCACCTTTTCAAAATACTTTCAAAACCACACAAAAGCACAAATTTTAAACAAAAGCAAGTGATCTAACAAGTAACTAAGAGCCCATGGAAAACCATGGATGGAAAGGGTGCTAATACCTTCCCTTTTCATAATCTACCATCCAAACTCAAGAAAATATCTCGAAAGGTCTTTCCTGTGCTTTTTCACCTTTCCTTATTGGATAAAAGATAAGTCGGTGGCGACTCTTGCTAAACCGCGACATTTGCAAACACAATCGCAAAACCCTCAAGTCAGTTCTCCAGCCGTATCACAGAACTGGTGACTCTGCTGGGGAATTATCAACAGTGGGGTTACCTTAGGGTTAGATCATATTTACTTGCTTACATTGTTTGATTTGCTTGCTTTATATTTTGGTTCCTTGTTTGGGTTTGTTTTAAATCCTACACCCGGATTTGGGGGATATTTTTAGGTAAGTAGCAATAAACTGTGAGGGAACTGTGCGGGGTATACCGATACGGTTGAAGCAGTAACTACATTGATGTGGCACTTTGGTTGGTACCGGTAACCCTTGAGTCAGTCAAGGAGAGTACGGGGCCGCCACATGGTGTCATAAAGCATCAACTGACCTTAGAACCTTACTTGACCAACTTGGCCATTAGGACGTAGTGAGATGACCGGCTTTGGTGCAGTCTGAAGTTGGTTGATACTCGATGCTACACTCATTGAGGTTTGACTCTTGAGTTTTGTTTGGTTGCGAGTCAATCGCTTATTGAACGAAACTTGGGGGAAATATCAGTGATATTGAGATCCCTTAGAACCCGGTTACTTTTAACTTGGACAGGTTGAGCCACCTAAAACTTCAAAAGGGTACTTACCTGAAGCCCTATGCAAGCCTAAAACGAGGACTTGCTTGCTTTGTATATGCACTTTTACATAACATCATAAACATCATAAACATCATAAACATCACTAACCATTTCAAGGATTTTTGGATTTATCTTTGTTCTGTTTTGTAGGACATGGCCTCTGCTCGTAGGAGCACTATGCAAGTCAGTTTTGTGAGGATATCTCCACAACTCAAGAATTTACTATCAAGGGTCCCTGAAGATTCTCCGTTCACCAAAAGACATGGCCGACTCCTTAGTCTGGTTACCTCAAGTATTGAAGAAGATATGGTAAAAGTGTTTGTCCAATTCTTCGACCCTTTGCATCATTGCTTCACTTTTCTTGATTACCAACTTGTGCCCACTTTGGAGGAATTTTCTCAACTCATGGGGATCCCTATTCTTAATCAGTTACCTTTCAACGGTATTGAAAGAGACCCTAAACTTGAGGAAATTGATCGAGCTCTACATTTGTAACCATATGACATAGTATCAAATTGGGTAACAAGGAGTGGTGTTAAAGGATTACTAGCAATGTTTTTTTTGGAGAAGGCTTAAGAGTGTTGGAATACTTTGGATCTACAAGCCTTCGAGGAAATTCTGGCTCTTCTCATCTATGGATTGGTACTATTTCCAAATCCTGACCAATTTATAGATGTGAATGCGATTAAGGTTTTCATATCTCGTAATCCGGTGCCTACATTGCTTGGAGACATATTGCATTCTCTTCACTCTCGCACTTTTAAGAAAAAGGGGGACTTTGATGTGTTGCACTCCTCTGTTGGCTAGGTGGTTTATTTCTCACTTACCTCGATCCGTGGTGAAGAATGAACAAGGTATGAGATGGTCTAAAAGATTGATGTCACTATCGCATGCTGATATCCATTGGTATTATCGCTCCTTAGAAGACATTACCATCATTGACCGCTATGGGGAATTCCTTAATGTCCCTCTACTTGGAATTAGGGGAGGCATAACTTACAACCCTTGTTTATCTTTGCAACAATTTGGATACACTAGAAGAGATGGCCCTCATGAGGTACTCATCCAAGGAATTGCATTTGACTACGAAAGCGACACCCAAGGTTACCGCCAAAGATTTATACGAGCTTGGGGTATGGTTAACAAAGTGGATAGCAAGACATTAGGGCATAAGAATTCCATTCCTTTGGAACGTTATCTTAAATGGGTGAGGGCCCGCGCTCAAAGTCTCCAGATGCCTTATGAAGCCGTCTTACCTATTATCATGGAGCCAGTAGTCGAGGGAGACATTCCACATACGATCCTCTATCCTGATATGCCTAATTCTCTTGAAGATTTGCAAAATGCTTGGATTCAGTTAAAAGGAGAGCGAGACACCATCGAAGCTAAGTTCTATGAAAGCGAGAATAATATATTGGAGCTTACAAGGGAACTTCATGAAGAAAAGAGCTTAAACATTTACATTGCGCTAAAGAAGATGCGCACAACTTTTCTGTCTTAGGAGTTTACTTTATGCTTATTTCTGTTGTTGTAAGCCCAAGAGGCATGTTTGTATTCAAATCAAGGATTATTTAATGCAAGTTAAATGTTTGTTCACTCTTTGTCTATACAAAGCTAAATTCTTTAAATCCTTGAAATCATTTGCATATTGCATATTCATGCATCATGACATGATAGGTGTCCGCATAACAGGTTTCCTTATCTCTCCGCTGTTTATTTCAGCAAGATGGATCTAGAGAAAACTATAACGGAACTTCAAGCCCAGAACTCTCAATTTCAGGAAGCTTTAATCGCCCTGGCCAAGGGGCAGCAGGATATGATGGCCTTGTTGGCCGCTAAAAAGAAGCCAAAGAAGAAAGCTATACTCAACATGGGTAAAAGGTTCAAGGAGACAATCCGTCAAATTCCAATAGAGGAAGATTCATCCGAAGAAGACGAGAACCAAATTGGTGAAGTCAAGAGTACTCAGGCCGACTGTATCAATGACCAAAAATCTGATGATGATTATTTTAATGAATAATATCCGTCCGCAGACATCAAATACAAGTAGCTAGAAGACAAATTGAAAGCAGTTGAAATCCAAGCTATTCCCGGTTTGAATTTTGACGATTTGGGCTTAATCTCTGGGGTAGTCATTCCCTACAAGTTCAAAATACCAACCTTTGCAAAATACGATGGGGTTTCTTGCCCAAAGCTCCTTTGAAGTCCTATGTGCGCAAGATACAACCGCACACTGCAAACAAAAAATTATGGATTCACTTTTTCCAAGAGAGTCTGGATGGAACACAACTTGAGTGGTTTTATCAGTTGGATGGCTCTCGCATCAATACTTGGGAGGGTTTAGCTACTGCCTTCTACCATCAATATCAGTACAACACCGACTTGGCACCGACGAGGGTTCAATTGCAAGGTATGACCATGGGGAAGGATGAAGGATTTAAGGAGTATGTGCAGAAGTGGAGAGACCTTGCTAGTAGGGTCCAACCTCCCTTGACTGATAGGGAACACATTGACATGTTCACGAGTACATTATCTGGTCCTTTCTTTAATCTGTTGGTTGGCTGCTCTTCTTCTGGTTTCACCGAATTAATCCTAACCGATGAGAGAGTAGAAAGTGGCATTAAGAGTGGAAAGATCTCTGGGACATCTACTTCCATTCCCAATCCTGTCAAGAAATCTTTTGCCGCAAAGAAAGAAGTTAATGCTGTGTATAGAGCAAAGGCCCATACCAAAATGAATAATCATTTGTCTGCCAATGCTATCCAAATCTCCAATCCGACTGCTACTCAAAGACCATCTACCAATCATCAACGGGCTGAAGCTCCAAGAAGACAGTTCACAAGGTTAGGCATGTCATTATCTCAAGCCCTTCAACATCTGCTCAGGGCCGATTTAGTAACATTGCGGGACCCTCCTGCCAACCCTGACACCTCGTCATCGAGATATAATCCAAATGCAAAGTGTGCTTATCATTCAAACAACTCAGGGCATGAGACTGATCAGTGTTGGGCTTTGAAGAACAAAATCCAGGATTTAATTGACAACAAGACTATTGAATTTGATCCTCCTCCAAATGTAATTACCGCTCCAATGCCGAAACACGACAAAGGTGTTAATGCCGTCGAAGATACAACTTTCATTGCCTCTGTCAAAGGGTTAACTACTCCATTGAATGTAATCAAGAGCAATCTGTTGAAAGCTAGGACTTTCCCCGGCTGTGAAAAAAACTGTGTGGGCTGTATGAGACAACCTGATGGGTGTGAAAAACTGAGGAAAGGTATACAACGCCTAATGGATAGCCGCGAAATTCTATTCGAAAAGAATCCCGCTATCAAAAATTCAATCGACAAAGCTGAAGATTTGGCCATCATAACAATTTCAAACAAACCTCTTAGGATCTCATCCAAAGGTCCTATCAGGATTTCAAACGAACCAATCATTGCTCCTCTCATAATCAGTGCTGCCGGACCCGTTCCATACACCTCTGATAAAGCGGTACCATGGAATTATGGTGTCGAGGTTTATTACCATGGGGTAAAACAAGATTCTTGGATTGATAATAATGAAGCGGGTGTTACTAATATTACTGGTTCTAGTAAAGTCACAAGAACAGGAAGAGTCTTTTCCCCTGATATCTCACCACCAACCACTACCGCAGTTCCAATCCGCATAACCAACAGTAATGTTGGTGCCAGTACTAGAGGGAAAGAGAAAGAAAGTGAGCCTGCCAGGGAAGAGGCACTTGCTAAAAAGACTGTTATGGAAGAACCATCTACTCAAGAGATGAAGGAGATTCTGAAAATCATCAAGAAAAGTGACTTCAAAATAGTAGAGCAATTGGGATAAACCCCTTCTAAAATATCAATGTTGTCCCTATTGCTATGTTCTGACGCCTATGCACAAGCTTTGATTAAGTTCTTGAAAAAGGCTCACGTGCCTCAAGAAACCACAACCGACCAGTTTGAGAATTGCGTAGCAAGTCTGACAGCTGACAATGGTCTGGGGTTCTCCGACGTAGATTTAACTCCCATGGGAAAGAATCACAATAAAGCCTTGCATGTTTCTGTTGAATGTAAGGGGACCACTCTGGCACATGTTTTGGTGGACAAAGGCTTATCTTTAAACGCGTTACCTAAAGGCGCTTTAGATCGGCTAGACTGTGAAGGTTTGGTTTTGAAGCCAAGTGATATTGTTGTAAGGGCATTTGATGGGTCGAAAATGATGGTTAATGGAGAGGTGGATCTCCCAATTAAGGTTGGTTCACAGATTTTCAACTCCACATTCTACATAATGGACATACGGTCTGCGTATTCTTGCTTGCTTGGGTGCCCATGGATCCATGGGGCAGGTGCGGTCACTTCTACTCTCCACCAGAAGTTAAAATACCCAGTTCAGGGGAAGGTTGTCACTGTTTGCGGTGAAGAAGAATTTATGGTAAGCCATCTCAATTCTTTTAAGTATGTAGAAATGGATGGCGAATTCATAGAGACTCCTTGCCAGACTTTTGAAGTTGTGGCCACCACCAAAATCTCCTCCGGCACTCCAAGAGCTGATAAAGTTATTCCCAAGATGGTTTCTCTTAAGGATGCCCGTGCGGTGGTAGAAGAAGGAAACAATGAGATGTAGGGTCAGCTCCCCGACGTCCCGTTCAAGGCAGATAAGTTTGGGATAGGTTTCACCTCCAAAGCTCAGAAAGAAATTAGAGGTGCTCGTACTGGAAAGCCGTCTCTCCACCTCAAGAGTCATGAAGTGAACTCTGTAGAGGATTCCGATGATGAGTGTGCTTTTGAAGACTGGATCTACCCAACAACCGAAGGGAAGCCCAACAATTGGCATGCGAAGGACTTTGTGCCCATCTCCTTCATTGAGGAGTAATCTACTTATTTTTGCTTTTAATCGATTCAAGAACTCGTTGTCTGTAATATTTTGATATTGACTTTTAAGCCATGTGCCTAGCCTGGGGCACTCTGGCTCTTTTGTCAAGGGCTTTATATTTTGTTCATCTAATCATATGATCATACAATACATTGGAATCTTTTGCATTCAAATATTTGTGTTCATTGTCTTTCTTTTCTTTCAAAATACATTTCCAAAAAATAGCCATGTGTCTTACATGAACACACACACACACACACACACACACACACACACACACACACACACACACACACACACACACACTCTTGCAGGTCTACATCCACTCTGAATCCTATTGCCAACAACTCTATTATTGCCAACTATGACTTTGAATGTCCTACCAAGCAAGCGGAAGACGAAAGCAAGGAAGATTGTGACATACCAAGAGAACTAGCCAGACTTCTGTTATAAGAGGAAAAGGTTGTTCAACCACATGAAGAGTCAATTGAGGTTATCAACCTGGGTACTGAGTCAAACAAGAAGGAAATCAGGATCGGTGCTAATTTGGAAAGCATTTCAAAAGCCGTTTGGTTCAGATGTTGTGCGATTATGTGGAAGTATTTGCTTGGTCGTATAAAGATATCTGGGTTGGATACCGATATTGTGGTTCATTGTCTGCCAACTAAAAAAGACTGCCCTCCTGTTAAACAAAAAGTTCGTCGCATGAGGCCTGACATGTCTAAAAAGATCAAAGCCGAAGTAATGAAATAGTTTGATGCAGGATTCCTAGCTGTAACATCCTATCCTCAATGGGTGGCTAATATAGTGCCAGTGCCAAAGAAAGACGGGAAAGTTCGTATGTGCATAGACTATAGGGATCTGAATAGGGAAAGCCCCAAGGATGATTTTGATCTACCACACATTGACGTCTTAGTCGACAATACCGCTCAGCATAAAGTCTTCTCATTCATGGACGACTTCTCGGGCTATAATCAAATAAAGACGGCTCCCGAAGATATGGAAAAAACTACTTTCGTTACACAATGGGGCACTTTCTGCTACAAGGTCATGCCGTTCGGATTAAAGAATGCAGGGGAAACATATCAAAGGGCTATGGTGGCTTTATTTAATGACATGATTCATCATGAGATAGAGGTATATATGGATGATATGATCTCCAGATCACAAACCGAAGGAGAACATCTCGATCACCTGCACAAACTATTCGAGAGACTGAAGAAATATAAACTGAGGTTAAACCCTAACAAGTGCATATTCAGAGTATGCTCTGGAAAGCTTATAGGATTTATTGTCAGCAATAAAGGCATTGAAGTTGATCCCGCCAAGATAAAGGTTATGATACGGTGGGAGAACTGACTTGAGGTTTTGCATTTCGTTGCAAATGTCGCGGTTCGTAAGAGTCACCACCGACTTTTATTTTATCCAAAAGGAAAGGTAAAAAAGCACAGGAAAGACCTTTGAGATGTTTTCTTGAGTTCGGGGGGTAGATTATGAAAAGGGAAAGTGCTAGCACCCTTTTCATCCATGGTTTTCCATGGGCTCTTAGTTACTTGCTTAGATCACTTGCTTTGCTTTGAAATTGTTTGAAATGGTGATTAGTGTTTGGTGTGATTTTGAAAGTATTTTGAAAAGAGGCACTCGTTTTGGCAATATTTGTAATGATTCTCGTTCGTAAGAGTGTATACAAAGATGTTTGTCTTTTGAAAAATGTTTCAATGTTTTGTAAGATGTTTTGAAATGTGTTTGTGTTTGTTTTTGAAAATAGCAAGGATTGTTTTGAAATGGAGCAAGTAACTTAGAAGCTATCTACCTACTCAAATGTCTTTCTTATGCATTTTCATTCCTTTGACATGGTTGTCTTGCCATTGATTTGGTAAGTAACCCTATCTTTGGATGTAAACGGGACGGGCGTGGGTCAACGTATGACCATGATAGCAATGTTGCCAAGTATCTTAGCATGTTTGGAGGGACCAAGATCATTTTTTAGGCAACCTTTTGATAGCGTCATCGAGGGACTATGATCTTTTGTTTTGTTTTGTTTTGCCAAGATACTTCGCATGCGTAACATGGCCATTTAAATTTAGGCAACCAAGTGGGTGAAACCCTAAGGGTGCTTGTGTGCAATGTGTGTCATTTTACATGCATTTTTGATTTGTCTTGGATTAGGTCTTTTCTATTTGTTTTGTTTTTGGTCTTGTCATGCAAACCCTAGTTTACTAAACATGATATAAAAGCGATAAATTGCGTAAAATAAACTAAGCTATTACAACAATTATTATGGGAAGGGGGATACAAGTTTTTGAATGGGGATATTGCACAAATATAAACCTAAAAATACTATTACAACCCAATCGAATATTGTGCGCATTAAATAAATATACAAATATTAAAATGCAATGCAAATGTATTTATGTAAAAAATGTTTTGTATTTATTTAATGTATGAAAAAATAAATTAACTAACCCTAGAAAATAAGGAAAAAATAATAATATTATTTTTGAAAGGGGGAAACCCTAATTTTTGATTAAAGAAAATATATGTTCTATATTAATATTTTGCCCATTTTTTTGTACAAAAATAATAAATAATATTATGTGTAAATATTAAAAATTAAATATGTATAAAAATAAATATTTTATGTGTATAAATAATATAATAAAAATTTATAGTATTTTTAAATGTATTTCCAAATTATTTATGAAAATAAGTTCTATTTATTCTAATAAACTATTTTTATGTGAGAAAATAAATAAAATAAATAAAATAAAAGTGTGAAAATAAATAAATTATTTTTGGGTATTTTTTATCATTAGAAAAAAATGCAAGTAATAAATATAAAAATATGCAAGAAAATGCAAAAATATAAGAAATAAGTCAGGGGGTGTAGCAGTAATTCAGGAGGTGTGGTTAGTAAAAACAAAAAGGGCCAGGCGCAACAAAAAGCCCAGAACAAGCTGCTTCATCCCTGACCTTCGTCCCCCTTTTCTGCGCGCGTGTTTCCAGTTTAATCTGTAACTTTCATATGCTAGCACAAAAACAAAATCTTATAACATGAAACTTGTGGCATTTAATCTCACGATTCCAACCATATAAAATTTGTAACCTAACTCTCAAAGATCAGAGAGAATTTTGTCAGCCCTAATTCGTGACCTAAAATTTTTAGCATGTTTAACCTTCAAATTCTCATAGCACAGTTAATATAAATGACAAGTATGCATATGTACAGCTTCACCATGATATAGACTACATTTTTTCTTTACAAATCGTGGCTTGAGGATGCCTATTCAGAGAGATAGAGTTTTGAAAAATACCTCCTTCAGTTGGATTTGGATAGAGCAATGTAGGGTTTGATGGAGGCCTGAGGATCGTGTGAGCTTCCTTGAACTTCCTTCAAGCTATTCCAATGCGTAGCTTACTTTGTGGATGGCCAGAACTCTCTGCACAAGTCAAGCTGCAAGCTCCGAGTTTGAAAATGGCAATGGCTGAAACAGGGCTTACAGATGCAAGGTAAGGGCTTGGATAGCTTTGGTAGGATGTTTATGAAGTGCTTCAAGTGTTTAATCACAAAACACACGAGCCAAATATGTGTTGGCTATGGTTTTGCAGAATCTGTGAGTTTTGGCAAAAAAACTGTGTTTTTGAGTTTGAGTTAGTTCTGGATGTCAAGCAAGCCTCTTTTGGTTTGTAACAAGTTTATGAATATGTATAGAATGGATACAAAGTCCACTCCTCACTAGTTGTACCAGCTTTTTACCTTTTGCAACTTTTCTTGCATTTTAAGCAAAGTGAAATGACAAATGCAACATGCTTGTACTTGCTACCTCAAAGGCTGATAAGAGTTGTTATACACTACTTGAGACCTGTGGAAATTGTTTGCATCAAAGGGACAGGTCCAAGGCTCAAGATTGACAAAATTGCAAAAGCTCACCTTTATGAAAATGGCATTGTGCACTTTTGGCCAAAAATGGAATTATCTCTTGTACAATGCTCCAAAAGCAAATATAAAGCCCTTATCTTCTGAGTTTGCATTTAATTATAGAGTGTAGAATGAGTTTAGGACCTGTAAAGCAAGGTACAAGCATCATGGATCTAATTTGCAACTTGATACTTTGTGAAAATGGCATGAACAAAAGTGATAAAATGCCAACTTCCCTTCTTCGATTCTCCCTAACCAAAAATGATGTTGGAGAGTTCTTGGACATTTTGAAAATCTTGAAATGTGCTCTATAATGCATATTTGAAATGAATTTTGAGATACCTCTTGGAACTAGGTGAAAAATGTCCATGAAGTTGGGTCCAAAACTTGCCTAAATTAGGGCAAAATTTCACTAAGTTATTTAGTTCATGGACCTATGTTCACAAATTCATAACTTGAGATCCAAGCATATTTTGGGAAAATTTTGTGAAGAAGAGTTGTAGATTTCATGGAGGACTACAACTTTCATGTTGGAAGTTTTCTTTGAATCAAATTGCATCATGGTGAAAAAGTGGCGGAAAGTTAGGAATAAATAAGAAAATTTCCATACTTAGAAAAATTCTAAGTTATGAAAATTTTCAAATTCAAAACCCTAATTTAAAAAATTGGTTTTCTTGGTGAACAAGTTTCATATTTTGACACATCTTGATGAATTATGACCCTTGGCACTTGTTTTTGACCAAAAATTCAAAGTTTGATTTTTCATTATACAGTTGAATTTTAACCAGTTGACTGCAAAATTCATCTGTCAATCCAATGAACTTGAGATCTTTTGAACCATGTAATTAGGTCAAGATGATGCCATTGAATCCTTGAAATAATGTTTAAACCCAATTGGTCATTGGCTAGGTTAAAAAAAAAAATCAGAAATTGCCCTTTCTCAGTCAAAACCCTAATTTTGACCATTTTGCCCTTTTGATGATTTGATCAAATTTCTTGAGGAATTGTGATCCAAACTTGATCAAATGGTACATATGAGTCTAAAATGTTGATGTGGATAAAAAATTATGAAGTTTGACTGATCAAAAATATGGTTCAAGGCTTGAAACTTAACATGAGCAATCTTAGGGGTCCAAGATGGTGTATGAAAGTCACATGAAGCATTAGTGATCCAAAAATCCTTGTGCAAACTCAAACCCTAATTCTAGGTTATCAGTGCAAGATGAGGTGTCTTGAGCTGATCAAACCCTAATCTTGTCTTGAGTCCAAGAAGTCTTGTGAGGAAACTATTGATAAATGAGAGGGAAAATTTTGGGGTACAACAGCTACCCCTGTTCAATCTTCTTGAACCTGAAGAGTTAGATTGGCGAGTTTTGCCATTCGTGACTCAAAGGTAAAAGATGATTGGACACTAGAGTGCCCATAAATTTTCACTCGTCAAAATGTAGTTGAGGGAATGGGCTTAAAGATGCCATTTGGAGAGGTGATAGAATCTTGTAGGAGATGGGATTGTAGATGCCATCCAAAAATGTTTGTTGAATTGTAAGTTGTAAGTCAAAAGAATGAGTATCAGAATGGTGTTTGCGCCTGGAACGTATCTGAACTGTATCTGGAGACTGAATCTATATGAGCAAAGGAATAATAGCCATGTCTTGAGCGTATCCGAGCTTGAATATGAATAAGTAACAGAATGACTTATGTGTCTGGAGTGTATCTGTACTGCATCTTGAATTTGGAATCTGAATAAGCGACAGAATGGCATCCATATCTGGAACGTATTTGAACTTGAATCTGAAAGCTGATTCTGAATGAGTATCAGGATGGCATCCGTATCTGGAGCGTATCTGAACTATATCTGAAAGATGAATCTGAATGAGTATCAGGATGGCATCCGTATCTGGAGCATATCTGAACTATATCTGAAAGATGAATCTGAATGAGTGACAGAATGACTTCCGTGTTTGGAGCGTATCTGAATTATATCTGAAAGCTGAATCTGAATGAGTGACATAATGACTTCCGTGTATGGAGTGTATCCGCATTGTATCTGAAAGATGAATCTGAATAAGTGACAGAATGGCATCCGTATCTGGGGTGTATCCGTACTGTATCTTGATGTTGAAATCTGAATGAGTATCAGAATGGCATCCCTATCTGGAGCGTATCTGAACTATATCTGAAAGCTGAATCTGAATGAGTATCAGGATGGCATCCGTATCTAGAGCGTATCAGAACTATATCTGAAAGCTGAATCTGAATGAGTGACAGAATGACTTCCGTGTCTAGAGTGTATCTGCATTGTATCTGAAAGATGAATCTGAATAAGTGACAGAATGGCATCCGTGTATGGGGCATATCCGTACTGTATCTTGATGTTGAAATCTGAATGAGTATCAGAATGGCATCCATGTCTGGAGCGTATCTGTACTGTATCTGAATAAGTGACATAATGACTTTCGTGTCTGGAGCGTATCTGGATTGTATCTTGATGTTGAAATCTGAATGAGTATCAGAATGGCTTCCGTGTCTAGAGCGTATCTGAAGTTGAGATCTGAATGAGTATCAGAATGGCATCCTTGTCTGGAGCGTATCTGTACTATATCTGAAATCTTTGAACATTGTTATTGATAGCTGTTAATCTTATCCTGAAAAGGGTAAAATGTTAGCTGAAACACAAAGTTATGTTGCATGAAATGTATGATGCAATAAATTTTCTTTATAAATGTTTATGATATATGGATGTAATGTATGCGCATGTAAGCTGATTTGCTGTATTGCTGAGGAAAATAAATCCTTGACTGCTGCCGGGGACAATAAATCCTTGATTGTTGAGGATAAGAAATTCTTGGCGACTTCTCTGGGGATATACGGTTCCTTCATGTCTTGAAGTTGGAATATTGACAAAAATTCCATTGTGAGAGTAATACCATGTACTGCTTGAGTAATCTGGTTGGTGGAATCCAGAGAACTTTGATGACTTCTGTTGGGAATTTAGAATGAGAATCTTCATTCTGTTGGGGAGCAATGAAAACTCTATGGGGAAGAAAGCTATACTGCTGGGGAGTAGGTTCAAGAGTTTGGGTTGTCTGCCATTCTACTGGGAAGTTATCAGAAGTTATTGTCTGGTTGGTTTTCAGGCTTCCAAAATAACTTACTGGGGAATTTGGAGCAACTGAATGGTATCGTTGGGGATTTGTAGTTGGAAATTTCAGCTCCGTTGGGGATCTTAATGGCGTACTGTAGGAATTGCTCATGGAATAGCCTAAAGACGTTTTCCTATCCTTTCAACCTGTCAATAATTATTCTTTTTCATCTTGTTTATTTGTAAACAGTAATTATGTTCAAATGCATATGTTCATTAATGAATCATTGGACGTTTTTGCAAATAAAACACAAGTGTAAAAAGAAAAGGATAAATGGTTTTCTACACTTTAAAGAGATATCTTTGTATTTACTTTGAATAAGTATTTGTGTACAAAGGAGACAAACATCCTAGTAAGAGGATGGTGTCATAAAAATGAGAAAAATTTAAAACAAAGAAAGATAGCTATGTGTAAAAAATCCCATGGGGTTCCCATTCTGCTATAGCCTTCGTATCTCCGAATATCTCATCCATTTGTCGCTTCATCGGAAGATGATTGGATTAATCAAAAGCTCCAGATTTGTCCGTGAAGAGATTGTCCTCAAAGTGATCCGACGAGACATAGTCATACGCTTTAATTCCCTAACTTTTTCCTGGACCGCCCTTTCGGGTTTTCGATCCACCGGGAAACCCTTTTTTGCCCAAGTCGCCCTTTCGGGTTTTCAACTTGCCGGGTGTAAAATTTTTTTTATCCCTAATTTTTCCCGAACCTTTTAGTTCGCCGGGATGCCCTTGTTTTGCCTAGGTGTGCCAACCTAGCAGGTCTTTTATGCGTAGTATCTTTTGACTATGTCTGCGTTCACAGGTTGTGGCAGGTCGTCACCGTCCATGGTGGTTAAGATCATTGCCCCACCAGAAAAGATGTTCTTGATTACAAATGGTCCTTCATAGGTAGGAGTCCATTTTCCCCTGGGATCACTTTGTGGAAAGATGATGCGTTTGATCACAAGATCTCCAACTTGATACACTTGGCATCTGACTTTCTTGTTGAAAGCCTTGATCATCCGTTTTTGATACGTCTGACCATGGCAAACAACAGTAAGCCTCTTTTTGTCAATTAAGTTTAATTGATCAAGTCGGGTTTGAATCCAATCGTCTTCACTCAAACCTGCATCCTTCATGATTCTTAAAGAGGGGATCTGAACCTCAATAGGTAAAACAACCTCCATGCCATAAACTAAAGAATAGGGTGTTGCCCCAGTTGATGTGTGAGCCGTGGTACGGTACCCGTGGAGAGCAAACGGTAGCATCTCATGCCAGTCCTTGTAGGTGACTGTCATTTTCTGTATGATCTTTTTGATGTTTTTGTTCGTAGCTTCGACGAAACCATTCATCTTTGGCCGATAGGGGGATGAATTGTGATGTTGAATCTTGAACTACTCGCACAGGGCGGTGATCATAGTATTGTTAAGGTTTGTACCGTTATCAGTGATGATCCTTTCTGGGATACCATACCGGCAAATAAGATTTTGCTTGATGAAGCGGGAAACAACATTCTTAGTAACGGATGCGAAGGAAGCTGCTTCGACCCACTTTGTGAAATAATCAATGGCCACCAGAATGAAGTGGTGTCCATTGGAGGCTGTAGGCTTGATCTCCCCAATCATATCAATTCCCCACATAGCGAAGGGCCAAGGTGTTGTTAAGACATTTAGAGGAACTGGAGGCACGTGGACCTTGTCTGCATAGATTTGACACTTATGGCAAGTCCGAGAGTGTTGATAGCAATCTGCTTCCATGGTAGACCAGTAATAGCCTGCCCGTAGAATCTTCTTTGCCAACATATGCCCGCTAGAGTGAGTGCCAAATGTACCTTCATGCAGTTCAGCCATGATCTTTTCAGCTTCAATCTTGTCCACACAACGGAGCAGAATAAAATCATGATTGCATTTGTACAGGATGCCATTACTTAGAAAGAACTTAGAGGAGAATCTCCTTAAGAACTTTTTGTCATTGACTGAAGCTCCTTCAGGGTATTCTTGCGCCTCGAGATACCTTTTGACTTCATGAAACCAAGGCTGGTCCATTACTTCTTCGGTATTAATCTCGTGACAGTGTGCGGGTTCGTCCATCCGTTCAATGGTGATATGGGGAGCCTCGTTATCCCAATTAAGTTTAAACATGGATGACATTGTAGCTAGAGCATCTGCTAGCTGATTTTCTTCTTGCGGGAAGTGCTCGAAGGTAATCTGCTCGAAATGTGGTAGCAATGTCAGAACATGTTCTTTGTAAGGGATGAGGTTTGGATGCTTAGTGTCCCATTCTCCTTTGATCTGACTGATGACCAAAGCTGAATCTCCAAACACAACTAAAGATTTGATTCCCAAGTTTATGGCAGCCTTGAGTCCAAAGATGCACGCTTCGTACTCTGCCATGTTGTTCGTACAATTGAAGCAAAGTCTGGAAGTGAAAGGAATATGGCATCCTTCCGAAGATATAAGCACAACACCAATACCATTACCAAGTGCATTGGATGCCCCATCAAAGTACAGGGTCCATCGGGATCCTTGTTCAGGTCCGTCATATGGCCTAAATTCTTCAACATTGTCCAATGTCATGATGTTTTCGTCAGGGAAGTCAGACTTCATGGATTGATAATCTTCTACAGCTTGATGGGCCAGATGATCAGCTAGCACACTGCCCTTTATAGCTTTTTGGGTAGTGTACTGTATGTCATATTCTGTTAAGATCATCTACCATCTAGATATCCTTCCAGACAAAGCAGGCTTCTCGAAGATGTACTTTATCAGATCCATCTTAGATATCAACAAAGTGGTATGAGTCAACATATACTGCCTTAGCCGGCGAGCAGCCCATACCAGAGTGCAACAAGTTTTATCGAGCAGTGAATATCTGGTTTCACAGTCGGTAAACTTTTTGCTCAGGTAATAAATGGCATGCTCTTTTCGGCCAGACTCGTCATGCTGCCCCAATATGCACCCCATTGAATTCTCTAGGACGGTCAGATACATGATTAGCGGTCTTCCTTTGACTGGTGGCATCAAGACGAGAGGCTCTTGTAAATACTCCTTGATTTTATCGAAAGCAATTTGACAATCATCATTCCATCTAACTACCTGATCTTTCTTCAGCAGTTTGAAGATTGGTTCACAAGTAGATATTAGGTGAGAAATGAACCTAGCAATATAGTTTAGGCATCCCAAGAAACCTCTGACTTCCTTCTCAGTGCGAGGAGCAGGCATTTCTTGTATGGCTTTGACTTTGGCAGGATCAACCTCGATGACTTTGTTGATAACAATGAAACCTAAGAGCTTACAGGACCGGACCCCGAATGTGCAATTGTTTGGATTTAACCTTAGCTTGTACTCCTTCAACCTGACAAACAGCTTTTGCAAGTGATCAAGGTGTTCTTCTTCAGTTTGTGATCGTGCTATCATGTCATCTATGTAGACCTCTATCTCATGATGTATCATATCATGAAACAAAGCTACCATGGCGCGTTGATAGGTTGCCCCGGCATTCTTCAGTCCGAATGGCATCACTTTGTAGAAGAACATACCCCACTGTGTGAAAAATGTAGTTTTCTCCATGTCCTCAGGTGCCATTTTGATCTGCTTATAGCCTGAGAATCCGTCCATGAAAGAAAATACTTTGTGCTGGGCTGTGTTGTCAACCAGAATGTCGATGTGCGGAAGTGGAAAATCATCTTTATGGATGGCCCTGTTTAAATCTCTATAATCCATGCACATTCTCACTTTGCCGTCCTTTTTAGGCACGGGAAAAATGTTGGCAACCCATTGAGGGTAGGAAGTAACAGCCAGAAATCCAGCATTGAATTGCTTCATATATTCTGCTTTGATCTTCTCTGACATGTCAGGTCTCATGCGGCGGACTTTTTGCTTCACTGGTGGACAATCTTCTCTTGTGGGTAGACGGTGTACCACAATGGCTGTATCGAGTCCCGACATGTCTTCGTATGACCAGGAAAAGATTTCAACATAATCATGGAACAGCTGAATTAGGCGCTCCTTGACACTCGACTCTAGATTGGAACCCACTCTGATTTCCTTTTTATCGTCCTCGGTCCCCAATTTGATTGTATCCAACAGCTCCTCATGAGGCTGTATAGCTCTTTCCTCTTGTTGCAGTAATCTGGCCAATTCCCCGGGCACCTCACAATATTCTTCACCTTCGTATTTGGCTTGGTAGATCAGATCTTCAGAGTCACTGAAGGCTATAACATTATCGTTACCCATGGTATCCAGAATGGAAGGGTACCTGCATTTGTGAGTGTGGGTGTGTGTAAGGGTATAGCCATCTTAAAAACAATAAAATGTAAAAGAAAGACAATGAGCACAAAAGGTTTATATATGAAAAAGCGTCCATGATTCATTGAATGACATATGAAAATGAAATAAAAACCCTTACAAATGGACCGTTGTGCCTCGGGTAAGACAAAAGGTTGAAAATGTACGAATTGTTTGTGAATTATTACAAGTCCAACAGAAATGTAAAAGATAAATTACTGCGGTATGAAAGTTATCGGGATGAAGTCTTTGGCTTCCCAGTTGCGTAGTCCCCCGCTGACAGTAGGAAATATCCAATCTTCCAAGCTGCCATCCTCTTCACTGTCTTCCTCAATAGCATTGGCATTGTGACCATGCCTGGGCATTGGAGCGGAAATAACATTCGGTTTCTCAGGCCCTTCAAACTCAACTTCCTTTGTGTCTATCAGGTCTTGAATTTTGTTCTTCAGAGCCCAACAGTTGTTGGTGTCGTGCCCTGGACTTTCAGAATGGTATGCGCACCTGGCATTCAGATGGTAGTGTGGAGATGCAGTATTGGGATTTTTAGGGGCCTCTTTTAGCATGGCCAGATTCAACTTCAGAAGATGTGGTAGGACTTGAGCTGGAGTCATGTTAATCTTGGTGAATTGCCGAACTGGCCTTTCTACCCTTTGCTGATTATTTCTCGGCTTATTATTTCTTGGCTGGTCTGATGCAAACTTTTGAATTATAACAGCCCCCAGTGTTGGTTGGCGCTCGGTTCTTCCTTGATTCCTCTGTGAATAGACAGCAGACACTTCCTTCTTTCCAATGAAGGGCTTTTTTACATCAATAGAGGCAGACACGTCTTTCTGAATTTTCCCACTTCTTATACCGACTTCCACCCTCTCGCCAGTTAAAATCAATTCGGTAAACCCTGCAGAGGAGCTTCCAATCAGATGATTAAAGAAGGGGCCTGATAGAGTTCCCAAGAACATGTCCACTAACTCCCTTTCAGATAAAGGTGGTTGCACCCTTCCGGCTAGATCCCTCCACTTTTGGGCGTAGTCTTTGAAGCCCTCATTTGATACCATAGCCATACTCTGGAGTTGAGTACGGGTTGGTGCCAAATTAGCGTTGTATTGATACTGTTTATAGAAGGCTGCTGCCAAGTCTTCCCAATTGTGGACATCAGCCCTCTCCAACTGGTAGAACCAATCAAGCTGCGTTCCTGATAAAGTATCCTGGAAAAAGTGGACCCACAAGTCTTTGTTAGCAGAATGCGGTTGAATTTTCCTGACATAAGGTCTGAGGTGCATTTTAGGGCAAGACACCCCATCATACTTGGCGAATAATGGCACTTTAAACTTTGGAGGAATTACGATTCCTGATACCAGCCCCAATTCCTCGAAATCCAGACCCGGTACTCTCTGTACTTCCATAGCAGTTAGACGCTCTTCCAGGTGTTTGTATTTTTCATCGGCCGGAGGGTATTGTTCTTCAGAGTAGTCCTCTTCTTCCTCCTCTTCTTCTTCAGAATCTGATGGTGCTGCCATTTCTTTTCCTTTTCTTTCCCCTTCATCGGAGGTAGTTGGAAAATCTAAGGTCCTTCTGGCATGTCCCTGAAACCTTCTGCCCATGATAACCACACCAGCTGGCTTCTTCTTCTTTTTCTCTTTCTCTTTCTCTAGCAGAGTCTTTAGCTCCTCCTTCCCCTTGGCTAAGGTCAAGAGCAACTGTTGAAATTGTGAATTTTGAGCTTGCAAATCTTTGACCGTTTTTTCAAGATCCATCTTGCTGAAATAAACAGTAGAAGAATGAGGAAACTTGTTGCAAAGACCTGTTTAGGCTCATGATGAATGATATGTATTCATGCAATGTTTTCAAGGATTTGAAAATTCAAATTTGTGTCAAACAAAAAGGAACACACGTTATATTAATAAAATAGAATTTGAGTACATCATTGCCCCTAGGGCAAAATAATACAAAATTCTAAGATAAAAAGACATTGCGCATCCTCTTTGGTGCAATGTAGGTGTTGAGAGTCTGCTCTTCATGAAGTAACCGAGTGAGTTCCAAAACCTTCTTCTCACTTGCGTAGAATTGGGCTTCAAAAGTATCGGGTTCTCCCTTGAGTTGTATCCAACTCCTTTGTAGATCTTTGAGTGATGTCGGCATGTCAGGATGTAGGATGGTGTATGGAAACTCTCCTTCCTCAACAGGCTCTATAATCACTGGGAGAATGGAGGGGTAAGGCATCATAAGACTTTGGGCGCGGGTTTGTACCCACTTGAGGTAAGGCTCAAGAGGGATGGAATTCTTGTGTCCCAGAGTCTTACTATCTACCTTTTTTGGCATCCTCCAAGCTCGGATGGACCTTTGGCGAAGACCTTGATCGTCGTTGTCGAAGTCGAAAACAAAACCATGAATCAGCATATCATGTGGGCCATCCCTTCAGGCATAACCAAACTGTCTTAGAGCCAAGAAAGGGTTGTAGGTGACGCCTCTCCCAATTCCAAGTAGAAGGACATTAGGGAATTCCCTACAATGGTCGACAATGATAACATTCTCTTTGGAACAAGAACACCAATGAATATCTGAATGTTTAAGTGTCATCAACCTTGGTGACCACCTCAAACCTTGCTTATTCTTCAAGACTGGTTGGGGAAGATGAGAAATAAACCATCTTTCCAGGAGAGGAGTGCAACACATAAGAACACCTCTTTTCCTCATTGTACGAGTGTGAAAAGAGTGTAAGATATCCCCAAGCAATGTAGGCACCGGGTTGCGAGACATGAAGATTTTGATAGCACGCACATCTATGAGTTGGTCAGGATTAGGGAACAAGACCATCCCATAGATGAGAAGAGCTACAATCTCCTCAAAAGCTTGTAAGTCTAAGGAGTTCCAACAACTTTAGGCCTTCTCAAACAAGAACTTTGCCAAGAAGCCTTTGACACCACTTCTAGTTTCCCAATGGGTTGTGACATCAGATGAGTGCAAGTGCAGGGCTTGAGAAATCTCTTCTAGCTTTGGATCTCTTTCCGTACCGTTGAAAGGTAGTTGATTGAGAATAGGAATCCTCAAGAGTTGAGAGAATTCTTCCAATGTGGTCACAAGCTGATAGTCAGGAAATGTGAAGCAGTGATGCAAAGGGTCAAAGAACTGGAAGAGAAATTCCATCATATCCTCCTCTGTGTTGGAGGTGACCAAGTCTCTCGGTGAATGGAGAATTCTCAGGAATCCTTAAAGCTAGCTCCTTGATTTGTAGAGGAATTCTTACAAGGTTGACTTGGATAGTTTTCCTGCGAAGTGAATCCATATCCTACAAAACAAGAACAAAGATGAATTTCCAAAATCCTTGAAATGGTTAGTGGATGCAAATGATGCTTCATGATGTCCATGATGTTATGCACAAGTATATATGTACAAGCAAATCACACAAGTTCCTAGTTTAGGCTTGCATGGGGTTTCATAGGTAAGTACCCTCTTGAAGTTTAGTTGGCTCAACCTGTCCTATAAATAGTAACCAAGTTCTAAGGAGCTCAATATCACTGGATTGTTTCCTTGTTCATTGTTTCAATTCAAACCTCTTTACTGGCGACCGAAATATTCCAAGGAACCAACCCTCAATGAGTGTAGTATCGAGTATCTACCAACTTCGGACTGCACGAAAGACGGTCATCTCACTACATCCTAAAAGGCTAAGTTGGTCAAGTAAAGGTTCTAGAAGTTCGTTAGTGCTTCATGACATCACTCAGCGGCCCCGTATTCTCTTTGATTGACTCAAAGGCTACCGGTACCCACAAATATGTCACACTAACATAGCTATTGCTTAGACCGTGTCGGTATACCCCGCACAATTTCCACAATATATTGCTATTTACCTATAATGTTTCCCAAATCCGGGTGGAGGATTCAAACCCAAACAATAGAACCAAGATGTAAAGCAAACAATTCAAACAATTGTAAGAAAATAAAGGTGATCTAAACCCTAAGGTAACCCCACTTTTATAATTATCCCCAGCAGAGTCGCCAGTTCTGTGATACGGCAGGAGAACTGATTTGAGGTTTTGCGTTTCATCGCAAATGTCGCGGTTAGCAATAGTCTCTACCGGCTTTTATTTTATCCAAAAGGAAAGGTAAAAAAGCACAGGAAAGACCTTTGAGATGTTTTCTTGAGTTCGGGGGGTATATTATGAAAAGGGAAGGTGCTAGCACCCTTTTCATCCATGGTTTTCCATGGACTCTTAGTTACTTGCTTAGATCACTTGCTTTGCTTTGAAATTGTTTGAAATGGTGCTTAGTGTTTGGTGTGATTTTGAAAGTATTTTGAAAAGAGGCCATCGTTTTGGCAATCTTTGTAATGATTCTCGTTCGTAAGAATGTATACAAAGATGTTTGTCTTTTGAAAAATGTTTCAATGTTTTGTAAGATGTTTTGAAATGTGTTTGTGTTTGTTTTTGAAAATAGCAAGGATTGTTTTGAAATGGAGCAAGTAACTTAGAAGCTATCTACCTACTCAAATGTCTTTATTGTACATTTTCATTCCTTTGACATGGTTGTCTTACCATTGATTTGGTAAGTAACCCCATCTTTGGATGTAAACGAGACGGGCGTGGGTCATCGTATGACCATGATAGCAATGTTGCCAAGTATCTTAGCATGTTTGGAGGGACCAAGATCATTTTTTTAGGCAACCTTTTGATAGCGTCATCGAGGGACTATGATCTTTTGTTTTGTTTTATTTTGCCAAGATACTTCGCATGTGTAACATAGCCATTTAAATTTAGGCAACCAAGTGGGTGAAACCCTAAGGGTGCTTGTGTTCAATGTGTGTCATTTTACATGCATTTTTTATTTGTCTTGGATTAGGCCTTTTCTATTTGTTTTGTTTTTGGTCTTGTCATGCAAACCCTAGTTTACTAAACATGGTATAAAAGCGATAAATTGCGTAAAATAAACTAAGCTATTACAACAATTATTATGGGAGGGGGGATACAAGTTTCTGAATGGGGATATTGCACAAATATAAACCTAAAAATACTATTACAACCCAATCGAATATTGTGCGCATTAAATAAATATACAAATATTAAAATGAAATGCAAATGTATTTATGTAAAAAATGTTTTGTATTTATTTAATGTATGAAAAAATAAATTAACTAACCCTAGAAAATAAGGAAAAAATAATATTATTATTTTTGAAAGGGGGAAACCCTAGTTTTTGATTAAAGAAAATATATGTTCTATATTAATATTTTGTGCATTTTTTTGTACAAAAATAATAAATAATATTATGTGTAAATATTAAAAATTAAATATGTATAAAAATAAATATTTTATGTGTATAAATAATATAATAAAAATGTATAGTATTTTTAAATGTATTTCCAAATTATTTATGAAAATAAGTTCTATTTATTCTAATAAACTATTTTTATGTGAGAAAATAAATAAATAAAATAAAATAAAAGTGTGAAAATAAATAAATTATTTTTGGGTATTTTTTATCATTAGAAAAAATAAATGCAAGTAATAAATATAAAAATATGCAAAAATATAAGAAATAAGTCAGGGGGTGTAGCAGTAATTCAGGAGGTGTGGTTAGTAAAAACAAAAAGGGCCAGGCGCGCCAAAAAGCCCAGAACAAACTGCTTCGTCCCCCTCTTCTGCGCGCGCGTTTCCAGTTCAATCTGTAACTTTCATATGCTTGCACAAAAACAAAATCTTATAACATGAAACTTGTGGCATTTAATCTCACGATTCCAACCATATAAAATTTGTAACCTAACTCTCAAAGATCAGAGAGAATTTTGTCAGCCCTAATTCGTGACCTAAAAATTTCAGCATGTTCAACCTTCAAATTCTCATAGCACAGTTAACATAAATGAAAAGTATGCATATGAACAGCTTCACCATGATATAGACTTCATTTTTTCTTCACAAATCGTGGCTTGAGGATGCCTATTCAGAGAGATAGAGTTTTGAAAAATACCTTCTTCAGTTGGATTTGGATAGAGCAATGTAGGGACTTTGATGGAGGCCTGAGGATCGTGTGAGCTTCCTTGAACTTCCTTCAAACTATTCCAATGCGTAGCTTGCTTTGTGGATGGCCAGAACTCTCTGCACAAGTCAAGCTGCAAGCTCCAAGTTTGAAAATGGAAATGGCTGAAACATGGCTTACAGATGCAGGGTAAGGGCTTGGATAGCTTTGGTAGGATGTTTATGAAGTGCTTCCAGTGTTTAATCACAAAACGCATGAGCCAAATATGTGTTGGCTATGGTTTTGCAGAATCTGTGAGTTTTGGAAAAAAAACTGTGTTTTTGAGTTTGAGTTAGTTCTGGATGTCAAGCAAGCCTCTTTTGGTTTGTAACAAGTTTGTGAATATGTATAGAATGGATACAAAGTCCACTCCTCACTAGCTGTACCAGCTTTTTACCTTTTGCAACTTTTCTTGCATTTTAAGCAAAGTGAAATGACAAATGCAACATGCTTGTACTTGCTACCTCAAAGGCTGATAAGAGTTGTTATACACTACTCGAGACATGTGGAAATTGTTTGCATCAAAGGGATAGGTCCAAGGCTCAAGATTGACAAAATTGCAAAAGTGGTGGAAAGTTGGGAAAAAATAAGAAAATTTCCATACTTAGAAAAATTCTAAGTTATGAAATTTTTGAAATTCATAACCCTAATTTTCAAAATTGGTTTTCTTGGTGAACAAGTTTCATATTTTGACACATCTTGATGAATTATGACCCTTGGCACTTGTTTTTGACCAAAAAGTCAAAGTTTGACTTTTCATTGTACAGTTGACTTTTGATCAGTTGACTGCAAAATTCATCTGTCAATCCAATGAACTTGAGATCTT
This sequence comes from Vicia faba, assembly GCA_948472305.1. Classification (NCBI taxonomy): domain Eukaryota; kingdom Viridiplantae; phylum Streptophyta; class Magnoliopsida; order Fabales; family Fabaceae; genus Vicia; species Vicia faba. The sequence goes on from OX451739.1 coordinate 747,636,341, forward strand.
TTGAACCATGTAATTAGGTAAAGATGATGCCATTGAATCCTTGAAATCATGTTTAAACCCAATTGGTCATTGGCTAGGTTAAAAAAAATCAGAAATTGCCCTTTCTCAGTCAAAACCATAATTTTGACCATTTTGCCCTTTTGATGATTTGATCAAATTTCTTGAGGAATTATGATCCAAACTTGATCAAATGGTACATATGAGTCTAAAATGTTGATGTGGATAAAACATTATGATGTTTGACTGTAAATTGGCCATGGTTGACTTTTTCCCCAATACAACTGATTTTTAGGTCAACTGTCCAATTGATTGATCAAAAATATGGTTCAAGGCTTGAAACTTAACATGAGCAATCTTAGGGGTCCAAGATGGTGTATGAAAGTCACATGAAGCATTGGTGATCCAAAAATCCTTGTGCAAACTCAAACCCTAATTCTAGGTTATCAGTGTAAGATGAGGTGTCTTGAGCTGACCAAACCCTAATCTTGTCTTGAGTCCAAGAAGTCTTATGAGGAAACTCTTGATAAATGAGAGGGCAAATTTTTGGGTACAACAAAGGCCATCCAAGAAATGCCAGTCCCTCGTTCTGAAAAAGAAATCAGAGGATTCTTGGGTCGTCTCAATTACATTGCCCGTTTCATATCACACTTAACTGCTACCTGTGAGCCACTCTTCAAACTCTTGAAGAAAGATCAGGTAGTCAAATGGAACGATGAATGCCAGATTGCCTTTGAAGAAAATTAAGGAATACCTGCAAGAACCTCCTATTCTCATGCCTCCGGTTGAAGGAAAACCGTTGATCATGTACTTGACAGTACTAGAGAATTCTATGGGGTATGTTTTGGGCCAACATGACGAGTCTGGCCGAAAAGAGCATGCAATTTACTACCTAAACAAAAAGTTTACCGAATGTGAAACCAGATATTCACTGCTTGAGAAAACTTGTTGTGCTTTAACATGGGCTGCTCGCCGGCTAAGGCAGTACATGTTAACTCATACCACTTTGTTGATTTCTAAGATGGATCCGATTAAGTACATCTTCGAAAAACCTGCCCTTTCTGGACGAATAGCCAGATGGAAAATGATCTTGACTGAGTACGACATTCAATACACAAATCAAAAAGCCATCAAAGAAAGTGTACTATCAAATCATTTGGCCCATCAAGCTGTGGATGATTATCAATCAATGAACTTTGACTTCCCTGACGAGAATATTATGCTGGTAACCGACTGTGCAAAACCTAGATCATATGACGGACCTGAACAAGGATCCCGATGGACTATGGTATTCGATGGGGCTTCCAACGCCTTAGGTAACGAAATCGGTGTTGTAATCATCTCTCCTGAAGGTTTCCACACTCCTTTTACCGCCAGACTATGCTTCGATTGTACAAATAATATGGCTGAATATGAAGCATGCATCTTAGGTCTAAGGGCTGCTATTGACTTGAGGATCAAGCATTTAAATGTGTTTGGAGATTCCGATTTGGTGATAAGCCAAGTAAAAGGATATTGGGACACTAAACATCCTAATCTTATCCCTTACAAGGAGTTTGTGTTATCCCTAATTCCCTACTTCGAAGAAATCACATTCGAGCACTTCCCTAGAGAAGAAAACCAGTTGGCTGACGCTCTGGCAACCATGTCCTCAATGTTCAAAGTCATATGGGACAACGAAGCCCCTATGATTACAATTGAAAGATTTGATGAACCTGCACATTGCTATGAGCTTGACACTGATGCGGAAAAGCCTTGGTACCATGAGGTAATGAGATACCTTGAAGCGCAAGAGTATCCAGAGGGAGCATCTATCAATGACAGAAAGTTCTTACAAAGATTTGCATCCAAATTCTTCCTAAGTAACGAGATATTGTACAAGCGTAACCATGATTCGACTCTACTCCGATGTGTGGATAAGAGGGAGGCAGAGGAAATCATGGAAGACATGCACAATGGCCTTTTTGGTACTCACTCAAGTGGACATACAATGGCTAAGAAAATATTAACAGCTGGCTACTATTGGTCAACGATGGAGACATATTGCCATCAACATTCAAGAACTTGCCACAAATGCCAAATTTACGCTGACAAGGTCCATGTACCTCCAATCCCTCTGAATGTCATGACCTCTCCGTGGCCATTTGCAATGTGGGGTATTGACATGATCAGAGAGATCAAGCCCACAACTTCCAACGAACACCGCTTCATTCTTGTTGCTATCGACTATTTCACCAAATGGGTTGAAGCCGTCTCATTTGCCTCAGTCACCAAGAACGTGGTAGCCAGATTCATCAGACACAATCTTATCTGTTGTTATGGTATCCCCGAAAGGATCATCACCAACAATGGGACTAACCTCAACAATGCCATGATCAGGGAATTCTGCACTCAATTTAAGATCAAGCATCACAATTCTTCTCCATATAGACCAAAAATGAATGGCGCAGTCGAAGCAGCCAACAAAAATATTAAGAAGATTGTGCAGAAAATGGTAGTGACCTATAAAGATTGGCATGAGATGCTACCATTTTCTCTACATGGTTACCGTACTTCAGCTAGAACATCAACTGGGGCAACTCCCCTCTCTCTAGTCTATGGCATGGAAGTCGTTTTGCTAGTGGAAGTTCAAATTCCCTCGCTGAGGATTATGATTGAGGCAGGCCTAAGCAAAGAAGAATGGATTCAAACGAGATTGGATCAGCTGAACTTGATCGATGAAAAACGATTAGCTACTATTTGCCATGGTCAGACGTATCAAAAACAGATGATCAAAGCTTTCAACAAAAGGGTCAAGCCTCGAGTATATCAAGTTGGTGACCTGGTGATAAAACGCATCATTTTACCACAAGGTGACCCTAGAGGAAAATGGACCCCCACCTATGAAGGGCCGTTTGTTGTTAAAAGAGTTTTCTCTGGTGGTGCCATGATACTAGCCACCATGGATGGTAAAGATTTCCCACATCCTATAAACACTGACATAGTTAAAAAATACTACACATAAGAGACCCGTTAGGTTGACACACCTAAGCAGAAAAGGGCATCCCGGCAAACCAAAAGGTTTGGGCAAAATTAGGGATATATACAAAATATTGTACACCCGACAAGTTGAAAACCAGAAAGGGCGACTTGGGCAAAAAAGGGTATCCTGGTGGACCGAAAACCCGAAAGGGCGGTTCAGGCAAAAATTAAGGATTAAAAGCGTACGACTATGTCCCGTGAAATCAACACAGTCAATACTATCACCAAGGTCCAAGTTTAAATGGTCCAGGATCAATCCAATCAACGACAAGGGACGTTCAAAGACATTGGGGGCAATAGTAAAGCTGAAAGGCAATGAGATCATTTCACATGGCTATTTGTTTTTCATTCTCAATTTTGTTTTCTTTTCGGATATTTCCTCTTACTAGGATTTCCGTCTCTATGTACAAAAACGCCTATTCATGGGCAAAATATCAATACAAATACACTTCGAAGTGCAAAATTGTTTATCTCTGTTTTGAATGCAAATTTGTCCAAAGACTAAAATTGAATGAACATATGCATATGAACATAATTAAAGCTATTTGGCACATGTGTCCTGCCAAGCAACAACCTCAACAAGGCATCAGTGCACAACAACAGTAAGCATCCCTCTTAATGTATGTAAAATAGCCCCGCAGAGTTATCTCACCATCATTATCCCCACCAGGGCGTTGGCAATAAAACCTTTCCCCAGCGGAGTTGCCTACAAAAATTTATTCACATAAGATAAACCCCCGACCAGAGTCTCAATCTCTTGGCAACTTTCTCTAGCTAAGTCAATTTCTACAAAATTGAAGCTTAGGGGTCTCTGCCTAAAAGAAATTCATCTCCTTAGCAGGGTTTATTTCCCCAACAGAGTTATTTCCCCGGGCCAAGTTCCAATTCCTCAATGTACAAAGACACCCCGAATTCCCTAGTCGAGTAAGCACTCCCTGGTGAGTCCAAAATTGCCTAGCTGAGCCCATCATCCCCAGATGATCTCATCATTCCCAGCGAAGTATATCTCCCAACCGGGGCTTTTATCCCCAGTAGAGTATATCTTCCAACCAAGATTTTATTCTCCAAGCTGAGTCCATCCTCTCCAGCTGGATAAACACTCCCCACTGAGTCCATCTTCCCCAGCGGAGTATATCTTCCAACCAAGATTCTATTCCCCAGCGGAGTACAAATCCCTCAACAAAACCCAAATTCCCCATTTGAGTCCGAATCTCCCAGCTAAGTATATCCTCCAAGCTAAGTCTGCCTTGCCTGACTGAGTCCATACTCTCCAGTTAGAATTTCCCCTTTAAATGACTACAAATCACAGGGCCAGAACCTCTAATCCCTAGTAATGTCTTCAACAAAGCCTTTATTACTACCAAAAACGCTATGAAGCCTGGATCCGACCAGATATTAGCATAATTTTCAAGTTATACTGAAGCCTGGACCCGACCAGATAACAGTTTGATTTCTTCGATTACTGAAGCCTGGACCCGACCAGATAACAGTTTAACTTCTTGAGTTACTGAAGCCCGGACCCGACCAGATAATAGTTAATCTCATTTCTCAAAAGCTGAGAAACTTGGATCCGACCAGATATCATTCCTCATTTCCATATTTTTAAGAAAGTCACTGCGAAGCCTGGATCCGACAAGATAGCAATCATCCTCAGAGATTCATTGTGAAACCTGGAAACCGACCAGATAACAACTAAATCCCCAAGCAGTTCATTGTGAAGCCTGGACCCGACCAGATAACAATTAACTTCATCGGAAATCTGTGAAGCCTGGGCCTGATCAGATAACAGTTTTCAACCAGTTCATTGTGAAGCCTGGACCCGACCAGATAACAATTAATTTCATCAGAAATCTGCAAAGTCTGGACCCGACCAGATAACAGTTTTCAAACGGTATATTGTGAAGTCTGGACCCGACCAGATAACAATTAACCATGATCCCCAGAAAGACACTATGAAACCTGGATTCGACCAGATAATAGTACAACTTTCCAAAAGAGCATAAAGCCTGGACCCAACCAGATAACAATCTTCAAGAAGTTACTGTGAAGCCTGGATCCGACCAGATAACAGTTAATTCACCCTTACTTCCAACAAGTTACTGTGAAGCCTGGATCCGACCAGATAACAGTTAACCTCCACATCCCCAACAAGTTGTTATGAAACCTGGACCCAACCAGATGACTATTTAATTTCAAGGAATTTTCTGCAAAGCCTGGATCAGACTAGATAACAGTTAATTCATCTCTTTCCTCAGTAAGTTGCCATGAAACCTGGACCCGACCAGATAACAACCGACTACTTCATCCTCAACAACTGTGAAGCCTGGGTCTGACCAGATAACAACTGATCCTTGAGTGATGCTCCCCAGCAAAAGCATATCTTCAATAAAATTTGAAGATATGTATATTATTCATTTCCAACAGGCAATCAAGGATTCAACCTCCAAAGATTCCCTCAGCAGTAGTCAGGGATTTATTTTCCCGGACGAAAACACACATTTTGCATTCATACATCATAACATGTACATAACAATGCATTTAACATGATACCACATCTAGTAAGCATCATGCAAGCATCTGCATTTTTCTAACCCCCTTTCTCACAGGTAAAATAGCAAGTCTAGTATGGATCAACAGGGGATTTATGCTGATACTTCTTCCAGAGTTTACCAACATTCCTCCAAATGGCATCTATAAGCCCATTCAGCATCCATCTTCGAGTGCAAATTTCTGGGCACTCTAGTGTTCAAAAATCTTTCACCATCAAGTCCTGAATGCCGGATCCACCAATCTAACTCTTCAGGTTTAAGAAGTTTGAACAGGGGAAACTGTTGCACCCCAAAATTTGTCATCTCATTTCTCAAGGGATCACCCTGGATCCTCAGGTTCGCTTTCATCAAGTCCCTAGGCCTTGAATTAACAATTTTGCCAAGCAAGCCATTCACAAGGGCAAAATAGTCATTTGCACGCTGAAGAAGTCTGACTTTGACTTTTGGATCAAAATTAAATAAAAAAAAATCATATTTCATCAAGACATGTTGGAATATGAAGTTTGCTTCATCAAGAGTTTCAAAAGTCAAATTTTACTTTGGAAGAATCAAATTCTAAAGACTTAGAAAATTTTCTAAGTATTTAAGAAATATGACAATTTCAGAACTTCTGAGCCAGTGTTCACAGTCAGCAAATTCTGAATGTTCTCAAGGCAGAGTTTAGTCAGAACTTCTGAGCCAGTATTCATAACGGTCCAGTCAGAGTTTGTAGAGGTTAAGTCAAAGAAGGTAACAAAGTGTGTTGTAAGTATACTAGAAGTTCTGAAGGATCCTTCAGAACATGCTGAAGTCAGAAGATAAGAGGATCAGAAGATGAGATGCCATGCTGAAGTAGAACTTCTAATCCAGAGTCAAGCAAGGATCCAGAGTATCACATGGGAACTCATTTAATGCTCACAACCGCCTCTGAGTTTATATTCAAGGGATTTTCCCCACGTGTACCCCTACTGTCTTGGAAAGACAAATTTCTGTGCAAAAGTATGCTAGACCCACACGCTGTCTCTGCTTTTCATTAATTCACGCTTCCAAATCCAGCTGAGGTGATGTTAAACCTCCAACTTGAATGCAATGAATCCCCACTTGTTTAAGCTTACTTCAAGAGTAAGTCAGCATCTAGAAGATGATGTTGGTGTCACTTGACCGCCCCAACTGCAAAAATTTGCCTATAAATAGAACACCAGTTGCACACTGAAAAGCCCCCACCTCTCTCCCTTTTGAGCAAAAAAAATTTGTGAAAGAGACGAGAAAATTGAGAACTAGCTTTAAACCACTGCAAAATTTCCAAGAACCCAGGAAACTAAAAACACAAAATACCAAAATCTTAACATTGATTCCTTATACTCAAATTCCATTCTTCCTCAAGTGTTCTTGACTAAAGCCATTCACGTAGCTGTTGATTCATACATTAAAAGCTACCTTAAACTTATGTATTCCTATTGCCATACACTCTCCATTCACTTTCACCATAAAGGAATCAAAATATCACCCCTTTGGCTGCCTCAGAAGTTGCCAACTTCCATCCTGCTGAGTACATGGAGAAGCTACTCAGAACATCACCAGAATTCAAGAACAACCTCCAATTTACATAATCCTTTCAAGCTGCAAGGTAAGTTTTGTTGACTCTCTTCATAACTGATTAAGCATTGTCAGATTTTGCACATTCAGCACAATGTAGATATTCTGATCCCGATGATGTACATATTCTGAAAATTCCTGCACTTTCTTGCCTAAGTAAAATAAATCCCAGTTCAGAGTTTTATAAAGAAAATATGACTCATAATTAGAACTATCAAATACATGTTGCCTCTGATTCTTGCTTCTGATATTTCATGAAATTTGTCATAACTATTATGCATGCCACTTATGTTCTGTAAATGACTAAGCTGCAGATGTTCTGACTGGCCAGGAGAGAGGCAAAGTTCTGACAGTTGCGTTAGAACTTCTGAAAACTTATAAATCTTTAGAAGGTCCAGAACTTCTGAACTTCCATATTTTGCTAACATGTTTCTGTTTGTGCAGCAAGTTAACGTCATAACTTTTGACCTCTTCTATTTTTGCGTTGGTTATGCTTTCTTCTCTTTTTATTTTTGCCATCATATCATATTTTATTTCTAATAAAAAAAAACACCAAAAATATTTTACATTTGCATGATATATTAATATAAAAGGACAAAAAATATTTTTTTAATCAAAAGTTATTTTCTTTTTTAAACAGACAAACATTTTACATTTCCTGTATATTCTTGTCTATTTCAATATGGTTGTAATAAGTAACTTAGAATTTTAACTTGTAACCCCCATTCATAAGTATGTACCCCTATCCCCTTAAATATTGTAATAGTGTAAGACTTTACATTTCCGCACTGTTATTGCTTTCAATATATGCTAGTAATTAGGGCGTATGACAAGATATGGAAATTGACAAATAGATCACCCTAATCAAAGACAAATTATGCATGTAATCAAAAACACTCACACACTTACACCCTTAGGGAAATTCCACTTGTTGTCTTACAAAAATGGCCATGTTGTGCATGTGGGATGTCTTAGCTCAAACGAATCGAAAAAGATCATAGTCCCTCGATGACGCTATCAAAGTTGCCTTTCAAAATGATCTTAGTCCCTACAGAAAAAGTGCTAAGTCATCTCATAACATTGCTATCATGGTCATACGATGACCCAACGCTCGTCCCTTCACATCCAATGACGGGGCTTCTTACCAAAACAATGGTAAGGTAGCAACATCTAAAGGAGGAGGAAAACACATCTAAAACCTTTTAAGTAGGTAGATTACTTTTAGTTACTTGCTCAATTTCAAAATCAATATCCTTGCTATTTTCAAAACAATCACCTACACTTTCCAAACATCTTTTCAAAACCTTGAAATATTTTCAAAAGCTCACCACTTTGCATACATTCTTACGAATGAGAATCATTGCAAAGTTTGCCTAAGCAATGGAACCTTTTCAAAATACTTTCAAAACCACACAAAAGAACAATTTTCAAACAAAAGCAAGTGATCTAACAAGTAACTAAGAGCCCATGGAAAACCATGGATGGAAAGGGTTCTAATACCTTCCATTTTCATAATCTACCCCCCGAACTCAAGAAAACATCTCGAAAGGTCTTTCCTGTGCTTTTTCACCTTTCCTTATTGGATAAAAGAAAATTTGGTGGCGACTCTTGCTAAACCGCGACATTTGCGAACACAATCGTAAAACCCTCAAGTCAGTTATCCCACCGTATCACATTAGAGAAACAAAAGAATGCACTGACTTTTACTGAAGGTGAACTATCGACTTTTATTGAAGGTAGAGAAACAAAAGAATGGTCCAAATTTTACTGAAGGTGAACTATCGAATTTTATAGAAAGTAGAAAAACAAAAGAATGCACAGACTTTTACTGAAGGTAGAAAAAGATAATAAACCTTTCCACGACGAACGAGTTCCAGTTTCTTCTTTATCAAATCTTCCACTTAAAAAGGACAACATAGAAACTTCTATGCAAGACTTTTCCAGAGAGATGCCATTTGCCGATGATGAGCAAATTTCTCAAAAGAGATGCCATTTATTGTTGATGAACAAACTTCTCAAAAGAGATTCCATTTGTTGTTGATGAGAAAACTTCTCAAAAGAGATGCCATTTTCTATATAAACCTCCCCAAGAACCTGATCACAAGCCACAAAATGGTCTCAGTTTTTCAGATAATAAACTTCCCCACGAACCTGGTCATAAGACACGAACAGGTCTCAATTTTCTGATAATAAACCTCCCCACAAACCTGGTCATAAGCCATGAACTGGTCTCAGTTTCTTCTTAATCAAGTCTTCCACTTGAAAAGGATAATACACAAACTTCCCCACGAGAATTTTCTGAAGAGATATCGTTTGCTGAGTAAACCTCCCCATGATCTTGGTCATAAGCCATGAACTGGTCTCAGTTTCTGATGATAAACCTCCCTACGAACCTAGTGATAAACCACAAACTGGTCTCAATTTTTTGATAATAAACCTCCCCATTAACCTGGTCACAAACCATGAACTGGTCTCAGTTTTTTTGATAATAAACCTCCCCACAAACCTGGTCATAAGCCACGAACTAGTCTCAGCTTCTTCTTAATCAAGTCTTCCACTTGAAAAGGATAATACACAAACTTCCCCATGGGACTTTTCCGAAGAGATGTCATTTGCTGAGTAAGCCTCCCCAAGAACCTTGTCATACGCCACAAACTGGTCTCAATTTCTTCTTAATCAAGTCTTGCACTTGAAAAGGATAATATACAAACTTATCCACGGGACTTTTCCGAAGAGATGTCGTTTGTTGAGTAAACCTCCCCAAGAACCTGGTCATAAGCCACGAACTGGTCTCAATTTCTGATGATAAACCTCCCCATAAACCTAGTGATAAGCCACGAACTGGTCTCAGTTTTTTGATAATAATCCTCCCCACGAACCTGGTCACAAGCCACGAGCTGGTCTCAGTTTTTTGATAATAAACCTCCCCAAGAACCTGGTCACAAGCCACGAGCTGGTCTCAGTTTCTTCTTAATCAAGTCTTTCACTTGAAAAGGATAATATAAAAACTTCTCCATGAGACTTTTCCAAAAAATTCCGTTTGCTGAGTAGAGCTCTCTAAGAACTTGGTCATAAGCCACAAACCGGTCTCATTTTTATGATAATAAACCTCCCCAAGAACCTGGTCATAAGCCACAAAGTGGTCTCAGTTTTCTGATAATAAACCTCCCCAAGAACTCCGTAATAAGCCACAAAATGGTCTCAGTTATCTGATAATAAACCTCCCCACGAACCTAGTCACAAGCCACAAACTGGTCTCAGGTTCTTCTTAATCAAGTCTTCCACCTGATAAGGATAATATACAAACTTCTTCGCAGAAATTTTCCGAAGAGATGCCATTTGCTGAGTAAACCTCCCCCAAGAACCTGGTCATAAGCCACGAACTAGTCTCAGTTTTTTATAATAAACCTCCCCAAGAACCTGGTCATAAGCCACGAACCGGTCTCAGTTTTCTGATAATAAACCTCCCCAAGAACCTGGTCACACGTCACGGACTTGTCTCATTTTCTTCTTAATCAAGTCTTCCACCTGATAAGGATAATATAAAAACTCCTCCGCAGGGCTTTTCCGAAGAGATGTCATTTGATAAAAAAATCAGAGTTGATATGTTGGATATAGACAAACTGCTCATGAAGAGACCGCCATTTTCCATAAGGTAAAAGTATACTGGAAATACACAAGTTGCTCAAATAAAGAGGCCACCACTTGCTGTCAGGCAAAATATTTCAATATAGTGTTATAAAGACACTGTTGGGAATGAGAATCAGTAAATTCATCGGGGATAGACAAACTGCTCATGGATAGACCGCCATTTTCCATAAAAGAGGAAATCCATAAATAATTAAGCTGCTCAAATAAAGAGTCTGCCACTTGTTATCATGTTGAGATTCCAAAAGAGTGTTGCAACAACACTACTGGGGAACAAAGTTCATCTTCAGTGGAAACCATGAATAAATTCTACCTGAGGAGACGAAGTATTTACAGGCGCAAAATAAATGCACCCTCAATCTAGGTTCCATAGCCTAGATAAATCCATCGGGTAACATCTGTAAGAGACAAATCTCTAAAAACAAAATGGAGAGAAACAACTGACAAGACTCTAACATATGAGGAATAAGCTCAACTGGGACTTATCCTATCATGAGACGGAAAGGAAGGCTAAAACAATAACTCTTCCACGAGGAATAAACTCAGTGGGGAATTATAAAGGATGTACACTTTCTGCTTAAGTTGACACTCTGTTGGAAAGAGAAAATACGCTACTTGGGTATAAACACAACCAAAGGAGATGGACCCAAAAACATCGAGAAATATGAATGTGCATGAATGATGTAAGTGTGAATGAATAAATGAATGTCATGTATATGCTGACAAAACAGACCAAATATATCAGCTAGGGATGATAAGACATCACAGTACAAACAGATACTCGGCTAATCTCAACAAGATGGAAACATTACTTGGATATAGAATAAAAGTCATCGATGGAGCATAGTTATGCTATAAGGCTCTAATCTCTCCGGAGATGAAGATACTTCTCGCGAGAAAACCCAAAGTCCAATCCTCTTATATCAATAATCCATTGAAAGGATAACAACACGAACAATGCTTCAGCTGGAGGAAAAAAATCTTGCGTGGTTGGAGATACTGGGGAACACTGCCACCTGATAATATGTGTAAAGCAGGTCACATATCTCAACAAATTTGGGTTTCCCCTGGAACTAATTTTTGGATGCCCCAAGTTTACTGCTGATAAACTAGATGATGCACGACAATTCTTGCGAATAACTTCACCTCTTAAATGCTCCAAGTTACATGGTTTATGAGAAGAAGTTGTCTCAAGAGGATTTTATAAAAGACATGGCATCCAAAATGCTCTAGTGTCTTCAAACTCTTTGAGAGATTCGTCTAATCTTGACGTGACTGTTCTAGATTGATTGTATTTGGAAAAATAGAGTCTTCAAATATGCCCCATGAGGGTAATCAAACTATGAAGGGAATAACCTGTTCATGATGAAGGTCTTCAGGTGACATGCCCCTGGTTATGATTATTCTTAGAAATGATTCGCCAATTGCTTAACAAAGTTTCAGACCTGAAAAGATTAAAATCATCATTAGTGCTTATATGTAAGCTTCCTTGACATTAAGCAAATGTTTTACAAGCAGGAAAAGTTTATTCTGAGAATGAAAATTATAATGCAATAGTTATGTAAGCCTTGAATATTTTTTTGAAAAAAATACCGCGACGCTTTGCGAATTAGTACATCATTTATTTTTTTTCTGAAAGATAACAAAAGCATAGGATACAAACACAAATAATTTAGCAAAACTTATGGGAGTCAGGAACGCAATCTCGTTGAAGTATGATTTCAAAAAAAACCCTGCTTCAATTAGGACTTTTGTAGGTTGTAACGTGGTCTGGTTCACGGTTTTAAGAAAAAAGGTTTGAAGGCTCAAAGTTTATTGGTGCCCTCCCATTATTCGTGATGTTCTCTAGTCCTATGTTCAGTTAATTCAACATTAGTGTACATTACTAAGAAAAAGATTTTGTGATGGTTAAGGAAGTGATAATGCTTTCAGAGTAGCAATCACCCTTCTTTTGTTTGTGTTTACAATCATACAAATTTGTTCTTGGCTGAGGACTTTTCTTTGTAGTCTTTTGTTTGTTATTTTTCCCTAAATTTTGCCTGGACTATTCGATAATCCAGTGGGATGCCCTAATTCTTGCCTAAGTTGCTTGTTTTCAAGTTTTTGACTTAGTGGGCCTTTTTATTTTGAACAAAACGCGTGTCATTTGCTTGTTATGACTTGTTGAGAGGATTGTGACTACCTCGTTTCTTGATGAATGAGGGATAACCATTGTGGTTTCGCATATTTTGGCCTCATGATATATGAAGGATAATGTAATACGGTGGGAGAACTAACTTGGGTGTTTTGCGTTTTATCGCAAATATTTCAGATAGCAAGAGTCACCACCGACTTTTCTTTTATCCAATAAAGGAAAGGGTGAAAAGAACAAGAAAGACCTTTTGAGATTTTTCTTGAGTTCGGGGGGTAGGTTATGAAAAGGAAAGGTGTTAGCACCCTTTTCATCTGTAGTTATCTACAGGCTCTTAAATGCTTGATCACTATGAAATGCTTTATGTTTGTATATGTTCGAAAATGTTTGAAGATGTTTTGAAAGTGGTTATTTTGTAATGATTCTTGTATCGTTGAGAATGTATAGAAAATGTTTATTTTAGAAATATTTTGAAAGCGCCTTAGTACGGAAAACTTTATAATGATTCTCGTATTGTTGAGAATGTATACAAAGTGTTTGTTTTTGAAAATATTTGTTTGAAAAGAGTGTGTTTGAAAAGATGTTTGTTTTTGAAATTGTGAGGTGTGAAAATGGTTTTAGTTTGTGAGCAAGCAATTACGAGAAATCTAACTACTCAAAGAGTCTTTATTCTTTTCCTCCTCCTTTAGATAATGCTATTTTACCATTGGTTGGTAAGGAGCCATATCATTGTATGTGAGGGACATGTGTGGGTCATCTTACAGTCATAGAAGGCAACTTGTGAGATGTTTTAGCAATTGTCATAAGGGACTAAGATCGTTTATCGAAGGAAATATTGAAGGGTCATCGAGGGACTACGGTCTTTGAATCCAGAGTCTTTGCTAAAACATATGACGTTCGAGGGACATGACTGTTGTTATCCGAGGCAACACGTGAGATTACCCTAGAGGTGTGAGTGTGCCAAGTGTGTTGTGATTCAAGTATTTATCTTGGATTAGGTTTTATAGTATTTATTTTAGTCTTGTCATGCAAACCCTAATTACTAACAATAATAAGGAAAGCGATAAATTGCAGAATTTAAATGTCCTACGCTATTACAACGCTTTGGGAATGGGGGATACAAGTTTGTGAATATGGGGAAAGAAAGCAATAAAGTCCTAATTATCTATTACAAACCATTTATATAATAATGCAAAATAATAAAAATGCACAAGAATGTAAAGAGAAATTAAATTGTTTTTTGTTGTTGTGATTTTTGATGGAAAAGGTTTGAAGATTAACCTAATTAAACTAATTAATTTTAATTGCAAAAGAAGTCAATTAATTATTAACAAAACCTAAAATCTAAGTTAATTGAAATTAAGAAGAAAAATCAAACCTAAGTCTAAAGTAATTTGTTTAGAAAATAATTTGAATGTTAATGTTAATTTATAAAAGAAATAAAATTTAATTAAAAATAAAGTAAAGTGTTTAAAATATTTTTTTAATCTAATTATTTAAGAATATATATATATATATATATATATATATATATATATATATATATATATATATATATATATATATATATATATATATATATATATATATATATATATATATATATATATATATATATATATATATATATATATATATATATATATATATATATATATATATATATATATATATATATATATTGGTTAAATAGAAATAAATAAATAAAGAAAATAAAAAAAATTGAGTCTGGGTGTAAAAAAAGTAAAGTGGGTGTAAAGTAGAAAAAAACGCTAGGCCGAAGTATGTGTTTTTTTGTTTGAGTCAGAAAACAAAATAAATAAATAAAAGATAAACATGCCTTTGTTAAAAGTAGTCAGGGGTGCATGAAATAGAAAAGAATGACAAGCCCAAAACAACAAGGTCCATGCGCTGTATGATCAGGTATGGTTGGCCCTTTGGAGGTGTATCATGCACTTGCTTTGGAGAGTGTTGGATGAGATGCTTGGTTGATATGATGGTATTGATATGAAGTCCGTGGTAGACGCGCATGGCTTGTATGCATAAAATCTGAAATAAGAAAATAAGTGAAAAACAAAAGGGTACGACTGGGGGTCGAACCCAGGTCCCTATAAGGTAATGCCTTAGCGCGCGCTTCTCTATGTAGCGGTAAAATCAATGAAGTCGCCACCGAGTATTTATTTATCCCATATGAAAGGGAAAGGAAAATCATCGAAGAAAAACCTAAAGGGGAAACCAAGGTCTTGCGACCAATAGATTGGGTAAGGGAGTCGATTACGCAAGGGGAAGGTATTAGCACCCCACACATCCATAGTACTCTACGGGATCCACTCTCGTTATTCTAATCAAAGGGTGTGTTCAATCTAATGCTTAAGGGTTGTAAACTAAGAGAGAATGCATGCAAAGAAAAGAGAAAGAATGTAAGGAAAATGAAGTTGTACTTGCTTGGGCCCTACCCTAATGCCTACATATGCTTTTTGAGGAATCAAAGCTACCGTAGTTCGGCTCATATATTTTGTTTGTTTGTATTTTTAAATGAACAATGTTGCATTCGATCATTCTACCGCTGCTCAACCTTTGGAGACTTATGACCTGTAGTGGAAAGGAGCTAACATGCTCTTAGAAGAGAAAATCCGAATGGCGAAAGGAAATGGATTGGTCGGTATTTTTTACCATGAAAAGAATTTTTTATATACTTAGCATGTTTAAACATTTGGCAAGAAAAAGAGGTTTTAGTTTTAAATGCAATGGTGCAAAAAAGGGGAAGAAAAGAGTATAAGAGAGACTAGCCTATTTCTAACCTAATTTTATCATACAAAGGTATCCCTACGTCAAGGATGAAAGGGAAATTTCTACCTAATGTTAGCATGCATGGTTTTCAACCTAAGGTCTAACTCGCATCCGAACGGAGCAAGCGCATCCTAAGGGAACATGGTATGTACAAGGATAAAGTAGGAAAGCCAGTAAACTCAAGAGAGCACACCTGAAGAGATCCTAAAATGATCCAACACTGTCAGATACATAATCAACGGTCTTCCTTCGACGGGAGGGAGCAAGATAGGAGGTTCAAGCAGATACTATTTAATGCTTTCAAATGCCTTCTGGCAATCATAGGTCCATACACACCCTTGATCTTTCTTCAGAAGCTTGAAGATGGGTTCACAGGTTGCAGTCATGTGGGAGATAAACCTGGAGATATAATTCAGACGTCCGAGGAAACCTCTAACTTGTTTTTCAGTTCTTGGAGCGGGCATTTCTCGAATTTCCATGACTTTATCAGGATCAACTTCAATTCCTTTTTGACTGAAAATGAAACCTAGCAACTTTCCCGAACAAACACCAAAGGTGCATTTATTCGAATTTAAACGAAGGCAATACTTCCTTAAACGCTGAAATAACTTCAACAAATCTCCTATATGTCCTTCCTCGGTATGAGATTTAGCGATCATATCATCAACATATACTTCGATTTCCTTATGCATCAAATCATGGAATAGGGTTGTCATAGCTCTCTGGTACGTTGCACCAGCGTTCTTCAACCCGAAGGGCATCACTCTGTAACAGAATGTTCCCCAGGGTGTGATAAACGTTGTTTTTTCCATGTCCTCAGGAGCCATCTTTATTTGATTGTACCCAGAAAATCCGTCCATGAATGAGAACACTTTGAATTTTGTTGTGCTGTCTACCAACATATCAATATGCGGTAATGGAAAGTCATCTTTTGGACTTTCTTTATTTAGATCTCTATAATCAACGCACATGCGGACTTTTCCATCTTTCTTTGGTACCAGAACAATATTGGCAATCCATTGAGGATGCACTGATGTCACGAGAAAACCAACGTCGATCTGCTTCAAGACCTCCTCTTTTATCTTCATTTCCATATCAGGGTGAGTTTTTCTTAACTTCTGCTTGATGGGAGGACATTCTGGCTTCAATGGCAGGTGGTGCTCCACGATGTCAGTGTCTAACCCAGACATATCATGGTAAGACCAAGAAAAAATATCAGAATATTCTTTCAGTAACTCAATCAATTTCCTCTTCGTGTCGGGATGAAGCAATTCTCCAATCTTGACTTCTCTTGGGTCTTCCTCTGATCCCAAGTTAATCACCTCCAACGACTCTTTATGCAACTGAATAGTATTCTCCTCACGCTCAAGCAACCGTGAAACCTCTTCTGGGGTTTCATAGTATTCTTCTTCCTTGGCCAAATACACAGGACATTCGAAGTTGGGAGAGGGCACAAGGTCATTATATTCAATGCTTTTCTTAGTTAATCTGCACATGCGATTATGATTGATTTTAGAAACCGACCGATATATAAGTGATTATGCAGATTTTACTAATGCTTATTATTTATTTCGAAAGGTTTTATCTGATTACCATTTTCCAAGAAAAAGAAATAAATAAAACATAATTTGGAAAACAAAAACATCTTTTATTAATGATGTAAAAGTTCAAAACAAAATACATGCCCGTACAATATCGCTTTCACCTTGGGCAGAGTGAAAGGAATTTTGGAAAGATAAACAAAAAAAATTACTTCGAGATGTGGATGCAAGAAGGCACATCAATGGTGATCCAATTATGGATCCTCACTCCGTGCGTCACGAAATTTAGCATCTCTTGCCTTGGCTCATCCTCAAGGATAGCATTGATCTTCGAAGTAGTGGGATGCAGATACCTTGCACTATGGAATATGTCTTGATATTTGCTGAAAGCAGACTTCGCCTTCAAAATCTCATGCTTATTATTCTTCGCCGAGAAGCCTAGACCAGCTTTATTCATATTCACTGGTGGATTAATAATTTCCCCCCACGCCTTGCTAGGGCCATTCCTTACTACCTGATGAGCATCTCTGAATGAAGCAATAGAGTCCTCATTTTTCCTTATATTATCGATCAACAAAGCTTGGAACTGCGTTCCATCAACTGCCTCATCAGCCTATACAACGCTGAAGGAAGACAAATGAGATATTAATAAAGCTTGCTCGCCGCTTATGATAACCATCTTCCCTTCTTGGACAAACTTCAACTTCTGATGAAGAGTCGACGTAACAGCTCCTGCCTCGTCGATCCATGGTCTTCCCAATAGACAACTGTAAGCGGGAACAATATCCATCACCTGGAAAGTAATCTGGAACATGTGTGGACCTATATGCATAGGCAAGTCCACCTCTCCAATGACCGACTTCCTGGAGCCATCAAAGGCTTTCACTATGATACCACTAGGACGCATGGGGGCTCCTTGGTACTTAAGCTTTGAGAGAGTACTTCTTGGAATCACGTTTAAGGCAGAACCGTTATCAATTAATACATTGGATAAAGAATCATTTTGCTATTCATCGAGATGTGTAGAGCCATATTGTGGTTTCTTCCCTGCTCGGGTAATTATTCATAACAAAAGCTCAAATTATTACAAGAAGTAATATTCCCGACAACACCGTTAAACTGGTCCATGGGCATGTCTCTTTCAAAAAACCCTTGATCTAGCACTCTCATCAAGGATTCTCGATGGGCAGCAGAATTCATCAATAAGGCCAATATAGAAATCTTGGATGGGGTCTATAACAACTGATCCACGATCTTATAGTCGCTCATCTTAATGATCTTCAGCACATCATCGACTTCTTTCTCTAAGGTAGTGCCACTAGATTCCCCGGCCGCCTTTTCAGGTTCGACATTAGTTTCGATGACTTTCTTGCCATGATCAACATCTCCCCGAAAAGTAGGAGCAAATACCCGGCCACTACGTGTCACTCGACTGGCTTCAACAATATTCTCCACATGTGTCAAAGGTTGTATCGGGACTTCGATCTCGTCTTCTAGGATGGTCGCATTGTATTTATAGGGTACAACTCTGTCTGATTCATATGGAACGCGACTAGGTAAACATATAACAACAGGGGTTATTGCAGGCTTGCTGCAATATGTAATCTCCACCGGAGTAGGAATGTCAAAATGAGGTACAATAACATTCACCCCTACCTCTCTTGTACATTCAGACTTTACGAAATCACCACGGAAGTATCATCTTTAACCACAGGCTTGGACTCATCATCAGAAAAGAATTCATCAGCAAAAATATATTCATCATCCGACACGATCTCACCAGAATGGTCCTCAACCATGTTGATTCCAACATAACCATCTCTATTTCTTGTGACACTAATAGTTCCTTCATCTAGAAGTAATTGGATACCCCTCTTCACGATGGAACAACTGCGGGGGTCTCTACAATAGATCCGAAACCATCGTATTGATGTAACACTTGTCCTGGCATATGGAAAAAGTTGGAATGTAACTGTACCAGGTTGTCCTCCATATCATTCACGTCATAAGTTCGGAACTCACTGGGGCATTCGTGCACCATGTTCACTCCTTCTTCACATTTAATCTTGGTCCTGATAATACAAACAGGGCCTTCATCAATCACCTTTTTAAGGTCAACTTTTACCTTAACACATCCATGACTATTTTGGCTGCAGATATTACACATATTATGGTCATGCACACAATAGCCGAGCCTGCAAACGTCAGCATGCATCTTCACCAAATTACCTTTTATCAAATTCACATCATAAATTCTGGACTCTCCTGGATCACCAGAAATCATATTCACTGTTCCTCCACTTCAATGTTTAGGCAACAAGTTATCTTTTACGTTGGACCAACGTCTTTAAAGGACAGAAGGCCAGATCTAACCATTTTTTGGACCTCAGACTTCAAAGGATAACAATTCTCGATATTGTGCCCAGGGGCTCCCTGGTGAAGCAACCGGCTGAAAATCATCAAACAATGAAGTCGCCATCGAACGTCTTTTATCCCACATGTAGGGAAAGGTAAACATCGAGAAAACCTGATAAGGGAGAAGTCACGGTCTTGCGACCGAGAGATTGGGTAAGGGAGTCTGTTACGCGATGGGAAGGTATTAGCACCCCACGCGCCCGTAGTACTCTACGGTATCCACTGTTATTATCTATATTATGGGTGTGTTTAATCTATGCTTACTGTTTACTATACTACTGAAGGGAGAATGCATGCAAAATAAATGAGAAAATAATGTAGGGAAAATAAAATTGTGCTCGCTTGGGCCCTACCCCAATGCCTACATATCCTTTTTGAGGAATCAAAGCTACCGTAGTTCGACTCATATGTTTTTGTTTGTTTGTGTTTTTTATGGACGAAGTTAATTCAGCCTTCTTCCGCAGCTCGACCTTTGGAGACTTATGCGTTGGCACAGAAGTAAACTAATCGTGTCCTTACCTGAAAAAGGTTTTTTGAGAAAGGTGCTTGGATGCACAAAGTGGTTTGAATTGGTTTGTGTTTTTTGTTACCTTGAAAATGGGTTTAAGTATGATTAGCATGTTTTTGATTTGCTAAGAAAAGAAGTTTTTGTTTTAGATGTAAGGATGCAAAAAGGGAAAGAAAAGAGTCTATGGGAGACTAGCCTATCTCTAACCTAATGTTATCATACAATGGTAGTCCTATGTCAAGGATGAACAAAAGGGAAACATCTACCTAATGTTAGCATGCATGGTTTACAACCTAAAGTCTAACTTGCATTCGAAGGGAGCAAGCATATCCTAAGGGAACATGGTATGTACAAGGACAAAGCAAACAAGCCGGTAAACTCAAGAGAGCACACTTGGGGAGAGATCCTATCTAGGTTAGCATGCCAAAGAAAGTCTGACAAAACTATCCTATAGGGAACATGCAATGAGAGCGAAGTCGTGATCTCAATTTCTAAATTGAGTGACTCATCGATCAATAAGAAATAACAGAAAGCGGTAAAATCCTATAGGGAGCATGCACTGAGAGCGAAGTCGTGATCTCAATTCATGAATTGAGTGACTCATCGATCAATAACCAAATAAACAAACACAAGCACAAAACATATAGAAAATGAAGTGCGGAATGCCTGCTACAGGTCTTTAAACAGCGACTTCGAGCGCACACTCTTTATTTCCTACTTCTCATGATATCTAGAAAGCAACAAAGTGCGAAAATGAAGAATAAAATAAAGTTGTGATGATACCGAACGGAGAAGGTCTGTTGCCTCTTCATAACCACACAAGCAATAAGAAAACTCTACATCAGTTGCTCCGCACGAGTGATCAAAGAATTAGTCTCCAGGCATTCCATATTGCAAAAGTTGCGTCGACATTCTGTCATAAAATCTTGGCTAAAAATGACAGCGAAAATGATCATCAAACATGAAAATAATAAAAAAACTCTAATAAATTCTAAAGAGAAGTCTTAGAGAATTATAAAATGCTCTAATATATTCTAACTATTTCTTAATTTATTTTGTCATGCAATAAAATTAACAAAAGCCAATAAAAAGAAATTGATAAAGAAAAATAAAAATAAAAATGTAAAGAGTTCAGGAGGTGCCAAACTGGACCAGAGGTGTTGAAGCAAGTCGGTGCTGAGCCCAATGCAGAATGAGTCTAGGAGATTGTTTTTGTGATGAGATCCTATTGTACAAAAAGGTTATGGGCCAGGACAAGTGGTTCCAACCCAACAACTTTCCACCAACATTCACATCATATTCTTTTTTCATAATACTATTGTTATTATGATTATTTATTATGAAAAATAAATCAAATAGATAAAATAAAATTAAACAAGAGAATGAAGATGGGTTTAGGGTTAGATATGTCATTCTTCTCCTCTCAGAACACAAAACGGCGTCACTTTCTCCCTTAGTCTCATGTTCGTTCTGCAGCGGCTGTATCACTGTTCACCATCACTAGCCTCGTCCAAACTCAATACAACCTCTTATTCTCTGAACGAATGGTGTGGTTTCAATCGCTCAAACGCGATCTTCGGTTTCGTCTGCCTTCATCTGTTTCCGATGCGATCCTCTGTATCGCATAGTCGCGCTTTCAACAATGCTTTAGAGATTAGGGGTTCGCTGTGGCTCCTTCACTTTCTTCTTCCGTTCGCCGATGCCGGATATCACAAGGAGCCTTTGAACAATGTACACCACCTGTGTCAGCTTAGCCTCATCTTCTCCAAAAATCCAACTCATATCACCATTATATTCAATTTATGCCCTAATTTAAACCCTAGATTGGAGATTTCAAAAATCCAGCGAAGACATCAAGAGACGATCCGAAATTGTCTGATGTATCCTCAACAACGAAATAGAGAAGAATCTGATTCAGGTATAGCCTCAAACTAACTGCTTAATCTTCTTGTTATTCAAGCTCTTCTATCCTTTTTGCGTGGTTCTGTTCGTGTGTTTCATTTTATTGTTGCTTCATGATGCGTTATAGATTATGGTGGTTCTCGAGTCGAGATTGAAGGTTGATGACGATAAAGATGGATATTGTTGCAGATGCATCGAGGATGAAAATTCGGTGACCAAAGTTCTAGAGAAAGATAACGAGGATGGTTGAAGGTTGTTATTGTTGTGTTCTTGCAGAGAAAGATGAAGATTGGCGGTTTATTGATTGAAGCGTTCTCTCAAGAAGATGATGGAAAAAAGGTTAAAGAAGATGTAGAGACTCTGAGATGAAGGTTGCAGAGAGATTGAAGAGTTCTAAGATATTTTTGGTGGTGATTAGATAATGGTGAAGACGATGATGATAGGAGAAGAGAGATGCTAACGGGTAGAGAGAATGAAGAGGAGTGCCGAGATTGAAAGGGTGCCATTATGGTGGTGAGTTATTCTCTCTTTTTTTTCTCTTATTATGAATGATTTTTCTATATGAATCCTGAAAAAATCCCTCCCTCTCTTTCTGTTTTCTGTCATTCTGTTGAGAAGTTTGTTAGAGGGTTTTGAGAGGAGCGAAATTTTGTTATGGTTTTTGTAAGTTTGTTATGGTAGTTAGGAATCGGTTGGAGGTAATTACAGGCCATGGACTATTAGAAGGTTGTGACAGTTAGTTAGGGGATCTATGTTAGAAGTTTGCAGGGCTGTTTAGAGGTTGTTAGGTTGGGAAGTCAGTTAGAAAAGCTGTTAGAAAATATGTTAGAAAATGGTTAGGAAAAGTTGTTAGAATTGTTGGAGATTAGGAAGTTGGTTAGAAAATTCTGTTAGGCTGTTTGGAAAATGGTTAGAGGGAATTTGTTCTATTTAGGTTTGGTTAGAAATTCTGATATGCAGTTGGATGCGGTTAGAACGAATAGTTATGGAGAATTCTGTTATGGTTAGGAGATGCTTAGAAGTTCCGGATATGGCTATTAATTTTTGTTTAGTCTGTTTATCGGTTAGGGGTTAAATTATGTTGGGGTTCTGTTTTGGAAGTTAGAAACATTTTGGAAACAGTTGGCTAGAAAACTGTTAAAACTCAGTTTATTTTCTGCTAAGCAGTTAGAAAACATTAGTTATGGACTGAAAAATTATTGACTATGATTCAGTTACAGGAAGCTGGTTTTCTGTTTATGATTGTAAGGCTGATCTAGTATTTTAACTATTGCAGGGCCATTGTTTCTCTTGTTCCTTTGGATGAATGATTATATGCAGATTTTTTGTAACAAATTTCTGTGGACTGATTTGGTGAACTGGTTTCTTGAACAAAATGCAGGGCTGCCCATTCGTTTGAATAAAAATCGGGTTAGATTTTGAGGTATTAACGAAGGGATAAAGAATAGGATGTCCAAGGCATGTGCATTGCTAGAAACTTGAGAAGTGAGCAAGGGCTGCGAACAGCATGAAGATTGAAGATGAACAATCACAAGCTTAGGATAGTATTTATGGGTAGCTTTTTATGTATGATTTGTAACTTTTGGTAATTTCTATGTAAAGGAGATGGAAATGTGTAATGGAATTGATCATGAAATATCCATAGTAATAGTATTTTTCCTTCAAAGGACATTTGAAATTCCGTTTCCTTCCTTTTGCACTTCAATGTTCTTCATACTTAAATACTTCCAAATGCAAAATACAAATCTGAATGAATGCCTAGAATTATGGTAATGGCAAAGTAATCGTACAAAAGTCCATATGACTTGGCCTATAAAAGTCATTCTTCAAGAGTTATATCTCTAACCAAATGAGAACATATTCATCCTTGCACCTTTGGAACAAGTCGCATATGAAAAGCCTAAGAGTTCAAAATGGACTTTGAAATTATCCAATGCCTTCAAACTGCCTTCAAACTCGAAATAATTCATAAGACAACAAATGAATTTCAACCCTTGCATCAAATCCACAATGTTGTCTTGCGATGCAAATAACCAAGTGAACCAAACTTTGATAATGATAAACAAAAGAAACCCTAGATATGAGAAATGCATTGCATGAAAGCCATGAAACCAAACCCTTAAGATCCTTATGATAACCACTTGGCATACAAAAGTAAATCCTTATCCTTTATTAATGAAAGTACTTGTTGAAACAGAACCCTAGCTCACAATATCCTCCTTCAAAGCGTTGTAAGAAACCATTTCATTATCATCAACCTAATCCACTTTCTTTTGAGGCATCTTGATGAAGAAGTTTGATGAAAGAAAAAGTCACTAATGAATATGAACATAGAACCCTAGCTTCACAAACCATAATCAAAGAACAAACTAGTTGATTTAAACCTGAGGGAAGATAAGAGCTCAAAAACATATAGAAACCCTAATTCCTAAATATCTTTGATCGCATGCCCATTTGATTGATTAATGATGCATGATGTTGTTAAATGATCTAATAGAGGTTATGTACATAAGAAAAATGCGAGATGCGTAAGCCAGGTAAAAGTAAGAGGGTAGGACAAATTTAGGGTATTACAGCTGCCCCTATTTAATCGTCTTAAACCTGAAAGTACAATTGGCACATGCCTTTCGGAAGTTCAAGGTTGAAGATGATTAAATACCAATGCCAAAAATTTGTTCTGGGAGAAAGTGTGAGTATTTATTTATTTTTATTTGTTGGGGGAAGAATTTTTTTTTGTTTTTTCAGTGAAGAGACGGAGATTGGACTTGTAACATGGTGTGATGCCAATACAAGACAAATGGTTGGTATGAAAAGACAGTGGGCGAGGTCTACGGGAGACCTACGATCCTAAGGTGAAACATGAGAGTGATTTGACAGAGAACCTAGCCTAAGGGAGATCTCAGGTTCTAAGACAAGATATATGGAAATAACCTAGCCAAGAGTCGATCTCAGGTTCTAAGACGATCTAAGGAAGAACCTAGCCTACGGGTGATCTCAAGTTCGACGATGATCTATGGGAAGAACCTAGCCTACGGGTGATCTCAGGTTCTAAGATGATCTGAGGAAGAACATAGCCTACGGGAGATCTCAGGTTCTAAGATGATCTGAGGAAGAACCTAGCCTACGGGCGATCTCAGGTTAGAAGATGATCTGAGGAAGAACCTAGCCAAGAGGCGATCTCAAGTTCGGTGATGACCTAAGGAAGAACCTAGCGAAGAGGCGATCTCCGGTTTGACGATGATCTATGGACAGAACCTAGCTTATGGGAAATATCAGGTTCGACGATGATCTATGGAAAGAACCTAGCCTACGGGCGATCTCAGGTTCGACGATGATCTAAGGAAGAACCTAGCCTACGGGCGATCTCAGGTTCTAAGATGATCCACAGAGAGAACCTAGCCTACGGGCGATCTCAGGTTCGACGATGATCTAAGGGAAGAACCTAGCCTACGGGTGATCTCAGGTTCGATGATGATCTAAGTAAAGAACCTAGCCTATGGGAGATCTCAGGTTAGACGATGATCTAAGGAAGAACCTAGCCTACGGGCGATCTCAGGTTCTAAGATGATCTATTGGAAGAACCTAGCCTACGAGCGATCTCAGGTTATAAGATGATCTGGGGAAGAACCTAGCCTACGGGCGATCTCAGGTTCTAAGATGATCTAAGGAAAGAACCTAGCCAAAAGGGGATCTCAGGTTCTACGATGATCTAAGGGAAGAACCGAGCCTACGGGAGATCTCAGGTTCGACGATGATCTAAGGAAGAACCTATCCTACGTGCGATCTCAGGTTCGACGATGATCTAAGGAAGAACCTAGCCTACATGAGATCTCATGTTCGAAGATGATCTAATGGAAGAACCTAGCCTACAGGCGATCTCAGGTTCGATGATGATCTAAGGAAGAACCTAGCCTACAGGCGATCTCAGGTTCGATGATGATCTAAGGAAAAACCTAGCCTACGGATGATCTCAGGTTCTAAGATGATCTATTGGAAGAACCTAGCCTACGGGCGATCTCAGGTTCTAAGATGATCTGAAGAAGAACCTAGCCTACGGGCGATCTCAGGTTCGAGGATGATCTGAGGAAGAACCTAGCCTACGAGCGATCTCAGGTTCGAAGATGATGTAAGGAAGAACCTAGCCTACGGGCGATCTTAGGTTCTAGGATGATCTGAGGAAGAACCTAGCCTAGGGGAGATCTCAGGTTCTAAGATGATCTGAGGAAGAACCTAGCCTACGGGTGATCTCAGGTTCTAAGATGATCTGAGGAAGAAACTAGCCTACAGGCGATCTCAGGTTCGAGGATGATCTGAGGAAGAACCTAGCCTACGGGCAATCTCAGGTTCGAAGATGATCTAAGGAAGAACCTAGCCTATGGGCGATCTCAGATTCTAGGATGATCTGAGGAAGAACCTTGCCTACGGGCGATCTCAGGTTCTAAGAAGGTGGTGGTATTGGTCACAACATGATAACAAAAAGGAAGACATCGATCAGGACATGATGGTTCGAGGAGAGGTATCAATCAGGACATGATAACCAAAAGGAAGACATTGATCAGGACACGACGGATAACAGGAATACATCGATCAAGACATGATGATTAAAAGGGAGGTAGCATGATGCAAACACAAGGACAGAGAAGACTTATAACGTGGAGTGATGTCAATACAAGGAAGAGATCGGACTTGTAACGTAGCGTGATGCCAATACAACAGATCGAACTTATAACGTAGCGTGATGCCAATACAAGGGAGGTATAACACAGACAAGTGTTTGAATCGATATGGATGAGTACCGAAGAAAGGTCAAACACTGACGAGTGTTTAGGAATTTACACGATGAGTGTTTAGAAGTTGACACAATGAGTGTTTAAGGAACTGACACATACGAGTGTTGGAAATCTGAATTATTTGTCAGACAGGAGTTGGCTACCAGAAGAAAACTGGGTCTAGAATGGCAAAGTGTATTGATTTTACTAGGAATTGAAAAGGTGAAGGTCATCAACTGGAGATTTTGGGGATGATATCCTCTTTTTTAACCTCCTCGTAATGCTTAGCTTCTAATTCTTTTTTATCCAATCGAAGATTTTGTATCTCTTGATGACTAGCCTGCAGCTCTTCAACCTGTCGACTGGTAGTATCAGAACTTTCGACCCTAGGTCTTTTTGACCGCTCAAGCAAACCATGTTTTTATAGAAACTAGTTCTTAAGCTTAACCTCTTTCATGAGCTTATTCTTGTCTTGCAAAGAAAATGACATATCCATATTCATTTCTTCTTGCCTAGCTTGGAGTTTGAGGTTTTCGGCCTTGACATTCTTAAAACACGTTACAGGCACGAACTCTAATCCTTCCGTGATAGGCTGCACAAGAAACGAATCAATATGGAATAAAGAATTGTCCGCCTGAACATCCACTAATCTGTAAAAATCAGGTTGAGGATATAGCAACCTCCCCTTCTTATAAGGTAACCGCACTTCCCTCACACGATCCTGAATCCATCTCGTATAAGTATCATAAGCTACACTTCCATTCTAGCTGAAAGAAAGTTTCCTTTTACGACGAATATGTCCCCATGCTATCTTCGCCTTTTCAAGCAATACTGCATCTTCCCCTTTACCAAAATAAACAGTATTTATCACCTCCCGCTCATCGGGTCTATCTAACATCGCGAATCCTAATTGATGGCACGCCAAGATAGGGTTATAATTAATGCAACCCCTTGTCCCCATAAGCGGTACATTAGGAATTCTACACACCCTATAATGATCTCTTTCAAACCTATCACACTTTGCCAAACAATATCATACGAGGTGAGTCCCATGATACGCTGAGACCATAAATACGAATCGGCAGTATGAACAAAAGGCCCTTTTGTAGGCATATGCATCATCAACCACTTATAAAGTGCAGTCGTGCAACACATGACTTCCCCTTTCTTCCCATGTCGAGAATGGATGGTGTAATAAGTGTCGGCAAGTAGAGTTGGAGCTGGGTTACCGTTCATGAAGACACATAATGCGGATTGATGAACCAAATTCTTGGATACTGGAAAGAGGACCAAACCATAAATCATTGCTGCCAGCAGTGCATTAAATTCCATCCAATTCATGTCCTTTGCAAAACCCTTGGCCTTTGATATCAAGTAATTCAGAAGGAGACCGCTTGTGCCGCTTTGGTTAATCCAGTTACTCTTAACTTCACCATGAGTCAAATAAAGAGCTCTGACGATCGCCATATATTCTGGAGTCTCTGGTTCTCGAACAAAAGGAACACCATTGGTCACCTTGACATCCATAATGTGTGAATATTCTTCGAGAATTGGCGCCAATTGATAGTGTCGGAAAGTAAAACAGCGTAGCTGCATATCATAAAACTGAAGAAGTGTTCTCACGGCCCATTCTTCAAAATCATCATTCACCAACGACAATAAATTTCCATATTGTCCTCTGAAAACTTTTTCATTTGGTCCCTTCACAAGACTCCCACCTCTCGCAATCGACCACCAAAGCACGGGAACTGATAAACAACAGTGTTTCTAAGAGGCTCTGAACTTGTCTTCATGTTGTTATCCATCTTTGATGCTGATGACAGACCTCAGAATAATCCTGGAAATGAAATACAAATGCAGGTTAGGCAGTTATATATTTTTTGCGTTTCTTTTATAAAATAAATATGCCATGATGCAAGTGCAATAAACATCAGATCAAAGTTTCTGTAATGCTGGATAGCTGCTGAACTAATAATATAACCATTGTCATATGTAACACAATCAAAAGTCCGGACCAATTCAGAATACCAAGGATCAAAGTCATCAATATAATCAGAGTCACCAACGGAACATGTAAAGTCACCATCTATACCTGTATAGACCATTCCCTCCCCACTTACGGGTAAAGACTAGATCATGGCAAGGTCAATGGTAACTCAGAATCGAGGGTACTCCTGAAAAACTATCATCATATCACCTAAGTGAAAATGATAGCCCCTCATTTGTACCTCATCTGAGCGTGGACGACTTGGCGGCATAATGAAACCTAAGTCAACTAGCCGTTCATGTTCCACTCTATTCCTAGTGTTCCTATGGTTTCCACTTAGCCTGGGTATTGTGCCTTTTACCTCATAGTAACATCCCACCCATCAAGAAACAGAGAAACTAGCACAACAACAATATGACAAATAACGATAGAATGCAATGCAAATATATGCTCAAACATATACAAATGAATAATCCATAAAAGCATAATGATAAACACCCTAAGAAAAGAAAAACGGGAGCTAGGAGTGACTCACGGGATGGACCAGCAATTGTGGCTTCTTTTTCCCCAGTGAAGTCGCCATTTTTCTGTAGCGGTAAAATCAATGAAGTCGCCACCGAGTATTTATTCATCTCATATGAAAGGGAAAGGAAAATCATCGAAGAAAAACCTAAAGGGGAAACCAAGGTCTTGCGACCAAGAGACTGGGTAAGGGAGTCGATTACGTGAGGGGAAGGTATTAGCACCCCACACATCTATAGTACTCTACGGGATCCACTCTCGTTATTCTAATCAAAGGGTGTGTTCAATCTAATGCTTAAGGGTTGTAAACTAAGAGATAATTCATGCAAAGAAAAGAGAAATAATGTAGGGAAAATAAAGTTGTACTTGCTTGGGCCCTACCCCAATGCCTATGTATCCTTTTTGAGGAATCAGAGCTACCGTAGTTCGGCTCATATATTTTGTTTATTTGTATTTTTAAATGAACAATGTTGCATTTGATCATTCCACCACTGCTCGACCTTTGGAGACTTATGACCTGTAGTGGAAAAAAGCTAACATGCTCTTAGAAGAGAAAAGCCGAATGGCGAAAGAAAATGGATTGGTTGGTATTTTTTACCATGAAAAGAATTTTTTATATACTTAGCATTTTTTTATACATTTTCCAAGAAAAATAGGTTTTAGTTTTAAATGCAATGATGCAAAAAAGGGGAAGAAAAAAGTCTTAGGGAGACTAGCCTATTTCTAACCTAATCTTATCATACAAATGTTGCCCTACGTCAAGGATGAAAGGGAAATTTCTACCTAATGTTAGCATGCATGGTTTGCAACCTAAGGTCTAACTCGCATCCGAACGGAGCAAGCACATCCTAAGGGAATATGGTATGTACAAGGATAAAGCAGGCAAGCCAGTAAACTCAAGAGAGCACCTGAAGAGATCCTATCTAGGTTAGCATGCTAAAAAAAGTCTAACAAAATTATCCTATAGGGAACATGCAATGAGAGCGAAATCGTGATCTCAATTTCTAAATTGAGTGACTCGTCGATCAACAAGAAATAAAGGAAAGCGATAAAATCCTATAGGGAGCATGCACTGAGAGCCAAGTCGTGATCTCAATTTCTAAATTGAGTGACTCATCGATCAACAAGAAAGTAAACAAACACAAGCACAACACATATATCAAATGAAGTGCGGAATGCCTGCTACAGTTCTTTAAACAGTGACTTCGAGCGCATGCTCTTTATTTCCTACTTATCATGGTATCTAGAAAGTGATAAATGCAAAAATATAAATTGGAAGCAGTATAATACCAAACGAACAATGATGTCTACAAAAAGCGCAACCAAAGTAAAGAAATCTGGAATACTTAGCGCGAGCTGGCATCAACAAACAAACAGTCAGTGATCAAATATTTGGAATAGGTGTCGAAGCTTCACCGTTGTGAAAATAAATCATAATAGGAATCCAAGACACGTCTGCATCTCAAATAATGAACCTGCATAAGACTCAGCTCAACAAGCAAAGGTGATTCACAAGTTTTAAGTTTTTGAAAGAACATTAGGAATTAATTTTCAAAAAAAAAAACAAATAAAAAGCCTAACAAATTTTTTTATTGATCTTGTAGTTTATTTATCTAAAAATAGTAACAAGTCCTAAATTCTATTTATATTTTTTTATTCCATTATACATATTTCTTTTTATTAAGCAAAATTGAAAGGGATTTAAACTAAAGGAAAAAGTCTAAACAACAAGAAAAATTAAAAGGAAGACAGTGAGGTGTAAGCAAGGATCAGGGAGTATGCTCGAGCAAGCAATTGGTGCCAAGGCCCATCAACATAGGATCCAAATGAATTTTTTCTAACTAGAAAAACTCAAAAAAACGGACCTTAAAGGAGTTTTGGCCCAATATTGCCAAATATAGCCCGTAACCAGATTTTTATCCCCTAAAGGGCTTCAGCTTCCAAAAAATGCATCAGGCCTATTGGTCATTCGGTCCAGTTCAAACATAATGTTCTATATTCCTTCTTTTTTATCACATCACATGTATGCTCGACATAGAAAAGAAGAGAGAAAGAAAAAAAAGTAACATGAATCAAACGCACGCGTTTTGGCAGCATGAATTAGGGTTGACCAGAGTGGCTGTTCAGCTTCACTTATAAAATGAACATCTCCTTCTTCTCCTTTCTAGCAGAGCCACGACGCACTCCTATTATCCCAACCCCAAATCGTCGGTGAGTTCAACCACCTCACTTCCTCTGTATCAAAATTTCAGTTCACAATTCTTATACTATCTTATCCATAATCGCAGTTATGAGCCTAACTACTTCTTCTTTGATTCAATCATCCACCCTTAATGCTTACGATTTCCATCCAACTTCTCATCCTTTCATTGATTCGATCACAACAGCAAAATATAATATTTGTTACTAGAAGGGATTAAAGAAACGTTACCTGACAGCGACGATCCCAATTCCTCTTCAATACTACAACGAAGATGGGAAATCCGACATTAAGCTCTCCACCCTCTTCTTTTTCTTTTACTTCTGTACTTCGATGCACGTTAGCTTCTTAAACCGTTGTTGTCGTTGTTGTTGCATTTGCAGAATGGTGATCATGAAAATCGCGACGATTTAATTGAAGATTACTGCTTGAAGCTTTGAGATATCATCGAAGGAAGTTGCAGGTCGAAGAAGGAATGAGAGGAGTGAAGGTTGAAGATGAAGATGACTGAAGTCCTCCTCTGTAGAAGCAGAGAGGAGAGATTGTTTTGTAGTTATCTGTTGAAGGTGGAGGCATGTAAGAACGAGATAAATCTTATGACGATAGAGAGTATCGAATACTGAAGCTGTGAGGAGAATGATGATGATTGAAGGCTCTGAGAAGATGTCCAGATGATGAAGGATTTGTAGAGGATTTTCATATAGAGAGAGTTGAAAGGTGAGTATTCTAAAACTTTTCAATCACTTTTCTGGTGTGTTGAATGAAAATCCCTCCCGCCCCTCTATGCAATTAGTTTTTTTCTATATAGCTGTTAGGAAGTTGGTTACAAGTTTGTTATGGCTTGTTATGGCAGTTAGAGGGTTGGTTAGAGGTTTGTTATGCTCAGTTTTTTTGTTAACTGAAAGTTACTCTGTTTTGGAAGTTGTTATTTTCTGTTATATCTGTTTTCTGATTTAGTACTTCTATTATTAACAGCTGGAAGTGCAGAGAGTTTGTACAAATTGAGGGTTGCCTGAAGCTGCAGCTCTGTTAAGCAGCTGCTGTTATTTCCATTTTTGGGTAGGGAACTTGAAATTGAAGGTTAGTTATCAGGGCTGAAACTTAACTCTCCTTTTTTGCTGGAAATTTCAACTGGATTTTTTCTTTTAAATGCAGGTTGTGTTTGCAATTTCAGTTTAGAGATTGGCTGGGGTTAGAAAAAGGCAGTTAGGGATAGGTTTTCATTTCGCGTGCTGGATTTTACTTGAACAGGTTTATGTAAGTTTTGGTTAACTCATCGTAAGCTTTAATTATAAATTGCAGGGCCACATGAATGCTGACTGGATTTCTGGTTTTACTGTGATCAATATGCGGAGCTTGAAAATACGGTGCAACTTGGTTCCAATGACAATATTGGTGCTTCTTGCAAACGTGGAAGCTTGGAGCAAAGATAATTGCAAGCATGGAGACAACTTCCACATGTTCCCAAAACATTACATCACTATTTGTAATAACCCTTAGAATGTACTTTGGATACATCTTGTAATAGACTTTGGAAATGGTAACATGTAATAGAAACCTCTTGAATATTTAGTCTTTCTTTTGAATATAATGGGCACGAATTCTTGATGAGGAACTTTGCCTTGAGAGAAATGATGGCCATTTCCTTTGTTACTTAAATCCTACGAAATTAACATTGATATCATTTCCAAATTTAATCATGAATCAGATCTAAACTTATCCCCTTGCATAGATTGAATTCACGGAATCACTCAAATGAATGAATTCCCTTTCATTTCTCAACGGAAAAATCAATTTTCCTTTACTAATCCCATTTAACTTGTATTTCCAAGCGATATACAACAATAAAGAGAACAAAATTGTCTTGATCAAAATCCATCCATAACTTCACCTTTTATGTCGTGTTTCATTCTTGTAATTAAATCCACAAAATATATTGACTTGACAAAGTATTTTCAAATTGTTGCCTCAACATACTGCCTCAAAGACAAATACGTATTGAAGTATAAGAAACGAATCCCCTTAAGTCCAGTTCTCCAATTGATGAACCAACGAACTTGAGCAACAAACTGAAACCCTAATCTCCTTGCCATGAACACACACGAATGAGGAGGCGATTTAATATGCTGACGAGAAAACCTTGTTTTAAAACAACCTCCGATGAAGCCCTATATTCAATTTAATTTTGCAATTTTAAGCAAACTTTCATGACAAGCAATCCATCCTCATCTCTTGCAATCCACCCTCATCTCTTGCAATCCATCCTCATCTCTTGCACCATGGCTTGTATTTCGCAATCCAATTCCACTATATATGGACTTAATGAGTAACAAGATAGCCAATGCCTTGTATCCCGGGATAAAGGTAGGACTTGGAGCATAGTAGGATACCTTGACATGAAACTCAATGAATCTCAGTTGTTAAACATCAATAAGCTCAAATATGATGAGTAAAAAACCCTAGTTCACCTGCTTTTGATAAAATTTGATAATCAAGGTAGCTTGAGGTGATGGAGGGAACCAAAACCTTAGCTTACAATTGAATTCTTGATGAAGCATAACAAGTTAAAAGAACCCTAGCATCCTTCCCAGAACAAGTTAAAACCCTAGCATCTTTCCCTTCTTGTTGAAGAAGCAGCTTGAATCTCTTGGATAAAGATAAGAGCCTCAGAGCCTTAAAGAAACCCTAATTCTTGGAAATCTTTGATCACATGCCACATTTTATTGATTAGTGAATGAATGGTGTGTTAGATGACCTAATGGAGTTATGTACACGAATCTCACTTAAATCCACAGATTCGAGTCATCTTGCATTTGAAGCGACCAACTTCCATTTGATGAAATGAGCTGAATGAGCTCCTAACCCATAGCTTACCCAACGATACATATCTAAACTTGATAAAACTCAAAGCAATCTTTCAGTAAGGGAAGAGTAGCGCTCAATGTAGCCTTGAAGTGAGACTTTAATCTAATAAAACTCCATATAAGAATCACCACCAAGCTCAAACAACATGAAGAGAAATCCTAATTCTCTGGCTGAGTTAAACCCTAATGCCTTTATTCCTTGAAAGAACCTTGATGAAGAAAAATTTGTATCTTGAGGAAACCTGATAGCAGAGACATCTATGCTGCTTGAGATCCAAAACCTTAATCTCATACCAAGAAAAATGAGAGCACCAGCTGAATCAATTTTGAGTAAGATAGAAAACTCAATTCATTGAGAGAAACCCTAATGCCAAAGCTCTTCGATCTTATAACCATGAGACCAATGCTATGTGCAAAACGTATAAAGTATTATGAGGGATCTTAGGGGCAAAATTTTGGGTATAACACTCTACCACTAGGGTGGCTGTTTCATCAGTTTATAAAACAACTTGCAATAAACTTAAAATAAACTTGATCCTGATTGTACTTCATCCTTAACCTCGCGCCAGATGCCATTGTCAATATTTTCAAATTTCTGAACTTGCTCATTTCTCAACCATTTTCAAAAGTGTAAACATGAAAGTTGTTCCATTTTTCAACACGAATTCCACCATGTAAATAACTAAAGAAATAGATCAAAGATGAACACAAATTTTTTTGGTAATAAATAAAACCTAATTTTTTCAGAATGTTCAACTTCAAAATTAACATCACTCAGGCAACATAAATGAAAACTAAAGGCATTGTTAGCTTCAGGGAAATGATGTCTATATTTTTCATTCACAAAGTAACCATTAATGATGCTTGTAGAGAGAGTTCAAAGTTGAGAAAACTTACCTCAAAACTAGAAATTATGTTTGGAGTTTGAGCACTTCTGGAAGTGTTATGATGATCTGGATAGCTTCACTGAACTCCTAGGAAGCTAATGCAACTCTTACTTTATGCTGAATATACCTGAATCTTCATGGAGAAGTCAAGTTGCAAGTGGATGTTTTTGAGTTTGGAAGATGATGAAAATGGAGTTACAATTATGAAACATGGGTGGGTATGAGATGTAAATGAGGTATGGAAGCCTTGTGATTGATTAGAAGTGAAAACGCACGAGTAGATTTTGAATTTGAAGTTCAAGGTCAGAATATGAAACAATGGAGGTTTGAAATGAAAATTATGAGTTCAGGGAGTTTGAGGGTGTTTTAAGGCTTGTGAAATCGTGTCTTAGCTTGCAAATAACCTCTCTATTTATAGAGGAAAGGTTTGAGGGTTTGAAATAATCAAATTCACAAGATCACATGTTATGGTTTGGAAACTTGATTTTGAAGCAACTTTGACAAACATTGTTCCAATGTAATGGTACCAGGGCTCTTAGGTTAGTTAGGCACTTTAAAAATGTTGCTTCTGAGCATACATGTTGTGTGTGATTAGAACAAACAAGTTAGAGGCTCAAGACAAGTTGACTCTGTGATTAATGTCACTTTTCCAAAATGGAAGTGTGAACTTTCTTCCTTAATGGAAAATTAACTTGGAGAATGGCTCAAACTCTTAGATCATAGCTCAATTAGTTGTGTAAACATATGATTATGGATAGATTTGCAAGTCAAGAGGCCTTCAAAGCAAGATTATGCATCCTAGTTATGGGATTTGGTTATGTGTTCTTCATGAAAATGCCTTGTAATTCAAGAATAGATGCTCAACTTCTTCTCTCTGATTCCCTAGCTCAAGCATGATCTCGTCAAGTTCTTTGACATGTTGGAAAGCTTGAAACATTGTATATAACCTTCATGTTGACCACTTTGGCTAAATCAACTTGGAAATTGGTGAAAAATTGCCAAGAAGTTGGGACAAAAAATCTGCATAACTTGATGAAAATTTCACTAAGTGTTTTTTTATAAAAAGTCATGACTTCATGGGCCTATATCTTCAAATCCAAGCTTTTTTTGGACAATAAACCTAACAGACGAAGTTGTAGAATTCATCAAGATATACAACTTTCATGTTGAAAATTTTCCTTGAATCATCTTGCA
Organism: Vicia faba; assembly: GCA_948472305.1. Classification (NCBI taxonomy): domain Eukaryota; kingdom Viridiplantae; phylum Streptophyta; class Magnoliopsida; order Fabales; family Fabaceae; genus Vicia; species Vicia faba. The sequence goes on from OX451739.1 coordinate 747,672,841, forward strand.
TCTTGGTGAAAAATTGTCATGAAGTAGTGAAATTATCAAGGTTAAAAAACACTTAGAATTTTTCTAAGTCTTTTAAATCTTGAATTTTTTGACTTTCTTGATTCTTGATGATAAAGTTTGATATTTTTGAATGTCTTGATGAATCTTGATCTTTGAAATTTAATGTTGACCAAAAAGTCAAAGTTTGACTTTTTGTGTATCACTTGACTTCTCATCAGTTGATCAAATTTCAACTATCAATTCATTGATCTTGAGAAATGATTTAAGCCATGAAATTAAGTAAACATGTTTAGTTTTAATCCTTAAAATCATGCTTCATGCCATTAGGTCATGTACTAGGTCAAAAGTCACTGATCAATCATTCTCAGTCAAAACCATAATTTTGACAATTTTGCCCCTTTGATGATTTGAGTGCTTTTATTGAGGAATTGTGATCAACCCTTGATCAATTGATGAATATGACTTCAAAATGTTGATGTTGGCCAAAAATTATGAAGTTTGACTGTATGTTGTCCACAATTGACTTTTTACCCAATACAGCTGATTTTCAGTCATCTAAGCCATTGAGTGAGCAATTTTGAGATGCAAGACTTGAAACTTGGCATGAGTAATCTTGGGGACCTATAATTAACCATGAAATTAATTTGAGGAATCAAAAGTCCAATTGTCCTTGAGAAAAAGAAAACCCTAATTTGTGGTCTCAGTGCTTAGGAGGTGAGCTTGTCTGATTAACTCTTTGAGAATCCTTGAGCATTTGAGATCTTTTATGAGAAATGTCTTGAGAAAAGAGAGGGAAAATTTTGGAGTACAACAAATAACCATCGTGGTTTCTCTAGAGATATCTATTCCTTTGGAAATTTGAACACTCGATCAGGTTAACTGAAAACTACCCTGCCCCAAGTTAAAATTGAGGGTTTTTCGTATAGAAAAGAAACTTCTACTTTAAAGCTCAAAAGGGGTTAACAAGGGGTTATATTCCTTATATCTCTGGTGTTTATGGATTTGAAACCATTCCCGTACATCGGCAACAAGGTTTTATCCAAAAGCATACAACCATAAATTTTGCATTTTAAATTCATCATCCTCCCTCCAATCTCTGCCTAGGTAAGATAATGGTTAACAAGTTGGTATCATAATGAAAAAAACAATTTAAAATTGAAACAAATACAATTGAAATTAATGGGTTTCTTCAAGACAGACATATTCATTGTATTAAGATAATCATTCAAATGCAAACAAGTTCTTACATGCAAATAATGCATTGATAAACAAGAAAAATTACAAATGAAAAAGCTGTAAAAATGCTAATTAAATTGAGAAGACTCTCTTCTTTAAACTCCAAGGTATCCTTCAATCATGTTTATTCTTCGACAAATACTTGACTTGAACCTCAAGACCAATATACTTAAATGAAAAGATACCACTTCTGACCAATTTCTAGACTTCAACTTTCAATGAATAACAATGTTCGATACTATGCCCAAGGGCTCCTTGGTGAAAGGCACAAGTCAAATCAGCTTTGTTGTACCAAGGCATCTTCTCAAGAATATTCAGTGGAGATCGGCTCTGAACCAAATTCTTCTGCACCAGGACAAGAAACAACTCTGTATATGTAGCTGGAATTGGATCAAATTGAGTTTTTCTCTATTGACAAACTGGAGCAATAAGAGGTAAATTGAACACATGGATGACAGGAGAAACATGTTGATTCTGACGATGATTGTTTCTTCCTATGGTTCTCTTCTTGGGAAAATTATTATCAAACTCTTCAAACCACTAGCTGAGCCACCATCTTTTGATAAACGTCCCATTCAGACATCCTCTTCCAGAAGCACTCCCACATTCACTTTTTCAGGGAAATCATTGGTGTAGTGACTATCACCTTCTCATAAATGAATGATTTCAGAATTTTTGTGAAGATATTTTACATATCTTCTTCCTTCCTAGAAGGATTGACTTGGGCAAAAACCAAAGTTTCAACCAAAGAAGTTAGATACTCCATACCATCCTTCAAAGTAGTTACCTCTTTGCGGAGTTCAAAGATCTCTTGCCTCGTGTTTTCCATCTTCTCTTAGCACAAGTGTTGCACTGACGCGGTAACTTGACTTCTGAAGACGAAGAGCAGAGGATAAGACTCTAGAAAACTCTCGAAATCTAGACGGAAGTGAGAATGATGCATGCTATGCAATGTAAAATAATTGTTAAAAGTTTTAAAAACCAAGTTTTCGAAGAACTTTGGAAAATTATAAATGACTTACAAACATCAATTAAAAGACACAATTGGGACAACTCAAAAACTCATTTCATTAATACTGAAAAGGTTACATTTGAAGTATAAAACTTAACTAATCCTATACAGAAGAAAGATATAGCTAAATCCTCAGGTCCAAATGAACTTCATGTGAAGAATATCCAACACCGTGTTGTAACATCTTCTTGAACTTGAATTTGGAATGCTAAAGGAAAATAAATCCTCTCGTACTCTTCTCTTCTACTTTGCTGATAATCGGGAAAATAAATCACCGATACCAAGAATTGAGGAACTATATCAAGTGCGTGGAGAAATCCATCTTCAAAATAGCTATAAGAGTTTAAAGTCCCAAGGGCTAGATACCAAGGATTCAGGCTTTCTCAATTCTTCTAAATCAAGACTCTTGACACTGTACTTATGAGTACTCTTTCCAAAATCCATAATTACAAAACTTGTGATGTTTGCAAGCAGAACTCTTAAGTTCCTTGAAAATTTGGTTAAAACAATGCTCATGGGTGCATGGATGCATGATGAAACAATCACACACAAGATCACAAACATGGGGGAGTTCATAGGTTCGACGTCATGAGCATGTAGTCAAAGGTCCTAACCATAAGATAAGGACTAATAATTTATTACCTGCCGAACAAAGTTATAAAAGGTTCCCATAGTCTACATATTTCCTTTAGATATTACCAACGTCCCAATTACTCGGTAATTAGTAATATTCGTAGGAAAAACTCATCTGAGTGAAGCATCGCATGACAACTACTTCCGGATTACTCCATCATAGTCTCGGCACTACACCTAAAAAGGCCAAGAAGGGTTAAGGGTTTTGCGGCTCTCAGCTTATCTGTCTCCCAGGTCGAAAGCAACATGTCTTTCCAATTACTTGGTAAACAATGCTACATTCAAGGGGACCTCCAGTAAGTGGGGGACTTCATGTCTCCTTCTTCAGGATTACTCCCTCAAAGTTAACATAACTATACCACCCGTCCAATCTTAAGTGTACTTAGTCCGGGTATAGGACTTGTCCTTTGTAATCAACATCCAAAGAAACCACAAAATAACATGTATAAGAATACAAGAAATAATAATGAAAACATATATAAAAAATTAGGTTTAATCCACTTAGAGTATTTTTTTTATCCCCAGCAGAGTCGCTAATTCTGTAGCGGTGAAAATTGGAAATTAAGATATTTAAATAACTTGACTCGAAAATAAGTAAGAGTCAACGCTTTATTATTTCCAAGGGAAAATGGAAAATGCAAAATAAAACCCATAAACATGCAAATTAAGTGCAATACTAAAAGTAAAGAAAGATACAATGCATTTGCAAGAGATAAAGGCTCGGGGTTGGTTATACAAAAGGAATGTATTAGCACCCTATGTATCTATAGTATCCTATAGGAACCTTTTGAAATATTTGTTTTTTTGGTCAAAATTGATTTGCTTGCTAAATGAGTGTGGGGATGAGATCTTGAAGATGCGACGACCTAGTGTCGATGTTTTGGCTTAAATGAGTGTAAGTTTAGAAATTGATTTTTTTAGGAGATTTTTATTTAGATTAGCAAAACTAAAAAATGTATGAAGGGGTTTCTCACAATCGTATTAGATATATTCGATGACATGAAGTCAACAAATTTAATTATTTCCCTTGGATTTAATCATAAGCAAGTAGGTCTAATAATCGAGCAAGAATCAAAGCATAAATAGTTAAAAATCCAAAAGAAACAAACAAGGAAAATAATGACAAGATAAACTATAAGAAACTAAATAAACAGACAAAGAAGAATCATGAATAAATATAAAATGTAATTAAAGAGTTGTCTAGACTTATTTGAAATTCTAAGGTTACTAAGTAAACTAAACTTAAATTCTTAAGTTTATAACTAGACTAAATAAAATTTTAAAGTTACTAACTAAAACTAAATTAAAATTCTAAAATTACTAACTTAAAATTCTAAAGTTATTAAATTAAATCTAAAATAAATTAACATTCTAAAGTTACTAAATTAGATCTAAACTAGATTAATTATACAATTATTAATTAAATATAAACTAAACTAATTTTAATCTAAATTAAGTAATTATAGAAAGAGGTGTGAAACATAAAATTAGGGTGAGAGTAGCAATTTAGAATAGGCTTAAGCAAGAATAAAATAAATCTTCCCATGATTACAAACAAGATTAACTAAACTACAAACTATGGGCCTGAGATGAGTAGCAAATGGAGGTGTATGTATTAATTCATTGGGGTTGAGTGATGAAGAGAAATAACATATTGGGCTTAAGTTGGAAAACACTGGGCTTGGTTGAGGAAATTGGATCGAGTCATGGAAGGCCCAGAACCGAAAATAACAATGTTGTAACAAAACACTAGAAACTCTATAAGTTGGCCGCCGCTCACCCTATTCTATTCCATGCTATCTCTCTTGCTTTGTTCTCTTTTTCTCTATATTTTCATCTCAAATTTCGCAGGCAGAAACAACAACATATCAACAACTGAAATACCCCCATCCCAATATGAACCCTAAATACCCCAATAAATTAGATATTCAGTGATTACATATTAGAAAAGATGCAAGAAAAAATGTAAACAAAAAAGAAGACTATGTTACGCAGATCAATGACAATGGAGGTCTACCAATCAAAAAGCCTCAGGTAGCTCTTGCTTCTCCTCTTTTCTATCTTTTCGATTCTTCTCTTCTAACTATGATTATGTGCAATTGTTTTACTATGTACGCTAAGTTAATGCTTGTTGTGTGTTGTTCAACATTGAGTATGCAATGTGACTGCTACTGATTTGTTGTGTAGAGTTGAGGTCGGTTACGGTTTAGAGTGGTTGAGGGTGGTGTAAATATTGTGTCTGTTATATGTGTTTGATTGTTTTTGGATTTGTGAATTTGAAGGTTGTAAGGAGAAGGGTGTGATATGAGCAGAGGATTGCTAGTGCTTTTGAGGTAGATTTTTTATGTATGATTATTGGTTGATGAGAGTTGCGGTTTTATGGTTGTGGTTTTAGCGAAACATAGGTGAGTTGAGGTTTGAGGTGAAGTTTGTGTGAGGATGATGAAGGTTGAGTACGAGGGATGAGTTGGGTGAATCAAGGGCTATGAGATGAGGTTTGGAAGCTTGGGTTGAAGGACTATGGTAAAGTTAAAAGGATTGTTGGGTATAGTTTATGATTGTGAATGCTGAAAGTGAATCACAGTGGGTTTTATGGTTATTTCACTATTTGTATGGAGGAAATAGAAAGGTGTTTTGATGTGTTATTGATTGGTGAAGTGAGGTTTAAGGTTATGGTTAAAGAGGTTAATGGAAGGTCACAATTTGTTGTTGTTGTTGTGTAGTTAAAAGGAGTGTTAGGTAGAGGTTTTGGAATGAATTTTGTATGGATTTTCTGTGTGTTTTCTAGGTCTTCTATGTGAAAAAAGATCCCTTTTACCAATGTATGAGTGCTTCATTTTATAAGGGAATTGAGGTAGATTTAGGGGGGAAAACTGATGTATTTGAATTGTTTTAGTTAACTATCTTAATGCCTTTTTGATGCAGTTTTTCTTTAGCCATTCTTGTGCAATGTTTGGACTGATATGATGTAGTGTTTTGTAGGGTGGTGGAGCAGCATTGCAACAAGATTTTTTTGTAGGTTTTTGTAGGTTTATGAAGCATGCTTTGCAAGGTTTATAGCATCTGGTTTTGGATAGCAAACAAAGGACGGTTTTGGGATTGTTTCCCTCTGTATTTTCTAATTTCCCCTCCTTTGAAATCTTTGGAAAGATTTGGTTTGGATCATAAAGTCATGATAAAAATGAATGAAACTTGAGTACAAAGATTGAAGAAGGATGTTGAAGGCATGAAAGTCTTTAAATATTAGAATTAGTAGCATAGGGTTTCCTTAGGATTTGGTTCCATGTGTTTGTAATCAAATTTGAAATGTATCTTGAAATTGTTCACTTGTAACATAAATAATGGAATTTTAAAAGTTTATTTGAAACTTGGATAGGATTAAAAGCATAGGTTCTTTAGTATTTTCAATGTTTTCATGTAACTTTTAATTTCTCTTGTATTTTATGAATGTATCTTGAAACTTGAATCATGAATGAGTATGAAAAACTTTCTCTTGAAAACACCCGAATGGATCTTGGATGAAGCAATTTGATTGAATATAGCTTGAATATGCATAACTTTCTTTGAATCAATACTTGATGGCAAGTTTCCAAATAATCATTTCTTTTGGAATTAATCTCATGTATTGAATAATGTTTGATGACCTTGAAATATCATGCCTTAAAAAGTCTTGAATAATGGAATGTGATGAATGATTTGAATCTTGAATGAGCCCTTTTGATAACTTCCATCCAGTTAACATTTGGAATTCACATGATGAAAATTCCTAGTATTATAAATGGATTCTTTTTCCAACAACCTTGAATTCAAATCATGCCACTCGAACGAAATTCTCCTTGCATCATGTGAGTATAAGAACTCGGACCAAACCTAAAAGCCTTTGAATGATCACTGTAGCGTTCTTTAAATTTTATGGCCCCCAAGCACAATTTGACCTTGATTCCTAAAGAAAACTTATAGATGACATCGCTCATGATAATGTGCAAAAAGAATCACCTCAAAATATTAAAAATCGAGGAAGTTATGATTCGTGGAAATTGGGCACAACTATTTTGAGATTAGGTCAAATTCCACATAATGACCTCTAAAGTATTCAAACTTTTGATGATCCTCCACACATAATCAGATCTTGACTGGTAAAAAGGAGTTGGAGATGACGTGAAGGAGAGTTATACAAAAAAATAACCATTTAAAAATATTGAATAATAAAGAAGTTATGATCGTTTGAACTTAATCTTGCAAAAGTTGACTTTTGGTTGAAGTGCTTTGAATTGACTTGCAAACTTGATCCATCCTTGCATTCCAAGGCATATTGAAGCACGTGTGAACCAATGATGATGAAATCTGGATTGTGATTTTGGTTAAAGGCTAAAATTTGATGAAGTAGTCTTTGAGAATTGGTGATTCACCATACTTGAACACTTGAGGGATCCAAAACCCTAATTTAGGTGCAACACCTGATGCTCTTGATTCAAACCTGTCTCAAATCATGAATCTAAAGAAACAAAACACACACCTTTGTATTTGATTAAATGTTAGTGATGCATAATATAAGATGTTCGCAACACTTGATAATCTCTACATAAGCAATGCTCGAAGGTGAGCAGACTAAAACCCAACTGTAACTTGTGACCTTGATGCTTTATGAAAATGCAAATGAAGGTGGGATCTTAGGTCAAAAATTTGGGTATGACACCTATATAAATTATTCTATCAAAATACATGGTTTTGTCATCATCAAAAAGAGGGAGATTATAAGAACAAGAAGTGTTTCTACATCTGGCCTTAATATTTTGATGATAAATTTACATGATATCATAAAGAACAATTGTATACTCTAATGGTTTCATTCTAGTGTGTAGTTGCTGCTGTAATGTTATAACTCTGGTATCAAGGCGTGTAACGTCATCAGGTTCTAAACATAAACATTACTGGAAGAATAAATTTGATTACATGTTACAGTTGTAGTCAAGATTCTGGAATTCGTCTTATGCAACCGTTATTAGGAACATTAGTAAAAGAGGTTCTAATCGTGACTTTGTGGTTAAGCTTCAGAGGCTTTCTGAAGCTTTGTTTTTGTGTGTTCCAAGTTCTGAAGATTATGAAGACGAGGTTCTCCCGAGACAAGTTTTGAAGACTCCAAGACTTAGATTCTATGACTTAAGAGTGATTCTTCTACAACAAACTTCAAACATTCAAATTATCTGAAGCCTATGAAGATTAGAAGAAGTTCAAAATGGTTAACGTGTGATGGTATACAAAAGGTACAAAAAGTGATCTGTAAACTCTACCCTCTAGGGTGGCGTAAGGACAGTCCATTCATATTATATTGTCAACCACTCTCATTGTGACCGTTGGGACCAAATAGTTATTTTCCATATTATCTTTCTACCCTTAACTGATCTATGTCTACAAGCTAAGTAGAAAAACATCTATTGAAGATAAGGTTAAAGTTAAACGTTGTAAAGTGACATACAATGAATAATATCACTCTGTACTATCCAAACTCTTACACCTTATTCTATTCGTTGGGAACTAACCGTTGATGCAGGAAAGAATTTTTAATCACAACGTATCTCTCCCAAGGCTATAAAAGAAGATCAAAGATTTGAAGAAAAATGCTCTTGGCCGTCAAGCTAAAAAGTCGTGGATGTTGAAGCTGTCAAAGCTGTAATGCTAAACATGCTGAAGACCACTACATAGAAATGAAAAAAAATAAAGAAATATAAAGAAGAAGAAATCTACAAGATTCTACACAAACTATCATCATATACATCTTGGTAGATTTTAAAATAAGCAAGGAGTTGTTGCTCGTAACTTGCTCAACAAGAAGATGAAGAAGAAGAACACTACAAGATGCAACCCAAATTCTGATCAAATACATCTTGATAAAACATTATAATGTACACAAGAGTTGTTGATCATATTGTGTTATAGTTCTAACCTCTTCATGTAAATTGTTTTAACACAAGAGTTGTTGCTCGAAATTATGTTAAAAAATATGTGCTTAATCATTTGTGTAATTTGCTTAGAAGAAGCAATCATGTAAATGAAAAACCTGATCAACCATTGTTGGCTGATTCCTTGAGTGACCAAGTGAAGGTCTGATATCAAGAAGACAATGGCTGCTCGTCATTGTAGAAAATCCTAATAGAAGATCTTAAGTGATTTGGTTCTATTGGGTCAATGATTGTTATATTTGTTAAATCAGATCCATGAACATATCATTGAAAGGTTTCTTGAGTGACTGATTGAAGGTATGATCTTAAGAAGATAGTGGTTGTGGGTCATTGTAGAAAAATCCTTATAGAAGATCTTAAATGATCATATTCTATTAGATCAACGATTGTTATATCCATTAAATCGGATCACTGAACATATCATTGAAAGGTTCCTTGATTAACTTAGTGAAGGTATGATCTCAAGAAGACATTGGTTATTGGTTGTCACACTGCGAAAAAACAGAGGTACCACCGAACTCTATTTATCCTGAAGGAAGGGAAGATATCACGAGAACCCCAAAGAAATGGATAAGATGGTCTTGCGACCAAGAGAAAGGGAACATAAGTCGGTTACACGAAAGGAAAGTATTAGCACCCCACGCGTCTATGGTACTCCACAGGATCCACTTAAGTTTTCTCTAATCTAATGGTGTGTAAAAATCTATGTCTAAAGCTTAATGCTAAAAAGGAATGCATACGAAAAAAAATATGGGGAAAAGAAGGAATATTTACAAAGTTTTACTCGCCTAGGCCCCACGACTAAATGTCTACGTATCCCTTTCGAGGAATCAAAGTATCGTAATTCGACTCACGTGTTTCGGCTTGTTGTATGTTTTTACCTTGAAAAGGGGTTTTAAAAGAAAATCCAAGCGGAAAAATGAAGTTTGAATTGATTGGTGTTTCTTACCTTGAAAAGGGTTTTTTGTATTATTAGAGTGTTTTTATGAGTTGAAAAGAAAAAAGAGTTTTAGTTTTAATGCAAATGCATAAGAGAAAGAAAAAAAATGTATAAGGGAGACTAGCAAAGTAAGACTAGAGTTGTCATGCATGGTTTGTAACCTAAGGTCTATCTCAATTTGCTTCTTAAGATTGTATTGAGAAATCCTATGGGAGCATGTAAATGTGTAATGGAAAGTAAACACACAAAGCATGAGGAGTATCCACTCACTTGAGTAGCACGCGCCTAACCGAGGTATCATGTTACCAAGGAAGGAAAGGGAGAGGGATCACGCCTAACCATGATATCGTGTCATCGAGGTAGGATAAGGGGATGGGACACCTAATTATGATATCGAGTTATCAAGGTAGGATAAAAGGGGGCTTAACTAAGATATCAAATTATCGAGGCATGTAAAAATGGGGGAATAAGTGGTTCTGACCATGATATTGCATCACTGTGGCAAGAAGAATAAGGGGTGTGGACTCTTAACAAGATATCACGTTATCTAGAAAAGAGAAGAACAAGAGTGAATCATCACAGACAAATAAACACCTAACCAAGATATTACAACATAAAGGTAGGAGATAGAAGGAAATAGTGAGATCATATTAGAGCGTCAACATGCATGGCACGAGAGCTAATAACAAAGCGTGGGGGTCGATTGTGAACTCTTCTTCACTTGATCGACTCGAAACAAGAGCATCTTGATCCATAGCATCAATTTACGACGCGAGCTACGAATGATATGGACTAGAAATTATGGGGGTCAATTGTGGACCCTTTTCCACTTGCCTTCTTTGAGGACTTATCAACGGGGAATGGGAATGGGACGCCTTCTTTGAGGTCTTTGGTGTATATGTAAACACACAGAATGATAAACAAACAAACATAAGTAGGAATTGCCTGCTACAGGTCTTTTAAAATAGCATTGTCCGTCTAACACAAGGACTCCCAGAAAATGTATCTCTAGTCCTACTTCTCATGGCAAGGAAAGGAAAAGACAATGCAGAAATGATGAATAAAATTAAGTCAAGATGATACATAATGGAGAGGCAATTAGAAAACTCTATAGAAGCTGCTTCGCACAAGTAATCAGACGAGTTAATCTCCAAGCATTCCACATCACAAAAGTTGCATCAATATTATAACAAAAATCTCTGCTAAAAATTGCAACAAAAATGATCCATGTATTTCACGCGGCTGAATAATCTAGGTATTTCCTCTTCACTCTTACTCTTCTTCTTTGTTAATTTTGCTTCTTGTATTTCCCTGTGTGTGTTGTTGCTATGAATCATGAATTCGCGATGTTGTTGTCGAGGTCGAGATGCGGAGATGATGGAGATGCTGAAATGACAGTGTGATGAAGAGGATCAATAATTGAAGAGGTGCGATGATGATTGAAGGAATCATGAAGAATGAAGTGGAAGGTTGAAGGTGTATGAAGATGAAGATGAAGCCGTGTGATAAAGATTTTAGAAGGAGAGAGTTCTTTCAGATGTTTTATGGTGTAGATTGTGAATGATGAGAGAATGCAGAGAGAGATTTTGCTATGGTGAGTTTTTTATGATTCTTCTGGAAGAAGTGAAGAATGAATGATTCAGGTGAGTTTTCTATTTATGTATTTTGTTATGGTTAGGAAGTTAGTTAGAGCTGAATAGATCTGAGCCTTTGGTTTTGATTTTTTGTTATGAAATGAAGGGTGAGGATGAGAGTTTGTTAGGCGGTTAGAAACTGTTGGAAAGTTAGTTGGAGAGAATATATTAGAAAAAATATGTTAGGTAGTTGCTTGGTAGTGTGAAGTTTTTTGTATTAGTTTTTATGGATATTTTCTATGGTATTAGTGTATGAAATGAATGACATGGATTGGTTCAAGCTTATGCAGGTTGGTGTGTGTAAGCAGCTGGATATTGGTGTTACAGATGTGAAAAGTCTGGCGAGTATACCTCTTATAAAATTATAGAGTCATGCCTCAACAACTTTATGTTTTGATGATTACAAACATCATGATCAAGGCAAAAGACATTATCAAAAAGAAGAAGAAAAAGTATCTACTCAAAATGGAGTTTTGGCTGGCATGTTAAGTTACTCCTAAAGAAGGCTTTAGAATTTGATCTTCAATATGATACAAGAACCCAATTCAATATAGTATGTCACTATAGTGCTCAAACTATACTCTAAACATTTTACATAAGTCTCATGATCATGTAAGAGTAAAATATTGCATGTCCATCACTTAAAAAATAAGTTTTTTTCACTTTCACTCAGTGGTAAACGGTTAAAGGGTTTCGCAGAAATAAAAATAAATTAGTGGTTCAGTGGTAACCAGTTACAACTTTTGGATAACCGATTACAACCATGCAAATTTGATAAACATATATGTTGTCACGTCTGTGTAACCAGTTACAGCCCTACAGTAACCGGTTACCGCTGAAGAAAAGTTTCAAATACTTTCTGTTTTACTTGGCTGTTGGGTGATTCCTCTTGGGGTCCAACCATTGTATCTTTTTACTCATTTGTGGTGTAATGAAAGGGTGAATTACATGTATAAATTTCATTTTCATTTCTTATGCAAATTAAGACAACAACAATAAAAATCACAATATACAATACAATGTTTTGTATCTCATTTTCAAACAAGTGCATTGATTAATATTCTGATCTTGCATGAAACTTTTTCTCTTACATTTTCAAATACATCATTAAAAAAGTTTCATCATATGCATTGAGTACTTGTGTAATATATTCATTGAATTGTTGTCTTGAAAGAGAAGAGATCAATACTTGGTATTGACATTGATTATAAACTTTCATATCTACTTCAAGAATTTGTTTCTAATCATTTTTCCAAAGTGATTGTGGTGTAACCTTGCTATCCAGGATTGTTGGAAGCAAGAGAGTATTAAGGGGGGATTGTTCTATTTTTACTTTGTATTGGTTACTGTGATACGGTGGCCGAACCGACTGTTTAATACTGTTTTCGCGTTTGTGTTTGCAAATGTTACGGTAAGCAATAGTCGCCACCGACTTTTCTTTTATCTAACAAAGGAAAGGGTTAAAAGAGAAGAAAAAGACCTTTTCGAGAATTTTTTGAGTAAGGGGGGTAGATTATGCAAAGGTAAGGTGTTATCACCCTTTCCATCTGTAGTTTTCTACGGGATCTTAGAGGTTTTCTCATTTTGAAATACCTTTGTGCTTTGTGTGTTTGAAAATGTTTTGAAAATTCCTTAGTGTGGCGATTCACTTTATGATAACTCTTGTATCAGTCCTCAAGAGTGTTGACAAAACGAATGTTTTTGAAAGTCTTTTGAAATGTTTTGTGTGAATGCAAAAAGTTTGTTTTTGAGCAAGAATTTAAGAACTGTCTACTTATACTCGAAAAAATGTTTGTTCTTTTCCTCTTTATCCTTTAGACAGTGCTATCCTACTATTAGTGAGTAGGTAGCCCTATCGTTAGATGTATGAGGGACATCGAAGGGACATTACGGTCAGGAAGGCAACTTGGCAGGAAATTTTAATAATTTTCCTAAAGTTTCTAAGATCACGTTTAACCGAGGCAACATCGAAATGGTCATCGAGGGACTTGTGATATTTCAAACTAGAGGACAACCACTAAAACTTCTCACATTTCGAGAATTGTGACCATTTTCTGAAGGCAACTGAAGTGGGATATCCTAGAGGTCGGCATGTGCAATTGTGTTTAGTTCAAATATTTATCTTGCACATTTAGGTTTTCTAACGTTTTTTGTTTTCAGTCTTGCCATGCAATCCTAGTTACTAGCAGTTATATTATACAGAAAAATGTAAAGTGCGAAGATAAAACCCTACGCCATTACATGGCTTTAGGGAGGGGGTTTACAATGTACAAAAATTGGGAGAAGAAAAAAAATAAAGAAAGCGGTAAAAATCCTAATTAGTTTATCACATCCAGTATACAGGTACAATAATGAATATAAATTGCAAAAATAAATAATACACACGGAAGTTGAAAATATGTCTAACAACCTAGTAAGAAAATCTTTTTGCTTATTTTTTGATTTAAGAAAGTAAATAACCTAAAAATCTATTTAGAAAATAAAAATAATCAAGAAAAATAGTCTAAATTCTTTTTTAGTTTTTTTATTATTTAAAGAAAATAATTAAACATAAATTAAGTCCTAAGTTCTAATTTATTTTTAATTAAAGAAAAATAGTTATTAATTAATTCACATAATTAATTTAATTAAAAAACTAAAACTATATTTTTTTTGTGTTTTTATTATTATATTATACTAATTAAATAAATGAAGAAAACAAATTAAAATTAAAAAAATATAAAGCAAAGTGACAAAAACAATGCGAAATGGGCCATGATAATTAGAAATTAGAGGGTCCTGAAATTGAATTTTGCTAGGCCCAAGTGAATGTTAAGGCCAGGCCACGCTGGATCAGCTGAGACGAGGCCTTGAGGGCACATGGTGGATCTCAAATTAAAGCCTTTAGATCTAGACCCCTTATGATTTGAAGGCTAGATCTGATGGTGTTTGGTACACTTCTGGCCATGTAGTGCATCAAATTTGCATGAAACAAGTTAGAAAATATAAAAATGGAGCTTATTGAGGCGTTTTGTGATGTTTCAGGGCTTGGTAATGATTGCAATAGCTTCAGGGAGCCTCCAGGAGTGCATTTAGATATTTTGTTTGAACCGAGGAAGGCTGGAACGTAAAATGCAAATTTTACAACTTCGATAATTTTTGCAAAATTTGTAGAGCTTTTCCAGGCTGTATCTCATGTGTCTTGAAGCTTGCTAATGTGTCCTTTATATAGAGAGGAGGGAGGAGACAAGAGAACAAATGTAATAACAACCATAAACCTGTGTTTTTAAAGCCATGAATGGTGTTTTGTAACTTTGCCAAAGACATGGAATCTTGTCCTTTTTGAATTTGAATGAATGCGGACATTGCTTGCACGAAATTTTATGGGCCTAGGCTGTCTAAAACATCAACCCAAAGATCAAATCCCATTTCCAATTATTTTATACATTTTATTTTATATTTATTTAAAATAAATTAAAATAAATATGAATAAAATAGTTAGCAAATGGCATGGCAAGAATAATTTTAGAGGTTTGTATAGGCTTAGGAAGATGTTTGAAGTCCAAGAAATTAAGCCATTTACCTAAAACTTCAAGTTTGCTCAATGCATAATTCTTGAAAATTTCCTAATTTTCCCAACTTGGGAAAGCCATAACTTGCTCAATTTTTATCTCATGATGATGATCTTGGACTTTACGGAAATCCCAAGATATCTACTTCAATCCTGCTTTTGATCAATTTTGCATTTGAAGATTTTATCTTGATGTAAATGGTCTTGACAAAAAGTGCCTTTTGTTGACTTTCTGAAAATGACCTGTAATGTATAAGCTTGTATATTTAAAATGGTGCATTTCTTGGACTTGTGGGATGAAGAGAAGTTGTAAGGAATTGGATTCTCTTCAAAATGAGCTTTGGTTGGGAAAAATGGATGAAGCATGAGAAAGTTATTCCTGGTCAAAGTTTGGTTGACTTTTCCTATAGAAACCCTAATTAGCAATTCTTGACTTTTGATGAATTAGGAGCATTTCTTGAGGTATCATGATCAACCCTTGATCAAATGATGGATATCACTTTAAAATGTTGATATTTACCAAAAATATTGAAGTTTGACTGTATATAGACCATAGTTGACTTTTGACCTAGTATAGTTGATTTTCAAGCATTTGAGCAATTGACTAAGAAAACTTGTAGTGCAAGGTATGGAATTTGTCATGGATAATCTCGAGGACATATTAGGACCATGGAAGACATTTGAGACCTTTGGAGCTCACACATCTTGGTGAAAAATGAAACCCTAGTTGGAAGGCCAATGCTTAGGAGGAGAATTTGTCTGATCAATTCTTGGTCAACCTTGAGCAATTGAGGACCTCTAGGAGTATTTCTTGTATGAAAATGGGAGGGAAAATTTTGGGATATAACAGCTGCCCCTGTTCAATCTTCTTAAACCTGAGGATTTTGATTGGCTTGTCTGCCTTTCATGATCTGAAGGTGGAAGATGATTGAACACTAGAGTGCCCAAAAATTTGCACTCACATGAAGTAATACTGATGGTTGATAACATCGGGAATGGGCTTACAAACGCCATTTGGAGAAGATGACTGAAAGTCGTCAGAAATGGGCTTAAAGATACCATCCAGAGAATGTGACGGAGAGTCGTCAGAGATGGGCTTAAAGATGCCATCCAGAGTAGATGCTGACTTCATAAGAGGTCTCTCTATGGGGATTCTTGTTCCTGTTGTCTGAAGAGGAGTCCATAGGGGGATGTTGATTTCTGTTGTTTTCCTGTTTGAGGAAAACTCTGTGGGGAATAGAGTCTAGAAACTTCAGTTGTCCATGGCTCTACTGAGGGGTTATCTCTGGATTGGAGAGATGAAAGTTTGTTGTTTTCTGGTTGAAATCCAGGCTTCGCAGTAATTTGCTGGGGAGAATGAAATTGACTTCTATCTGGAAATGTATCAGAAGAAACCTGTGTAGGGCTATTTCAGGATGAGTCCGGGTAACACTTCATCTGGAAGTGTATGAGAAAGAACCTGGGCAGGGCTGTTTTAGGAGATATATGAGAGGGAGCCTGGGTAGGGCAGCTTCAGGATGAGTCTGGGTAAAACTGCATCTTGAAATTGTAAGAAGGAACCTGGGTAGGGTTGCCTCAGGATGAGTCAGTGTAAAACTGCATCTGGAAATTGTGAGAAGGAACCTGGGTAGGGTTGCTTCAGGATGAGTCTGTGTAAAACTGCATCTGGAATTCAAGAGAAGGAACCTGGGTAGGGTTTCCTCAGGATGAGTCTGTGTAAAACTGCATCTGGAAATTCAAGAGAAGGAACCTGGGTAGGGTTGTCTCAGGATGAGTCCATGTAAAACTGCATCTGGAAATTCAAGAGAAGGAACCTGGGTAGGGTTGACTCAGGATGAGTTAGTGTAAAACTGCATCTGGAGATTGTGAGAAGGAACATGGGTAGGATCTCTTCAGGATGAGTCCATGTAAAAATTCAGAAGGAGGGAGAAGGAACCCGTGTAAGATTGCTTCATGAAGAGCCCGTATAAAGCTGTATTTGGAAGTCCGAAGAAACCCGTGCAAGATTGTTTCATGAAGAGCCTGTATAAAGCTGTATTTGGAAGTCAGAAGAAACCCGTGTAAGATTACTTCATGATGAGCTCGTGTAAAGCTGTATTTGGAAGTCCGAAGAAACCCGTGTAAGATTGCTTCATGTTGAGCCCGTGTAAAGCTGTATTTGGAAGTCAAAAGAAACTCGTGTAAGATTGCTTCATGATGAGCCCATGTAAAGCTGTATTTGGTTGCACAGATAATTACTCAGTTTTGTTTCAGGAGCTAATCCTGGACCTGTTGAAAATTATTGATGATAAATATATGTTGATTGATCTTTCTTAAAAAGGTAAAGCGTTAGCTGTATGCAATGTCATGATGTATGAAATGCATTGTGTAATGGTGTTCTCAAAATAAATGAGATTAGGATGTATGCATTTGTACTGCAGATGCTATAACGTTTGTAGAATGATGTATGAATGCAATATGTGAATGTATGAGTTGTTCTATTGCAGCGCTGTTGAATTAGGGAAAATAAATCCCTGATTGTAGCTGGTGATGAAGAATGTAGGTCTTTAGATTTTGTTGAAGCTGAACTACTGGGGAATGATCTTCCGTTGTTAGATAAATAAACTTTGTTAGGGAAGGAAAGCTCTGTGCACTGCCTGAGGATTTTGTAAAATCCTATTGAGGAATCTTGAGAAGTTTGGCGAATTTACTGGGGAAAATCTGATGTCGAAGCAGTAGTTGGAAATTCATGTTCTGTTGGGGATACAAGAACACCTGACATCACTAGGTTGTAAGCTAAGGATATGGCGACGACTTTTTAGTAAGATGCCCATTCCTCTGTACCTGCTGGAGAAAGTACCTGCAGAGACTTTGTGGATGGTTTGAGTGTCATCCCAACTCCTGGGGTTCTGGGTAAATGCTGATCAGTATGATAAGTCTTCTACTGATAAACAAATGACAAGATGACGGGACATAGTAGTACGTTTTTAATCCTGAACTTTTTCCTGGACTGCCCTTTCGGGTTTTCAGTCCATTGGGACACCCTTTTTTGCTCAGGCCTATCAACCTAGCAGGTCTTCTTCATGCGTAGTATTTTTTGACTATGTCTGCACTCATAGGATGTGGAGCGTTGTCACCGTCTATGACAACAAGTGTTGTAGAAATGCCAGAAAATGTTTATGTGATCACATGTGCCCTTTCATACGTGGGAGCTTGTGTGGGGATGCTTCAGGATGAATCTAGTACACCTCATATTTGATCAAGTTTCTGATAGTATTTAATTTCCTAGGTATTTTTTCTAAGAAGTGTCATGGAAGGATTCAAATACATGATACTGACACCATCTGATACTACTAGCACAAGCAAGCAATTTAGTGGTACCAAAGATTCAAATTTCACAGTGATTTTCTGCTAGAATCTCCGATCAATGTAACAGCCCCCAAGTGATTCTGATGGAGATCTGCCCCTGGCTATTCAACATTTTTTGAGATATTCTTTGCATATTGCTTTAACCGCCCCATATTAATTAGACACCATGACATGCCCCTTGATTATGAAAGGCTTGTTATTGGAAATGTTTTTTCCGTCTGAGGTGATTCTGTCCATTGAGGGGGTCTTCGTTCACTGAATATTCGTTGTGTGAATTTCTATGCCATTTGAACAATTAACCATATGAAAACAATGTCATTTAAAGAATGCAAAGCTTATGTCTGTCTTGAAATTTTTTGAAAATGCATTTTTTGTAGTAAAACAAAATTTGCAAGAATGTGATATCAACTCATGATTTATAGTAAGCCTTACAGGAGTCAGGCTACCTTTGTAACAGTATGCTCTCGAACTAACCCATGCTTCAGCTAGGACTTTTAAGGGTTTTAACGTGACCTGGTTCACGGTTTAAGAAAAAAGGATAAAGGCTCAAAATTTATTTGTACCCACCTGTTCTTCATGATGTTCTTCAGTCCTATGCTCAATTAATTGTGCATTTCGAATCCCAGTTGAGTTCTGGGATGTTGGCCCCGATATTCCGGTGATGGTTCAGAAATTGAACGTTTGTTTGAGAAGGCAGTCATTTTTGTGACCTTTTCTTTTTGTTGAGGATTTGTAGGACCTTTTTCTTTTTTGATTTTGCTATCACTGTCTTTTGCCTGAACTGTTTCTTTTGTGATTACAGCAAGCGGGATGCCCATATTTTTTTTAAGTCTCCTTCATAGGTTTTGACTTAATGGGCTTTTATTTTGAGAGATAATGGCTGCCTGTTCTTAATGATTATATGGAACTATCACCATCTTTTGGAGAGCATCTTCTACACTATTTGTCGTGTATGAAGGGAAAGCTTGCGACTGAATGCACATCTGAATTAACTGAGAAAACTACCCTTCCCTAGGTTATGATTAAGGGTTTTAATTTGTGTGAAAAGAAAACTCCTACTTCTTAGGCTCAAAGGGGTTGACTAGGGATTATCTTCCTTATAAGTTCAGTATTTAGGATTTGAAACAACGCCTGTACATCGTCAGCGGGGTCTGTTCAAAAGCATACTGTAGAGATTATGGTATCGTTCTCTTCATCCTCCCTCTAAAGGCTTAGAGCTTTTAATCAAGAGTTGAATATCAAAAAAAGAAAGTAAGAAAGCAGTTTAAGCATAATGAAAACAAATTAATTCAAGACAAACATGTGCAATGCATTAATCAAATAAAAAACTTTGACATGACAATAATTGTTTGAACAAATAAAGAAAATACAACTTGAGAATTCAAATGAACAAAAATGCTCTCAATCCTGGCCATGATTTGGCATGGGAGCAGTGATCATATTGGGAGTCTTAGGAGGGTCGAACTCAATCTCCTTGGTGTCAATCATATTTTGAATCTTGTATTTAAGTGCCCAACAATCGTTAGTATCGTGCCCAGGACTGCCAGAATGATAGGTACACCTTGCATCAAGATTGTAGTTAGGAGAAGAAGTCTTAGGGTTTGGATGAGGTCCTATAAACATAATCAAATTCATCCACAACATATGTTATAATGCTTGGTACAACAACATGTTGATCTCGGTAAACTGTCTCTTAGGCTCGTCTTGCCTTCGCTGATTACCCCGTTGTTGTAATCGTTGCACACATACTGAATTAGAGACCAGCAGTGTCCCTACAGATTGGTGGTAGTCTGCCTTATTATGACCCTTCTGGCCATACACAACATTGACTTCCCTCTTACAACAAATGGCTTCTTCTCAACATTAGAAGATGCAACTATCGGGATCTTCCCACTCTTGATACCACTTTCGATCCTTTCTCCAGTCAGAACCATCTCTGTGAACCCGGATGAGGAACTCCCAATAAAAGATTAAAGAACGGGCCTATCAGAGTGCCCATGAACATGTCTACCATTTCCCGATCATTCATAGGAGGTTGTACCCTGCCAGCTAGATCCCTCCATTTCTGGGCATATTCCTTGAAGCCTTCGCTAGAACCCATAAACATGCTTTGAAGTTGTGTACGAGTTTGAGCGAGGTCAAAATTGTATTGGTACTTCTTGTAGAAAGTAGAAACCAAGTCTTCCCAGGTATGAATGTATGTTCTTTCTAGCTGATATAACCACTCCAGTTGTGTGCCAGCTAAAGTTTCTTGGAAGAAATGGACCTGTAACTTCCGGTCAGCAGTGTTAGGCTGGATCTTCCTTACATAGGACCTTAAGTGCAACTTAGGGCAGAAGACACTATCATACTTAGAAAATGTGGGAACCTTGAACTTTGGTGGGATGACCACTCCAGGAACCAGCCCTAACTATTCAAAGTCCAAGCCAGGTACCTGCTGAATCTCCATATCATTGAGACGATCCTCCAGCTGTTTGAATTTATCGCCAGCAGGAGGATATTGTTCCACAGAGTAATTAACTTCTTCTTCATCAGCCTTGGGGTTGTTGACTTCTTCATGATTATCCCTTTCGTTTGATAGAGTTATGAGATCTAGAGCTCGTTTAACCGGTCCTCTAAGTCTTCCTCCCTTATTCAAGATACCATCCGATTTCTTTGCCTTCTTCTTCTTCTCTTTGATGACGAGAGCTTTCAGTTCTTCCTGCCCCTGGGCCAAAGCCATGAACATTTGTTGGAACTGAGTGTTTTGAGCTTGAAGATCTTTTACTGTTTGTTGAAGGGCCATTTCTTTTACTGAAATAAACAGCAAAGGGATAAGAAACCTGTACTGGAAATCCTGTTATGAAATGGCATACATGTAATGTTTCAAGGATCTCGCGGGGTAAACAAGAAAATGTCAGAAGTTGAAATTTGCAGCTTTGATTGAAGAACTTTCGTATCATTGAAGGTCCTTCTACAAGAATCAAGCTCACCATATCAAGTGGGTTATAGCCTCTGACTCAAGTTGTTGTGTTATGGTCCTTTTGACGGCATTGGCTAGAGGAAAATAAATCCCCTTTCCCCTTGCTGGACGTCTGGTTCATCATAGCCTGCATCGCAAACCCTTGCGATCCTTGAAATGGTTAAGGAAATGATATGGTATGATGTTATGATGTGTTTTACCCCAAAGTTTTCCCTCTCATTTATCAATTATTTTCTCACAAGATCTCCTTTGATTCAAGACTGCACTAGAGTTGATCAACTCAAGACACCTCCTCAAGCACTGATGACTGGAAATTAGGGTTTGAAATTGCACAAGGATAAATGAACTTTTAATGTATCATATGACTTTCATGGATCATTTTGGACTCTCAAGATTGTTCATGTCAAGTTTCAAGTCTTGGATCACATTTTTGCTCAGTCAATTGATCAGATGACCTAAAAATCAACTATATTAGGGAAAAAGTCAAATGAGGTCAATTTACAGTCAAACTTCATAATTTTTGATCCATGTCAACATTATGAACCTATATATGTCAGTTGATAAAGTTTGGACCACAATTCCTCAGGAAATTTGATCAGATCAACAAAAGGACAAAATGGTCAAAATTAGGGTTTTGACTGAGAAGGCTCAATTTTTGAGTTTTAACCTAAAACATGGCTTGATGGTTTGGGACATGTTATCAAGGATTCAAATGCATAATTTTGACCTAATGGCATGACTCAAAACATTTCTGAAGATCAATTGATTGATAGTCAAAATTCAGTCAACAGATGAAAAATCAACTGATACAGTGAAAAGTCGAACTTTGACTTTTTGAGTAAAATCAAGTTTCAAAAATCATATTTCATCAAGACATGTATAAATGTGAAGCTTATTCATCAAGATATCAAAAATTCAAAATTATTTTGAAAAAAAGTCAAAATTCTAACACTTAGTGAAATTTGTTAATCCATGAAATCATGTTCATGAAACTAAAACACTTAGTGAAATTTTGAGCATTTTGATCAGGATTTTAACCTAACTTATTGGCCAAGTTTCACATAGTTCCAATTGGATTTTTCAAAAGTTATTCAAAGAGGGCTTGTAGAGCACATTACAAATTTCCGAAATGTCCAATAACTCCTTGAGATCATTTTTGAGCAAGGAGAATCGAAGGCAAGAAGTTAGGGTTTCAAGTTGTTTTACAAGGCAGAATTTGTGATGCACAATGGACCAAATCACATAGCCATGCTGCATAATCTCACTTTTCAGGTTTCTAACTTGTGTTTCCCTACATAATTAATTGTTTACACAACATATTGAGCCGTTGTCCAAACATTTGAACCATTATCCAAGTTGCATTTCCATTTTTGGAAGAAAGGCACCATTTCAAGTCTTTATGAAAAAGCATACTCTATAAACTCATAACAAACATGTTTAAAGTTGCTAGTCACCCTACAAGACATGTACCTTGCATTGAAACCATGTTTGTCAAGATAACTTCAAAAACAAGTCAAGAACTCATAACATGTGATTCTTTGTTTCTGGTCATTTCAAACCTCAAAACCTTTCCTCTATAAATAGAGATACTATTTACAAGCTAAGACACACATACATAAGCCCTCAAACTCCCTAGAACTCAAAATCACACACAAAAACTCCATTGTTGCACAATCTGACTAAAAACTTGAAACTTACATTTCCCTCGTGCATTTCCAAGCCATTTGGTTCCTAAAGTTTCTAAACATCAAACACAAACCATCCAAACCCTTCTTACCAAACTGTAGCACCTCCATCATCAAGTTCCATTTTTAAAAATAGGGGTCTGCAACTTGACTTCTCCAGAACTCCTCAGCCACTTTCAGCTCAAGCCAAACATCACATTATCTTCCTGGGAACTTGAGGAAGCTAACCCAATCACTAGAACTCATCGAAAGCTGCTCAAACCCAAAACACGATCTCCATTTGCAAGGTGAGTTTTCTGATTTTTGAACTCCTCATATAGGCATTGTTAGGCTTTCGATTTCAAAGGTAAAATGTAGACCTCATTTCCACAAAGTTGTACATATCCATAGTTTGAATTTATATGGCTTGAGCTTAGAGAATTTTGGAGTTGAAGTTTCTGAAACTTTTAGGTTTTAAATTAGGGACAGAAAAATTCTCACTCATCTTTGATTTATAGCTTTAGTTATTTATATGGTTGGATTCGTGGGAAGAAATGCCACAACTTTTATGTTTGTACTTTCCATTTTTGTTGAAAGATAAACAAGCTACAGGTGCTCTGGCTGGCTGAAGGTTGAAGACGAAGTACAGTCCTTAGAAGCATTATGTGTTATGTATTTATCATTTCATTTTAATAAACTGATGTATAGGCACCCCAGTGGTAAGGCAGCGCACTGGTAACCAAGAGGGCGTGGGTTCGAACCTCAGTGTGCTGCCTTTTGTTTCTTTCTCACATTTTCCTTCTCTTTTTCCTTTGTCACGCTGGGCCTCCCCCTTTGGGCTTCCTCTCTTTTACTGAAACATACCCCCGTGATTGCTCAATACCACGCAACCCAAACTTTTTTTTATTTATTTTCCGATTTAAAAAAAAAGGCTAATGGACCAGGCCTAAACAATAACTGATTTTTTCTCTTTCTTTCTTAAAAAACACTCCAAATCAAATCTTCACCCCCCTGACCTTTCTTTTTATATTTTTATTTTTATTTATCTTTTTTATTTTTGTTATTATTAATATTATCATAATATTTATTTTTATTAATAAAAAATCTCAAAAATATTTCATTTATTATTTAGGTAATAATATATTTATATTTTATTTCTCTCAAGACTAAAAAGACAAAAAAAACATTTTCTTTAACAAATTAATTTCCCTTTTAATTATTTCAGTAATAATAGACTTAGGTTTAAATTACTTTTTTAATTAAGATTAATTTAGAAGCTCTAGTTCCTTTTATTTAATTAATACTAGTTTAATATTCAAAACCTTTTTCATAAAAACCTAAAAAAAAATTATTTTCTAATTAACTTAATTAAATTTTCTTATTTCTTTAGGTTAAATATTTTCTTTTAATTTATTTAGGTTAGAACAAATAAAACTTTTCTTAACAAAAATCCAAACAAATTCATACTTTTTCCCATTTATTCATGCTTGTACATTATTATTTCAATTCTTGTACATTGTTCAATATGGTTGTCATAGTTAATTAGATTTAAATTTTTGCAATCCCCATTTGTAAAAATGTATACCCCATCCCCCAAATAATGTAATAGCATAGAATATTTATTTTCCGTAATTTATCACTTTATATAAATACTAGTAATTAGGATTTGTATGGAAAGATAAAATCAATGCTTAGAAAACCCTAATACAAGACAAATCAAGCATGAAAAAGATACACTTGCACACTTTGCACCTATAGAGTTAACTCCACTTGTTTCCTTGAGAAATAAATGGTCATAATACGCATGTAAGACGTCTTAACAAAAAAAAACTAAAATACCAGATCATAGTCCATCGATGATGCTCCGAACGTTATCTTACAAATGATCTTAGTCCCTAAAAGAAAACACTGAGATATCTTGCAACATTGCTATTCATGACTATAAGATGACCCTTGCCCGTCCCTTTTACATCCAAAGATAGGGCTTCTTACCAAATCAATGGTAAGATAGTAATATCAAAGGAAAGGAAGAAATGAACTAATACTTTTGAGTAGGTAGATTGTTCCTAGTTGCTTGCTCAATTTCAAATCAAACACACTTGCTTATTTTCAAAATAAACACCAACACTTTCAAAAACACTTTCAAAACATCTTTCAAACTTGAAACATTTTTAAAAGATCAACACTTTGTATACGTTCTTACGAAGGAGAACTATTACAAAGTTTGTCTAAATGATGTCGCCTTTTCAAAATACTTTCAAAAACCATACAAAGCACATTTTTCAAACAAATAATCTAGCAAGCAACTAAGAGCCAATAGGTAACTATGAATGAAAAGGGTGCTAATACCTTCCCTTTTCATAATCTATCCCCCGATCTCAAGAAATAATCTCAAAGGTCTTTCCTGTTCTTTTACATCTTTCCTTTTGGATAAAAGAAAAGTTGGTGGCGACTCTTTCTAACCGCAACATTTACGATAAAATGGAAAACACCCAAGTCAGTTCTCCCACCGTATCACAGAACTGGCGACTCTGCTGGGGATAATGTTAAAAGTGGGGTTACCTTAGGGCTAGATCACATTTACTTTCTTTCATTGTTTGATTTGTTTGCTTTACATTTTTGTTCTTTGTTTGGGCTTAAATCCTCTACCCGGATTTGGGATACCTTATAGGTAAGTAGCAATACGTTGTGGAAACTGCACGGGGTATACCGACATGGTCTAAGAAATAGCTACGTTAGTGTGACATATTTGTGTGTAACAGTAGCCCTTGAGTAGTCAAGGAGAATACAGGGCCGCTGAGTGATGTCATGAAGCACTAATTGACTTTAGAACCTTTACTTGACCAACTTGGCCATTAGGACGTAGTGAGATGACCGGCTTTGGTGCAGTTCAAAGTTGGTAGATACTCGATACTACACTTATTGAGGTTTGATTTTTTGGGATATTTCGGTCTCCATTAAAGAGGCTTGCGCTGAAACAATTCCCGAGAAGACAAACCAGTGATATTGAGCTCCTTTAGAACCTGATTACTATTTCTAGAACAGGTTGAGCCATCTAAACTTCAAGAGGGTACTTACCTATAAGACTCCATGCAAGCCTAAACCTAAGGACTTGTTTTTCTTGTTTTTATATATTTACTTGTACATAACATCATAAACATCATAACATCATACTCATACTCACTAACCATTTCAATGATTTTTGGGATTTATCTTTGTTCTGTTTTGTAGGACATGGATTCTATTCACAGGAAAACCATTCAAGTTAACTCGTAAGGATCCCTCCTCAACTTAAAGAGTTAGCATGAAGGGTTCCTGAGAATTCTCTATTTACTGAAAGACATGGTCTCCTCCTAAACTTGGTTACCTCCAACACTGATGAAGATTTGATGAAGGTGCTCTTCCAATTCTTTGATCCGCTACACCATTGCTTCACATTTCCCGATTATCAACTTGTGCCAACTTTGGAATAATTCTCCCAACTCTTGAGGATTCCCATTCTCAATCAATTATCCTTCAACGGTACAGAAAGAGATCCAAAACTAAAATAGATTACTCAAGCCCTACACTTGCAACAATCTGATGTCACAACTAATTGGGAAACAAAGAGTGGTGTCAAAGGTTTCTTAGCCAAGTTCTTGTTTAAGAAAGCTCAAGATTGTTGGAACTCCTTGGACTTACAAGATTTTGAGGAAATTGTGGCCCTTCTCATCTATGGGATGGTTTTGTTTCCAAATCCTGACCAACTCATAGATGTAAACGCCATCAAAATCTTCATGTCTCGTAACCTGGTACCTATTTTGTTAGGAGACATCCTACATTCTTTTCACTCTCACACTATGAGGAAAAGAGGTATCCTCATGTGTTTCACTCCTCTCTTGGAAAGATGGTTTATTTCGCATCTTCCCCAATCTGTATTGAATAATGAACAAGGTTCAAGGTGGTCCCATAGGTTGATGACACTCAGACATTCAAATATTCATTGGTGTTCCCGATCTTTGGGGAATGTTACTATCATCGACCGTTGTGGAGAATTCCCTAATGTCCCCCTACTTGGAATTATAGGAGGTATCACTTACAACCCCTGCTTGGCCTTATGACAGTTTGGTTATGCCCGAAGGGATGATCCACATGAGATGCTTATCCAAGGAGTGGTATTTGACTATGAGAATGACGATTAAGGTTACCGCCAGAGGTTTATCCGAGCATGGAGGATGTTGAACAAGGTGGATAGTATGACACTAGGGCACAAGAATTCCATTCCCCTCGAGCCTTACCTTAAATGTGTGCGATCTCGTGCTCAGAAACTTGTGATGCCTTATCCTTCCATCCTACCAGTCATCATGGAGCCTGTGGTTGAAGGAGATGTTCCCTACACTATCCTCCATCTCGACATGCCTATCTCTCTCGAAGACTTGCAAAAAGGATGGATTCAGATTAAGGAAGAACAAGATACTTTCGAGGCTCAATTCTATGCTAGTGAGAAGAAGGTCTTAGAGATTACGAATCAGCTACAAGAAGATAAAAGTGTGAACGCCTAACTTGCACCGAAAAGGATGCGTTCAGTCTTTTTATCTGAGAAAGTTTATTTGTAAGCCCAAGAGGCATGATGTAATCTTTCTTGTTTTTTTAATGAAAATTGATGTTTGTTCATTTCTTTTGTCTATACAAGTTTAAATCTCATTAATCCTCGAAATCATTTGCATATACATATTCCACGCATCATAACATGCCAGGTTTTCACATAACAGGTTTCCTTATCTTTCTGCTGTTTATTTCAGCAAGATGGATCTAGAGAAAACTGTAAAGGATCTCCAGGCATAAAATTCCCAGTTCCAGGAAACTCTACTAGCCCTAGCCAAGGGGCAGCAAGACATGATGGCTTTGTTGGCAGTAAAGAAGAAGCCCAAGAAGAAAGCTATACTCAACATGGGTAGAAGGTTCAAGGAGACAATCTATCAAATCCCAATAGGAGGAGACTCATCTGAAGAGGACGAGAACCAGATTGGTGAGGTCAAGAGTACTCAGGCCGACTGTGTCAATGATCAAGTATTTGATGATGATTATTTTGACGAGCAGTATCCTCCCGTTGATATCAAATATAAGCAATTAGAAGACATATTGAAAGCTGTTGAAATCCAAGCCGTCCCTGGTTTAGATTTTTATGATTTGGGTTTGATCTTTGGGGTAATCATTCCCCACAAATTCAAAATACCAGTCTTTGCAAAGTACGATGGGGTTTCTTGTCTAAAACTCCATTTGAAATCTTATGTGCGCAAGATACAGCTGCACACTACTGATAAGAAGCTTTGGGTTTACTTTTTCTAAGAGAGCTTGGCTGGAACTCAACTTGAATGGTTTTATCAGTTGGATGGATCCCGTATCCATACTTGGGGGGATTTAGCTACTACATTCTACCATCAATATCAGTATAACACCGACTTGGCGCCAACGAGGGTTCAATTACAAAATATGACCATGGGAAAGAATGAAGGATTTAAGGAATATGCACAAAAGTGGAGAGACCTTGCTAGTAGGGTCCAACCACCCTTGACTGATAGGGAGCATATTGATATGTTCATGGGCACTTTATCTGGTCCCTTCTTTAATCTGTTGGTTGCTGCTCTTCTTCTGGTTTCACCGAATTGATCTTAAGTGGTGAAAGAGTTGAAAGTGGCATAAAAAGTGGGAAGATCTTTGTGGCGTCTACCTCCACTTACAATCCTATCAAGAAACCTTTTGCTTCAAAAAAGAAAGTAAATGTTGTGTACGGGGCAAGGGCCTGTACCAAGAAGAATGATCATCCGTCTGTAAATGTCGTCCGAATCTCCAATCCAACTCCTACTCCAAGACCATCTGCAAATCATCAATGTTTTTAAACTCTGAGAAGACAATTTACGAGGTTAGGCATGTCATTGTCTCAAGCCTTACAACATTTTCTCAAGGATAATTTAGTGACATTGCGTAATCCTCCCGCCAATCCTGATACCTCGTCACTGAAATATAATCCAAACGCTAAGTGTGCTTACCACTCGAGCATCCACGGGCATAAAACTGACAAGTGCTGGGCCTTGAAGAACAAAATCCAGGATTTGATTGACAACAAAACTATTGAGTTTCAGATGCCGACCTAACACCGCTTAGGAAGAATCACAATAAAGCTTTACATGTTTCTGTCGAGTGCAAAGGGACTACCTTAGCACATGTGCTAGTCGACACTGGTTCTTCTCTAAATGTATTACCCAAGGGGGAATTAGACCGTCTAGATTGTGAAGGGTTAGTCTGGAAGCCAAGCGATATCATTGTAAGGGCATTTGACAGATCAAAGAGGACTGTTCATGGGGAAGTAGATCTTCCAATTAAAGTATGCTCTCAAATATTCAACTCCACCTTCTATATTATGGATATTCGTCCTGCCTATTCTTGTCTGTTAGGACGCCCGTGGATCCATAAAGCTGGGGCAGTAACGTCAACTCTCCATCAGAAACTCAAATATCCAGTCAAGGGAAGAATAGTCACCGTCTATGGAGAAGAAAAGTTTATGGTAAGTCACCTTAACTCGTTTAAATACATAGAGATGGACGAGGAATTCATTGAAACCCCATGTAAAGCCTTTGAAGTCATGACACCAATGGTTGTTGATAACAAATGTTCTTCTGATGAGTCTAAATATGGTTAGGCCACGCCAAAGATGGTTTCAGTTAAGGATGCCCGTGCGGAAATTTAAGAAGGAAACTGTGATACTTGGGGGTAAATCCTTGATATCCCATTTAAAGAAGACAATTTTGGTTTGGGATTCACCATCAAAGCTCAAAAGGAAGTGAGACGTGCTCGTGTTGGAAAGCCACCTCTCCGCATTGGAAGCCATGAAGTTAATGCCGTAGGTGATTCTGATGAAGAAGCTGCATTTGAAATTGGGTATATCAAACTACAACGGAGCTGAAGAATTGGCATGCAAAGGACTTTATGCATATCTCCTTCATTGAGGAGTAATCTACTTGTTATTGTCTTTCTTTCAATTCAAGAACATGTTGTCTATAATATTTTAACAATGACTTTTAAGCCATGTGCCTGGCCCGGGGCACTTTGGTCCATTTGTCAAGGGTTTTATTTATGTTCATCTAATCATATGATCATTCAGTACATTGGACTATTTTGCATTCAAATATTTGTGTTCATTGTCTTTCCTTTCTTTCAAATACATTTTCAAAAATAGCCATGTATCTTACACACACACACACACACACACACACACCCTTACAGGTCCTCATCCACTCTGGATCTTATTGCCAATGACTCTAGTATTACCGACTATGACTTTGAATGCCCAATTAACCAAGCCAGAGACAAAGGAGAGGAAGATTGTGAAATACCGGGAGAACTAGCCATACTTCTATTACAAGAGGAAAAAGATATTCAACCACATAAAGAGTTAGTTGAAGTCATTAATCTGGATACGGAGTCAGATAAGAAGGAAATCAAGATCGACGCTAATTTGGAAAGCAGTGTCAAGAGCAGGTTGGTTCAGATGTTGCATGATTATGTTGAAGTATTTGCTTGGTCTTATGAATATATACCTGGGTTGGATACCGACATCGTAGTTCATTGTCCGCCGACAAAAGAAGACTGCCCTCCTATTAAATAAAAGATTCGTCGCATGAGGCCTGATATGTCTGAGAAGGTCAAAGCTGAAGTGATGAAACAATTTGATGCAGGGTTCCTAGCTGTGACATCCTATCCCCAATGAGTTGCCAATGTGGTTCCAGTGCCAAAGAAGGACGGGAAAGTTCGCATGTGCGTAGACTATAGGGATCTAAATAGGGTAAGCCCCAAGGATGATTTCCCTCTACCACACATTGACGTCTTGGTCGACAACACTGCTCAGCATAAAGTCTTCTCATTCATGGATGGTTTCTCAGGCTATAATCAAATAAGGATGGCTCCTGAGGATATGGAGAAGACTACTTTCGTTACGCAATGGGGCACCTTTTATTACAAGGCCATGCCGTTCGGATTAAAGAATGCATGTGCAACATATCAAAGAGCTATGGTGGCTTTGTTTCATGACATGATACATCATGAAATAGAGGTATATGTGGACGATATTATTTTCAGATCACAAACTGAAGAGGAACATCTCGATCACCTGTACAAACTATTCGAAAGGATGAAAAAGTATAAGCTGAGGTTAAACCCTAACAAGTGCACGTTTGGAGTACGATCTAGAAAGCTTCTAGGTTTTGTTGTCATTAATAAAGGCATTTAAGTTGATCCTGCCAAGGTAAAGGCCGTCCAAGAAATGTCAGTTCCTCATTCTGAAAAGGAAGTTAGAGGTTTCTTGGGTCGTCTCAATTACATTGCCCCCTTCATATCACACTTAACTGCTACTTGTAAGCCAATCTTCAAACTCTTGAAGAAAGATCAGGTAGTCAAATGCAATGATGAATGCCAAGCTGCTATCGACAAAATCAAAGAGTGTCTACAAGAACCTCCTATTCTCATGCCTCCAGTTGAAGGAAGACCCTTGATCATGTACTTGACAGTACTAGAGAACTCTATGGGGTGTGTTTTGGGCCAATATGACGAGTCTGGCCGAAAAGATCATGCTATTTATCACCTGAGCAAAAAGTTTATCGACTGTGAAACCAGATATTCACTGCTCGAGAAAACTTGTTGCGCTCTGACATGGGCTGCTCGCTGGCTAAGACAGTATATGTTAACTCATACCACTCTGTTAATTTCTAAAATGGACCCAATCAAGTACATCTTCGAGAAACCTGCCCTTTCCGAACGGATAGCCAGATGGCAAATGATCTTGACTGAGTACGACATTCTGTACACAACATAAAAGGCCATCAAAGGAATTGTACTAGCAGATCATTTGTCCCATCAAGCTATGGATGATTATCAGTCAATGAACTTCGACTTCCCTGATGAGAACATCATGTTGGTGACCAATTGCGCGAAACCTGGACCGTATGACGGACCTGAATAAGGATCCCGATGGACTATGGTCTTCGATGGGGCTTCCAACTCCTTAGGTAACGGAATTGGTGTTGTGATCATATCTCTTGAAGGTTACCACGCTCCGTTTACTGCCAGACTATGCTTCGATTGCATGAACAATATGGCTGAATATGAAGCGTGCATCTTGGGTCTGAAAGATGCTATTGACTTGAGGATCAAGAATTTGAGTGTGTTTGGGGATTCCACTTTAGTGATTAGCCAAGTAAAAGGAGATTGGGACATAAAACACCCTAAACTCATCCCTTACAAGGGACTTGTGCTATCCCTAATTCCTTACTTTGAAGAGATCACCTTTGAGCACTTCCCTAGGGAAGAAAATTAGTTTGCTGACGCTTTGGCAACCATGTCTTCAATGTTCAAGGTCAGATGGGACAACGAAGCCCCTACTATTATAATTGAAAGATTCAACGAACCTGCACATTGTTGTGAACTTGACACTGACGCAGAAAAGCCATGGTACCATGAGGTGATGAGGTATCTTGAAGCACAAGAGTATCCAGAGGGAGCATCCATCAATGACAGAAAATGCTTACAAAGATTTGCAGCCAAATTCTTCCTAAGCAATAGAATATTGTACAAGCGCAACCATGACTCCACTCTACTCCGATGTGTGGACAAGAAGGAGGAAGAGGAAATCATGGAAGACATGCACGATGGACTCTTTGGTACTCACTCAAGTGGACATAAAATGGCTAAGAAAATCTTAAGAGCTGGCTATTATTGGTCAACGATGGAGGCTGATTGCCATCAACACTCTACGACTTGTCACAAATTCCAAATCTATGCTGACAAGGTCCATATGCCTCCTATCCCTCTGAATGTCATGACCGCTCCGCGGCCATTTCCAATGTGGAACATTGATATGATTGGAGAAATCAAGCCCACCGCTTCCAACGGACATCACTTCATTCTTGCCGCTATCGACTATTTCACCAAGTGGGTCGAAGCCGCCTCTTTTGCCTCAGTCACCAAGAATGTGGTAGCCATATTCATCAGACACAACCTCATATGCCGTTATGGTATCCCCGAAAGGATTATCACCGAAAATGGGACTAACCTCAACAATGCTATGATTATTGAGCTTTGCACTCATTTTAAGATCAAGCATCACAATTCTTCTCCATATAGACCAAAAATGAATGGCGCAGTCGAAGCAGGCAACAAAAATATCAAGAAGATTGTGTAGAAAATGGTAGTAACCTATAAGGATTGGCATGAGATGTTTCCGTTTTCTCTACATGGCTACCACACTTCAGCTAGAACATCAACTGGGGCAACTCCCTTTTCCCTAGTATATGGTATGGAAGCTATTTTTCCAGTAGAAGTTCAGATTCCCTCATTGAGGCTTATGAATGAAGTAGGCTTAAGCGAAGACGAGTGGATTCAAATGAGATTGGATCAGCTAAACTTGATCGACGAAAAACGATTGGCTGCTGTTTGTCATGGTCAGACGTACCAAAAATGTATGATCAACGTTTTCAACAAAAAGATCAAGCCTCGAGTATATCAAGTTGGTGACTTGGTGATAAAGTGCATCATTCTTCCACAAGGCGACCCCAGAGACAAATGGACTCCCACTTATGAAGGGCCATTTGTTGTCATGAGAGTGTTCTCTGGCGGTACCATGATGCTGACTACCATGGATGGTGAAGACTTCCCAGATCCTATCAATGCGGACATAGTTAAAAAATACTATGCATAAGAGACCCGCTAGGTTGACACACCTAGGAAAAATAAGGGCATCCCGGCAAACCAAAATGTTTGGGCAAAAATTAGGGATATATGCAAAAGATTGTACACCCGACAAGTTGAAAACCCGAAAGGGCGACTTGGGAAAAAATGGGATCCTGGTGGACTGAAAACCCGAAAGGACGGTCCAGGCAAAAGTTAAGGATTAAAAGCGTATGATTATTTCCCGTGGATTCACCACAGTCAACTTTATCACCAAGGTCCGAGTTCAAACGGTCCAAGATCAATCCAATCAACTTTTGTCAACGGCAAGGGGCATTCGAAGACATTGGGGCAATAGTAGAGTTGGAAGGTGATGAGATCATTTCACATGGCTATTTGTTTTTGTTTTCAATTTTTCTTCCTTTTCGACGATTTCCTCTTACTAGGATCTCCGTCTCTTTGTATAAAAACACATATTCACAGGCAAAATACAATTACAAATATACTTTGAAGTGAAAACTTCCTATCTTTGTTTTGAATGCAAATTTGTCCAATAACTAAAATTGAATGAACATATGCATATGAACATAATTAAAACTATTTGATACATACGACCTAAGTAGTAACAAGCACCTCTTTAGTGAATATGGAATACCCCCATAGAGTTATTTCATTAACATCCTCCTCAACGAAGTTACTCACAAAGTCTCTTTGCATGGGATAATCTCCAACCAGAGTCTCAATCTCTTGGCAGCTCTTCCCCAGCTAAGTCGAGTCTTACAAGTAGAGGCCTTGTGGATCTCTTCCTAAAATAACTCACCACTTCAGCAGTTTATCGACAGGGTTTATTTCCCCAATAGGGTTTATTTCCCCAACAAACAGCGGATATCATAACTCCCCAGCTAAGTACAAAGTTCCCCAACTTTGGTCTATCTTCTCCAGCTGAGCCTGTTACCCCCAATTGATATACCTCCCCAAGTTGAGTCTGTCCTCCCCGACTGAGTCTACACGCTCCAGCTTGAGTTTTCCTTTCAGATTATTACAAATCATAGAGCCACAACCCCTAATCCCCAGTAAAGTCGTCAACAAAACCTTTACTATCTCCGAAAGATACTATGAAGCCTGGACTCGACCAGATACTAGTATAACTTTCCAAACACTAGGAAGCCTGGACCCGACCAAATAATAGTGTAACCCTTCAATTACTGAAACCTGGACCCGACCAGATAACAGTTTGAGTTTCTGAAACCTGGACCCGACCAGATAACAATTGATCTCAATTTTAAGTTACTAAAGGCTGGACCCGACCAGATATTAGTTTGACCTTATCAATTACTGAAACCTGGACCCGACCAGATAACAGTTTGAGTTTCTGAAGCCTGGACCCAGCCAGATATCAGTTAACCTCAAGTTCAAAATTGCTGAAGCCTGAACCTGACCAGATAACAGTTTAATTCCTACAAAATCACTAGTAAAACTTCTTTTCCCCGGTAGAGTTTGCCTCTACCCAAACAAGTTATTGTGAAGCCTGGATCCGACCAGATAGCAATTGCCTTCAGAAATTCGTTGTGAAACTTGGAATCCGACCAGATAACAATTAAATTCCCAAACAATTTATTGTGAAACCTGGACCCGACCAGATAACAATTAATCTCATCAACCTCAGAAATCTGCAAAGCCTAGACCCGACCAGATATCAGTTTTCGAGCAAGTTATTGTGAAACCTGGAGCCCGACCATATAACAATCAACTGTGATCCCCAGAGAGACACTGTGAAGTCTGGACCTGACCAGATAATATTACGACTTTCCAAAAACCATGAAACCTGGATCCGACCAGATAATAGTTACCACTTCAAAATTACTACAAAGCTGGGATCCGACTAGATAATAGTTGACTTCCTTATCCCCAGCGAGTTGTTGTAAATCCTGGACCCGACCATATGACAGTTCAATTTCAAGAAATTTTCTGCAAAGCCTGGAATCCGACCAGATAATAGTTAATTTATTTCTTCCCCAGAAAGCTACCGTGAAGCCTGGATCCGACCAGATAGTAGTAGACTTCCTCATTCTCAGCAAGTTGTGAAGCCTAGATCTGACCAGATAACAACTGATGTTCAAGAGATATTCCCCAGTTGAAGCATTCTTTCAACAAAGTTTGAAGATATGTATATTCTTCATCCCCAACAGCAATCCGAGAGTCAACTTCCCAAAACTCTTCAGCAACAGTCAGGGATTTATTTTCCCGGAAAAAAACATACATCTCACATTCATACATCATAGCATGTACATACAAGATGCATTTAGCATAATACCACCTCTAGTGAACATCCTGCATACATCTGCATTTTACTAACTCTTTTTCTCACAGGTAAAACATCAAGTTTTAGTATGAATCAACAAGAGATTTGTACTGATATTTCTTCCAGTTTTTACCACCATTCCTCCAAATGGCATCTATAAGCCCATTCACAATTCATCTTCGAGTGCAAATTTCTGGGCACTCTAGTGTTCAATCATCTTCCACCTTCAAGTCACGAATGGCGGATCTGCCAATCTAACTCTTCAGGTTTAAGAAGATTGAACAGGGGCAGCTGTTGTACCCCAAAATTTTCCCTCTCATTTATTAAGTATTTTCTCACAATATCTCCTTTGATTCAAGACTGCACTAGGGTTGATCAGCTCAAGACACCTCCTCAAGCACTGATGACTGAAAATTAGGGTTTGAGATTGCACAAGAATAAATTAACTTTTAATGTCTCATATGACTTTCATGGATCATTTTGGACTCTTAAGATTTCTCATGTCAAGTTTCAAGTCTTGAATCACATTTTTGCTCAGGCAATTGTCCAGTTGACCTAAAAATCAGCTATATTGGGGAAAAAGTCAATTGTGGTCAATTTACAGTCAAACTTTATAATTTTTTATCCATGTAAACATTATGAACCTATATATATATATATATATATATATATATATATATATATATATATATATATATATATATATATATATATATATATATATGTAATTTTTTCAAGTTTGGACCACAATTCCTCAAGAAATTTGATCAGATCAACAAAAGGGCAAAATGGTCAAAATTAGGGTTTTGACTGAGAAGGCTCAATTTTTTAGTTTTGACCTAAAACATGGCTTGATGGTTTGGGACATGTTATCAAGGATTCAAATGCATCATTTTTACCTAATGGCATGACTCAACATTTCTCAAGATCAATTGATTGATAGTCAAAATTCAGTCAACATATGAAAAGTCAACTGATACAGTGAAAAGTCAAACTTTGACTTTTTTGAGTAAAGTCAAGTTTCAACAATCATATTTCATCAATACTTGTCAAAATGTGAAGCTTGTTCATCAAGAAATCAAAAATTCAAAATTATTTTGAAAAAAAGTCAAAATTCTAACACTTAGAATTTTTTTTCTAAGTGTTGGAATCTTATGATTTTTTCCTAACTTTATGCCAATTTTTCATCATGATGCAAAGTGATTCAAGAGAAACTCTCAACATGAAAGTTGTAGATTTCAATTAGATCTAAAACTTTGTAGAATAGATCAAGTTCTAGAAATTCTTGGATTTCAAGTTATTAATCCATGAAATCATATTTATGAAACTAAAACACTTAGTGAAATTTTGAGCATTTTGGTCATGATTTTGACCTAACTTCTTGGCCAAGTTTCACATAGTTCCAATTGGATTTTGCAAACGTTATTCAAATAGGGGTATATAGAGCACATTAAAAGCTTTCCAAAATGTCCAAGAACTCCTTGAGATCATTTTTGAGCAAGGACAATCGAAGGCAAGAAGTTAGGGTTTCAAGTTTTTTACAAGGCAGAATTTGTGATGCACAATGGACCAAATCACATAGCCATGCTTCATAATCTCACTTTGTAGGTTTATGACTTGTGTTTCACTCCTTAATGAATTATTTACACAACATATTGAGCCATTTTCCAAGCATTTGAACCATTATCCAAGTTGCATTTCCATTTTTGGAAGAAAGGCACCATTGCTATTCTTGAAAAGTGACTTTAATCACAAAGTCAACTTGTATGGAGCTATGCACTTGTTCTTTCTGCACAAGAATACTCTATAAACTTATAAAAAAACATGTTTAAAGTTACTAGCCACCCTACAAGACATGTACCTTGCATTGAAACCATGTTTGTCAAGATAACTTCAAAAACAAGTCAAGAACTCATAACATGTGATTCTTTGTTTCTGATCATTTCAAACCTCAAAATCTTTCCTCTATAAATAAAGATACTATTTACAAGCTAAGACACGCATACGTAAGCCCTCAAACTCCCTAGAATCAGAATCACACATAAAAACTCCATTGTTGCACAATCTGACCAAAAACTTGAAACTTACATTTCCCTCGTGCGTTTCCAAGCCTTTTGGTTCCTAAAGTTTCTAAACATCAAACACAAACCATCCAAACCCTTCTTGCCCAACTGTAACACCTCCATCATCAAGTTCCATTTTCAAAAACAGGGGTCTGCAACTTGACTTCTCCAGAACTCCTCAACCACTTTCAACTCAAGCCAAACATCACATTAGCTTCCTGGGAACTTGAGGAAGCTAACCCAATCACTAGAACTCATCGAAAGCTGCTCAAACTCAAAACACGATATCCATTTGAAAAGTGGGTTTTCTGATTTTTGAACTCCTCATATAGGCATTGTTAGTCTTTCATTTTCAAAGGTAAAATGTAGACCTCATTGCCACGAAGTTGTACATATCCATAGTTTGCATTTATATAGCTTGAGCTTAGAGAATTTTGGAGTTGAAGTTTCTGAAATTTTTAGGTTTTAAATTAGGGCCAGAAAAATTCTAATTCATCTTTGATTTATAGCTTTAGTTATTCATATGGTTGGATTCGTGGGAAGAAATGCCACAACTTTCATGTTTATACTTTCCATTTTTGTTGAAAGATGAACAAGTTACGGGTGCTCTGGCTGACTGAAGGTTGAAGACGAAGTACAAGCCTTGGAAGTATTATGTGTTATATATTTATTATTTCATTTTAATAATTGGATGTATAGCCACCCCAGTGGTAAGGCAGCACGCTGGTAACCAAGAGGGCGTGGGTTCGAACCTCAGCGCGCTGCCTTTTGTTTCTTTTTCACATTTCCTTCTCTTTTTCCTTTGCAGCGCTGGGCCTCCCCCTTTAGGCTTCCTCTCTTTTACTGAAACATACCCCCTGATTGCTCAATACCACGCAGCCCAAACCTTTTTTTTATAATTATTTTTTGATTTAAAAAAAAAGGCTAATGGACCAGGCCTAAACAAAAACTGTTTTTTTTTCTTTCTTTCTTAAAAAACACTCCAAATCAAATCTTCACGCCCCTGACCTTTCTTTTTATATTTTTATTTTTATTTATCTTTTTTATTTTTATTATTATTATTAATATTATCATAATATTTATTTTTATTAATAAAAAATCTCAAAAATATTTCATTTATTATTTAGGTAATAATATGTTTATATTTTATTTCTCTCAAGACTAAAAAGACAAAAAAACATTTTCTTTAACAAATTAATTTCCCTTTTAATTATTTAAGTAATAATAGACTTAGGTTTAAATTACTTTTTTAATTAAGATTAATTTAGAAGCCCTAGTTCCTTTTATTTAATTAATATTAGTTTAATATTCAAAACCTTTTTTCATTAAAACCTAAAAAAAAATTATTTTCTAATTAACTTAATTAAATTTTCTTATTTCTTTAGGTTAAATATTTTCTTCTAATTTATTTAGGTTAGAACAAACAAAACCTTTCTTAACAAAAATCTAAACAAATTCATACTTTTTCCCATTTATTCATGCTTGTACATTATTATTTCAATTCTTATACATTGTTCAATATGGTTGTAATAGTTAATTAGATTTAAATTCTTGTAATCTCCATTTGTAAAAATGTATACCTCATACCCCAAATAATGTAATAGCGTAGAATATTTACTTTCCGCAATTTATCGCTTTATATAAATGCTAGTAATTAGGGTTTGTATGGAAATATAAAATCAATGCTTAGAAAACCCTAATACAAGACAAATCAAGCATGAAAAAGATACACTTGCACACTTTCCACCTCTAGGGTTAACTCCACTTGTTGCCTTGAGAAATAAATGGTCACAATACACATGTAAGACGTCTTTGCAAAAACAAACAAAAGTACAAGATCATAGTTCCTCGATGACGCTCCGAACGTTGCCTTACAAATGATATTAGTCCCTCAAAGAAAATACTAAGATATCTTACAGCGTTGCTATTCATGACTTTACGATGACCCTTGCCCGTCCCTTTTACATCCAAAGATAGGTCTTCTTACCAAATCAATGGTAAGATAGTAATATCAAAGGAAAGGAAGAAATGAATTAAGACTTTTGAGTAGGTAGATTGTTCCTAGTTTCTTGCTTAATTTTAATTCAAAAACAATTGCTTATTTTCAAAACAAACACTAACACTTTCAAAAACACTTTCAAAACATCATTCAAACTTGAAACATTTTCAAAAGATCAACACTTTTTATACATTCTTACGAACGAGAACTATTACAAATTTTGCCTAAACGATGGCGCCTTTTCAAAATACTTTCAAAAACCATACAAAGCACATTTTTTAAACAAAAGCAAGTGATCTAGCAAGCAACTAAGAGCCAATAGGTAACTATGGATGAAAAGGGTTCTAATTCCTACCCTTTTCATAATCTACCCCCCAAACTCAAGAAATAATCTCAAAGGTCTTTCCTGTTCTTTTCCACCTTTTATTTTGGATAAAAGAAAAGTTGGTGGCAACTCTTGTTAACCGCAACATTTGCGATAAAACACAAAACACCAAAGTAAGTTCTCCCACCGTATCACATGATGTCTATGCTATGCATCAAGCAAAAGTGTAAGATGATGGAGACAAATGATCTCAATATCACTGATCTTTCCCACAAGTTTCGTTCCGATCGACAACTGACTTGCCACCAAACAAAACTCAGGGGTCAAATCTCAATGAGTGTATTATCGAGTATCAACCGACTTAGGACTACACCAAAGACGTCTATCTCATTACTTCCTAATGGCCAAGTTGGTCAATTAAAGGTTCTAAGGTCAGTTGATGCTTTATGACACCACACAGCGGTCCCGTATTCTCCTTGACTACTCAAGGGCTACCGATACCAACCAAAGTGTCACATCAACGTAGCTATCGCTTTGACCGTGTCGGTATACCCCACACAATTTCCACGATCTATTGCTACTTACCTAAAAGGTGCCCTAGATCCGGGTGTAGGATCTTTA
This sequence comes from Vicia faba, assembly GCA_948472305.1. Taxonomy (NCBI): domain Eukaryota; kingdom Viridiplantae; phylum Streptophyta; class Magnoliopsida; order Fabales; family Fabaceae; genus Vicia; species Vicia faba. The sequence continues at coordinate 747,713,788 of OX451739.1, forward strand.
GTAACAACCTAAATAAGCCCTCAAAAGTAAAGCATAAAAACACACAATGAAAGCAATTTAAAATGAACTAAACTCTAAGGTAACCTAACTTTTTTATAGATCCCCATCAGAGTCGCCAGTTCTGTGATACGGTGGCCAAACTGACTATTCAATACTGGTTTTGCGTTTGTGTTCGCAAATGTTGTGGTAAGTAAGAGTCGCCACCGACTTTTCTTTTATCTAACAAAGGAAAGGGTGAAAAGAACAGAAAAGACCTTTTCGAGAATTTTCTGAGTAAGGGGGGTAGATTATGGAAAGGGAATTTTCTTAGAGGTTTGCTCATTTTGAAATAACTTTTTGCTTTGTGTGTTTGAAAATGTTTTGAAAATGCCTTAGTGTGGAAATTCGCTTTATGATAACTCTTGTATCAGTCTTCAAGAGTGTTGACAAAGCGAATGTTTTTGAAAGTGTTTTGAAATGTTTTATGTAAGTGCAAAAAGTTTGTTTTTGAGCAAGCATTTAAGAACTGTCTACTTATACTCAAAAAAATGTTTGTTCTTTTCCTCCTTATCCTTTAGACAGTGCTATCCTACTATTAGTGAGTAGGTAGCCCTATCGTTGGATGTATGAGGGACATCGAAGAGACATTACGATCACGAAGGCAACTTGGCAGGAAATGTTAGTAATTTTCCTAAACTTTCTAAGATCACTTTTAAACGAGGCAACGTCCAAATGGTCATCGAAGGACTTGCGATCTTTCAAACTAGAGGATAGCCACTAAAACTTCTCATATTTCGAGAATTGAACCGTTTTCCGAAGGCAACCTAAGTGAGATATCCTAGAGGTGCGCATGTGCAATTGTGTTTAGTTCAAATATTTATCTTGCGCATTTAGGTTTGCTAATGTTTTTTGTTTTCACTCTTGCCATGCAATCCTAGTTACTAGCAGTTATATTATACAGAAAAATGTAAAGTGCAAAGATAAAACCCTACACTATTACATGGCTTCAGGGAGGGGGTTTACAATGTACAAAAATTGCGGGAAGAAAAAATAAAGAAAGCGGTAAAAATCCTAATTAGTTTATTACATCCAGTATACATGTACAATAATGAATAGAAATTACAAAAATAAATAATGTGCGCGGAAGATGGAAATACGTCTAACAACCTAGTAAGAAAATCTTTTTGCTTATTTTTTTGATTTAAGAAAGTAAATAACCTAAAAATTTATTTAGAAAATAAAATTAATCAAGAAAAATAGTCTAAATTATTTTTTAGTTTTTTTTATTATTTAAAGAAAATAATTAAACATAAATTAAGTCCTAAGTTCTAATTTATTTTTAATTAAAGAAAAATAGTTAAAATAGTTATCAATTAATTCTCATAACTAATTTAATTAAAAAACTAAAACTATATTTTTTGTGATTTTATTATTATATTATACTAATTAAATAAATGAAGAAAACAAATTAAAATAAAAAAATATAAAGCAAAGTGACAAAAACAATGCGAAACGGGCCATGATAATTAGAAATTGGGGGTGCTGAAATTGAATTTTGCTAGGCCCAAGTGAATATTAAGCCGAGGCCACGCTGGATCAGGTGAGATGAGGCCTTGAGGGTTCATGGTGGATCTCAAATTGAATCCTTTAGATCTAGACCCCTTATGATTTGAAGGCTAGATCTGATGGTGTTTGGTACACTTCTAGCCATGTAGTGCATCGAATCTGCATGAAACAAGTTAGAAAATATAAAAATGGAGCTTACTGATGCGTTTTGTAATGTTTCATGGCTTGGTAATGATTGCAAAAGCTTCAGGGAGCCTCCAGGAATGTATTTGGATCTTTTGTTTGGACTGAGGAAGGTTGGAACCTAAAATGCGAATTTTACAACTTTGATAATTTTTGCAAAATTTGTAGAGCTTTTCCAGGTTGTATCTCATGTGTCTTGAAGCTTGCTAATGTGTCATTTATATAGAGAGGATGGAGGAGACAAGAGAATAAAGGTAATAACAACCATAAACATGTGTTTTTAAAGCCATGAATGATGTTTTATAACTTTGCCAAAGACATGGAATCTTGTCCTTTTTGAATTTGAATGAATGTGGACATTGCTTACATGAAATTTTATGGTCTTAGGCTTTCCAAAACATCAACCCAAAGCTCAAATCCCATTTCCAATTATTTTATACATTTTATTTTATATTTATTTGAAATAAATTAAAATATATATGAATAAAATAGTTAGCAAATGCAAGGCATGTCAAGAATAATTTTAGAGGTCCTCTATAGGCTTAGGAAGATGTTTGAAGTCCAATAAATTAAGCCATTGACCTAAAACTTCAAGTTTGCTCAATGCATAATTCTTGAAAAGTCCCAAATTTTCCCAACTTGGGCAAGCCATAACTTGATCAATTGTTATCTCATGATGATGATCTAGGACTTTTTGGAAATCCCAAGAAGTCTACTTCAATCTTTATTTTGATCAATTTTGCATTTGAAGATTTTATCTTGATATAAATCGTCTTGACAAAAAGTTCCTTTTGTTGACTTTCTAAAAATGACCTGTAATGTATAAGCTCGTATCTTTCAAATGGTGCATTTCTTGGAATTTAGGGATGAAGAGAAGTTGTAAGGAATTGGATTCTCTTCAAAATGAGCTTTGGTTGGGAAACAATGGATGAATTATGAGAAAGTTATGCATGGGCAAAGTTTGGTTGACTTTTCCTATAGAAACCCTAATTAGCAATTCTTGACTTTTGATGAATTAGGAGCATTTCTTGAGGGATCATGATCGACCCTTTATCAAATGATGGATATCACTTCAAAATGTTGATATTGACCAAAAATATTGAAGTTTTACTGTATATAGACCATGGTTGACTTTTGACCTAATATAGTTGATTTTCAAGCATTTGAGCAATTGACTAAGCAAACTTGTAGTGCAAGGTATGAAATTTGTCATGGATAATCTTGATGACATATTAGGACCATGGAAGACATTTGAGACCTTTGGAGCTTACACATCTTGGTGAAAAATGAAACCCTAGTTGGAAGGCCAACGCTTAGAAGGAGAATTTGTCTAATCAATTCTTGGTCAACCTTGAGTAATTGAGGACTTCTAGGAGCATGTCTTGTGTGAAAATGGGAGGGCCAATTTTGGGGTACAAAAGTTACCTTGTTTTCAATATTGTTGGAAACAAGTGTGTGCATTGAATATGATTGTTCCTCTTGCACTTAGTTTTTAAATCTTAAAGGTTTTAAGAGTCTTTGATCTCCTTATAAGTTAGATAGTAAGCATCACACTTTGTGTGGATAGGTTGTACAATAATTTTAACTATAATGAAATATCTTTCGTGTTGAAAGGGGACTGGAGTACTCTCAGACTGTGAGGGAAACCAGGATATATCCAATGTTATTTATTTTTTTGCATTTACCACTTTCATATTCATACACAAACCAAAAAATAAGAACATCATCACATACAAGAATAATAATCTGCAATCCACTTTATTCAGCCCCGTCTTAGGCGTACTCAAAAACTAATAATTGGTATCAGAGCAGATTATAGGTAACATTTTCCTAAAGATCCAGAATTGCTTGCACAAATCAAAATTTAGTTTGTAGAGACAGTGGTAGTAATAACAAGCCTCCATTGTTTTGTTGTGAGTACTTTGATTTTTTGGAAAATTCTCTTGAAGGCTCATTTAGAAGCACAGGGAGAAGAAATATGGGATGCTATCCAAAATGGTCCATTTGTTCCTATAAGTGTTGTCTACGGTGTTGGAACCTCAAAGCCTAAAGTTCATGGGATTAAGATAATAAGAAAAAGATCCTCTATGAAAAAAAGGCAATCAATCTTCTATAAAGTGAACTTAGTATGGATGAGGTCTTTCACATTCAACATGTACATCAGCAAAGAAAATTTTGGATACTTTGGTTGAAACTCATGAAGGAACCTCTAAAGTTAAGAGGTCAAGATTGAATACTTTAAGCCAAGAGTATGAATTTTTTAGAATGCGGCCCTAGGAAACAATTCTTGACTTGTAAAAGAGATTCGTTCATCTGATGAACCATTTGATAGAACTCGGTAAAACTTTTACTAACAATGAATTGAATCTTAAAGTACTTAGATCATTGTACAGGGAATGCCAACCAAAAGTGACGGCTATATTGGAAAATAAAATACTTTCAAAAATGACATCAGTTGAATTGTTCGACAAACTTCAAGAACATGAAATCGAACTTGGAAAGCTAGGACAACATGAGATTCAAGATGGGGATTCCAAAGGCATTGAACTGAAAGTTAACTAAAGGGAAGAACTTGATGAAGATGATTTAGAGGAGTTCATGCATCTTGTAAAAAGGCTCAGTAAGTTTTTTTGCCAATAATGATAAATCTTTCAACTTTGCAAAAAGCGAGAAACTTTTCAAAAAGAAAGAAGACTCTTCGTCACTATTAAATGTCAAATGCTATTAATATGGAAAAGGGAGACACATAAAGACGAAGTGTCCAAATTTATCTAAAAAAATGCTTACAAGGGAAGAAAATTCTCAAAATCCAGAAAGGATTACATTGAAGAAAGTAATACAAGTTCTTCATCTGAATCAGAAAGCGACGAATATACAAATCTTGAGTTTATGGAATTAAAACATTTTGGTGGTGAGAAGGAAGAAAAGGTTACTAATTTTTATTCTAAGAAAAGAGTTGCTAAAAAGAAAACTTATGTTACAAACAACTTTCTTCCTACTTGTTTATATTATGGTATTATTGGTCACACACATAATGCTTGTCATGCAAGAAATTTTAATGTTACTAGTGAGAACTATTTGTGGGTCAAGAAATGAACTAACCATGAAGGACACAAATCACATTGGGTACCTAGAAAAACATAAATTATTTTGTTGGTTTGCTTGAAGACCACTTCAAAATCTTTGATATCTTAATAAGTGGTTGATCCAAGCATATGATGGAAGGTATAAGAAAATTTTCAAATCTAATAGGCCAAGGGATGCGTCATATATGAGGACAATATCAAATAATAGATTCTTGGAAAGGAAAAGATAAGCAATAAATTTCATATCCAATGAATAAGTACTTCATAGTGAAGGATTAATATAAAATCTTCTAAAGGATGAGTCAACTAATATCATGATATTCTTATATTTTGATTATGATATTATTTTGTTTCTTTTTCCCTTCCTTTTTGCTAATGGCAAAGAGGGGAGAAGATATATGTGTATGCTCTGTCTCTATCTCTTGCATAAATTGTCAACATACTCTATTGATCAAGGAGAAGCATTGATCAATGGGGAGTTATCATTGATAGGGGGAGAATATTGTATTTTCAAGCGATCTAAAGCGTTTCACATAACAAGTGTTTGTCATCATCAAAAAGGGGGAGAATGTAGAGTCATGCTTTAGCAAGTTTATGTTTTGATGATTAAAAACATCATGATCAAGGCAAAATGAATTATAAAAAAGAAGAAGAAAAAGTATCTACTCAAAATGGATTTGGCTTGCATGTTAAGTTACTCCTAAAGAAGACTTTGGTATTCGATCTTCAATATGATACAAGACTCCAATTCAATATAGTATGTTACTATAGTGCTCAAAATATACTCTAAACATTTTACATAAGTGTCATGATCATTTAAGAGTAAAACATTGCATGTCCATCACTTAGAAAATAAGTTTTATCACTTTCACTCAGTAGTAATCGGTTACAGGGTTATAGTAACCGGTTACAGGGTTTCGCAGAAATAAAAATAAATTAATGGTTCAGTGGTAATCGATTACAGCTTTTGGGTAACCAATTACAACCATGCAGATTTGTAAAATATATATGTTGTCGCGTCTATGTAACCGGTTACAGCCTTACAGTAACCGGTTACCGCTGAAGAAAAATTTCAAATATTTTCTATTTTACTTGGCTGTTGGGTGATACCTCTTGGGTTTTAACCATTGTATCTTTTTACTCATTTGGGGTGTAATTAAACGGTTCATTACATGTATAAATTTCATTTTCATTTCTGATGCAAATTAAGACAACAACAACAACAATCACATCATACAATATAATATTTTGTATGTCATTTTCAAATAAGTGCATTGATTAATATTCTGACCTTGCATGAAACTTTTACTCTTACATTTTGAAATACATCATTAGAAAAGTTTCATCATATGCGTTGAGCACTTGTGTAATATATTGATTAAACTGTTGCCTTGAAAGAGAAGAGATCAATACTTGGTACTGACATTGATTATATACTTTCATATCTACTTCAAGAATTTGTTTCTGATTATTTTTCCAAAGTGATTGTGGTGTAATCTTGTTGTCCAAGATTGTTGGAAGCAAGAGAGTATTAAGGGGAGATTGTTCTCTTTTTAATTTGTATTGGGTATCTTGTTTTCAAGATTGTTGGGAACACGTGTGTGCATTGAAGAGGATTATTCTTCTTGCACTTTATGTTTAGATCTTAAAGGTTTTAAGAGCCATTGATCTCCATATAGGTTAGATAGTAAGTATCACACTTGGTGTGGATAGGCTGTACAATAATTCTAACAATAGTGAAATCTCTTTCGTGTTGAAAGGGGACTGGAGTACTCTCGGACTCTAAGGGGAACCAGGATATATCTGGTGTTATTTATTTTTTTACATTTACCGCTTTCATATTCATACACAAACCAGAAAATAAGAATATCATCTCATAAAAGAATAAAAATCTACAATCCACTTTATTCATCCCCGTCTTAGGCGCACTAAAAAACCAACACAAATAATCAGATATGATCTTAAAACCTATTGCATACCGCTTTTACTTGGCTGAACATGACAAATTGACGCGCCCCTGAGTTGAATCTGAAACTCATTGGGATGTGTGATACAGTGGAAGAACCGACTGTTATATACTGGTTTTGTATTTGTGTTTGCAAATGTTGTAGTAAGCAAGAGTCGCCACCGACTTTTCTTTTATCCAAATTAAGGAAAGGGTGAAAAGAACAGAAAAAGACCTTTTCGAGATTATTCTGAGTAAGGGGGGTAGATTGTGGAAAGGGAAGGTGTTAGCACCCTTTCCATCCGTAGTTATCTATGGGCTCTTGGAGGTTTGCTCATTTTCAAATAATTTGTGCTTTGTTTGTTTGAAAAATGTTTTGAAATGCCTTAGTGCAGCGATTTGCTTTGCGTTTAACTCTTGTATCAGTCCTCAAGAGTGTTAACAAAGTAAATGTTTTTTTTGAAAATTGTTTTTTGAAAAGTAGTAGTTGTGTAAGTGCAAAATGTTTTTGAGAAAACTTCTAAAAATTATCTACTTTATACTCGAAAATATAGTTATTTTCCTCCTATCCTTTAGACAGTGCTATCCTACTATTAGTGAGTAGGTAGCCCTATCGTTGGATGTATGACGGACATCGAAGGAAAGATATAGTCACGAAAGCAACTTGTGCAGACGCTTTAGCAATTTTGTTTAGGGACTAGATCATTTATCGATAAGCAACTGTAGGGTCGTCGAGGGACTATGATGTTTTTGATTTACGGGTCTTTGCTAAAGCGTCCCCGTTTCGAGGGACATGACTGCCTTATTTCCTAAGGCAACCAAAATGGGCGTACCTTAGAGGTGCATATGTGCAATTGATTCAATTCAGTTATTTTTTATTTATCTTTTACGTTAGATTTGCTAACATTTTTATTTTTATGCTCTTGCCATACATGCCTAATTACTAGTAGTAAATATGTATAGAATATAAAGTGCAGAAGGTAAAAACCTAGACTATTACATGGCTTCAGGGAGGGGATTTACAGTGTATAAAATTGGGGGAAAGAAAATAATGAAAGCGGATAAAATTCATAATTAGGTATTACATACAAGTATGCAATTACAATAATGTAAAAATGGGAAAAATAAATAATGCGCGAAAGATTGAAAGTTAGTTAAAACAAACCTAATAAGAAAAATCCTTTTTGTTGCTTTTTGATTCAAGAAAATAATTAAATTGAAATTATCCTAAAGTCTATCTATAAAATAAAATTAATCAAGAAAAATAGTCTAAATTCTTTTTTTTAGTTTTTATTTATTTGTTATTATTTAAAGAAAATAATTAAACATGTATTAAGTCCTAAGTTCTAATTTATTTTGTAATTGAAGAAAAATAGTTAAAATAGTTATTAATTAATTCACAAAATTAATTTAATTAAAAAACTAAAACTATATATTTTTTGTGATTTTATTTGATTTGAAGTTAATTTAAAATCAAAAAAGAAATGAGTGAAGCAGAGTTAATGATACAGAGCACCCTCTTTCGATTCAAGGGGAAACATGGCCTTTCGATTTAGGGAAGAATGATGGTTTTCGATCCCTGGGAACAGGCCTTCGATCTTGTAAAGACGGGCCTTCGACCCAATAGAGAACGTTGCTGGAGGCGCCTAGTGACTTTGCCTGAAAGCACTAAAATCTGCAAGAAAAATTGTCAACAATACAAAAGCATGACCTGGGCGTGAACCCAAGTCTTTTTTTAAGTTCGACCTCCCATTAATTAAACTTCTTTGAATTCGAATTTGGGTTCGTTTGCCTTATAAAAAAACATTGTCTCTTGGGATTTGATGAAAAGCACGTATCGTGCCTTCTATCTTTGTATGTCCATGAGGATGTTGTGCTATATTATATCATGGGCATGAATCAGACACTAGGAAATATCAATGTAACACGGTGGGAGAACTGACTTGGGTGTTTTGCATTTGATTGCATTTGTTGAGATAGCAAGAGTCGCCACCGACTTTTCTTTTATTCAATAAGGAAAGGTTGAAAAGAACAGGAAAGACCTTTCAAGATTATTTCTTGAGTTCAGGGGGTAGGTTATGAAAAGGGAAGGTATTATCACCCTTTTCATCCTTAGTTATCTACGGTCTCTTAGTTGCTTGCTAGATCACTTGCTTTTGTTTGAGAATGTGCTTGTGGTATGGGTTTTGAAATTATTTTGAAAATGTCTTTGTAATGCTTCTCGTTTCTATAAGAACGCGTACAAAGTGTTGGTTTTGAAAATAGTTCAAAGAGGTGTTTGTGGAATTTGTTTTTGAAAGTGATTTTGAAAAGGTGTCTTTGTAATGATTCTCAATTCTATAAGAATGCGTACAAAGAGCTTTGTCTTTTGAAAATGTTTCAAATGAAAGTGTTGGTGTGTAAAATGTTTTTATTGTGAGCAAGCAAGCAACAAAGAGCATCCTACCTACTCAAAAGGTTTAATGTTCTTTTCCTCCTCCTTTAGATGTTGTTATCTTACCATTGATTTGGTAAGAAGCTCCATCATTGGATGTGAAGGGACAGGCATGGGAGGTTTTTGTAGTCATAGAAGGAAACCTATGGGATGTTTTAGCAAAGTCGTTTAGGGACTAGATCGTTTACCAAAGGCAATATTGAGGGTCATCGAGGAACTATGATCTTTTATCAAGGGTCTTTGCTAAAATGCCCATATTCGAGGTACATGACTATTTTTCCGAGGCAACAAGTGAGATTATCCTAGAGGTGCATGTGTGAATAGTATGTTTGATTGCATGCATTTTGTCTTTGATTTGTAGGTTGTCTATTGTTGTTTTTATCTTACCATACATCCTAATTACTAACATTTATACAAAATTAATAAAAATATAGAAAATAAATCCTACACTATTACAACCATATTGAATAGAAAGAAAATGTAAAGACAAAACAAAAATAAAAGAAAGAAAAATGAACTTTTCGATTTGGGAAGCAGAACCCTTCGATTTTTCCCTTCCTGGCTTTCTTCGATTTGGACTTGGAGTCAGTGAGGTCACACCTCTCTATGTGGGCTTATCCTGAAGCATGAGATGCAGCCTTCGATTCTGCCTTTCTGCTTCCTTCACTAGGGCCTGGAAGTTAGTGTGGACAACCTTCTGGATGCCTCTTTCGTTTGAGGCTTGGCAGTCAATATGGACATTCTACTGGCTGCTTCTTTCGACTGGGCCAGAGAATCAACGTAAACACCTTTTGTTTCTCCCTTATGGCTCCTTTGTTTGGACTGTGAAGCAGTAAGGGGGGATGAAGCCCGAGGCTTCATTTCACACAAAAAACCCCTTCTTTCGTTTAGGCCTATACTGGTTAGTTCTACCATATATTTGACAAGAAAACAAACTAAAAGGGAAGAAATGAAAAGTAAACAAATGTTATGTACATGCTTGAAACGAAAGAAATGACTATTCACATGTTATGTTAGAAACGAAAAGTTCAAAGTTAAGAGAAACTTACCTTGCTTGAGGCTGGAACGTGTGTGCTGGACCTTGAGTGGCTGCCCTGAGCGCTTCTGGATTTGAAGGGAAGAAATAGGGATTATGCTTCTAGTACTGGATTCAAAGGTCAGGATATGTGAGGGATAGTTTCAGATTCGAAATAGAAAAAGAAAACAAATGTTATGTTTCTTTAGATTCGAAGGGCCAAGGAGACAGGTGTGATATTTCTTCTGGATTCGAAGGGTCAAGGAAACAAATGTTGTGTTTCTTCTGGATTCTAGGTTTGAATATATGTTTAAGTGTTTGATTATTTTTCTCCATGCCCCAAGTCTTTGGATGTGTTGTCCAACCCCTTTTAAATGTTATGGAGCCTCTTATTTATAAGTGAATGTAGCTGAGGTTTTGGAGGGAAAACAAACAATTTGAACAAATTGAGTAAACTGCTTTTTGTAGCTTTCGAGGGACAGTGTTCGCATGCCATTTTGGTGCAAGAATGAGGCAGTGTTTCAGGACTGTTGCGCAACAGTTTTGGAGCGTTATGGCTAGTGTACCAGGCCTGAACTTGGCAGCAAACATCTTTTGAATATTTCATCTTTCATTTTGACCCTCACAAATAGACCATTGGGCCTCGGGTAAGACACAAGGCTTTAATGTTCCAATTGTTCAAATATTACATATCCTCAAAACAAAAAGACAAATTACTCTTGAATAAATGTAATGGGCACAAAATCTTTAGCCTCCCAATTTCTGAGTCCATCACTGATGGTTGGGAAGATGCACTTGTCCAGGTTATAACTACCGTCAGCATCTTCTGCGGAAGGGGCAACATCAATAACATTGATTCCCGGTCCATGCTTGGGCATAAGTGCAGTTATGACGTTAGGAGTCTCAGGGGGATCAAATTCAACCTCCTTTGCATCACTAAGGTCTTGCAACTTGTTCTTCAAAGCCAAACAATCGTTTGTATCATGCCCCGATGTTTCAGAAAGGTAGGCACATCGAGCATTCGGGTTGTAGCAGGGAGAGGCAGTATTAGGATTCTTCGGGGCCTCCTTTAGGGTCACCAGATTGGACTTCAGCAGGTGTGGCAAAACCTGGGATAGGGTCATGTTGATCCGAGTAAATTATCTTCTAGGCATATTCGGCATGTGCTGATTGTTTCGTTGTTAGTTTGAGACAAGATTGGAAATCATAACAGCCCCTACCATCGGACGATGTTCAGTTTTGTCATGATTTCTTTGGCTGTAAGCAGCACTGACTTCCTTCTTTCCCATGAATGGTTTCTTTGTAGTGCTTGAGGATGAATCTCTCTATATCTTACCACTTTTAATTCTAGCCTCTACTTGTTCACCCGTTATGATCAATTCAGTAAACCCAACATAAGAACTTCCAATCAGGTGGTTAAAGAATGGCCTAGATAATGTGCCCAAGAACACGTCCCCCAGCTCCCTATCAGACAATGGAGGCTGGACTCTTCCCGCAAGGTCTCTCCATTTCTGGGCATAATCTTTAAAGCCCTCTCTAGAACCCATAGACATACTCGGAAGTTATGTACGGGTTGGAGCGAGGTTAGCATTATATTGGTACTGCTTGTAGAAAGTAGAAGCCAGATCTTCCCAATTATGGATGTTGGTTCCCTCCAACTGATAGAACCACTCTAATTGAGTCCCCGATAGACTGTCTTGAAATAAATGCACCCACAAATTCCTATCAGCAGTGTGCGGCTGGATCTTCCTAACATAAGATCTGAGATGCGGCTTAGGACATGAGACCCCATCATATTTAGCAAATGCGAGCACTTTGAACTTTTGCGGGATAACCACTCCAGAAACCAACCCTAGCTCTTCGAAATCCAAGCCAGGTACCTTCTGAACTTCCATGGCATTGAGACGGTCCTCTAGATGTTTGTACTTATTATCAACAGGATGGTATTGTTCATCAGTGTAATCAGCTTCGTCTTCTTCAGATTCCCTTGTATTGTGGTCTTCTTCTCTTGGCTCTTCTTCCTAATTGTCTCTCTCTCTCTCTCTCTCTCTCTCTCTCTCTCTCTCTCTCTCTCTTGACGGAGTTGTGAGCTCTGAAACTTGCCTCACTGGTCCTTTAAACCTTCTTCCCAAATTTAGAACACCCACTGGCCTCTTTTTCTTCTTCTTGTCATTGAGAATCAGAGCTTTCAAATCTTTTTGTCCCTTAGCCAGATTCATGAACATTTCTTGGAATTGAGTATTCTGTGTCTGAAGCTCCTTAACTGTTTGTTCAAGAGCCATTACTTAAATAAACAACAAAGAAGATAAGAAGCCTGTCCTGAAACTTGTTTATGCAATGATGTATATAATATATGTATGCAATGTTTTAAAGGATTTATAAGACTTAAATTTGCTTATCCAAAGGGAAACCCAACGTTAATTTCATTAAGCAGTTACAATGATGCCTCTTGGGTTTACAAAGGAAGTAACTAAGCAAAAATGAACTCTCAAAGCAAAAAGGGACTCAAGCTTCCCACAGGGGCATCCTCTTTGGTGCATTGTAGGCATTTATACTCCTCTCTTTGTTAAGTAGCCTGGTGAGTTCTAAAACTTTCTTCTCGCTGGTGTAGAATTGGGTTTCAAAGGTATCCCGTTCCTCTTTGAGTTGAATCCAAGATTTTTGTAACTCCTTGAAATTAGTCAGCATGTCAGGATGAAGAACAATGTAAGGAGTGTCTCCACCAGCAACTGGCTCCATGATGATGGGTAGAATGGCCTCATAAGGAATCCTGAGACCTTGAGCACGGGCTCATACCCACTTAAGATAAGGCTCCAAAGGAATGGGTATCTTATACCCTAGTGTTTTGCTATCAACTTTTTTCACCATGCCCCGAGCTCTTATGAACCTCTGGAGATAACCCTGAACATCATTCTCATAGTCGAATACGAGTCCTTGGACAAGTGTATCATGAGGACCATCCCTCCTAGCATAGCCAAACTATCACAATGCCAAACAAGGATTATAAGTGATTCCTCCCCTAATGCCTAGGAGAGGGACATTAGGGAATTCTCCACAACAGTCAATGATGGTAACATTCTCCAAGGATCAAGGACACCAATGAATGTAGGAATGTGTGTGGGACATCAACCTATAAGACTATCTCATGCCCGCTCATTCTTCAACACGGATCAAGCCAGGTGCGAAATAAACCACCTAGCCAACAGAGGAGTGCAACACAACAGGGTTCCTCTTCTCTTTACAGTGCAGGTATGCAAAGAGTGTAGGTTGTCTCCAAGTAAACTAGGCACCAGCTTATGAGACAGAAAAACCTTGACCGCATTCACATCTATGAGTTGGTCTGGATTAGGGAATAATACTATCTCATAGATGAGAAGGGCCAACACTTCTTCAAAAGCTTGTAAATCTAGGGTATCCCAAAAATGGTGAGCCTTCTCAAATAGAAACTTGGCTAGAAACCCTTTGATGCCTCTTCTTGTTTCCCAATTTGCCACTACATCGGACCATTGTAAAGACAGAGCATGAGCAATCTCTTCAGGTTTTGGGTCTCTTTCCATACCATTGAAGGGTAACTGATCAATAATGGGAACCCCCAATAACTTAGAAAACTCCTCCATGGTAGGCACCAATTGGTAATCAGGAAAGGTGAAACATTGATGTAAAGGTTCGAAGAACTGAAAGAGAACCTTCAACATTTCTTCATTAGGGATTGAGGTGACCAGATTGCAAAGTTGACCATGTCTTTCAGTGAAAGGAGAGCTCTCAGGAACTCTTGATACTAATTCCTGCGAGTAGATGATATGTCCTACAAAACAACACAAAGATAAGTCCTAAAAATCCTTGAAATGGTCAGTATGACAGGCCTTGTTATGATGTTATGATATCATGATTATGCAAATATAGCAAGCACAAGAAAATCACACAAAGACCTTAGGTTTAAAGATTGCATGGGTTTTAAGGTAAGTACCCTCTTGAAGTTTAGTTGGTTCAACCTGTCCTAGAAAGTAATCGGGTTCTAAGAGATCTCAATATCACTGATATTTCCCACAAGTTTCGTTCGGATCGACAACTAACTTTCCACCAAACAAAACTCAGGGGTAAAATATCAATGAGTGTAGTATCGAGTATCAACCGACTTCGGGCTACACCAAATACGGCTATCTCATTACTTCTTAATGGTCAAGTTGTTCAATTAAAGGTTTTAAGGTCAGTTGAGTCTTCTTGACACCACGCAGCGGCTCTGTATTCTCCTTGACTAATCAAGGGCTACCGGTACCAACCAAAGTGTCACATTGTGATCGGTGGATCTGGAACTGACTGTTTAACGCTGGTTCGCGAAATATCGCAGAAGCAAGAGTCGCCACCGTCTTTTATTTTCTCCAAATGGAAAGGACAAAAGCACAGAAAAATTCCTTATAGAGATTGCTCTCGGTTCGGGAGGTAGATTATAGAAAGGGAAGGTGTTAGCACCCTTTCTATCCATGGTTATCCATGGGCTCTTAGATACTTGCTCATTGTGTTTTCAAAAATGGTTTGTTTGCTTTGCAATTGTGGGTTTTAAAAAAAGTTTCTTTGAAGATTTCAGTTCGACTCTTGTATCGGTCCTCAAGAGTGTTTGAAAAATTGCTTTCGAAAGCTTTTTTTGAAAAGGTGTCGGTGTGAAAAGTATTTTTGATTTGTTTTTGAAATTAGAGCAAGTATCTAGAGTCGTCTACCTACCCTAAGGAATTCGTCTGTGTAGATGTCCTTTAAAGTAATGCCATCCCACCATTGAGAGGTAGGTAGCACCACCATTGGAGGTGTTCGGGTCAATTCGAAGGTTCGGGACATGGTGATCATCGGAGCAATAGGAAGATACCTTAGAAGCTACCCTCATGCCAGGTTCCCGGATCATGAGGACTTACTAAGACATCCTCTACTCGACGATCACCTTTCGAGGGGCAAGGCAACAGTGAAGCGTACCCTAGGGGTGGTGTGTGATTTGTGTGTCGTTTTCAGATATTTTGTCTTGTTCATGTCATGGGTGATCTACGCTTTTGTTTTTATTTTAACATTCATTCTTGCATGCAATTTATTAGCAGTTAAAAAGAGGCGAGAATTAAAGTTCCTAAACTATTACAAAGGCGCGGGTCCACATCGCCAAATTAAATCCAGGACCCGATTTGACATAAAATAAAGTATAGTGCGAGAAATATAAATATCAAATTTACATGGCTTTGGGAGAATTACATTAATATTTAAAAGAAGGAATAAGAATAAAATGCGCGAAGAGAATAAAAATCGGGAGTGCGAGGGCGTTGGACCCTTTTTAATGAAATTAAATTATATTAACAAATTAATTAAATTAAACTAAAAGGAAAAGATTTTTTTTTTTGGAGTTTTTTGTATTTATGGATTTTTAATAAGAAAAATTAAATTGGAATTAAAACCTAGTTCTAGCTATTTTTAATTTATTAAAAAAAACATGTTAAAGTTAGACCTAGAATTAACCTAATTAATTAATGGCAAGTTTTATTTACAAAAATAATATTTAATAATTAATTATGGTGAGAGAAAAAAGAAAAAGAATGAAAAAATACTTAAAACCCTAATTTTACACTTTTTTAATTTATTAAGAAAAATATTTGAATTAAACCTAAATTTAAAAAAGCTAAATTAATTAATGAGATTTATTTACAAAAAATAACATTTAAATAAAATATATTTTTATTTTTGTCTTTTCTGATTTTTTTTGTTATTTTTATATTTTATGAAAATAAATTAATTTCAAGAATCAAATTAAAACTAATTAAAACAAATAAAATAGAAAAATATAAAAAGAAGGAAAAAGCAAACCAATGGGGGGTTCTGTCCCCAAACTGGGGGTATGACTCAGTAATTCTGGCCCAATTGGTTTCTGGCCTTGTTGACTTCTGGCAATTACATGTGGACTTGTTGACCAACGCCCAAGGTGCTCTTCAAACATTGGCCTTTGGATTGCCCTCAGTGGCCACGTGGCGTGCCTGGATTGTGAGTGTATGGTGGACGCTTGGAGAGAGACTGCATAGGATGATATTAAAACAAAACATATGAATAAAGTGAGGGGACCTGGGAATCGAACCCAGGTCCCAGTGATTATAGGACAACACACCAACCATCTGCACCAAACGCTTTCTCTGTAAGATTATTGGAACATGATTATTATAAAAAAAAACAAAACGCTAATGCTAACAAACAAAAATAAGCGCGCTGAATTTAAATTACCCAACCACAGCTTGCCACATAATCTTCTTCTTCGTTGTCCCTGAAACAAAAAAGAATTAGCGGGGGTTTTGAACCCCCCCAAAATGCAAGCTTTTCAAAAATAGCGATTAGCCCATCTTGCTATATAAATTAGGCGCGATTAGTGGGTTATGTTCGTCCAAGCTTCCTGAGTTTAGCCATGGTACTAGGATGTCCTAATTTTACAGTATTCGAAAATGCCCAATTTGAAGCTTGAGGAACCCTAGCGTGCTTCAATGGCGAAATCGCGTACGATGCATAAAAACTCAATCAAAACATATGGTTAGCTTTAGAATGGTTAACTGAACATAAATCAAACATTAAAAATTGACAATAATGTGTGAATCATGATGCAAGAATATGGAAAAAAGTATGAACAGGACGGGGTTGTTCTACCAATTCTTTGCGTTGGAGATGATGGTTTTGATCCAGAAACTTTCCTTGAAGTCTCAGGAATGCAATGGAATCAATATTTGTCCTTGAAACTCCTTAAAATCGTGTTTTCAGTATTCACTTTTTCCACAAAAATTTCAATGTTTTTCTTCAGCTTTGGGCGCAGCTTGGAGGCCCTGTTCACTAGGGTTTTGATCAGTCTTATATGAGGATGGATTAGGGTTGAGTTTTCAATCAAAAGATCTTTGCATTGATGAGAACAATATTTGATTTTCATGCATAATTCTTTCAATCTTTTCCATGCATATTTGATACCAATCATGTCCAAATCACTTTGATTCTTTCCAAATCAGATAATGCACGAAATCTTGAAGATATTTCATGCATAAAAAGATTTAAAAAGCTTGCTTTAGTATTTTTCACATATTTTATTTTATTAAATGAATTAATAGCAATTAAAAATTCAAATAAATAAATAAAAATGATGAATAAATTCCCTTTGGGCCAAATGGTCGTGCATATGCTTTGGATGATGAATCTTGGAAGAAAATGTGGCCCATTAGCAATTTTAAGGCATTTGAAGCAAAGTTGACTTTTCAAAATACCCAAATATTTCCCAACTTCCACAAGGCATATCTTGCTCAATTTTTAAGCTTTGATCATGTTCTTGGACATTTTGGAAAGGTCTTGAAGTCCTCTAACCAATGCCTTTGGTCCCATGTCATTTTGATTTACCAATCTCAAGTTATGGCCTTTGACTTAAAGTCCCTTTTTGTTGACTTTTGAAAATGACCTATAATGTTGAAATTGATAACTTTTTGTGAGAGCATTTCTTGGACTTGAAGTGTGAAGAGGAGTTGTAGGAAATGTCTTTCTCTTCAAAATGAGATTTGGATGGAATTTTTCTGATAAACCATGTAGAAGTTATGCCTTGGTCAAGTTACAGTTGACTTTTTCAACTGTCCAAATATGGAAACTTTTGCATCTTGAGACTTTTTGAGCCAAACTTTGAGAATCATGATCAAGCATTGATCAAATGATGTTTGTGGCTTCAAAATGAGATGTTGATCAAAAATTTGAACTTTTGACTGTCAAATGATCATTTTGCCCCTGCAGTTGACTGTTGAGCAATTAGGGTTTTTGACTGTGCAATTTTGTGCTGTAAGTCTTGAAACTTGGCATGAGGATGCTTGACCATATTTGTAGGCATGTGGGACTTGATTGGACCCTTGGAAACTTCATTTTCTTTGTCAGAACCAAAACCCTAGTTTTTGGCTGTTAGGAGGCCCTTGAACTGTGCAACCTTTGGGGAGATTTTGAAGCATGCTCTTTGCAATTCTTGAAGAATATGGGAGGGCAAATTTTGGGGTACAACACACATCAACGTATCTATCGCTTCGACTGTGTCGGTATACCCTGCACAATTTCTACAATCTATTGCTACTTACCTAAAAGGTGCCCTAGATCTGGGTGTAGGATCTATAGTAACCCAAACAAATCCCTCAAAAGTAAAGCAAACAAAGCATACAAGTTAAATCAATTTACAATGAACTAGACTCTAAGGTAACCCTACTTTTATTATTCCCCACCAGATTTGAAAATTCTGTGATATGGTGGTAGAACCGACTGTTATATACTGGTTTTGCGTTTTGTGTTTGCAAATGTTGCGGTAAGCAAGAGTCGCCACAGACTTTTCTTTTATCCAAATTAAGGAAAGGGTGAAAAGAAAAGAAAAGGACATTTTCAAGGTTATTCTGAGTAAGGAGGGTAGATTATGGAAATGGAAGGTGTTAGCACCCTTTCCATCTGTAGTTATCTATGGGCTCTTAGAAGTTTGCTCATTTTTAAATACTTTGTTCTTTGTGTGTTTGAAATTTTTTTTAAATGCCCTAGTGCGACGATTTGCTTTGCGTTTAACTCTTGTATCAGTCCTCAAGAGTGTTAACAAAGCAAATTGTTTTTTTTAAATTGTTTTTTGAAAAGTAGTATTTGTGTAGGTGCAAAATGTTATTGAGCAAACTTCTAACAGTTATCCACTTTATACTCGAAAAGGTAGTTCTTTTCCTCCTATCCTTTAGACAGTGCTATCCTACTATTAGTGAGTAGGTAGCCCTATCGTTGGATGTATGAGGGACATCGAAGGGATGATAGAGTCACGAAAGCAACTTGTAGAGACGTTTTAGCAATTTTGTTTAGGGACTATATCATTTACCGAGAAGAAACTGTAGGGTCGTCGAGGGACTATGATCTTTTTGATTTACGGGTCTTTGCTAAAGCGTCCCCGTTTCGAGGGACATGACTGATTTATTTCTGAAGGCAACCAAAGTGGGCGTACCTTAGAGGTTCATATGTGCAATTGATTCAATTCAGTTATTTTTTTATCTTTTACGTTAGGTTTGCTAACGTTTTGATTTTTATGCTCTTGCCATACATGCCTAATTACTAGCAGTAAATATGTATAGAATATAAAGTTCAGAAGGTAAAAACCTAGACTATTAGATGGCTTTGGGGAGGGGATTTACAATGTACAAAATCGGGGGAAAGAAAATAAAGAAAGCGGATAAAAGTCCTAATTAGCTATTACATACCAGTATGCAATTACAATAATGTAAAAATGCGAAAAATAAATAATGTGCGAAAGATTGAAATTTAGTTTAAACAGACCTAATAAGAAAAATCCTTTTTTGTTGTTTTTTGATTCAAGAAAAATAGTCTAAATTCTTTTCTTAGTTTTTATTTATTTAAAGAAAATAATTAAACATGAATTAAGTCCTAAGTTCTAATTTATTTTTTAATTAAAGAAAAATAGTTAAAATAGTTATTAATTAATTCACAAAATTAATTTAATTAAAAAACTAAAACTATATTTTTTTTGTGATTTTATTTGATTTGAAGTTAATTTAAAATCAAAAAAAGAAATGAGTGAAGCAAAGTTAATGATACAAAGCACCCTCTTTCGATTCAAGGGGAAATGTGGCCTTTCGATTTAGGGAAGAATGATGGTTTTCGATCCCTGGGAACAGGCCTTCGATCTTGTGAAGACAGGCCTTCGACCCAACAGAGAACATTGCTGGAGGCGCCTGATGACTTTTCCTGAAAGCACTAAAATCTGTAAGAAAAAGTGTCAACAATACAAAAGCATGACCTGGGCGTGAACCCAAGTCTTTTTTTCAGTTCGACCTCCCATTAATTAGACTTCTTTGAATTCGAATTTGGGCTCGTTTTCCTTAGAAAAAAGCATGACCTGGGCCTATTTGATGCCTCTATTAGTTGGAAAATTATTAAGTTTGGAGTTTTACTCCATTGGTACCACATGTATGTTCATAAAAACAAGTCGCATTCTATGTTGCATTCAGAGTTGTTGTGTGGACGGATTGATGATGTTAACGTTGTTAAATAGTTGTGAAGTGGTGATTTTGTACGAACTAATTTGATGTATTTTTATCATGCATTCTATTATATTGTTCAATATCTCACCCCTTCTATTTGAATGTTACCCATATGTTGGTAACGTGCAGGTAATCCAGAGTGAAGGCAGTTTACCTTCAGTAGTTCGAGTCGGTGTCGTTGCTCTGATACGTAACTATCAGGTATGAACGCTTGTTTCTTTATCATTGTTATTACTTTACTTATTGAATTTTAAGTTGATTTTAGTTAAGAACTTGTTATTTGGAGTTGTTTTAGTTGAATAAAGATGTTACATTCTTTTAAGTCGAATTTTATGATTACGCTGCATAGTTATGGAAGTTGTTGGTTTTAAAAGATTAATTTATGTTGTTGTCGGTTCATCCGAGTTTAAAGGTGTTATGTATCTGTGTTAAATGCCTTTATTTTAAGTTGAAATTGTAGCATTCCATTTGCTTTTTGGAAATTTTGTAACTCTGATTTTATACAATTCGTTGGGTAGAAATGGGGTGTTACAAGTTGGTATCAGAGCAAGTCGGTCCGTTCGACCAAGTTGTCGAGTCGTAGTTTTGTCTAACAATCGAGTATTGTTAACTTGAGTTCTATCCGTTGGTTATTTTTAACTTCTAGGATCTCTCAAACAATCAGAACTTCTAGGCTCTCTCAAACAATTAGAACTTCTAGGCTTTCCTTTGTTCCCAGCAACCCCAGAACTTTAGTTCGTCCGGACCCAAAACTTCTGGCTTTCCCCATTTCTGCTAACATTTTCTTTCTGATTTACAGCACGCCTGAGTCAGAACTTCTGCTCTCTCTTATTTCTATTCCTTCAGCAACGTGCTGACTCTAACTCTTATTCTCTTGTTATTTGTATCATCACTTTTATTTTCATTAATCAAAAACACCACAAATACTTTACATTCACATACTTTGTTTTATTCCTTTTAAAACAAAAAGACTAAAAACATTTCCTTAAGCAAATTTATTTCTTCTCTTAACAAAAAGAAAACAAAACTATTTTACATTTCAATTATTGTACATTATTTCAATATGGTTGTAATAGATAATTAGGACTTTAATTTCTTGCAACCCCCATTTGTAAATTTGTACACCCTATTCCCCAAATGATTCTAATAGCATAGAATATTTACTTTTCGCAATTTATCGCTTTCATATAAATTCTAGTAAAGTAGGATTTGTATAGGAAGATAAAATCAATCTTAGAAAACACTAATCTAAGATAAACTAAGCATGAAATACAAACACTTGCACACTTTCATCTCTAGGGTTAACTCCACTTGTTGCCTTATGAAAATGGTCATGTTATACATGTGAGACGTCTTAGCAAAAACAACAAAAAATACAAGATCATAGTCCCTCGATGATGCTTCGAATTTCGCCTTACAAATGATCTTAGTCCCTCAAGAGAAATGCTAAGGCATCTCACAACATTGCTATCATGACTATACGATGACCCACACCCATCCCTTCACATCCAAAGATAAGGCTTCTTATCAATCAATGGTAAGATAACAACATCTAAAGGAGGAGGAGAAAAACAAAAGATTTTTGAGTAGGTATAAATGTTCTTAGTTGCTTGCTCATCATCAAAACAAACATCTTATCAAACACACCAAACACTTTCCAAAATATGAAATATTTTCAAAAGTCAAACAATTTGTATACATTCTTATAGAGACGAGAATCATTACAAAGTTTGCCTAAATGAAGGCGCTTTTCAAAAATACTTTCAAAACCCACCACAAATTACACTTTCAAACAAAAGAAATGATCTAGCAAGAAACTAAGAGCCCATAGATAACTGTGGATGAAAAGGGTGCTAACACCTTCCTTTTTCATAATCTACCCCCCGAACTCAAGAAAATAATCTCAAAGGTCTTTCCTGTTCTTTTCATCCTTTCCTTTAATGGATAAAAGAAAAGTCGGTGGCAACTCTTGCTATCCGCAACAATTGCGATCAAATGCAAAACATCCCAAGTCAGTTCTCCCACCGTATTATAGAACTAGAGACTCTACCGGGGAGAGTCTTAAAAGTGGGGTTACCTTAGGGCTAGATCACTTTTACTTGCTTTTCTTTGTTTGACTTGTTTGCTTTATATTTTGGTTCCTTGTTTGGGCTTGTTTGGATCCTCTACCCGGATCCAGGACACCTTTTAGGTAAGTAGCAATAGATTGTGGAAACTGTAAGGCGTAGACCAATATGGTTGAAGCAATGGTTACGTTAGTGTGACACATTTGTTGGTACCGGTATCCCTTGTGTTGAATCAAGGAGAATACGGGGCCGCTGAGCGGCGTCATGAAACACTAACCGACCTTAGTACCTTAATTGAATAACTTGACCATTAGGAAGTAGTGAGATAGTCGGTTTCGGTGGAAAGCTGAAAATTGGTTGATACTCGATACTACACTCATTGAGATTGGACTTTTGGGATATCTCGGTCGCAAGGAAAGATTGATTGTGCTAAGATAATGCCTAAAAGAAAGGTCAGTGATATTGAGATTTCCTAGAACCCAGTTACTTTCTAGGACAGGTTAAGCCAACTAAATTTCAAGAGGGTACTTACCTACCAACTTCATGCAAGCCTAAACCTAAGGACTTGTCTGCTTTGTGTGTACATAACAACTTTCTTACTTGTACATAATATCATAAACATCATAACATCATAAGAATTCTCACTAACCATTTCAAGGATTTAGGAATTTATCTTTTTTTGCTTTGTAGGCCATGAATCTCGTCTGAAGGAATACCATCCGAATCAGCTTCGTGAAAGCACACCCTTAACTCCAAGAATTAGCATCAAGGGTGCCTGAAGACTCTCCTTTCACCAAGAAATATGGTCGACTCCTCAGTTTGGCTACCTCCAATTTACTAGAAGAAATGATGTGCATGCTCTTCCAATTCTTTAATCCCATGCATCATTGCTTCACCTTCCTTGACTATCAGTTGGTGCCAACACTAGAAGAATTCTTTCTACTATTAGGAGTTCCCGTGCTTGATCAAGCACCGTTCACCGGTTTAGAAGGGATTCCAAAACCTGAAGTCATTGTTGAAGCCCTGCATCTGAAGAGAGTCGACATTATAGAAAATTGGGAGTCAAGAAGCGGAGTTAAAGGGTTCCTAGCCAAGTTCTTATTGGAGAAGGCTCGGTCATTCTAGGAAGATATGGATTTTCAAGCCTTTGAAGATATCTTGGCCCTTCTTATCTATGGTTTGGTTCTATTTCCCAAATCGGACCAATTCATAGATGTGAATGCCATCAAAGTCTTTCTCTCACGTAATCCTATACCTACCTTGCTGGGAGACATATTACATTATTTCCATACTCGCACCGCGGAGAAAAGAGGTACTCTCTTGTGTTGCATTCCCATACTCACCTAGTGGTTTACATCACATCTATCTCGATCAATATTTAAGAAAGAGCAAGGATTGACATGGTCTCAAAGGATGATGTCCCTCACCCACTCTGTTATTCATTGGTGTTCTCGATCCTTGGAAGATACTTCTATCATTGACCGTTGTGGGTAATTCCCTAATGTCCCACTACTTAACATTTGAGGAGGTATCACTTACAATCCTTGCTTTTCTTTACGATAGTTTGGGTATGCCCGAAGATCAAGGCTACCGTCATAGGTTTGCACGAGCTTGGATGATGGTAAACAAAGTGGATAGTGAGACATTGGGATGCAAGAATTCTATTCCCCTTGAGCCTTACCTTAGGTGGGTACGAGCTCTTGCTCAAAAGCTCATGATGCCTTACCCCTCCATCCTACCAGTTATCATAGAGCCTGTTGCTGAAGGAGATGTCCCGTATATTATCCTTCATCCCAACATGCCTACTTCTCTTGAAGACTTGCAAAAGGGTTGGATTCAGCTAAAGGAAGAGCGAGACACCTTCGAAGCTCAATTCTACGCAAGTGAGAAAAGGGTTTTGGAGCTTACAAGGAAACTTCATGAAAAACAAAGCTTGAACGCCTACCTAGCACCAAAGAGGATGCGTTCAACCTTTTTGTCTTAGGAATTTATTTTGTGAGCCCAAGAGGCACGTTGTAACCATTTTGAACTGATTAATATAATGTGACGTTTGTTCATTCTTTGTCTAGACAAATTTAAATTTTATAAATCCTTGAAATCATCTGCATGCACATTTTTTATGCATCATAACACAATAAGTTTTCCACGACAGGTTTCCTTATCTTTCTGCTGTTTATTTCAGTAAGATGGATATCGAGAAAACAATGAAGGACCTACAAGCCCAAAATTCCCAGTTTCAAGAGACTCTGCTGACCCTGGCCAAGGGGCAACAAGAGTTTATGACGTTGCTAGCATCCAAAATGGAAAGCCCTAGTCAACATGGGTAAAAGATTCAGAGAGCTGATCCACCAGATACCGATAGTTGAAGATTCATCTGAGGAAGAAGAAAATTAAGTTAGAGAAGCAAGGAGTACCCAGGTTGGGTGTGTAAATGATCGAGTGTCCGATGATGAAGACTATTTTTACGAGCAATATCCTCCTGCCAACGATAATTACAAGTAGTTAGAGGATAGACTGAAGACCGTTGAGATTCAACCCATCCCTGGTTTGGATTTTGATGATTTGGGTTTAATATCTGGGGTTGTCATCCCCCATAAATTCAAGATAGCAATCTTCGTTAATATGACGGGATTTACTGCCCAAAGCTTCATCTAAAGTCATACATGCGCAAAATACAACGGCACACCACCGACAAGAAACTCTGGGTCCATTTCTTTCAAGAAAGCTTGGTTGGGACTCAACTAGAGTGGTTTTACCAATTGGGGGGTTACCGTATCCATACATGGGAAGACTTGGCCACTTCTTTCTATCACCAATACCAATACAATGCCGACCTGGCGCCGACTAGAGTTCAACTACAATACATGACGATGGGTAAAAACGAGGGGTTCAAAGAGTACGCCCAAAAGTAGAGGGATCTTGCCAGAGGGTCCAACCACTGTTAACGGACAAAGAACACACTGATATGTTTATGGGTACATTATCTGGTCCATTTTTCAACTATTTGGTTGGGTGCTATTTGCCCGTATTCAGCGAGCTGATCCTAACCAGTGAAAGGGTCGAAAGCGGCATAAAGAGCGGGAAAATCCCTTCCGCGTCTGCTTTCACCTCCAACCCCGTAAAGAAACCCTTCACTGGTAAGAAAGAAATGAATGTTGTTTTTGGGGCAAGGGCCCGTACCAAGAAGGATAATCGTTCGTCCTTTAATGTTGTTTTGATTTCCAACCCTACTCCTATTCAAAGACAAGCTTCCAATCATCAACGATTTGAGGCTCCACGAAGACAATTCACAAGGATAGGCATGTTGCTATCCCAAGCCTTACAACATATATTAAAGGAAAACTTGGTGAAACTGTGTGATCCTCCATCCAATCCGAACACTTCCTCACCTAAATACAATCTGAATACCAAGTGTGCATATCATTCAAATAGCCCCGGGCATGAGACCTATCAATGCTGGGAACTGAAGAGAAAAATTCAAGACATAATAGACAACAAGATAATCGAATTTGTTCCCCATACAATTCCCAATGTGATAACGGCACCAATGCCAAACCATGGAAAAGGTGTCAATGCAATTGAAGACACTATTTTTGTTTCCTCCATCGAAGATCTAACTACTCCATTAACCATTGTCAAAAAGAATTTGCTGAAAGCCAGGGTCTTCCCTGGCTGTTTGAAGGACTGTGATTGCTGCGCCAAACAAATTAATGGATGCAAATGGCTGAAAGAAGGCATTCAATGCCTGGTGAGTAGTCATGAGATCCTATTTCAGAAAACTCCATCCGTCAAAAGTTTGACCAATAAGATTGAAGACCTCTCCATCATAACAATTTCAAACAAGCCTCTTAGGATTTCCTCAAAGGGTCCTATAAAAATTTCGAATGAACCGACTATTGCTCCTCTAATAATTACTGCCCATGGGCTAATTCTGTACTCTTCCAACAAAGCTGTATCGTGGAACTACGGTGTCGAAGTGTTTTACCATGAAATATATCAAGATGCTTGGATTGAAGAAAGCAAGGCTGACGACATTGGTAATATCACGGGCTCTAGTAAGTTAACCAGAACTGGGAGAATCTTTTCGCCCAACATTTCACCACCAAATGCTACAACGGCGCCTGTCCGCATCACCACTAAGAAGCCCAGTGCTGACGATAGAGGTAAGAAGAAAGTAGTTGAGCCTGCGGAGACAGAGACACATGCAAAGGATGTTGCTGCTGAGGAGCCTTCTGCTCAAGAAATGGATGAGATCTTGAATATTATAAAGAGGAGTGATTTCAAGATAGTGGAACAGATGGGGCAAACCCCTTCCAAGATCTCCATGTTATCTTTGCTACTTTGTTCCGATGCTCATGCCCGAGCATTATTCAAATTCTTAAAGAAGGCTCATGTCCCTCATGAGACAACGGACCAGTTTGAAAATTGTGTGGTAAGTTTGACAGCCGACAACAGTTTGGGGTTCTCGGATGCTGATCTGACACCACTTGGAAGAAACCATAACAAGGCCTTGCATGTTTCTGTTAAATGTAAGGGGACTAACCTATCACATGTTCTAGTTGATATTGGTTCTTCTTTAAATGTGCTACCCAAGGGGGCTTTGGACCGGTTAGACTGTGAAGGACTGGTGTTGTAGCCGAGTGATATCATTGTGAGGGATTTCGATGGGTCCAAAAGGAAGGTTCATGGACAGGTGGATCTCCCAATCAAAGTGGGCTCACAGATTTTCTACTCTACTTTATACATCATGGACATCCGTCCCGCTTACTCCTGCTTGTTGGGTCGCCCTTGGATCCATGGAGCAGGGGAAGTAACATTTACCCTTCACCAAAATCTAAAATACCCAGTCAAGGGGAGGATCATCACTATTTATGGTGAGGATGAGTTCATGGTAAGCCACCTCAATTCCTTCAAATATGTGGAGATGAATGGCGAATTTAAAGAAACCCCGTGTCATGCTTTTGAAGTTGTTCCGCCTATGGTTGCTACTGCCAAAATTTACTCTGACATGCCCAAAGCTGATAAGGTCGTGCCAAAGATGGTTTAATTTAAGGATGCTCATGCCGCAGTCGAAGAAGGAAGTTGTGATACCTGGTGGCAACTCCCCGAGATCCAGTTCAAAGTAGACAAATGTGGGTTGGGTTTTACTATCAAGGCTCAGAAAGAAGTGAGGCGCGCTTGTGCGAGAAAGCCACATCTCCGTATTGGTATAAAGTAAATGCTGTGGAGGATTCTGATGATGAAAGTGCGTTCGAAGAATGGATATACCCTACCACGACAGAGCTCAACAATTGGCACGAAAAGGACTTCGTTCCCATCTCCTTCACTGAGCAGTAATTACTTGTTTATTTCTTTCTATCAATTCAAGAGCCTTTATCTGTAATATTAAACAATGAATTTTAAGCCATATGTTTGGCCCGGGACACTATGGTCCATTTGTTAAGGGTTTTATTTATGTTTATTTTATCATATGGTTATTTAAAATAAACCATTGGACTTTTGCATTCAAATTTTTGTGCTCATTGTCTTTCTTTTTCTTTAAATACCTTTTTCAAATAACCATGTATCTTACATGCACACACACACACACACTCTTGCAGGTCCTCGTCCACTCCGGATCTCATTGCCAATGACTCTACTATTGCCAGCTATGATTTCGAACATGCAATTAACCAAGCCGAAGATGAAGGCGAGGAAGATTGTGAAATACCGGGAGATCTAGCCAGACATCTAATGCAAGAGGAAAAATATATTCAGCCGCATGAAGAGTCAGTTGAAGTCGTCAACCTAGGTACCGAGACAGACAAGAAATAGGTCAAGATCGGTGCCAACCTAGGAAGCAGGTTCAAAAGAAGATTGGTTCAGATGTTACATGACTACGTGGAAGTGTTTGCTTGGTCGTATGAAGATATGCCAGGGTTGAATACTGACATTGTAGTTCATCGTCTTCCAACAAAGGAAGAATGTCCTCCTGTCAAGCAAAAATTCATCGCATGCGGCTTGACATGTCTGAAAAGATAAAAGCTGAAATGATGAAACAATTCGACGCATGATTCCTAGCGGTGACATCTTATCCCAAATGGGTTGCGAACATGGTTCTGGTGCCAAAGAAAGACGGAAAAGTTCGTATGTCCGTAGATTATATGGATCTAAATAGGGCAAGCCCCAAGGATGACTTCCCTCTACCTCATTTTGATGTCTTGGTCGATAACACTGCTCAACATAAAGTCTTCTCTTTCATGGATGGTTTCTTCGGCTATAATCAAATTAAGATGGCTCCCAAAGACATGGAGAAGACCAACTTTGTTATGCAATGGGGCACCTTTTGTTACAAGGTAATTCCATTCGGATTGAAGAATGCAGGGGCAACATATCAAAGGGCTATGGTGGTGTTGATTCATGATATGATCCATCATGAAATAGAGGTATATGTGGATGATATGATTGCAAGGTCACAAACAAAAGAAGATCATCTCAACCATTTATACAAGCTATTCGAGAGGTTGAAAAAGTACAAGTTGAGGTTGAAACCTAATAAGTGCACATTCAGAGTAAGATCTGGAAAACTTCTAGGTTTTTTTGTCAGTGGTAAAGGCATCGAAGTTGACCCCGCAAAGGTAAAAGCCATTTAAGAAATTCCAGTTCGCCATTCTGAAAAGGAAGTTAGAGGATTCTTAGGTCGTCTTAACTACATCGCCTGCTTCATATCTCACCTAACTGCTACTTGTGAGCCAATCTTCAAACTCTTGAAGAAAGATTAAGTAGTCAGATGGAGTGATGAATGCCAAGCTTCCTTTGACAAAATCAAAGAATATCTGCAAGAACCTCCTATCCTCATGCCTCCAGTGGAAGTAAAACCCTTGATCATGTACTTGACTGTGCTAGAGAATTCTATGGGGTATGTGTTGGGCCAACATGACGAGTCTGGACGAAAAAATCATGCAATTTACTACCTGAGAAAAAAGTTTACCGTCTGTGAAACCAGATATTCACTTCTCGAGAAAACTTGTTGCGCTCTGGCATGGGCTGCTTGCCGGCTAAGACAATATATGTTAACGCATACCACTCTATTGATTTCTAAGATGGACCCCATCAAATAAATCTTCGAGAAACCTGCTCTTTCCAAATGGATAGCTAGATGGAAAATGATTTTGACTGAGTACGATATTTAATATACAACACAAAAGGCCATCAAAGGAAGTATATTGGCAGATCATCTGGTCCATCAAGCTATTGATGATTATCAGTCTATGAACTTTGACTTCCCAGATGAGAATATCATGTTAGTGACCGACTGCGCAAAACTTGGACCAACGGACCTGAACAAGGATCCCGATGGACTATGGTTTTCGATGGGGCTTCCAATGCTTTGGATAATGGAATTGGTGTTATTATAGTTTCTCCTGAGGGTTGCCACACCCCTTTCACTGCTAGACTATGCTTCGATTGTACAAATAGCATGGCTGAATATGAGGTATGCATTTTGGGTTTGAAGGCTGCCATTGATTTAAGGATCAAGCATTTGAATGTATTAGGAGATTCTACTCTAGTTATTAGCTAAGTAAAGGGAGATTGGGACACTAAACATCCTAATCTTATTCCTTACAAGGATCTTGTGTTATCTCTGATTCCTTACTTCAAAGAAATCACCTTTGAGCACTTCCCTAGAGAAGAAAATCAGTTGGCTGATGCTTTGGCCAAGATGTCTTATATGTTCAAGGTCAAATGGGACAATGAGGCTCCTATGATTACAATTAAGAGATTTGACGAACCTGCGCACTGCTATGAGCTTGACACTGATGCCGAGAAGCCATGGTACCATGAGGTGAAGAGATACCTTGAAGCACATGAGTATCCTGAAGGAGTTTCCATCAATGATAAAAAGTTCTTACAAAGATTCTCAGCCAAATTCTTCCTAAGCAATGGAACCCTGTACAAACACAACCATGATTCTACTCTACTCCTATGTGTGAACAAAAAGGAGGCAGAGGAAAGTATGGAAGACATGCATGATGGTCTCTTTGGGACTCACTCTAGCGGACATACTATGGGCAAGAAAATCCTGAGAGCTGGTTACTATTGGTCAACAATGGAAACTGATTTCCATCATCACTCAAGAACTTGCCACAAGTTCCAAATCTATGCTGACAAGGTCCACGTGCCTCCTATTCCTCTAAATTCCATGACTGCTCTGTGGCCATTTGTAATGTGGGGCATTCACATGATTGAAGAGATTAAACCTACTGCTTCCAATGGACATCGCTTCATTCTTGTCGCTATCGATTATTTCACCAAATGGGTCGAAGCTGCCTCATTTTCCTCAGTCACAAAGAACATGGTAGCCATATTCATCAAACATAACTTCATCTGCTGCTATGATGTCCCAGAAAGGACCATCACTAACAATGGGACCAATCTCAACAATGCTATGATTACAGAACTTTGCACTCAGTTCAAAATCAGGCATCACAATTCTTCTCCTTATAGACCTAAAGTGAATGGCCCAGTGGAAGCATCCAATAAAAACATTAAGAAGATTGTCTAGAAGATGGTAGTAACCTATAAAGACTGGCATGAGATGTTACCTTTTTCTCTTTATGGCTACCGTACTTCAGCTCGAACATCAACTAGGGCAACTCCCTTTTCTTTAGCCTATGGCATGGAGGTTGTCCTGCCAGTAGAAGTTCAGATTCCCTCCCTAAGGATTATGAATGAAGTAGGCTTAGGCGAAGACGAATGGATTCAGACAAGATTGGATCAGTTGAGCTTGATCGATGAAAAGCGACTGGCTGCTGTTTGTCATGGTCAGATGTACCAAAAACATATGATCAAGGCTTTCAACAAAAAGACCAGGCCTCGAGTATATCAAGCTGGTGACTTGATAATAAAGCGCATCATTCTTCCAAAAGTCGACCTCAAGGGAAAATGGACTCCCACTTACGAAGGGCCATTTGTTGTATAGAATGTTTTCTCTAGTGATTCCATGATGTTGACTACTATGGACGGTGAAGATTTCCCACATCCGGTGAATGCAGACATAGTTAAAAAATACTACGCATAAGAGACCCGCTAGGTTGATACACCTATGCAAGATAAGGGCATCCCGGTAAACCAAAGGTTTGGGCAAAAGTTAGGGATATATGCTAAAGATTGTACACCCGGCAAGTCGAAAACCCGAAAGGGCGACTTGGGCAAAAATGGGTATCCTGGTGGGCTGAAAACCCGAAAGGGAGGTCCAGGAAAAAGTTAAGGATAGAAAGCGTATGACTATATCCCATAGAATCACCACCGTTGACTTTATTACTAATATCCAAGTTCAAACGGTCCAAGATCAATCCAATCAAATTCTGTCAATGGCAAGGGACGTTCGAAGACATTGGGGGCAATAGTAGAGTTAGAACATAATGAGTTCATTTCCACATGGTTGTAATTTTTGTTTTTAATTTTGTTTTCCCTTCGACGATGTCCTCTTACTAGGATCTCCGTCTCTTTGTACAAAAACGCCTATTCATGGGCAAAACATCAATACAAATATACTTTGAAGTGCAAACTTTTTGTTTTCGTTTTGAGTGCAATGACGTCCAATGACTAAAATTGAATGAACATATGAACATGAACATGTTTAAACTATTTAGCAGATGTGTCCTACCCAGCAGCAACGAGCATCTGTTTAATGCAGTTGAGATATCCCCACAGAGTTATCTCATTAGTGCTATCCCCACAGAGCTTGTTATAATAAACCTTTGCCCTAACAGAGTTTCCCACAAAGTTGGATATATGCAAACCTCGGTCAGAGTTTTAATCTCTCGAAAGTCCTATCCCAGCTGAGTTGGTCTTAAAAGAAGAAGCCTTGTGGATTTCTTTCTAAAGAATTCACCTTTCCAGCAGGTCATCGAATATTCTCTTCAACAAGCTTTATTCCCCAACAAAATAATACACTCCTCAACAGAATCATTTCCTATTCAAACAACTTTCAGTTACTATGAAGCCTGGACTCGACCAAATAATAGTTAACGTCTCAAGATACTATAAAGGTTGGACCCGACCAGATAATAGTTAATGTCTCAAGATACTATGAAGCCCGGACTCGACCAGATAATAGTTGAACTTCTCAGTTACTATGAAGCCTGGCCCCGACCAGATAATAGTTAACGTCTCAAGATACTATGAAGCTTGGACCCGACTAGATAATAGTTTAACTTCTCAAGATACTTTGAAGCCTGGACCCGACCAGATAATAGTTTAAGATACTATGAAGCCTAGAACCGACCAAATAATAGTTTAACTTCTCGAGATATTGTAAAGACTGGAATTTGACCAGACAATGGTTTAACTTCTTTTCCCCAGTAGAGTTTGCCTATACCCCCAACAAGTTACTGTGAAGCCTGGACCCGACCGGATGTCAATTCAATTCATCCTTTCAAACAAGTTACTATGAAGCCTGGACCCGACCAGATATCAGTTCAACTTCATCCTTTCAAGCAAGTTACTGTGAAGCCTGGAATCTGACTAGATATCAGTTCAAATTCATCCTTTCAAGCAAGTTATTGTAAATCCTAGACCCGACCAAATATCAGTTCAACTTCATCCTTTCAAGCAAGTTATTGCGAAGCTTGGACCCGACCAGATATCAGTTCAACTTCATCTTTTCAAAAATCTACTTTGAAGCCTGGAATCCGACCAGATAGCAGTTTAAAGTTGGTAAGTTGCTGCGAAGCCTGGAATCTGACTAGATAACAGTTTAACTTCACTCTCCCGAGTAATTTTTTCGAAGCCTGGAATCCGACCAGATAACAGTTAATTTAATCTTCCCCGGTAAGTCGTTGCGAAGTCTGGAATACAACCAGATAACATTCAACTTCATTATCCCCAACAAATTACTGCCAAGCCTGGATTTCGACCAGATAACAGTTAACTTCTGATGCTCTCAGTCAGGAATAATTCCCCAGTAGAGTAATGGACAACCAAAGTTCCTGAACTTTGTTCCTCCAAGCAAAAATCAACACTCCCCAGAGTTTCCTCATGTAAAGAGCCAAAGTCAATTTTCCCCAGTGGATTTCCCCTCAAACAATAAAACAGGGATTCCCAACGCAAATATTCTAAACAAAGTTGAAGATACACTTACTCTCCAACAACAGTTCATGATTCATCCTCCCAAGGTTCCCCAACATGTTGTCAAGGATTTATTTTAATAGACAAAGACACGCTGCAATAAATGCATCACATTCATAAATTATAACACATACATGACAAATGCATACAACATAATCTCATTTATTTTGAGAACATCATTACGCCATGCATACATCTGCATGTAAATAATCCTTTTCCTTATAGGAAAAATCACCAGGAAAAAGACATCTACTAATTCAGTATAAATCAACCAAAAGATTTATCCTGATACCTTACCCAGTCACTCTGGATGGCATCTTTAAGCCCATTCCCTACACGGTCAACTAACACATCATCAAGTGAAAATTTATGGGCACTTTAGTGTTCAATCATCGTCCACCTTCAAGTCATGAATGGCAGGCTCGTCAATCTAACTCTTCATGTTTAAGAAGATTGAACAGGGGCAACTGTTGAACCCCAAAATTTGCCCTCTCATTTCTCAAGATTTCTCTCACAATATTTTCCATGACTCAAGTTTCCAGCACTGATACATCAATTTAGGTTTGGAATTGGCACAAGGGAAAAATGGTTAAAATGCACATTGAAAGTTCAAACGTTAACTTTTGGATCAAAATCAAGTTTCAAGAATCATATTTTATCAAGACATATTAGAATGTGAAGTTGGTTCACCAGGAAAATCAAAAGTCAATATTACTTTGGAAAAGTCAAAGTTCTAAACACTTAGAAACTTTTCTACGTGTTAAGAAAGTATGATAAGTTCAAAACTTCTGGCCAGATTTTCATCATGATACAAGATGATTCAGGAAGAACTTCT
The DNA here is from genome assembly GCA_948472305.1 of Vicia faba. Classification (NCBI taxonomy): domain Eukaryota; kingdom Viridiplantae; phylum Streptophyta; class Magnoliopsida; order Fabales; family Fabaceae; genus Vicia; species Vicia faba. The sequence continues at coordinate 747,748,052 of OX451739.1, forward strand.
GACACAAGAGTTTTAGATCTCAACGAGATCTAAAACATTACAGAACAAAACTTCTCCTAGAAATGCTGGGATTTCAAGTTATAAATCTTTGAAGACACGTCCATGAAACTAAAGCACTTAGTAAATTCTGAGCATTTCCAAGTCAGAATTTGGTTAGAACTTCTGGGCTAGTTTTCACGTAGGTTCAGTCAGAGTTTGCAAAAGAGATTCAAAGAGGGGTTACAAAGCATGTTACAAGATTTCTGAAAAGTCTGAGAACTCCTTCAGATCATGCTGGAGCAAGGAGAATAAAGGATATGAAGTTGGACATTTGTTCTTAATCTAAGTTACATTTATGCTGAACTTCTGATCCAGCTTCAAGATATGCTGTATAATCTCATGTTGCTGGCTTTCTTGCTTGTTAAATATCATCATCATTTAATTCTTACACCAACTTTTGAGTCTTTATCCCAATGATTAAGCCTTTATCCAAAAGATCTTCCCACGTGTGGCATGAAAGTACCACTGCTGTCCTTGAAAAGCAAACTTTTGTACAAGGTTTATTTTGAACCCATACTTTACTTTGCTTATGAGTGTACTTCCCCAAAAACCATGCCTACAAACTCATATTAGGTGTGATTAAAGCTACTAACCACCCTACCTTGCCTTGAAACATGCTTGTCTAAACTTGCTTCAAAAACAAGTCAACGACCTATAACACATGATGGCTGTAATCCTGATTTCTCTAAGCTTCTAAATCATTTGCCTATAAATTAAACTTCATTTGAAAATTGTTGGGGGATCCAAAAAGATTGGAAAAAGGCTTGAAACCTTGCTAAAAATTCCCAAGAACCTGAAACTGAAATATAAACACAAAACCTGCTAGTTTTTGATTTTTGCATTCAAACTCCAATTTTCCTTGAGTGTTTCTTTACCAAATCATCTATACGGTTTCTAGTATACACATAGAAGCTTTCCCAACTTCTATTTTCAAACTGTAAAACAATCTTCACCATTCTCCATTTCAAAAGTCATAACTTTGTACCTTGATTGTTCCAGAACTTTCCAACCATTCATAGCTCAAGTTCAGGGTTGCTTTAGCTTTCTGAGAACTTGAAGAAGCTGACCAGAACATCACAACAATATGAACCAGGATCTAATTAACAAAACAATTTCCAACTACAAGGTAAGTTTCTTCTGACTTTCATCTCATTACTTAGGCATTGTTAGGCTTGCATTTTCAAAGATACAATGTAGCTATCATGGCTCTGATTATGTACATATTTATAGATTTCATTTATACGGCCTAAGTAGAGAGAATTTCATATTAGAACTTCTTGAGGAAATTAGGGTTCAGAATTAGGATTAGCAAAATTCATGCTTGCTTCTGGTTTACAGTTTTGATACTTTGTATTTCTGAAACCATGATGAAATTTTCCATAACTTCCATGTTTGCATTTTCCATTTTTATTGAGAAATGACTAAGTTGCAGATACTCTAGCTGGCATGAAGAAGAAGATAAAGTTCATCATCAAAACTTACTTTGTAATATATGTTTATGTTTTTGTTTCTAATACTGGATGTATAGCCGCCCCAGTGGTAGAGAACGCGCGCATAAGACATTAGTGTTAAGGGTCCTGGTTTCTAGCCCCAGAAACATCTTTTATGTTTATTTCTTGACATTTTTACCCCATTATTTGCCAAACAATATTCCTGGACTAGAATTTCTAGAGAACCCTTCCATTTGTTCGTCAAAATAATACTCCTAGATCAGAACTTCTAGATATTCTCATCCAACAACACCAACCACCAGAACTTCTAACCTCCCAGTAACACTAGAACTTCTAGGTTTTCCAATTGCATCAGAACTTCTAGTCTCTCTCAAACAATCAGAACTTCTAGGCTCTCTCAAACAATCAAAACTTTTAGGCTTTCCTTTATTCCCAGAAACCCCAAAACTTTAGTGCGTCCAGATCCAGAACTTCTGGCTTTCCCCAATCATGCTAACATTTTTTTTCCTGATTTGCGGCGCGCCTGATTCAGAACTTCTGCTCTCTCTTATTTCTATTCCTTCAGCAACGTGCTGACTCTAACTCTTATCCTCTTATTATTTTATCACCACTTTTATTTTCATTAATCAAAAACACCACAAATACTTTATATTCATATACTTTTGTTTTATTCCTTTTAAAACAAAAAGACTAAAAACATTTCCTTAGGCAAATTTATTTCTTCTCTTAATAAAAACAAAACAAATCTATTTTACATTTCAATTCTTGTACATTATTTTAATATGGTTGTAATAGATAATTAGGACTTTAATTTATTGCAACCCCCATTTTTAAATTTGTACACCCCATTTCCCAAATGATTGTAATAGCGTAGAATATTTAGTTTCCGCAATTTATCGCTTATATAAATGCTAGTGTTGTACCCCAAAGTTTTCCCTCTCAATTCTCAAGGGTTTTTCTCACAAAGATTCTCAGGATTTAAGCTTGCACAAGTGCATTGGGATTTTTCCAGTACCAAAATTAAAAAGGAACTGTCAAAAAGGGAGAAACAGATAAAAATAATATTTTTGACAAATTTGGAGAAAAATAATTATTCTTCGATTCACCTCTTTCGATTGGCTTTTTCGCCTCTTTCGTTGCAAGCTCGGATTTCATCCTTCGATTGGGTAGTAGCCTTCTTTCGATCTAGCAAGCTTCGATTGGGCAGTAGCCTTCCTTCGATCCAAGTTTCGACTAAGGTAATGTGTTTCCTTCGAGCAACTTGCTTCGATCCATAAGCTAAACCCTTCGATAGAAGTTCAAAATTGTTCAACCCCATACAAAACACTTACTCCAATCCTTCGAATCTCACTCTCCATACCATGCTTATTGAGACTTGTTTTTCCACTCTTCGATCAGAACATGACCTTTGAATCCTCATCCAAGCTTGCCTCAATTTTCCAAGCTTCGACTGAAGTCTTGGACTGTTGATTGATTGCTGTACACAAACTTCGACTGAGCATCTTTTCCCTTTAAAATAGCCTTCTTCAATCCAAAGAGGAAGGGGTTCTTGTCAGTTCTCCTTCGATTGCACAACTATCTTTGCATGCTGACTTGACTCATAAATGAAATAGCTACCCACATGCAAGCTGGATCCTTATTTCGTTTGAGCATTTATTTTCCTTGGAGCAAGCTTATTTCTTACTTCTACTAGGCAAACTATCCCTCTGGGCGTGCCTTCAGCGCACAAAAGCAAGAACTTCTCCAAACTGGCCTTAGATTCACAAAATCTCCCACTGGGCAAAAGACCACTCAGCGTGTCACCAACGCACGTATCCCTCTTCAGTTTGTCTTCAACACAAGGCCAAGACTCCTCCGAAGTTGCCTTCAACCACAAGGTGTTGACCACCTTTGTGCCAGTTTTGACTGGGCACAGACTCCCCTTTGAAACATTTGTATACACTTCATCATGAAAAAAGCCCAGTTGAAGGCAACACAAGAGACTCATTCAAAGAATATAGGTTGGGTCCATTTGAAGGACACACAACTGGTGGGAACGAATGGTGTTTTAGTCTGGTCGAAAGTTGTGGAAGGATGGAGGATTCAATTCAAAAGATCAAGTTGAACATTTAGACCTATAGGCTAGGCTACATGTTTCCCCTTTTCAGGCCTCAAACCTATGACTCACCCTATATTTATTTGTTTATGCAGGTTAAAATAGGCTTTTACCCATTTGCTGTCCAAGACCACTTGCACTTAATAGTATAAGGCTACTTTTTAGAAAACTTTTTCTTAAGCCTTACGCCTGTTTTCCTTCAGAAGGAAGCCATCCATCTGAACCATTCATCTTGCTATCATGGCACAAGTGGACACTTACTTTACAGCTGAGCCTTATTTTATTATTTTTTCTCCCAAACTTCCCAAAAACCTTTCTCTATAAATAGAGAGATCCTTTGCAAAGAAAAAAAAAGAGAGGAAGAAGAGGAGGGGAACGTATCTTCAAAATTCTCACACACCATAAAATTCTCAAACACTTCAATTCTTGTGAAATCAAAAACCCAGAATCATTGTCACCTCCTTCGATTCTGACGAACAACACATTCCAGTTTCCTTCGAATCTAGCATCAAGAGCCACTCAAGGCCCAGCTCACCTTCAAGGTTGCAACAAGGTAAGTTACTCTTACCCTTGCATCTTTTGTTTCAGACATAACATGTATATATCATTTTCCTCCCTTTCCTTTGCACCATTTGAATATATTTATATGGCTAATCTTTTGTTTTCTTGTTGCTTGAGTTTATTAAACATGCCTTAAAAAAATTAACTTGACCACTAGACAAATTCTAATATGGCTTTAAGCCATGTTGTTATTAAACCCAAACGAATGAGACAGGGGGAAGAAAGACATGAAATGAAGCCTTGGGCTTCAATGCTAACTTCCAGGCCCAGCCAGAATGTGTTGTACCCCAAAATTTGCCCTCCCATATTCTTCAAGAAATTGCCAAGCCAAGTCACAAAATTCCCCAAGGGTTGTGCAGTCCAACAGTCTCCCATACAGTCAAAACTAGGGTTTGGGTTCTGATCAGGAAAAGGAAGTTTTCAAAGGCCCAATCAAGTCTCATATGCTTACAAAGATGGTCAAGTGTCCTCATAGCAAGTTTCAAGGCATTCAGCTCAAAATTGCACAGTCAAAACCCTAGATTGCACTACAGTCAACTGTAGGGGCAAAATGGTCATTTGACAGTCAAAAGTTCAATTTTTTGGTCAACCTATCATTTTGAAGCCACAAACATCATTTGATCAATGCTTGATCATGATTCTCAAAATTTGGCTCAGAAATCATCAAAGATGCAAAAGTTTCCTTATTTGGACAGCTGAAAAAGTCAACTGAAATTGACCAGGGCATAACTTTCACATGGATTATCAGAAAAATTCCATCCAAAGCTCATTTTGAAGAGAAAGACATTTCCTACAACTCATATTCATACTTCAAGTCCAAGAAATGCTCTCACAAAAAGTTATCAATTTCAACATTATAGGTCATTTTCAAAAGTCAACAAAAAGGGACTTTAAGTCAAAGACCATAACTTGAGATTGGTAAATCAAAATGACATGGGACCAAAGGCATTGGTTAGAGGACTCAAAGACCTTTCCAAAATGTCCAAGAACATGAGAAATGATTAAAAATTGAGCAAGTTATGCCTTGTGGAAGTTGGGAAATTTTTGGATATTTTGAAAAGTCAACTTTGATCCAAATGACCTAAAAATGCTAATGGGCCCATTTTTCTTCCATGATTCATCATTCCAAGCATATGCACGACCACTTGGCCCAAAGGGAAGTATTTTCTCATTTTTTATTTATTTATTTGAATTATTATTAATATTAATTCAATTAAATCAATTAAATATATGAAAAATGTTTAAATTAACTAAACCAATCTTTTTATACATGTTTTAAGGTCAATATTTCGTGTAAATGCAAACTAGGAAAGATTTGGTGCTAATTGATCATAATTGATACAAAAACCATGTGGAAAAGATATGAAAAGATCTTGGAAGATCAAATATGCAAAATCATCAATGCCATGGATTTTATTCAATTTTCTTAACCTAATGCCTTCACTACATAATCAGAAACCTAAACCTAATCGTGCCAGACTGAATGCTGCGCTCAAAGGCCATAGACAAACTTGGAATTTTTCTCCATAAACTCAAAACTGAAATCATTGATAGAGGGCGATTCAAAGCTTAATTCCTTTTCCAATAGCTTCCTCAAGGTTCCCAGAAGCGATTCCAATCCCTAACATCAACTCAAACGCAAGGAATTGGTAACGAGACCTTCGACTGTACAGCAAAAAACTCATAAACGCATATCATGTTCTAGGCATTTTTTATGAAATTTAATTGTTGATTCTTATTCCTCATTTGATTGTGAAGCTAACCATTGCATTCAATTTGATTTTTATGCCGTATACGCGATTGTACCATGCTTGAAATCTAGGGTTTTCAGAGGTTGGATTTGGGGCTTTCAAAACGAAGTAAAATCAGGACTCCAGACCACCACCATTGCAATCAGCAGACCTAGACGAAGAAGAAACACTTGTCGCGATCCATTTATGATCTCTACAGCGCTGTTCGCTATTTTTCCAAAGGTCACCTAATGAAACGCTAAAAAACCGTGGCCTATATGTTTGATGTTTCAGGAACAGGGAGGACGATGATATCGTGGCACAAGCAGATTGGTGAATTTGAAAATTCGCGCGGAAATATGCATTGGTTTTTGTTTTACGCTATAATGTTTGTGTTTTATTTAATTGACAAATTGGTTCAGTGGCTCAGCTGGCAAATTCTTAAGGCTTCAACATCCAAGACCTGGGTTCGAACCCCAGGTCTGTATAATTTCTCATGCTATTTTTCACTAACTAATTCCATGCAGCGCTTAATGTCTGGATGTATCATGTGCTTCCAAATCAAGCATGACACGTCCACTTAGAGATCAATCTAAAGGCTGAGATTGAAGGGACGTCCTAAACCCCAGTCAACGTGCCATATTGCATCTGGAAAAGGTCAAATGGACCAAAGCTTAATGGGCCAGCATTATAAGGCCTATACCTCACAATTGGGACTGAAACCCCCTGGTTTGCAATTTCATTACATTTTATTTTTCTCAATTTATTGTTTTATTTTTGCTTTATTGTTTTAATCAAATTAATTAATTTTCTTTTTTTTACAAAATATAAAATACACAAAATCAGAAAAAAGAGCAAAATATAATATTTATTTATTTTAATATTTTTATAAATAAATTCACATATAAATATTTAGTATAATTAGGGTTTTTTGCAATATTAATTCTTTTCATAAAATATCTAAAAAATATAGAATTAGGTTTAATAAATTTTATTCCTTTCAATTTTTTTTTCTTTTTCATAATAATAATATTACTTATTTTATTTTCATAATTAAATTGCACATAAAAGAATTTAGGTTTAATTTAGGTTTTAATTTAATATTTTCACAATAAACTTAAAAGCCATTAGAATTAGGGTTTGCATCCAATTTTCATTTTAATTAATCCTTTTTTTTATTAAATCTTAAAAAACATAAAAATACATAAAACATTTTCTTTTTAATTCTTAATTTTTATTCCATTATTAATTCAATTTTGCAAAAGGGTCCAACGCCCTCGTTCGTAATTTATTTAATTTCGCATATTTATTTTTATTTCATTCAAATAATCATGTACCTCTCCCAAAGCCTTGTAACATTTTTATTACTTCTCGCACTTTACTTTATTTGCTTTATTTACTTTCCGTCAAATCGGGTCCGGTTTAATTTTGGCGATGTGGACCCGCGCCATTTGTAATAGCTTAGAATTTATTTTTCCTCGCAACTTTTAACTATAAACAAAGCATGCAAGAATGAATGACCATAATAAAATCAAGCGTAGATCACAATGAACATGACAAGACAAAAATCAATGAAAACGACACACGAATCGCACACACCACCCCTAGGGTACGCCTCACTGTTGCCTTGCCTTCGAAAGTTGATCGTCGAGTAGAGGATGTCTTAGTAAGTCCTCATGATCCGGGAACCTGGCATGAGGGTAGCTTCTAAGGTGTCTTCCCATTGCTCTGGTGATCACCATGTCCCGAACCTCGAGTTGACCCGAACACCTCCAACGGTGGTGCTGCCTACCTCTCAATGGTGGGATGGCACTACTTTAAAGGACATCTACACAGACGAATTCCTTAGGGTAGGTAGGTTCTCAAGGATACTTGCTCTAATTTCAAACAAATCAAAACTACTTTTCACACCAACACATTTTCAAAAGCTTTCAAAGCAATTTTTTCAAACACTCTGATACAAGAGTCGAGCTGAAATTTTTCAAAGAAACTTTTTAAAACCCACATTGAAAAGCAAACAAACAATTTTGAAAACACATTGAGCAAGTATCTAAGAGCCCATGGATAACCATGGATAGATAGGGTGCTAACACCTTCCCTTTCTATAACCTACCTCCCGAACCGAGAGCGATCTCTTTAAGGAATTTTTCTGTGCTTTTGTCCTTTCCATTTGGAGAAAATAAAAGACGGTGGCGACTCTTGCTTCCGCGACATTTCGCGAACCAGCGTTAAACAGTCAGTTCCAGATCCACCGATCACAGAACTGGCGACTCTGCTGGGGATATCTTAAAAAAAAAGTGGGGTGTACCTTAGGGCTAGGTCATAACTATGTTTTCAATTGTCTTCTTTGCTTGCTATTGTGGGACTGTCTTGGGAATTCTATAGATCCTAACCCGGATCTGGGGATACCTTTCTTAGAAAGTAGCAACAAGGCTGTGAGGGAACTGTACGGGGTATACCGACATGGTTGAAACAGTCTGCTACGTTGATGTGGCACTTTGGTGTGTACCGGTAACCCTTGAGTTCAGTCAAGGAGAGTACGGGGCCTCCGCGTGGTGTCGTGAAGCATCAACAGACCTTAGGAACCTTAATTGAACTATCTTGGCCTCTTTAGGGTAGTGAGATAACTGACTTTGGTGCAGTCCGAGGTTGGTTGATACTCGATACTACACTCAATTGAGGGTTGCTTTCCTGGAATATTTCGGTCGCCAGTTCAGTGGCTAAATCGAAACGATGAACAATGAAAGCAATCCCGTGATATTGGGAACCTTAGAACCCGGTTACTTTGATTAGGACAGGTTGAACCCACACTTCAAAAGGGTAATACCCAGACCCCATGCTGGCCTAAACTCTAAGGGTTTCTCTTGTGTGACTTGTGTGCCTTCGTACTTGACTACTTGTATGCCTGTTATCTGACACATGAACTACTTGCAGGTTTTGTTTATAGTCCTTAATTGGGACTCATAGCAGGGTTACTAAGTCTTACAGGTCTTGTTTATAGTCCTTGATTGGGACTCATAACAAGGTTTACTGAGTTGCTTGCAGGTTTTGTTTATAGTCCTTAATAGGGACTCATAACAGGGTTTACCAAGTTTCTTGCAGGTTGTTTATAGTCCTTAATTGGGACTCATAACAAAGTATACTGAGTTTCTTGCAGGGTTTGTTTATAGTCTCTAATTGGGGCTCATAACAGGGTCACTTACGTTATCCCATGCATAGCATGACATCATACCATTGCATACATCCTAACCCATTTCAAGGATCTCAAGGGCTTGTGATGCAGGTCATGGTGAATCAACTATCCCAGCAAGGGGCAGGGAGGATTTATTTTCCTCTAGCCAAGGTTGTCAGGGGCTATGACCCACTGGACATGGTGAGCCTTTGACACTTGAAGAAGGACCCTCAACAACATGGGTTTCCTTCAATCAAGTTACCACTTTCAACTCTAACAAGTTTCCCTGTTTACCCCGCGAGGTCCTTGAAATCATTGCATGCATATCATACATATCATCGCATTACAGGTACCCTTTCTCTACAGGTTGCTTACCTTCTTCGCTGTTTATTTCAGACGATCATCATGAATCCTGAATCATCTGTGGAGCAATCTATCAAGGCCCTCCAGGCTCAGAACGCCCAGTTCCAAGGGTTGATCATGAACTTGACCCAGGGGCAACAAGATCTGAAGGCTCTGCTCTTGAAGAAAGAAAAGAAGAAGAGGAGGACTGTTTTGTTCAGCCCTAGACGCAGATCTGGGAATGCACCGCAGATTGAAACTGAGAGGACAACTCCATCTGTGAGGGAAGGTAGTCATCAGGGGGAAAGGGTTCCCAGTCCAGTGGTCTCCGACAACGAGACAGATTTCAACGACGAACAATACCCTCCTGCCGAAGACAAGTACAAACAGTTGGAGGATAGGCTGAATGCTATGGAGATCCAACAGGTACCTGGGCTGGATTTTGGAGATCTGGGTTTATCAACTGGTGTGATTATTCCTCGAAAGTTCAAAGCACCATCCTTTACCAAGTATGACGGGGCGTCTTGTCCCAAGTTACATCTCAGGTCCTATGTTCGGAAGATTCAACCATATACGGTGGACAAGAATTTGTGGATCCACTTCTTCCAGGAGAGTCTTTCAGGGACTCATCTCGAATGGTTCTATCAGCTGGATGGGACCAAGGTTCGTAACTGGGAGGAGTTGGCTACTGCTTTCTACAAGCAGTATCAATATAATGCTGACCTTGCTCCTACGCGTACCCAACTCCAGGGTATGTCGTTAGGATCAAGCGAAGGTTTTAAAGAATATGCGCAGAAATGGAGGGATCTTGCTGGAAGGGTACAACCACCTCTGACTGATCGGGAACTTGTCGATATGTTCTTGGGAACCCTGTCTGGTCCGTTCTACAACCACCTAATCGGGAATTTGTCCGCTGGATTCACAGATCTTATCTTGACTGGAGAGCGAATAGAAGCTGGTATCCGGTCTGGGAAAATTCAAGAGGCTGCACCTTCTGATAAAAAGCCTCATCATGGAAAGAAAGAATCCAATGCTGTGCACGGTAAAAAGAGCCGTCATGAGGTAGGGGCAATCCAGATCTCCAATCCCGGACCTGCTCAACAAGGACAGGGGCAGCAGCGCAAGGAGAAACGACAGTATACCAAACTCAACATGTCGCTGGATCAAGCACTGCAACAAATGTTGAAGGCAGGGCTGATCACCTTAAGGGCTCCCCTCCGGAATCCGAACACTTCGGCTCCTAACTATCATCCCAACGATAGGTGCGCATATCATTCTGATAGCCCGGGGCATACTACGGACAACTGCTGGCCTCTCAAGAACAAAATTCAAGACATGATCGACGCCGGGGAGATTCAGTTTGAAGTGCCTGAGACTCCGAACATAATCACTGCTCCGTTACCCAATCGTTGAAGACCTTTTGTTTATTTGAATTTCTGAGTTGTGTTTTTCTTTGCTTATATAAACAATTAATGTCATAGCAAACTCTTTTATTCTATTAATGCATCGCATATGTCTGTTTTGGGAATTAATACAATTGTTTTCATTATATTCAAAATTCTTTTCATATTTTTTCTGATGATCAACTCTTGGTTAATAATTCTGAGCCTCTTGAGGGAGGATGACGAAAACGATACCACGATACACAGTATGCTTTTGAACAGACCCCGCTGATGAGGTACAGGCATTGTTTCAATTCCCAAACACTGGAGTTATAAGGATGATAATCCCTCGTCAACCCCTCTGAGCCAAAGAAGTAGGAGTTTTTCTTTTCGAAATTTAAAAACCCTTTATCATAACCTTGGGCAGGGTAGTTCTCTCAGTTGATCCAAGTGCATAACAAATGGCACCAAAGGAATCCTTACAAACAAAGAAAGACAGTGATGGTTCTGAATAAATCACAAGGACAGGCAGTCATTATCTCAAAAAATAAAAAGCCCATTAAGTCAAAACCAATGAAGGAGACTTACCAAACTAGGGCATCCCGCTGACTGTAATTCAAAAAAAAAGGAAACAGTTCAGGCAAAAAAAGGAAGGGATAACGAAATCAAAAAAAAAAAAAAGAAAGAGGTCCTACAAACCCTCAACAAAAACAAAAATGACTGCCTATTCAAAATAAACGTTCAATATCCGAACCATCACTGGTATATCAGAGCAAAGACTCAAACAAGGTCTGACGTATGATCAACTAAGTTTAGGTTTGGAGAACATCACGAAGAGCGGGTGGGTACAAATAAATTTGAGCCTTTATCCTTTTTTTCTTAAACCGTGAACCAGGCCACGTTATAACCCTTAAAAGTCCTAGCTGAAGCATGGGTTAGTTCGAAAGCATACTGTCACGAAAGGTATCCTGACTCCTGAAGGCTTACGGTAAAATAACGAATTGACACCACGTTTTACAAACATTCATTTGTTTTATGAAAAAGAATGCATTTTCAAAATTCTCAAGACAGATAAGCGCTTTGCATTTTTAACATAACCTTGTTTGCATATGACTTTTTGTTTGAACAGCATAGAAGTTCGCACGACGAAAGTCTAATAAACAGAGTACTTCCAATCAAGGGGCACGGCATGGTCATTATCCATAGTCTGGGGCAGTCCAATCAAGATTCGGAGAATCTCTAAAAGGCCAAATAGCCTGGGGCAAATCTCCGCATGAATCACCTGGGGCATTTCAACAATAAATCTGGCCTGGTCAGAAATCTTCTGGTGGCATGACAAAACACATCTAACAGGGGCAACTCCCTACATTCTGAAAGCACGGACATAGTCGAAAAGATACTACGCACAATCAAAGACCCGCTAGGTTGACACACCTAGGCAAAAATAAGGGCTTCCCAGCGAACCAAAAGGGTTCGGGCAAAATGAGGGATGAAAATGAAAAAATCTGTACACCCGGCAAGTCGAAAACCTGAAAAGGCGGCTTGGGCAAAAAGGGGTATCCCGGTGGACTGAAAACCCGAAAGGGCGGTCCAGGCAAAAGTTAGGGATTAAAGCGTACGACTATGTCCTGTCATCTCATCACTCGCCTACCAGAAGAAGGTTTGTCCATCAACAACTATCAGCATCTCACAGGGCTTCCTCTCCCACATCAGAAACAGGGGCAATAATGGGTGGTCTAAGCAACCTAATTGTTCTGTCCTCCAGGGTACCAGGATGGGTCCAGCGGAAGAGCATAACCAGATACCTTAATTCCCCAGAGAGTGGTTCAGTAAAACAATACATTCTTCTCCAAGCTATTATCAGATTATCAAGGAAATTGAGTATCCTCCCGTAGATCTCAACCTCCCCAGCAGCAGCATATATTCAATACAAGCATCCCCGGCAGTCTTGGCCTAAAGATTGTTCCCCGGCGGTATCTCAATATTCAAAGGAATCACTTCCCTAGCGTATCAAAACTTCCCCAGGAAAGTCCAATCCAGTTTCCCCAGGAAAGATGGAATCCATATCACCAAACAGTAAGCTTATCCCCAGTAAAATTCTGGAAGCTTACCCCCTCGCAGAACACGAACGCGTCGTCCGGCTTGATTTAAAGAGTTATTTCCTTAACAGGATATAACTGGGTTATCCTCAGCCAAAAGCCACGGAAAGGTCGTCGTCAACGTAGTTCTTTCCTATCCCCAGCGAAGTCTATTCACACTTCCAATACAACAACGGTATCCCCAACAGAGTTATTATCTACACTCAGCAAAGCATCTCCCCACAGAGTATTGCCTCCCAGCATGGTCGCTAGAGTATTTTTCTCCCCGCAGAATCTTCCATTTATCAAGTTTATTCCGCAACGGAGTCATCTTCTCCTACCGGTATTCTTGCAGCTATCATCCCCAGCGGAAGCAAAAATCTATTCTTCAACACCAGCCCAGGATATTGACTTCCTGGCACCCATCAAGGACTTACTTTCCTAGACAAAATACATTCATAAACATCACATCTTCATACATCACAACATGCATATGCATCATACTACACGAATCTCATTAATTTTGAAAACATACAGTTCATGCATCATGATTTTGCATACAATTATGTTTTGCCTTTTCAGGAAAAAGATCAATACAAAATGATTACTACCAACTATCGCAATTCTTTCTAGATATAGTTTCAGATATGACCCAGAGATGGTGACGTTCTGATGCTGCTTCCAGATTTCCTTCTAGATATAGTTTCAGATATGACCCAGCGACGGTGACGTTCTGATACTGCTTCCAGATTTCCTTCTAGATATAGTTTCAGATATGACCCAGCGACGGTGACGTTCTGATACTGCTTCCAGATTTCCTTCTAGATATAGTTTCAGATATGACCCAGAGATGGTGACGTTCTGATGCTGCTTCCAGAATACCTTCTAGATATAGTTTCAGATATGACCCAGCGACGGTGACGTTCTGATACTGCTTCCAGATTTCCTTCTAGATATAGTTTCAGATATGACCCAGAGATGGTGACGTTCTGATGCTGCTTCCAGAATACCTTCTAGATATAGTTTCAGATATGACCCAGCGACGGTGACGTTCTGATACTGCTTCCAGATTTCCCTCTAGATATAGTTTCAGATATGACCCAGCGACGGTGACGTTCTGATACTGCTTCCAGATATCCTTCTAGATATAGTTTCGGATATGACCCAGAGATGGTGACGTTCTGATGCTGCTTCCAGATCTCCTTCCAGATATAGTTCAGATGTAAACCAGATATGGTGACGTTCTGATGCTGCTTCCAGATCTCCTTCCAGATATAGTCCAGATGTAAACCAGATATGGCGACATTCTGACACTCATTCCAGTTGAAGATATTTCAAGACCTCCTTTAGTCCAGCTAAATCGACTCCCAACAGATTTTTCTGATAAAGACTCAGTAGAAGTTATCCCAGATGTTTCCCTCTCCGACGATGAGTGTGAGGTGATAGTCTCTTATGGTCCCCTCTCCGACAAGTGCGTGAGGTGGTAATTCCTTCTTCAGATGTTTCCCTCTCCGACGATGAGTGTGAGGTGATAGTCTCCTATGGTTCCCTCTCCGACGGTGTGTGAGGTAGTAATTCCTTTTTCAAGATGTTTCCCTCTCCGACGGTGAGTGTGAGGTGATAGTCTCTTATGGTTCCCTCTCCGACGGTGAGTGAGGTGACAATTCCTTTCCCTATGATTCCCCTCTCCGACGGCGAGTGAGGTGATTCCCTTTCAGATTATAATGACCCATGGTTCTCGTTCCGATCCTGCGAAGATGGTATTTCCCACCAAGATTTTCTCAACGAGCGTTGTTGAAGTTAAAATCACCCAAGGTTCTTTTACCATTCATGCTAAGGCAGTAACCATACCTGGTTCATTCATCATCTTTTGAAGCTCCAGATCCAGCTCCTGTAACCAGTCAGGACACATCTATACCAAGCATCAAAAATCAGCTCCTGCAACGTATCAGGTATTCATTTTATGTTTTGCAGGTATGCAGGTTCTCGCTAAGGGATCTCCTACGCAATCAACATCCAGATGGCATCTATAAGCCCATCATCCTATTCATCGAACTCTAAATGGCATCTATAAGCCCATTCCCCATCACACTGCTAACATGTGAGCGCAAATTTCTGGGCACTTTAGTGTTCAATCATCTTCTACCCTCGGATTACGAAAGGCACGTCAGCCAATCTGCATCCTCAGGTCTAAGAAGATTGAACAGGGGCAACTGTTGTACCCCAAAATTTTCCCTCCCATATTCTTCAAGAAATTGCCAAGCCAAGTCACAAAATTCCCCAAGGGTTGTGCAGTCCAACAGTCTCCCATACAGTCAAAACTAGGGTTTGGGTTCTGATCAGGAAAAGGAAGTTTTCAAAGGCCCAATCAAGTCTCATATGCTTACAAAGATGGTCAAGTGTCCTCATAGCAAGTTTCAAGGCATTCAGCTCAAAATTGCACAGTCAAAACCCTAGATTGCACTACAGTCAACTGTAGGGGCAAAATGGTCATTTGACAGTCAAAAGTTCAATTTTTTGGTCAACCTATCATTTTGAAGCCACAAACATCATTTGATCAATGCTTGATCATGATTCTCAAAATTTGGCTCAGAAATCATCAAAGATGCAAAAGTTTCCTTATTTGGACAGTTGAAAAAGTCAACTGAAATTGACCAGGGCATAACTTTCACATGGATTATCAGAAAAATTCCATCCAAAGCTCATTTTGAATAGAAAGACATTTCCTACAACTCATCTTCATACTTAAAGTCCAAGAAATGCTCTCACAAAAAGTTATCAATTTCAACATTATAGGTCATTTTCAAAAGTCAACAAAAAGGGACTTTAAGTCAAAGACCATAACTTGAGATTGGTAAATCAAAATGACATGGGACCAAAGGCATTGGTTAGAGGACTCCAAGGCCTTTCCAAAATGTCCAAGAACATGAGAAAAGATTAAGAATTGAGCAAGTTATGACTTGTGGAAGTTGGGAAATTTTTGGATATTTTGAAAAGTCAACTTTGATCCAAATGACCTAAAAATGCTAATGGGCCCATTTTTCTTCCATGATTCATCATTCCAAGCATATGCACGACCACTTGGCCCAAAGGGAAGTATTTTCTCATTTTTTATTTATTTATTTGAATTATTATTAATATTAATTCAATTAAATCAATTAAATATATGAAAAATGTTTAAATTAACTAAACCAATCTTTTTATACATGTTTTAAGGTCAATATTTCGTGTAAATGCAAACTAGGAAAGATTTGGTGCTAATTGATCATAATTGATACAAAAACCATGTGGAAAAGATATGAAAAGATCTTGGAAGATCAAATATGCAAAATCATCAATGCCATGGATTTTATTCAATTTTCTTAACCTAATGCCTTCACTACATAATCAGAAACCTAAACCTAATCGTGCCAGACTGAATGCTGCGCTCAAAGGCCATAGACAAACTTGGAATTTTTCTCCATAAACTCAAAACTGAAATCATTGATAGAGGGCGATTCAAAGCTTAATTCCTTTTCCAATAGCTTCCTCAAGGTTCCCAGAAGCGATTCCAATCCCTAACATCAACTCAAACGCAAGGAATTGGTAACGAGACCTTCGACTGTACAGCAAAAAACTCATAAACGCATATCATGTTCTAGGCATTTTTTATGAAATTTAATTGTTGATTCTTATTCCTCATTTGATTGTGAAGCTAACCAATGCATTCAATTTGATTTTTATGCCGTATACGCGATTGTACCATGCTTGAAATCTAGGGTTTTCAGAGGTTGGATTTGGGGCTTTCAAAACGAAGTAAAATCAGGACTCCAGACCACCACCATTGCAATCAGCAGACCTAGACGAAGAAGAAACACTTGTCGCGATCCATTTATGATCCCTACAGCGCTGTTCGCTATTTTTCCAAAGGTCACCTAATGAAACGCTAAAAAACCGTGGCCTATATGTTTGATGTTTCAGGAACAGGGAGGACGATGATATCGTGGCACAAGCAGATTGGTGAATTTGAAAATTCGCGCGGAAATATGCATTGGTTTTTGTTTTACGCTATAATGTTTGTGTTTTATTTAATTGACAAATTGGTTCAGTGACTCAGCTGGCAAATTCTTAAGGCTTCAACATCCAAGACCTGGGTTCGAACCCCAGGTCTGTATAATTTCTCATGCTATTTTTCACTAACTAATTCCATGCAGCGCTTAATGTCTGGATGTATCATGTGCTTCCAAATCAAGCATGACACGTCCACTTAGAGATCAATCTAAAGGCTGAGATTGAAGGGACGTCCTAAACCCCAGTCAACGTGCCATATTGCATCTGGAAAAGGTCAAATGGACCAAAGCTTAATGGGCCAGCATTCTAAGGCCTATACCTCACAATTGGGACTGAAACCCCCTGGTTTGCAATTTCATTACATTTTATTTTTCTCAATTTATTGTTTTATTTTTGCTTTATTGTTTTAATCAAATTAATTAATTTTCTTTTTTTTACAAAATATAAAATACACAAAATCAGAAAAAAGAGCAAAATATAATATTTATTTATTTTAATATTTTTATAAATAAATTCACATATAAATATTTAGTATAATTAGGGTTTTTTGCAATATTAATTCTTTTCATAAAATATCTAAAAAATATAGAATTAGGTTTAATAAATTTTATTCCTTTCAATTTTTTTCTTCTTTTTCATAATAATAATATTACTTATTTTATTTTCATAATTAAATTGCACATAAAAGAATTTAGGTTTAATTTAGGTTTTAATTTAATATTTTCACAATAAACTTAAAAGCCATTAGAATTAGGGTTTGCATCCAATTTTCATTTTAATTAATCCTTTTTTTTATTAAATCTTAAAAAACATAAAAATACATAAAACATTTTCTTTTTAATTCTTAATTTTTATTCCATTATTAATTCAATTTTGCAAAAGGGTCCAACGCCCTCGTTCGTAATTTATTTAATTTTGCATATTTATTTTTATTTCATTCAAATAATCATGTACCTCTCCCAAAGCCTTGTAACATTTTTATTACTTCTCGCACTTTACTTTATTTGCTTTATTTACTTTCCGTCAAATCGGGTCCGGTTTAATTTTGGCGATGTGGACCCGCGCCATTTGTAATAGCTTAGAATTTATTTTTCCTCGCAACTTTTAACTATAAACAAAGCATGCAAGAATGAATGACCATAATAAAATCAAGCGTATATCACAATGAACATGACAAGACAAAAATCAATGAAAACGACACACGAATCGCACACACCACCCCTAGGGTACGCCTCACTGTTGCCTTGCCTTCGAAAGTTGATCGTCGAGTAGAGGATGTCTTAGTAAGTCCTCATGATCCGGGAACCTGGCATGAGGGTAGCTTCTAAGGTGTCTTCCCATTGCTCTGGTGATCACCATGTCCCGAACCTCGAGTTGACCCGAACACCTCCAACGGTGGTGCTGCCTACCTCTCAATGGTGGGATGGCACTACTTTAAAGGACATCTACACAGACGAATTCCTTAGGGTAGGTAGGTTCTCAAGGATACTTGCTCTAATTTCAAACAAATCAAAACTACTTTTCACACCAACACATTTTCAAAAGCTTTCAAAGCAATTTTTTCAAACACTCTGATACAAGAGTCGAGCTGAAATTTTTCAAAGAAACTTTTTAAAACCCACATTGAAAAGCAAACAAACAATTTTGAAAACACATTGAGCAAGTATCTAAGAGCCCATGGATAACCATGGATAGAAAGGGTGCTAACACCTTCCCTTTCTATAACCTACCTCCCGAACCGAGAGCGATCTCTTTAAGGAATTTTTCTGTGCTTTTGTCCTTTCCATTTGGAGAAAATAAAAGACGGTGGCGACTCTTGCTTCCGCGACATTTCGCGAACCAGCGTTAAACAGTCAGTTCCAGATCCACCGATCACAGAATGCATGCTCATGCTGACTTCCAAGCCCCAGAATGGAAAAATCAGAAGGCACATTTGCACTAGGTAAATCTAGAATCGAAGGCCATGACTTGTTGCTGTCAGCCTCAATCGAATAAGGCAACAAAGCAACAAGGCAAAACCAGAAGGCACGCCCAACTGCTACCAATACCCAATCGAAGGCCACACCTTGCTGCTGCCATGGCCAATAGAAGGCCATGGCTTGCTGGATGTTAGCGCCAAATCGAAGGAGGCCAACAAAAGCATATTCGAAGGGAACTCTTCCCCCCAATTGAAGGAGCTCTTTTTCTTCTTTCTACCTTATTTTTGCTTTTATATTTTTATGCACTTCAATATGATTTGAATAGTGTAGGATTTATTTTTTGCACTTTTTTATTACTTTCATATAAATGTTAGTAATTAGGTGTGTATGGCAAGATAAAACCAACAAGTAGACAAACCAAAAATCAAAAACAAAATGCATGCAATCAAAACACACTTTACACACATGCACCCTTAGGGTAATTCCACTTGTTGCCTTATAAAAATGGTCATGTTATGCATGTGGGATATCTTAGCAAAAACAATCACAAAATACAAGATCATAGTCCCTCGATGACACTACAAATGTTACCTTATAAATGATCTTAGTCCCTCGAAGAGAAATGCTAAGATATCTCACAACATTGCTATCATGACTATACGATGACCCACGCCCGTCCCTTTACATCCAAAGATAAGGCTTCTTACCAAATCAATGATAAGATAGTAATATCAAAGGAAAGGAAGAAATGAACTAAGACTTTTGAGTAGGTAGATTTTTCCTAGTCTCTTGCTCATTTTCAAATCAAACACTCTTGCTTATTTCCAAAAACAAACACCAACACTTTCAAAACACTTTCAAAACATTTTCCAAACATGAAACATTTTTAAAAGATCAACACTTTGTATACGTTCTTACGAATAAGAACTATTACAAAGTTTGCCTAAACGATGGCACCTTTTTAAAATACTTTCAAAACTCACACAACAAGCACACTTTCAAACAAAAACAAGTGGTCTAGCAAGAAACTAAGAGCCCGTAGATAACTACGGATGGAAAGGGTTCTAATACCTTCCCTTTTCATAATCTACCCCTCGAACTCAAGAAATAATCTCAAAGGTCTTTCCTGTTCTTTTCAGCCTTTCCTTTTTGGATAAAAGAAAAGTCGGTGGCGACTCTTGCTAATCGCAAAGTTTGCAATTAAATGTAAAACACCCAAGTCAAGCCTCTCACCGCGTTACAGAACTGGCGACTTGCCTGGGGATAAGGCTTAAAAGTGGGGTTACCTTAGGGCTAGAACACCTTTACTTGCTTTTCATGGTTTGACTTGCTTACTTTACATTTTGGGTCCTTGTTTGGGTTACTGTTAAAGATCCTAAACACGGATCTGGCGTACCTTTTTTAGGTAAGTAGAAATAAATCATGGAAGTTGTACACCGTAGACCGATATGGACAAAGTGATATCTATGTTAGTGTGATACTTTGGCTTGAACTAATGTTCCTTGAGTCAGTCAAGGATAACATTAGGCTTCCTTAGCATCATTAAGCGCTAACTGACCTTTAGAACCTTTTAATGGACTCATCCTATACACTAGAAAGTAGTGAGAAGGCCGTCTTTGGTTCCGACCGAAGATTGGTTGATACTCGATGCTACACTCATTGAGATTGGACTTTTGGGATATTCTGGCCGCAATACTTTGGTTCTTGAGCTAGAACGATGCCAAAAAGAAAGATCAGTGATATGAGACTCCTTAGAACTCGTTACTTTTAATAGGACAGGTTGAGCCAACTAAACTTCAAGAGGGTACTTACCTATCAAACTTCATGCAAGCCTAAACCTAAGGACTTGTCTGCTTTGTGTATATATGATTATTTGTATATAACAACTTGCTTACTTTGCATACTTGTACATAACATCATGACATCATACCATAGCATTTTCAATAACCTTTTCAAGGATCTTGAGGGCCTATGATGCAGGCTCACGTTGAACCAGACGTTTATCAAGGGGCAAAAGGATTCATTTTCTAATCAAACACCGTCAAAGATCAAGTACAACAAACTTGAGTCGAGGGCTATGAATCACTTGACATGGTGAGCTTAATATTCGTGGAAGGACATCCACCGATACGAAGTTCTCCAATCAAAGTTGTAAGTGACTACTAACATTTACCCCGCGAGATCCTTGAAAACATGAATCCACATATCATGCATCATATCATGACAGGTTTCTCCCATACAGGTCTCATTATCTTCCTACTGTTTATTTCAGTAAGATGGATATGGAAGAAATGGTGAAGGATCTCTAAGCACAAAATGCCCGATTCCAACAAATGTTCCTGGCCATGGCTAAGGGGAAAGAGGACCTGGAGACTCTTCTTCTCAAAGACAAGAAGAAGAAGCCTAAGAAGCCAGTAGCCGTCCTGAACTTGGGAAGAAGACTTAGAGGACCAGTCAAGAGAGCTCTAGATCTATCAACTCCATCCAACATGGGGGATAGTCATGAAGAAGACAACAATATGGAGATTGATGATGTCAAAGCTAACTACTCTGAGGAACAATATTCTCCCACTTATGACAAGTACAAACAATTGGAGGATCACCTCAATGCTATGGAGATTCAGTAGATACCTGGATTGGATTTAGGAGACATGAGTTTGGTTTATGGAGTGGTCATCCCGCCAAATATCAAAATCCCTTCCTTTTCCTTGTACGATGGAGTCTCTTGCCCTAAGATGCACCTAAAGTCTTATGTCCGCAAGATTCAACCATACACAACTGATCAGAATCTTTGGATCCATTTCTTCCAAAAGAGCTTAGTTGGGACTCAACTTAAATGGTTCTATCAATTGGAGGGTTTTCGCATCCACACCTGGGAAGGTCTAGCTGTTGCTTTCTACAAGCAATACTAATACAATGTTGATCTTGCACCAACTCGCATGCAATTGTAGAACATGACCATGGGTTCCAACGAGAGTCTCAAAGGATACACCCAAAAGTGGAAAGATTTGGCTGGTAGGGTGCAGCCCCATTTAAATGACAGGGAGCTGATTGACATCTTCATGGGAACTTTGATGGGACCTTTCTTCAATCACCTAATCGGAAGGTCCTCGGTCGGGTTCATCAAGATAATACTGACTGGCGAAAGAGTCGAAGCTGGAATCAAAAGAGGTAAAATCCAATGGGGTTCATCTTTGAATACAGGGAAACAACCTCTCATTAGGAAGAAAGAGTCTGATGTTGTGTGCGGTCAAAAAATTCGTAACTAGGGCAACCACGATCAACACATAAGGGCAACCCTGATCTCTAATCCTATACATGCTCAACAAAGACAGGGGCGTCAGCGTAAGGAGGTCGCGCCTAAAAGGAAATTCACTAAGATCAACATGCCACTGGCTCAAGTGCTACAACACATGTTGAAGGCAGAGCTGATTACATTAAAGGCTCCTCTCCGGAATCCCAACACTTTCGTTCCTACCTATCACCCTAATGAAATGTGTGCGTACAACTCTGATAGTCCGGGATACGACACGAACAGCTGTTGGGCTCTGAAGAACAAGGTCCAAGACATGATTGATGCCAAGGACATCGTGTTTGACCCTCTGAAGACTCCAAACATGATCACTGCTCCTGTGCCGAATCATTAAGAGCGTCTTTTTCATTTTGAATTTTCAATTGTAATTTCTTTTATTATTCAAACAATTATCTATTAATGTCAAACTTTGTTTCATTAATGTATTTCATATGTTTCTCTTGAATTCATCCATTTGTTTTCACTATATTTAAACTATGTTTTCACTCCCTTTATGATATTCAACTCTTGTTTCAAGCCTTTAGAGGGAGGATGGCGAAAACAATGTCATAATCTCATACAATATGCTTTTGGACAGACCTTGCTTACAATGTACATGCGTTCTTTCAAATCCAAAACACTGGAGTTATAATGAAGGTAATCCCTAGTCAACCCCTTCTAGCCAAAGAAGTAAAAGTTTTCCTTTTTACACAAATTGAAACCTTTAATCAAAACCTGGGGCAGGGTAGTCTCTCAGTTAATTTAAATGCACGCTCAAGTCGCAAACTTTCATTTCATAATACAACGAATGACATCAAAAATATTCCTCTGGAATCAAAATACGGTGATGGCTCCCTATCACATAGGCAGTCATTATCTCTAAAAAATAAAAGCCCACTAAGTCAAAACCTACAAAGGAGACTTAAGAAAAATTGGGGCATCCCGCTGATCGTAATCTCAAAACAAGAACAATCAGGAAAAAATCAGGGATAATAAATCAAAAAGAGGTCACTACATATCCTCAACAACATGAAAAATGTTGCAAAAAAAATGACGACTGCCTTCCGATAAACTAAACTTGTCTGAACCATCACCAAAACGTCATTCCGGACTCAATCGGAGTTCAAACGCACAATTAACTGAGTTTAGGATAGAAGAACATCACGAAGAACGGGTAGGTACAAATAAAATTTGAGCCTTTATCATTTGTTTCTTAAACTGTGAACCAAGCCACGCTACAACCATTTAAAAGTCCTAATTGAAGCATGGGTTAGTTCGAATGCATACTGTTACAAATGGTATCCTGACTCCTGTAAGGCTTTACTCTAAATCCTGAGTTTAATTTTCTTACAAAAATTCCTTGCTTGCTAAAACGCATTTCCGAAACTTCAAGACAAGCATAAACTTTTCATTTATTTGAATATCGTTGTTTAC
Organism: Vicia faba; assembly: GCA_948472305.1. Taxonomy (NCBI): domain Eukaryota; kingdom Viridiplantae; phylum Streptophyta; class Magnoliopsida; order Fabales; family Fabaceae; genus Vicia; species Vicia faba. The sequence goes on from OX451739.1 coordinate 747,771,597, forward strand.
ATATGGCTAGTTGTTTGACAGCATATAAATTCACACGACGAATATCTAGTAAACAAAAACTCTCTCAGTGGACAAAGTCACTTCATATGGGATGACACTTCCAACGACAAATCTCCTAAGCAAGGGGGCATGACATGTCACTATCCAGCACACCTGGGGCAGTCAAGTCAAGATCCCAAGAAATTTCTCAAGGAAATGCTAAATATACTAGGGGAAGGTCTCCATCTAAATCACTTGGGGCATCGAACGTGAATTCCAACAAAGGATTACTCACAGTCAAACAAAATGTTTCCTAGCAAATACTTGCTACCAGGGACAGTGACAAATCTCCCCAAAATCCTTTCATAGGATGACTCCCAGCCAGAGTTTCAATCTCTGGAAAACCTTTCATAGGAAAAATAAATCCTCTTTCCCCTTATTATACGCCTGGTTCAACATAACCTTGCATCACAGACCCTTGAGATCCTTGAAATGGTTATTGAAAATTATATCGCATGATGTCATGATGTTATGTACAAATAATCATATACAAGCACACAAACAAGTCCTTTGCTTTAGGCTTGCATGGGGTTTATAGGTAAGTACCCTCTTGAAGTTTAGTTGGTTCAACATGTCCTAGAAATAATCGGGTTCTAGGGAATCTCAATATCATTGATCTTTCTTTATTGGGCATTGTCTCAGTATAATCAATCTTTTCTTACGGCTGAAATATCCCAAAAGTCTGATATCAGTGAGCGTAGTATCGAGTATCAACCAATTTCCAGCTTTCCACTGAAACCAACTATCTCACTACGTCCTAATGGCCAAGTTGTCCAATTAAAGGTTCTAATGTCAGTTAGTGTTTCATGACACCGCTCAACGGCCCCGTATTCTCCTCGATTCAACACAAGGGATATTGGTACCAACAAATGCGTCACACTAACATAGCCATTGCTTCAACCATATTGGTCTACATCGTACAATTTTCATAATTTATTGATACTTACCTAATGATGTTCCCAGATCCGGGTAGAGGATCAATACAAAACCCAAACAAGGACCCAAAATGTAAAGCAAACAAATCAAACAATGAAAGCATTTAAATGTGAAATAGATCTAAGGTAACCCCACTTTTAAGTAATTATCTCCCCAGCAGAGTCACCAGTTATGTGATACGATGGGAGAACTGACTTAGAGTGTTTTGCATTTTTATCGCAATGGTTGCGGGTAGCAAGAGTCTCCACCGACTTTTCTTTTATCCAATAAGGAAAGGGTGAAAAGAACAGGAAATATCTTTGAGATATTTTCTTGAGTTCGGGGGGTAGATTATGAAAAGGGAAGGTATTAGCACCCTTTTCATCCATAGTTATCTATGGGCTCTTAGTTGCTTGCTAGATTACTTTTCAAATTGCTTTGTTTGAAATGTATTTGTGGTGGGTTTTGAAAGTATTTTTGAAAAGCCCCTTCGTTTAGTCAAACTTTGTAATGATTCTCGTCTCTATAAGAATGTATGCAAAGTGTTGGACTTTTGATAATATTTCATGTTTTTGAAAGTGTTTTTGAAAGTGCCTTTACTTAGGAGAACTTTGTAATGATTCTCGTCTCTATAATAATGCATACAAAGTGTTGACATTTGAAAATATTTCATTTGAAAATGTTTTGGTGTGTTTTAAAAGATGTTTTTAATGATGGTTGTGAGCAAGAAACTAAGAACATTCTACCTACTCAAAAGTATTTTGTTCATTTCTGTTTTCCTTTAACATTGCTATCTTACCATTGATTGGTCAGAAGCCTTATCTTTGGATGTAAAGGGACGGGCGTGGTTTGTCGTATAGTCATTGAAAGAAATATTATGAGATACCTTGGTAAGGTAACATTCGTAGCGTCATCGAGGGACTATGATCTTGTATTTTTGGTTATTTTTGCTAAGGCATCTCACATGCATAACATGACCATTTTCTCAAGGAAACAAGTGGAGTTAACCCTAGAGGTGTAGTGTGCAGGTGTTTTGATTTCATGCATTATTTTGTCTTGGATTAGGGTTGTCTAAGGATCGATTTTATCTTTCCATACACACCCTAATTCCTAACAATTATATGAAAACGATAAATTTGCGGAAACTAAAATCCTACGCTATTACATCAATAGGGGATGGCGATACAATTTATGAACGAGGATGGAATAAGAGCTTAAATATTACAACCATATTGAATAGAAATAAAGAAAATATGTAAAATATGTAAAAATAATGTCAAAGAGAGGAAAATTGCATTTTTGAACATTATGTGTCGACACATGCTCCTTTGCATTGACACATAAGCTTTTCTTGCCCCTGTAAGTCCAAATCAACTCAGTATGAGTCGATGTATAAGGGTATGTGTAGACTCATTCCCTGCATGTGTCGATACATTTGTGCTTTGTGTCGACTCATACACCCTTTATTCCTTCTGTTTTGTGCCTGTATAGCAGTATGTGTCTACACATAAAGGCTTTATGTCGACTCATAACCTGCTTTTCCACTAAGATGTGTCGACTCATATAGGTATGTGTTGACTCATACTGTAATTTTTTCACTCCAACATTGTTACATTGTTTTATGGTCTGTACAAGTCATTTCTTAACATATAATTAACAAGGATGGAAGACAAGCAAAAGGTTAGCTTCAAGGGCAATGGTTACTACATTTTATCTTCGAAGATGAATCATTAATGATGCTTGAAATGAAGGGTTAAATTCAAGAAGACTTACCTTGAAGCTGGAATTTATGCTTTGAGCTTGAGTTGCTGCCTTGACTGTTCTTGAACTTTGAAAAAACAAAGGTGTTACAGAAGCTTGTTCTTGAGTTTGAACAAACTTCTAAATGATGTATGTGGAGTATTTGGATATTTTTTTTGGGAAGAGCTTTGCAAGCTATGAGAGGTTCAAAGGTTTGGACTTCAAAATTCAAGAGTGGAAGCTTTGTGGACTATTATGGCTTTTGTGAATATCATATTTTAAGGGTTTATTAACAAAACTTATGGCTTTTCTCTCTATTTTTCTGACCTCTTTCTCTTGCAAATGATTCTCCTATTTATAGGCAAGAGGTTTGTGAACAAGCTGATTTAGTTTACAAATTATGGAGTTATGGCTAGGTTGGATTGCAAATATAAAGTTATGTCATGGTCCCAAGATGAAGTACCAAAGTTGTTGGTTTAGAGGGGTTACTTTCCATGATTTATGGTGGAGAAAAATCAGAAGCAAACAAAGTATGGGCTCAAGGCAAATTTGTACCAAAAATTTTGCTTTTCAAGAATAACAATGGTAACTTTATACCATAAATGGAAAGATATTTTGGAAAATGGCTCAAACACTTGGGTAATAGCTCAAAAGTGGGTGTAAGCATTAAATTATGATGAGATTTGCAAGCAAGAAGGAATGCAACACAAGATTATGCAGCATAGCATATGGGTTTTTTTATGTGTTCTTCAACAAAGGGACTTGCAATTCAAGAATGGATGCCCAACTTCATGCACTTGAATCTCCTAGCTCAAGTATGATAAATTCACGCTCTTGGACATTTTGGAAAGATTGGAGCATTGTATACAACTTTCATGTTGACCATTTTGACAAAATCATCTTGGAACTATGTGCAAAAATTCCAAGTTGAGATAAAAACTGACCAAATCCTGTTGGAAATTTCTCTAAGTGTCTTATGAAAAATGTCATAACTTTAGAAATTTATAATTCAAAATCCAAGCATTTCTAGAACTTGTTCTGCCCTACAAAGTTTTAGATCTCATTGAGATATACAACTTTCATTTTGGAAGTTTTCTTTGAATCATCTTGCATCTTTGAATCATTTTGATCATTGAAACTTAATGTTGACCAAAAGGTCAAAGTTTGACTTTTGGTGTATCAATTGACTTTTCATCAGTTGACCAAATTTCAAGTATCAATCCATTGATCTTGAGAGATGAATTGAACCATGCAATTAGGTCAAGATGATATATTTGAATCCTTTAGATTGTGCTTCAAGCCATTAGGTCATGTATTAGGTCGAAAGTTAATGATCAGTCATTCTCAATCAAAACCCTAATTTGGAGTCTCAGTGTTTCGGAGGTGATTTTTTCTGATCAATTCCTTGAGAATCCTTGAGAATTGGAAATTCTTTGTGAGGAATGTCTTGAGAAAAGAGAGGACAAATTTTGGGGTACAACAACAACGTTGAGTGTTATGTTGGGGATGTTGAAGATTAATAATGATTTTCTAGATAATATCAGAGAAGCTCGGAAGTTAGACGTGAAACTGGTAAATTTGATGGTTGGAATCGATCAATATAAGAATAGTGATTTCAAGTTAGATGCATAAGGTGTGTTGAGATTCTGTAATCGAATTTGTATTCCTGATTATGCGGAGATGAAGAAAGTGATTCTTGAGGAAAGTCATAGAAGCAAGCTGAGCATTCATCCGGAAGCTGCAAAAATGTATCAAGATTTGAAGAATTTGTTTTGGTGGCCTAGAATGAAGAGTGATGTGGCTCAGTTTGTGTATGCATGTTTAACTTGTCAGAAGTTAAAAGTTGAACATCAGAAGCCTGCAGGGATGATGCAACCGTTAGAAGTTATAGAATGGAAATGGGATAGCATTTTGATGGACTTTGTAACAGGGTTACCTAATACTCCAAGGGGACATGATTCAATTTGAGTGATTGTTGATAGGCTTACCAAGTCGGCTCATTTTATTCCTATTAACACCAATTTTCTAGTGTCGAAGCTGGTAGAGATTTATACTAGTGTAATTGTAAAGCTGCATGGTATTTCTTTGTGTATTATGTTAGATAGGGATCCAAGGTTTACTTCAGATTTTTGAAAGAGTTTGCAAGAGGCGTTGGGTTCTAAATTGAGGTTTAGTTCGCTGTATCACCCTCAGATGGATGCTCAGACTGAACGGACTATTCATTCATTAGAATATTTATTGAGAGCACGTGTTCTTGAGCAGGGAGGTTCGTGGGATACTTATATTCCATTAATAGAGTTCACTTATAATAACAGTTACCATTATAGTATTGGAATGGCACCTTTTGAAGCGTTGTATGGTCGAAGATGTATAACTCCTTTATGTTGGCATGAATCTGGAGAAAGTGTAGCACTTGGACCTAAATTTTTTTGAGAGACTACTGAGAAGGTGAGGTTAATTTGAGAGAAGATGAAAGCTTCCCAAAGTAGACAGAAGAGTTATCATGACAAGCGAAGGAAAGATTTAGAATTTCAAGCCGGTGACCATGTGTTTTTGAGAGCCACGCATGTGACCGGTGTTGGGCGAGCATTGAAGTCTAAGAAGCTCACTCCTCATTTTATTAGTCCGTATCAGGTTTCAGACAGAGTTGGGAACGTTGCTTATAGAGTGGCTTTACCGCCTAATTTTTCGAATTTGCATGATGTGTTTCACGTGTCACAACTCCGGAAGTATATTTCATATCCATCTCATGTGATTCATATGGATGATGTGCAAGTAATGGATAATCTCACTTAAAGACGATGCCTGTACAAATCACAGATCGTGAAATGAAGACTCTAAGAGGCAAGGAGATTGCTTTGGTAAAAGTAGTCTAGTTAGGAGCTGCCATAGAAAGCATGGCGTGGGGGTTGGAAAGCAAGATGCGGGACTCCTATCCCGAGTTGTTTGAACGAGGTAAATTTTCGAGGACGAAAATATTCTAAGTGGGAGAGAGTTGTAACGCCCGTTAATTAATTAATTATCTAATTAATTATTTTTGAAATTATTTGTTAAAAGTGGTGAGATGTTGTGAATTGTTGGCATAAGTTGCTAGATTATTACTAGTTAATTAATTAGTTGATTAATAATAGTAATAATGTTAGAATTAGTAGAATAATAGAATAATTGTGTTGGGTCTATTTTATTGGTTGGAAGTAGTAAAGTGGGGGTGTGTAAGTTAAGCCCAATAGGATTAATGGCATAAGGTTAAGCTGACATAAGAAATTTGGTTAAATGGAGAATAGAAAGTCTTGGTGTGCTGACCATGAAAAGCTGCACAGAAGAGGAGCAAGGTTGCATAGTTGTCGAGCAAGGAAAGAAAAGGTTTATGACCAGAGATTTGTAGAGCGACCTTCAATCCAGGTAAGGGTGGGGTTCTGACTCTATAATGGGAATTATGATGAATGTTATGTGGGGTTGATCGTATATATGTCTGTCGTGCGTATGATTTTGGATCTGTTTCTTGAACTTGGTCATTTTTCATGTTGTGGGCGTTTATGAATTGTCTGTATACTAACCGATGTAATTGGTGAATAGATTAGTGTAGATTGTCATCTGTTGATGTGGTTGTTAAGTCGTTGTGCTGTTCTGATCGGTTGGCCAGAAATTAGGGATTGTGTTGATGTGGTCGTTAAGTCGTTGTGTTATTCTGAGCGGTTGGCCGGAAACTAGAGATTATGTTAATGTGGTCGTTAAGTCTCTATGTTATTCCATGTTGTTGGCCGGCAATCAGGGGTCGAGGAGGATACTGAAGGGTTGGGTTAATGTTCGTCATAGAACCGATAACGTGTGCAAAAGTTTTGAAGGCACACGGTGTTGAGGGACACAAGTGCTAGGAAATGAGTGGCATTAGGCTACAAGGTGTGTTGGGGAATACATGTGTTAGGTGTCGAGCGTCCTTAGGCTCCAAGGCGTGCCGAGGAACACGATATTTGTGTCGAGCTGCACGAAGTGGCAGATGGTGCCGAGGGGCACCTGTTATTTGTTAATTCTTTCTTGGTTCCTTTGCATGTCGAGGGGCACATAGTTCTCCCTTATTCCTTAACGTCGTGCATGCTGAGTTGGTTGATTACTTTAGTTTAGCAGTCCCAGTAATTTAGTAGAGTTTTCAGTAACTATAGGAGATCAAATTAGTATTTTAGTAGAAAACTACTTAGCGGATATAGTTGAAGTGCTCGTATAATTATACAGGATGTCATAGTATATTTTGGTCGATACGTTGTATTGCAGGCTTATTGTAATTTGAGAATTGGCAGGTGCTGATGAATTTTGTTTAGATGCCTCTAATTATTGGCAGATATTAAGTTGTAGGCTTATGACCAATGTTGAATTATGTTGAGTTATTGTTGAATTATTATTGTTATTGTTACTACATTCATACTATTGTCGCATACATAGCATATCAAGTAGGAGCTCATGCTCGGTAAGTTGGCCTGGATTGGTAAATATAAAGTTGAAGGCTTATGCCTTGTTGATACCTCTATTAATTGGAAGATTATTAAGTTGGGAGTTTTGCTCCATTGGTACCGCATGCATGTGCATAAAAACAAGTCGCATTCCATGTTGCATTCTGAGTTGTTGTGTGGATGGATTGATGATGTTAATGTTGTTAAAGAGCTACAAAGTGGTGATTTTGTATGAAATTATTTGATGTATTATTTATCATGCGTTCTATTATATTATTTGATATCCCACCCCTTCTGTTTGAATGTTATCCATATGTTGGTAACGTGTACGTAATCCAGAGTGAAGGCGGTTTACCTTCAGTAGTTCAAGTCAGTGTCGTTGCTCTGATACGTAATACTCGGAGGGATGAACACTTGTTGCTTTATCGTTGTTATTACTTCAGTTGTTGAATTTTAAGTTGATTTTCGTTTGTTATTTGGAGTTGTTTCAGTTGGATAAAAATGTTACATTCTTTTAAGTTGAATTTTATGATTCCGCTGCGTAGTTACAAAATTTGTTGGTTTTAAAAGATTAATTTATGTTGTTGTCGGTTCATCCGAGTTTATAAGTGTTATGTATCTGTGTTAAATACCCTTATTATAAGTTGAAATTGTAGCATTCCATTTATTTATTGGAAATTTTTTAATTTTGATTTTATATAATTCATTGGATAGAAATGGGGTGTTACATGTTGTGCAGGGCTGCTATGTAGAAGCTAGCTTATGTTAAATTTAGCCTCAAAATGTAGTGAAATGTGTTCTTGTTAGCTAACAAGTTAGATGTTGGAACTGATGTACATGGCACTGACAATGCATTCGCTAATGGTTTGGTGGTTTATTGTTTTGATTGATTTTTTATATTGTAATTGCACCTTGGTTGAAATTTAGAACATGGGCCTTGGTGATGATAAGTGATGGAAAATTTAGTGGAGTTGGATGAAGGAATCAAAATGTAGAAATACGTTTTAGGATTAGCGTAGGTTATGATGTAATAATATCTTGAATGTGTGCTTGTAATGGTTTATGAACATGAAACCAAGTTTGGTTAAGGCTTGGTTTTCTTATGTAACGTGTAGGCTTGAATGAATTATAATGATGTAGGAAAAATTAAGTTTGAAATGTAATGATGTAGAGTTGTAGTTTTGGTCTTGTAATATCTTATTCATCTTGAATAGTGTGATATGGTGTAATATTAGATCAAGCTTGAGATGCATCCTCCTGAGTGCCTTGTAACTTTGTATTCTGAACTTGAATGTTACTTGATGAATTTTGAATCCATACACATGACTTTGTCCTGTTACTTGAACTCGAAGAAACTAAACATGAATGACTCTTTCAACCTTGGTTTTGACATTAAGAACAAACATGCGCTTAAGATCTTTGATGCCACTTCTCACATCAACTTAAAATTCTCAATGAACAAATTCAAATCAACTTGCATTCTTAATGAACCACTAACTTCAATCTCAAATCCCAATTAACTTGCATTACAAGTAATGGGTAATTGAGATAATCCCATGAACACAATAAATCCACATGCTTTGTCTTAATAACTATAAAAGAATGCATTGAGAAATCCTTGAAGACATGCACGATACTTGAGACACATAATTCATCAAGTAATGAACCAAACCCTAATCTTCTTCGCAATGTAGGAAAGAACCAAAGTATACTTATTTGAATCCTTGATGAATGCTTAAACTCTTAATACTTGAGAATTATTGATGAAGATGCTTTTGTAGCCTGATGACTTTGAATGAAGAGCATAACCTCAATAAAAATTTAACACTACTTACCAAGACCCTTGATCCCAATCCAAGTTTATTGATGTTAGTGAATGCATGATGTGTTAAATGGTCTAATGGAGGGTATGTACATGATGATTATGAAATGCATAAGTCAGATGAAAGTGAAAGGGTAGGACAAATTTGGGGTATGACACTGGTCATTATGGAAAATCTTGATAAGAGATCTTAAGTGATCTGATTCTATTGGGTAATTGAATATTATACATGTTAAGTTGGATCACTTAACTTGACATTGTGTGTTAGTCATTAGTCGTTGCCCGCGTATTTGTAATTAAATTGGTTATAATTGATTAAGTTCTTGTTAAAGGCAAATCACACCTTGAGGGATGGACAAGATTAATTTTGGTAAGGTGAACCTGGATAAATCACTTGTGTTCTTTACTCTTCCTTGTCTTTATAGCTTTTGTCATTTGAGTGATTAGAATTTCTAAAGGGGAATGTTTTCTATAAACCCAATTCAAACCCCCATTTCTTGTGTTTTCTCTACCTTCAGGTATTTCACTCATAGTTTGTAGGATATTATGACCTAAGAAGTGAAATTAAGATGAGTATAATAGATTTATAAGTTAACTTAATATGAGTGAATGTATAACCTAAGAAGTGAACTATGTTTTTCATGTTTTAATAGCTTCTTTCATGTTATTTGTAGGATAATATGACGTGTACAACTTAAGATGAGTGAACTTTCTGCTAGATTATGGATTATAGAAGTGTATGGATTAATGAAGTGAACTTTCTGCATCTATTATAATCACAATGTCATGCTAATAAATTTTGACTTGTAGGGAAGGTGAATGAAGACAAAATATAAAATAATTTTTGTTGCTATGAAGAAAAAAAATACAAAGAGAGGATGTAGCATAATGAGACCCATTAGAATTTAACTCAAGTTTGTAGCTCTCACTTCATCTTTATCCTACTTTCATTGCTGATTTAGACAGTTAGATCACTTCTTCTTCTTCATTCTCCATGAATTTTTTCAATTAAAGGTACGTTCGTGAAACATTCTTAAGTTCAGATGAATTTATTATATTGTATGTAGATTTTTTGTTTCACTAACCCCTCATTGAGAATGCACTCATTTAAATTGATTAAAAATATTATAATAAGAAAATTAAGTTATCCTTGAAGGCCAACTTAGATCCATCAATGTTTTTTGAATTGCATACATCTCATAATTCATTTCTCGCTCTTTAACATACATAATTTAGTTCAATGACCTAAGTTCTTCATAGCAATAATTCTTTCTCTTTTATTTTATTTTGAAAAGCATTAATTTGTTGACTAATTCTGATTTATCATCATCATTTCCATCATATTAATCTTCAGCATCTTTTAAATTAATAATGAAGATGACAATGATGATGATGAATCAGAATAAGTCAACAAATTAATGCTTTTCTAAATAAACTATAAGAGAATGAATCGTTGCTATGAAGAACTTATGTCATTGAACTAAATTATACATGTTAAAGAGCGAGAGATGAATTATGAGATGCATACAATTCGAAAAACATTGGTTCGTTTAATTTTTTTAGACGATGACAACTTTTCTTGAGGGGGGAATAAATCCCCAATGAAAAATTTACTTAAAAACTTGTTTTAAATTTTTTAGCGAAAACTATGGCAAGTGAAATCGTATCCTAGATGAAAAGTCGTTGAAACTGAACCAGTTATTGGAGGCTCAGATATGCTTACAATCAATACTCAATCGATTGATTATAATAATATAATAATACAATAAACTCTCAAGTAATCATTTTATAATTACAAGGCCAACAAATATCGAATGAAACAATTGATAAAACCAAACGAAACAATTTATCAAACACTTGGTGTAACTTAAATTTCAGATTTTCCTTTGAGCTTTGTTGATATAAAATACCTCTTACAATCCAATATATTGTAAGATAATCAACCAAGCAATCTAATTAATCAAAGGATTTATCTGTACGAATTAATTGCACACACAAAGAGTTTAGAAAATATGCTAATAGAATGTAAATGATATATATATATATATATATATATATATATATATATATATATATATATATATATATATATATATATATATATATATATATATATATATATATATATATATATATATATATATATATATATATATATATATAGAGAGAGAGAGAGAGAGAGAGAGAGAGAGAGAGAGAGAGAAGGATTTGTTTAGGAAGTTCACCAATCTTCCTCACTATGGCTACATCTCCCCCCAATTCCGTTTGGAATTGAGATACATTTCTGACTATGCAAATATATTGTTTTACAAGAGAATTGAAACAATCCAAATGTTAAAACCCCTAGTTTATTGTTGATATTTGCAATGTCTTTCCCTTTGATATTTAACTCGACCAAGTCGCACGTTAACACCAATTGATTAACCATCTCACACTACTCCTTTGCAACACCACCATCTTCAAAGCTTTCACTCGATCAAATCCAATTTCATGTAACCGTGATCCCAAGATTTACCGATGTGATTCACCGTCTCACGCTACTCCTATGCAAGACCCACCATCTTCAAAGCTCTTTACTCGATCGAATCCACAATTGCGTAATCTTGTCCAAAATCTTCAAATATTAATCATCTTGAAGGAAAGCTCCAACTTGGTTTTATTATTTGGGACCCAAAAAGATTCTCAACCTAACCTTAGGTTACAACCAAAGTAAATTAAACGTTATCAACCAAGTCTACATGGCACCCAAACAATGAATGATTATGTGTAGTTTGTTTGTGTGTATACATAGATGGATGATTGAAGATGATGCAAAAATATTTTTATGTTTTAGTTTCTTCTTGATGAACCCCCTACAAATCTCAACCTAACCTTGGATTACAAAAACCTAAATTGGACGTTATCAACACAAGTTTTGGCACCCAAACAAAGAATTATTATGTGTAATTTGTTTGCGTGTATGCATAGATGAGAGGTTGAAGATGATGAGAAATTTTAGTAAGTGTTTATAGTTTCATCAAATTGAAAATAATGCATGTATGAAGTATTTATAGGTGTGCATGTTTAGGGTAAAAGGGAAACTTAAAAATTGAAAAAAAAATGCAATTTTCAGACAAGTTATAATATGTGTCAACACATATAAGACATGTGTCGACACATGTAATGATATGCATCGACCTATTCAAGGTCATGTTGTTGCAATTGGATTTAAAATCAAGATTCACCACTACTAGTTTTTATCCTAAGGAAGGGCATCTAATAGAAAACCCTAATTCACAAGACAAAGATTCTAAGTTTCAGACTTCTTTAGACGAAAGGAAGGTGTTAGGCACCTTTCATCTATCTTATTCTTAAGAATACCAGGTTTAGGTTTAGGTTTTAGGTAAAACAGGGTTTTAATTTTTAATAGGGGAACTCGTCACGATTTTAGTCGTATGCCTACATATCCTCTTATGAGGAATCAGAGTTCCAATTCATAGTTCGTATGAGTTTGTGTTTTTTAGGGGTTGCAAAAGTATTTTGAATTGCCTCGCATTTTGACCGGATGTAAAGATAGCGGAATTTTGGACTAAATGTGCGATTAGTCAAAAATTAGTTGTTTAGATTAGTTTATTGTGAAAAAAGATTTAGTGTTTGTTAGATATATTTTAATCATATTAATTGCAAAATTTCTTAATTAATGCATGATTAAAAACATTTTAATGCAATAATATAAAAATATATACATGAGTTTCTAAATAAAATAATTTATTTAAATGATAATAAGTATAATACTATGTGAAAATAAAAAATTAGTAGTAATACTTATTATTATTATAAAAAAAGAAATAACAATAAGAATAAATAATATATAAATAAGAAAATAAAAAAAAAGTAAATATTGAAATTAGTTCAGGGGGTGCATTTTTAGTTAAGTAGTAAAAAGGGTGGGGTGTGAAAAGTCAGGGCCTGAATTCAGATATTGAATTCAGGCCCAGTTAGCCAGGGGGTGTATTTGCAAACTGATAAGCAAAATAGGGGGGTATGCTAAGAAATTGGGCCCAAGTTCAGATATTGAACTGGGCCAAGAGGTAGGAGGTGTATTGCTTACGCAGGTTTAATAATTTTGGAAAAGGGTGGTGTGAAAACAATTGGGCTTGGTCAATTACATGTTTTTGAGAGGTTTTATTAGACATGGTACGCGAGGGTGCACAACACTTAAGGTGGACTTGGCCTTACAGTCGTTCACTGATGATCAAAGAGATGAAATCAAGGGTGCATACTAATTATCGTGAGCGCGCACGTACAGAATCGTTACAGAACATAAAAAACATTTTACATTTTCATTATTCACCATCATCTCGTTTACAGCCTTCCACCATTCTCTCTCTCTTTCATTCAGTTTCTCACCCTTTCTTCCAAATCTAAACCCTAGAACGACAGCGTCGCGGCGGCTCGATAATCAACCCCCAAACACCAAAAATGAAATGCAAATCTATACACAACGAGAGCTAAGGATTTGAGCTTATTACCTCTTCATGAGTTTTCGAGATCTTGAGCGATTTGGAGATTCTGCTACTAACCATTCTTCTTTTTCGATTTGCAGGTTTCTGCAAGGATGATGAACCAGAGATATGTCCAACAGAAGTCGTCGACTAGGTAGCAATGACGTGATTAGGGTTTCAGGTGTTAAAACCATAATCACTCTTCTCCTTCTTCAACACTTGGTTCAGTATAATCTTCTACTTCCAGATTCTTCTCCCAATCGCTCTCAATAAAAATCCCCCTCTCTCTGTATTTTTTATTTTAGTATTTATAGAGCTAGGTTTAGATTTGAAATTGCTGTTATAAACTTAGATTTAGGGATTAAATTAGGTCAATTAGGGATTTGATCTTTATTGTAATTGATTTGAAATACATGCTGTATATAACAATGATCTTTATTTTGGGCCTTGTTTTGTAATGTTTTATTTATATAACAATGATTCTGTATATATTTTTTAGACCGAGTTTGTAAATATCATTTGATTTGTACAGTATTAGTTGGTTCAATTGAAACACTCATTTTCTGCCACGATCGATACAATATTTGTTTTTTCCATTTGGGCTTGCGTTGTTTCCTTCAGCCTAACGTGCCATTAATTGAATTTGGGCCTTTAAACAATCAGCCCAGCATGTTACCAAAAACAACAATACTTGTTTTTTTGCTACTTCAAACAACATTTTTCTTTATACGGACTGGGCCCAACAATTTTGCTATAAACAAATTTTTTATAAAATTAAATTTTTATAAAACTTTTAATAACTAATTATATAAAATATAAAATATAGAATATTTTAATAGTAATTAAATCTCTTAGTAATTTGCAAAGAAAGATCTTTTTATTAAAATAATAACAGAAAAAGTTTTAATATTAATAATTTTCTCTAAAATAATACAGTAGTAAAAACGTTAGATGGGCCAATTAAAAATCTCAATGGGCCTGCTGTTTCCAATCTCACTCTATCTTTTGCTGTTCAAATCCCAAAAGAAATGGGCCAAACGAAATGGGTTTTTAAATTGAATTTCCACCCCCTCTCTCTACTAAACATCAAACCTCTATTGGGCTTTATATAATTAAGAACTTAATTTCCTTTTGAAGCATGGTTTTAATATTCTATTCTCATGGGTCATTGGCCAACATGCTTCACGAATGGGCCCATGGATATGTGGGTCTTTCTGATTTAGAAAGCCTCACTCCCTTGAATTAAGATACACCCCATGTGGAATTGGATTCTTAAAAATGGGCTATCAGATGTTGTTGTACCATTTTTTATTAAAACATTTCTCTTCCACTTTTAATCTTGAAAATATGATGATAAAGGCATGGCAAATTTGGGGTACGACAGCTGCCCCTATTAAATTATCTTCCAATAGAATAGCGTGAGAATATACAAGTCTTGTGCATTCTGATTGGAAGTTTATTGAATACTTGGAATACGCCAAAATTTGTCCGACGAACTTAAGGTTATGCTGATACAGCATACCCCTAAGAGTCTTGAGGAAATAGGAAAATCTGATGGCGTATCGCTTACCAGGATTTGAATAAGGATGATGATTTAGAACTTGGGAGAATAATATGGTGTGTCCTGGTTTGATTTTTCTTATTCACCCACTTGAGGGATGAACAACACTTGATAACGCATATCTGCTTGGAGACTAAGGCAATGGGTTATGTTTGTGAATCGGTGCGTGGAGTCTAAGGCGATGAGCTAAATTTAGATTTCGAACGTCGCTGTATGGAGTCTTAGGAAATGATCTATATTGGGGAGTGTCACATATTACTGCATGGAGTCTTAGGTAATGGGTGAAGAGAGGGAAACACATCGCTGCATCGAGTCTTAGACAATGGGTCATGTTACACTGCCGCATGGAGTCTTAGGTAATGAACTAAGTTTCGCGTATTACTGCTTGGGGTCTTAGGTAATGGATAAGGAGACGAGAATACATCACTGCAGGGAGTCTTAGGCAATATACTGAGCTTCGTACATTACTGCATGGAGTCTTAGGTAATGAATCTACATGGTAGAGGAAAACATCACTGTGTGGAGTCTTAGGTGACAGGCTGAACACATCATGACATGGAGTCTTAGGTGGCAGACCATATTTAGCTTTCGAACATTGAGGCATGGAGTCTTAGGAAATGTACTGGGTTTTGCACATTACTGCATGGAGTCTTAGGTAATGAGTTAAATTGTAGAGAACAAATCACTGCATGGAGTCTTAAGTGATGAGTGGAACACATCACTACATGGAGTCTTAAGCGACGGGTTGAATTTTGTAGAGGAAGTGTGCTTTGATGATTAACCCTTAGATCGCTAAATCAAGGGGGAGATTCTTTCTTTGATGTATGATGTATGTGTATGATGTCTTATACGGAACCCAAAGTGCATGTACATTGAGTATTTGTGTATGCAAAATGTGTGCAAAATGTGTGTATGCCTTAGAATGTTATGAATATGATTTCAGAATTCTCTCCTTTAAACCATTGGTTTTGAGTTACCAATTCCCTGGCATTGTATGTTGTATTGTCGTGGTATCTTTGAATTGTTTTGAACATGGCAAAAAGTGTTTAGCAAGACCTTGATTGTTGTATTGTAAGCGCAGGCGTAGGTGTGGACATGTGTATGGACGTAGACTTTTGTGTTGTAAGTGTAGACGTAGGTGTAGACATGTGTATGGATGTAGACGTAGATTTTCTTTTCGATATTTTTCTAGCCAAAATTCTTTTTCGATGTTTTATCTAATGCTTTTATTTGTCAAATTCCCCGAAATGATTTTAACACAATATTCACAAGCAATAAGCGTAGTATTTTGTAAACAAGTCTGAAAAAGGAAAAACACAATTTGAAATATGAAAGAGAAAATCAAATGTTTTATTTATATGCCTCTGAATAGGCGAGAGTACATGATGTAATTCCTTGAAAGAGGTAATTACAGAAAGTTTTTAAAATTGTAAATGACAATGAAAATTATAATTGCTACTACTGTTCCCTAATATCCTTTTAATAGCTCCTATCTTCTTTGCTTTTGAGTCGTATGATTTAGATCTATCTCTCCCTTTGTGGTTCGTAGTCGTAGTTTTTAGATCGCAGTCTTTTTGTTCTTTATTTCTTTTGCATAAGATCCCTAATTTTTGCTTGGATTAGCCTTTCGGGTTTTCAATCCATCGGGATAGTTTTTTTTTGTATGTCCCTAATTTTTGCCTGGATCTCCCTTTAGGGTTATCGATCCACCGGGACGCTCCTTTTTTCCTAAGTCGCCTATTTAGGGTTATAGCTTAGCGATCCTTTTATACATAGTATTTTTTGACTGCGTCTGAATTTTCCGAATGCGGTAGTTCTTCCCATCCATTGTTGTGAGGATGAGACCACCCCTGGAGAATGTTGTTTTCACTACTTATGGACCTTAGTAGTTGGGTGTCCATTTACCATGTGAATCGAGGCGAGGTAGCAAAATCTTCTTGAGCATTAAATCCCTTTCTTTGAATATTCGAGCATGAAGTTTCTCGTCGAAGGCCCTCTTCATCCGCTTCTGATGCAAGTGATTGTGGCATAGAGCTGTCAAGCGTTTCTACTCAATGAGGTTGAGCTGATCGAGTCGAGTCTGAACCCATTCTTCTTCTTCCAACTTTGTTTCCATTAGAACTCGAAGTGATGGTATCTCGATTTCAAATGGAAGTACTGCCTCCATGCCATATACCAGAGAGAAAGGAGTTACGCATGTTGATGTGCGCACAGAAGTGAGATAGCCGTGTCGAGCAAAGGGAAGCATTTTGTTCCAATATTTGTAAGTCTTCACCATTTTCTGAATGATCTTCTTGATATTTTTATTGGCTGCTGTTGTACCCCAAAATTTTCCCTCTCAATTCTCAAGGCTTTTCTCACAAAGATTCTCAGGATTTAAGCTTGCACAAGTGCACTGGGATTTTCCAGTACCAAGATTAAAAGGAAACTGTCAAAAAGGGAGAAAACAGATAAAAATAACATTTTGACAAATTTGGAGAAAAATAGGCCTCCTTCGATTCATCCCCCTTCGATTGGACTTTGCACCTCCTTCGATTGCTCAAAATTAGATGCCTGCAAGCCTGCTTCGATTTGGACAAGTTTACTGTCTACAAGCCTGCTTCGATTGGACAAGTTTGTTGCCTGCATGCTTGCTTTGTTTGGACAAGTTTCGATGGGACAAAGTAACCATCTCTATGCATCCTTCGAATCCACTTGCACCAAGGGCCTCTTGCAGACTTTGCTTCACACAAGCTTTGTTTGAGCCAAGAGGTATCTTCATATAAGATTTGACTAAGTTCTTGCTTCCCTTGAAAGAGCGCCCTTCGATTCAGAAGCCAGGAATTTCCCTCATATGTTTGTTTTGATCCACATGCTTCGATTGGGCAATATGTTTCCTTCGAACACGAGCTTTCGATTGGGAAATGTGTTTGCTTCGATCCAAGCTTCAATTAGGCATTAGCTTCCTTCGAGTAAGCTTGTTTCGACCACAAGCTTCGACCGAGGCAAAGGCTTCCTTCGAACAAGTGTGCTTCGATCTCATTCTTACATTCGACTAAAGACCAAATCTCATTTTCCAGGCTATGTTGCTTCCAAATCTTTACATAATCAGAGGCTTACACAAATTTGTGATACATTACACAAATATTTGAAGGTTTATCCACTGGATAATACTATTCCTAGATAAATTGGCAAAGGACTGTGTACCCTTTCTTCATCAAATTTACTTTAGTCACAAGATCAACTTTCAACCTGATTTTGGTCTGAGCACAAGCAAGGCCAGAAGAATAAGTCACATCTTCTGCACCCCAACTTCCAAAAGGCCCCCCACTTGTAATTTCACGTTACATATTTTTATTATTTCTTTGCAAAGCTGGCTATTACAACATGTCCATTTTTTATCTATAAACAGAGGAATTTTTTTTAAAGGGCGGGAAAGGATTTTTTAACTAGAGGAACGAAACCTCCAAAATCTTCTCAAACACAATAAAACTCTCAAGTCCCTTCAACACTTGTGTTTCCTTCGAATCCCAAGGAGCATCACATTAGCTCCTCTCCTTCGAATCCAGCATCCAAGGCCTAGCTTCTGGCCCCTCCTTTGAATCCAAGAGAACCCAGAGCCACCACTCAAGGCCCAGTTCACATTCAAGGTTGAAGCAGGGTAAGTCACTCTTACCCTTGAACCTTTCGCTTCATGGCATAGCATGTGAGTAACTTTCACTTTCGTTTAAAACATTTACATAATACTTTGTTCTTTTCGTTTCCACCCTCTTAATATATTTTCAGAACTAAACTTTTCGTTTGCTTCTTGTTTAGCTAAACATGCTTTAAGTATTAAACTGTTTGCAAGACAAATACTAGCAAGACCTTAGGCCATGTTGCCATTTAATATCTCAAACGAAAGAGACAGGGGGAAGAAAGACATGAAACAAAGCCTTGGGCTTCAATGCTAACTTCCAGGACCAACCAGAATGCATGCTCATGCTGACTTCCAAGCCCCAGAAAGGCAAAATCAGAAGGCACATTTGCACTAGGTCCAGCCAGAATCGAAGGCCATGACTTGTTGCTGTCAGCCTCAATCGAAGAAGGCAACAAAGTAATAAGGCAGAACTAGAAGGCACGCCCAGCTGCTACCAATACCCAATCGAAGGCCACACCTTGCTGCTTCCATGGCCAATCAAAGGACATGGCTTGCTGCATGTTAGCCCCCAATAGAAGGAGGCCAACAGAAGAAGATTCGAAGGGCACTCCTCCCCCCAATCGAAGGAGCTCTTTTTCTTCTTTCTACCTTATTTTTGTTTTTATGCACTTCAATATGGTTGTAATAGTGTAAGATTTATTTTTTGCACTTTTTATTACTTTCATATAAATGTTAGGAATTAGGTGTGTATGGAAAGATAAAACCAACAAGTAGACCATCCAAAAATAAAAACAAAATGCATGCAGTCAAACACACTTTACACACATGCACCCTTAGGGTAATTCCACTTGTTGCCTTATAAAAATGGTCATGTTATGCATGTGGGATATCTTAGCAAAAACAATCACAAAATACAAGATCATAGTCCCTCGATGACACTACAAATGTTACCTTACAAATGATCTTAGTCCCTCGAAGAGAAATGCTAAGATATCTCACAACATTGCTATCATGACTATACGATGACCCACGCCCGTCCCTTTACATCCAAAGATAAGGCTTCTTACCAAATCAATGATAAGATAGTAATATCAAAGGAAAGGAAGAAATGAACTAAGACTTTTGAGTAGGTATTTTTTTCCTAGTCTCTTGCTCATTTTCAAATCAAACACTCTTGCTTATTTCCAAAAACAAACACCAACACTTTCAAAACACTTTCAAAACATTTTCCAAACATGAAACATTTTCAAAAGATCAACACTTTGTATACGTTCTTACGAACAAGAACTATTACAAAGTTTGCCTAAACGATGGCGCCTTTTCAAAATACTTTCAAAACTCACACCACAAGCACACTTTCAAACAAAAGCAAGTGATCTAGCAAGAAATTAAGAACCCGTAGATAACTACGGATGGAAAGGGTGCTAATACCTTCCATTTTCTTAATCTACCCCCCGAACTCAAGAAATAATCTCAAAGGTGTTTCTTATTCTTTTCATCCTTTCCTTTTTGGATAAAATAAAAGTCGGTGGCGACTCTTGCTAACCGCAACATTTGCAATCAAACGCAAAACACCCAAGTCAGTTCTCCCACCGTGTTACAGCTGCCTTGATGGCTCCGTTCATCTCGGGTCTCTATGGTGAGGAATTATGATGTTTGATCTTGAAATTGTCGCACAGTTCCTTCATCATCTTGTTGTTCAAGTTGGACCCGTTGTCTGTAATAATCCTGCTTGGAACCGCGTATCTACATATGAGATTCTGCTTGATAAATCACATAAACACTTAACTTGTCACATTAGCGTAGGATGCTGATTTTACCCATTTGGTGAAGTAATCAATGGCTACTAGTATGAAACAGTGTTCGTTAGATGCTTTCGGCTCAATCATACCAATCATATCAATTCCCCACATTAAAAACGAACAAGGGGAGATCATAACATTCAGAGGAGTTGGTGGAACATTTATCTTATCGGCGTAGATATGGAATTTGTGACACGTTTTCCTGTAGTGATAACAGTCGGCTTTCATCGTTAACCAATAATACCCTGCTCGCAGAATCTTTCTAGCCATGGCGTGCCCATTTGTATAAGTTCCAAAGGTTCCCTCGTGGATTTCTCTCATGAGCGTGTCTACTTCCTGTTTCTCTACACACTTGAGTAGTACCATGTCGTAGTTTCTTTTGTATAGCACACCATTACTCAGAAAGCATTTTGAGGCTAACTTCTGTAGGGTTCGTTTGTCAATGATAAAGGCATTTTTTGGATATTCTTGTTTTTCCAAGTACTTCTTGATGTCGTAGAACCAAGGCTTGTGATCCGGCCCTTCTTCAATAGCAAGGAAATATGCAGGCTCTTCAAAGTGTCTGATTGTGATGCGTGGTTCGTGGTTAGGTAAAGGTACTTTGAACATAGCTGATAGAGTTTCCAGAGCGTCCGCCATTTGATTTTCTTCTCATGGAATGTGACTGAAAGTGATCTCCGTGAATTCCGCAGCCAACTTTAAAATATGATCCCGATATGGAATCAGTTTTGGATGTTTAGTATCCCATTCTCCGTTGACTTGGTATATGACTAATGCAGAGTCCCCAAATACTTCGAGGTGCTTTATTCTCAAATCAATGGCAGCTTTTAGTCCTAGTATACAATCTTTGTACTCGGCGATGTTGTTGGTACAGTCAAAACACAACCTTGCAGTGTAGGGCTTGTGATAATTATTTGGACAAGTCAAGACTTCCCCTATCCCGTGCCTCAGTGCATTTGAAGCCCCGTCGAACATGAGTGTCCAACGTGCCCCTGGCTCGGGTCCTTCATTAGGTCCTGGTATTTCATAGTCATCTATAACCATGACGTCTTCGTCTGGAAATTCGAACTTCATAGGTTGATATTCTGGTAGCAGTTGGTGAGCTAGATGATCAGCTAGTATACTACCCTTGATGGCCTTCTGAGTGACATATTGGATGTCCTATTCTAATAGTAGCATCTACCATCGGGCGATTCTCCCTGTAAGAGCCGGGTTATCGAACACGTACTTTAGAGGATTCGTTCTTGCTATTAATGGTTGTTGTGCCTTTGGTTGTGAGGCTACAACATTAATTTCTCCTTCTTTTCTTTTTGGGAAGTTCAGAGCATGTCTTTTTGTATTATAGGGGGTATTTGATGGCCCCCCTGGTATTTTCCCACTCTATATTCCAGTCTCAATTCTTTCTCCGATAGTCACCAAGTCTGAGAATCCCAAAGAGATACTTCCAACCATGTTCTCATAATATAGCGCTTGCAAGGTTTCCATGAACATATCTACTAACTCCTTCTCCAAAAGTGGTGGTTTCACATGGGATGCCATCTCCCTCCATCTCTGAGCATATTCTTTGAAGGACTCTTCTTTTTTCTGGGATATATTCTAGAGTTGCATGCGGGTAGGCTCCATATCCAGGTTATATTTATAATGTTTTAAGAAAGAATTAGCAAGATCTTCCCATGTTCGAATGTGAACTCGCTCCAATTGCATATACCGATCTAAAGATGCCCCGCTTAAGCTGTCTTAAAAACAATGAACCATAATCTTTTGATCGTGGGCATGGACATGCATCTTCCTGCAATACATGCGCATATTATTCCTTGGACAAGTGAGCCCTTTGTATTTTCCAAAGTCAAGCACTTTGAACTTTGGTAGAATTACCACATCAGGAACTAGGCCCATTTCGAGAGAATCTACTTCAAAAGCATCAAAACCTTCCACGGCTTTCAGCCATTCTTCAAGAGCCTTATATTGATTCATCATAAGTGGATTATCAACAACATGAGTACCAGTTATCCTCAAGGGTTCCTGATTGACATCCTCTAGGGAGTGGTCTCCATACTGTAGGTCCAGATAATGGTCTGTGTTGTTGATTGGAATTTGTAGGGTATGTGATGCCCCTGATTTTGATGGTGGTGGGACAAACCCTTCGGTTTCAGCTTCTCTTATCTCTTGTTGGGCTATGAAGGAATTTTGGGGTCCTGTTTCTGGCTCTTTTCTTAGTTGGTGACTGCTTTATGCACCAATCGTTTGAGCTACTTCTTCGAAAGCTACCCTGGGAATCTAATCTTATTTTTCAATGATGTTCTTCAAAGCTAGGAGAACTTGACTCAGATCTCCTTTCATTGAACTCACATCACCCTTTACTTGGTCGAGATCCTCCTTGAATGCAACCTGATTCTCCTTAATTTGTTCCATTGCTTTTTTGTTTGTAGGCCCTTGTTTGATATGGAGGCCAAGGAGGTGGTGATCTTCTTCTACCAATGGTTTAACTGGAGAAGTTTTGAAAAAGATGAGTTTCGGTATGAGATGCGAGTGTTTGTGAATGCATGCATATGATTATGTATGAACATGTAATGGTTTCTTGTTTTAAATGTCTTATTCACTTGAGTATATATTTATCTTTTGCTTCTTTTATCCTTCTTTTATTTGGTGAATATCTTAAAAATAGATATGCAAACGAGATACGGAAACAAAATGTCTTTATTGAAGGTAACATAATCCAGATATTGAAAAACATTACAATTTTAAATCAAAACTTTTTTGTATGAAAATAAACATAGGAAAGGAAATCTTCTAGGTGCGCTTGCAGATGTCTGCTTTGAAACCATCAACCATTGCTCGGAAAAGCTTGAGGAAATCTTCAACGTCCTTTGGAAGAAGAACCATTACACTTTCCGTGTCTCTCAAACTTCTAGGGATATCCTCAATGAGATTGTTGGCTAGGAAGGCCGGCCTTTCATGTTTGTCCTTGTAATATAGATACTCTTGATAAATATGTGGGATTATCTTGTGGTTATCTCTCCCAACTTGGGCGATCTTCGTATAATGCTCTTCCCAATATATATTTTTAGTCCCCAACTCCGTATAAAGGCTTCGTTGAATAAGGAAATATTTTTGGAGACCTCCTAGCTCTAGGTACATTTGCTCATATTCTTCAGTTCTCTGAGTCAGGAGTCTTTCTGCCTCTATCCTTTCAAGGTGTTGTTTGACCTCTGATTCTTGGTTGTCTTGAAGTCTGGTCGTGAGGTACTTTATTTGCTCTTCTTGATCTAAGGAAGCTTGCACCAAACTTTGGATCTGGGATCTTAGGTCTTCCTCTAGCACTTTCTTGTCATGCGTTACCTTTTCGTACCATCTCGTTAACCTCCCAATTTCAGTAGCAGCATCTTCAAATCTTTGGTTGTGGGAATCTAGGTTGAAAGTCGAACTCCTAAGTCCTTCAGTTGTACGCTTCTGTTTGAGACTATCCTTTTCTAATTCCTTTTGATCTCTCTCAATTTTTTGGTCCTTTGACCCAAGTATGAGCTGCATCTGCTTCTTTTCTCTGGTCAAATTGAGGAGGTTGAGTCCTAGTTCTTCTTTTTCCCTCTGAGCTTGCTTTAGGGAACTCTTCAGATCTTCGATTTCTTCCAAGGATATAGGCATGACCTCTGGGACCTCTGCCTTGTACTCTGGATCTATATCAAATGGCAGCTTGATAATTTGCACCCTATCCCGGACCCATCTAGTGTAGGGTTCTCTTGCTATGGCATTCTTTCTTTTGGCTTTCCTCTTATTAACCTTATTCCAAGCCCGAATAACCTTGTTGAGAAACCCTTGGTCATTTATACCCATGTCGTGGATGATCAATGGTTGGAGTTGTTCGTCCGAAGGTCTGTCTTCCAAAGGATACCCTAACTGTCGTAGGGCCAAAGTAGGGTTGTAGTTAATACAACATTGAGATCTGATCAATGGAACATTAGGAAAGTCCCCACAGCTAATAGTGATATCACCAATATCCAGCTTCCTTGCATACCATAATACCAAGTTTGCAGTGAGAGATCTTAATTTCTGAGGCCACTCACGTTCGATCAAGTTTGGAATCATATAGCCTTCTTTGTAAAGATGGATCATGAACCAAGTATACAGAAGTGGAATGCAACAATTTAGAGTGCCTTTTCTCTTTTCGTACATTGTATGCAAGGTGTAATAAATGTCAGCAAGCAGAGCGGGAGTTGGATCTGTATTAAAAACTTTCGCACCCCAAAATATGCTAATGGCCGCAGGGTCAATATAGTCTGCAGTCAATGGGAATAAAATTACACCAAACACAAGTAATCCTAAACAATCTACACAAGGCTCCCATTCTTTATAATTAGAAAATTCGAGTGAATTGGCTTCTAGGTATATTCTTTTGATTCCTTGTATTGGGCCTTCTTTTCAAAAATTTTGAACTAACTCTGACTAAGGGATCCCTAATCCCTTTTCCAAGACTTTGACTTCGATAGTTTTCCTGATACCTACATAGGCCTTCTCTTTAGAAAAGTTCAGAATTCTGTCAAATTCTTCCAGAGTCGGTGCTAGCTGGAAGTCTTGGAAGGTGAAGCATCTTATCGGTGGGTCATTGTTGGAGCGGTGTAGCGGCAAGCAACAAAAGTTTTGGAAATATTTATCCGGGAATTTATCGTGTCCACAAAGATTGGTTAATGAATTGTCGTTCAACAAATTCTCGCGTTTATGAGTTTGAGGGTAAATGGATTTTTGTAAAAAAAAATGTTATCAACAGAATATAAATGTAAACAAAAGAACAAAAACTAAGGAAGAACTTATCAAGCCTTCATATACTCCACTCATCACAGACTTAAATCTATCGACTAGTTACATTCAAGCTAACAATACTCATCAATGTCACCGCGTATCACTCGCAACCTAAGTCATTTCTAACCAAAATTGAGAGACCGACTGTATCACCAAGGAAATGATGTCTCTACCTCCTCAACAACATAGAAGACAACTATGTAATTGCACTGACGATCTCTCAGTACAGCACAACCACATAGAGGCATTAAGCTCTGATACCCAAGTAGATGCCAACTCTAAATCTATCTCTAGAGTTCAGAAACTAACAGATAATCATCCTAGATAAGAATCTAAGCAGTATATGTCTATAACAACTCAAATCCCTAGCATAGAGCAAAAATCCAGGATAATAATCGATAAATATTTATAAAGCAAGTTTAATATAACATCATGGGAGATAAATATACATGAGTTCAAAGTAAATACATATACAAACTCAACATATAAAGAATACACAAAGAGGAAGAGAAATGAACCACAAATCTCCCGGTTTGTCAGCGCTGATTGATGAGAAGTCCACCCCGGATCATCCGTATGCAAGCTTCAATGTTGTTTTCTAAGCTAATCATATCCAAAAATGAAGGATGATGGAGTTGGGATCAAAAATACCCAAACCCATACCCAAAAAATGTGTTTTTACACCTAAATACGCATTTCTGACTGTCCAGCATTGCCCGACGACCAAAAAGCATCACCCGGCGACCAAAACAATGTTTTTCTTATACTACAGCTCGCCTAGCATCGCCCAACGACCAAAAGCATCGCCGATGACAGATGACAGAAGGTTGAAAAATCAGCACATCATTCTGCACTATTTCGACCATAACTTTAGAATCGTAACTCCGATTCACGTCCGGTTCGAAATGTTGGAAAGATAATTTAATTCTCTTTCTAAAAATGACAAAATTTAAAACAGATTAATGATTTTTTATTCTTTTATTTTAAGCCTTATTCATTGACGAGTTGCTCAAAATTGCGCGTTTGAAGCCGTGTCGTTGATACTTTATTGCTCATGCTCCAAATACGCATCAATACCTACAAAATGAATGGAAAAACATCAAATAGTACCCTATGTATACAAAAACACAAATAAACACAAACTAAATGTATTTATACAAAAGTCGGGTTTATTCAACAATGTTAACAACAAAAAATTGATAAGTGCAACAAAAAGTATATACAAAAATAGCTACAATTTGAACTTATTAAAATCTCCCAAACTTAAACTTTGTTATCCTCAAACAAAGTCAAACAACTCAAAGAACCAAAAGTAATCAACCAAAATGTCATGAATCAACAAGTTTTGAAAATGGAATACAAATGCAATGGTTCAAATGAAAATGGTACACACGAAGAAACATACTTACCACTAAACTACGACGATAACATAATCATGAACCAAATGATAAATAAAAAGAATACGCCAAACATTCTAAAATAATACTTGGTCACAAATGAATCACACCTAGCAAACATAATCATCGGTAGATAAAAAATACACAAAATGGGGGTATTTTCACTCATCTAACAATCTTGCAAACAATAGACTAAATTATGCATTCATCTAAAAATTTACATTTAAAATATAAAAGCAAGAATCTCAAGGGCTTTTCAAGGTTCTAATGTGGCTTGGTTAATAAACAAGTGATAAGTCCTAAAGCTAATCGAAACAAAAACTTGCCTAAACCTAAGAGAGTAATTACTTCCACAAAGTTTCAAACAATATAATTTCAATCAAACTTCTTCTTCATCCCAAATTTCAAACCAACACACTTCACTTATTCAACACAACATTATTCCATACTCTTTTTTTTTTCAAAGCTTTTCTATTTTTTTTACTTTCTTTTTCTATCACTTTTTTCCCCACATTTTTCTTTCTTTTTCTTTTTCTTTCATAACCTCATAGCAATCAACCAATAAATACACAATCATTTTCTCCCCAACTTGAATTCAACCATACATTAAGTGAATACTCCCTACTTTATAAGGCAAGGTAAAAATTATAGCCAAAACAATGGTTGAGGGTTCAAGAAAAAAACGAATCAACATCCATGTAAAAAGGGAAAGTAAACACTCATAGACAAGCATTTAGAAAATACAACATGGATAGTGACAAAAGGCTCAAAGGGATTACAAATGATCACACACTCACAAGGTGAATTGACTTATTTGGCCAAGGTAGTTGTGCTTAAAATGAAACAAAAAATGCCTTGATCATGTTTAAGCTTTCATACACTTAACACAAACAAAAGATTAAGCATAATAAAATCCAGTTAAAACAAGAATTTTGGTCTCCAGCATATGTGAACAATGGAAAGCTACCTCATAAAAAGGGTAGGAACTAAAGTGATTCATAAATGAGAAAATATACAAAAGAATGAATGGCATAAAAATTGTAAAAAGTCTAAGTATCATGAATATGCTAAAGTATAGAAAGCGATAAACACATACCTCGAACATGTACAAAACTTTAACAAAATCATTACCATGCATTCGCAAGTCGAAACGATCAAAATTGACAAATCACATCAATATTATACAAGTTACCGGACCAAAAATTGAGTCCAAACAACAACAAAAGAATTAGAAAAATAATACTCCTACAAAATTTCAATGTACAAAATTTACAATATATACAACAAATAAAACTCCTCAAGCTAAACACGACAAGCTTTCAGAAAACACAAATTCACATAACAAAACAAATACAAATAACAATATGAATACCGGGTGAAAATGAATTAACAAGTTGAAAAGTGAATATTTGAAATTCAGATCATAAACAAATACAAACAGACATGTTTGTTTTACGTCATAATCTCGGCGCCTTTATTGTGCGAGCTAGTAATCTCCTCTCATCATGCCATGGTATTGTCAAACCGCGTAAACCTAAAGAAAGTGTCCTAAAAATCATACAACAAATGTTACAAAAACGAAACAATTCACAACAATACGTGAAAACACATATATATGCACAAATATCATTTACAAGTTAATCTACAATTTCTATACAACATATACACTAATTACAAAACTCAAAAACAAAGAAATTATCGCAATGTGAAATCAATAGAACCAATCCCCGACAACAACACCATTTTGTTGGAGCGGTATAGCGGCAAGCAACAAAAGTTTTGGAAATATTTATCCTAGAATTTATCGTGTCCATAGAGATTGGTTATTGAATTGCCGTTCAACAAATTCTCGCGTTTATGAGTTTGAGGATAAATGGATTTTTGTAAAGAAAATGTTATCAACAGAATATAAATGTAAACAAAATAAAAAAACTAAGGAAGAACTTATCAAGCCTGCATATACTCCACTCATCACAAACTTAAATCTATCGACCATTTACATGCAACCTAACAATACTCATCAATGTCACCATGTATCACTCGCAACCTAAGTAATTTATAACCCAAATTGAGAGACCGATTATATAACTAAGGAAATGATGTCTCTACCTCCTCAACAACACAAAAGACAAATATGTAATCATACTGACGATCTCTCAGTACAGCACAACCTCACAGAGGTTTTAAGATCTGATACCCAAGTAGTTGTCAGCTCTAAATCTATCTCTAGAGTTCAGAAACTAACAGATAATCATCCTAGATAAGAATCTAAGTAGTATATGTCTTTAACAACTCAAATCCCTAGCACAAAGCAAAAATCTAGGACAACAATCGATAAAGATTTATAAATCAAGTTTAATATAATGCCATGGACGACAAATATACATGAGTTCAAAGTAAATACATATAAAAACTTAACAGATAAAGAATACACAAAGAGGAAGAGAAATGAACCAAAAATCTCCCGGTTTGTCAGCACCGATTGATGAGAAATCCACCCCGGATCAAACATACCCAAAACCATACCCAAAAATGTGTTTTTACACCTAAATACGCATTTCTGACTGTCCAGCATCGCCCGACGACCAAAAAGCATCGCCCGGTGACCAAAACAACATTTTTCTTATGCTACAGCTCGCCTAGCGTTGCCCAGCAACCAAAAGCGTCTCTCGGTGATGGATGACAGAAGGTTGAAAAATCAGCACAGCATTCTGCATTGTTTCAGCCATAACTTTTGAATTGTAACTCCGATTCGCACCCGTTTCGAAGGGTTGAAAATTTTATTCAATGTTATTTCTAACAATGACAAAATATAAACCAAATTGATGATTTTTATTCTTTGATTTTGAGCCTTATTCATTGACGAGTTGCTCAAAATCGTGCGTTTGAAGCCTTGTCTTCGACACTTTATTGCTCATGCTCCAAATACGCATCAATACCTACAAAATGAATGGAAAAACATCAAACAGTACCATATGTACATAAAAACATAAATAAACACAAACTAAATGTATTTATACAAAAGTCGGGTTTATTCAACGATGTTAACAACAAAAAGTCGATAAGTGCAATAAATGTATATACAAAAATAACCACAATTTGCACTTATCAGTCATAGAACTGAACGGGGGCAGAAACAACATCTATTTGAACCTCTACTATGGTCAAGTTAAGGATATCCCCATAGAGGCGAGCGTACATCTTCAGAGCTCTTTCGGATAATTTCCCTTTTATGGCTTTGATTTCAGAAATGTCAGGCTTGAGGGTATTGACGCAGACAAGTTTTTCCCTTTGGTATCCATTTTCAAAGATATTCACCAAAATCTTGATTTTATTGCTTTTTGTTTTTTTACCTTGTGATTAAGACAAATAAAAGAAACAGATGATGAATATATGAAATGTACGAATGCATGGATGTATGGCTTAGTGACGGGATTTTGTGATAGGTACCCTTATAAGGTAGGCTCTTAATTTTGACTTACGGTTAATCTACCCTTCCAAAAGGTGGCTTCCTTAAGGGTATCATGAGTAACACAAAAGGGAAAGACATAAGGGCCTCCCTTAGGTGGAGCCTCTTTATGGACCGAGACTTTCGTCTCAAAGTCGTGAAAGGTCTCGTCATGAGATTTTGGTTAGGGTCGTTACAAAGAGTCATGGATTTCATTCCAAAGTCCTACTCATCAAGAGGATATCTCTAGATAAGTATTCCTTTTGCAGAATTCCACCGACTCTAGGCGAAGTCGTCACATAAACACGCAGGGATGATGTATCCCCTAAGCTAATAGACGAACCTCCTTTCTAAGGATTATTTGAAAATATTTTTTTTTAAATAAAAGTCTCGCCACACAGTAAATATATAATGATAAAAAAGTAGACAAGAATAAATAAATGTAATAAATAAATAAATAAAGAAAATAACAACCCAGAATAAAACCTAAAACCTAGGGTTGGCTTCTAGACCTAGGGTTGAAGTCCACAACATAGTCGCCAGTTGTTGCAACTGGATTTAAAATCAAGAGTCGCCACTACTAGTTTGTATTCTAAGGAAGGGAATCTAATAGGAAACCCTAATTCACAATATAGTGATTCTATGTTTCAGACATCTTTAGACGAAAGGAAGGTGTTAGACACCTTTCATCTACCTTATTCTTAAGGATACTAGGTTAAGGTTTAGGTTTTAGGTAAAAACATGTAAAATCAAGCTTCTCAAATAAGATTTTGTTTTGATGAAGACAAACCATGGCTGTGATATGGTAGGAGAACTGACTTGAGGTTTTTGTGTTTTATCGCAAATGTCGCGGTTAGCAAGAGTCGCCACCGGCTTTTCTTTTATCCAAAAAGGAAAGGTGAAAAAGCACAGGAAAGACCTTTAGAGATGTTTTTTTTTGTTCGGGGGGTAGATTGTGAAAAGGGAAGGTATTAACACCCTTTTCATCCATGGTTTTCCATGGGCTCTTAGTTACTTGCTAGATCACTTGCTTTTGTTTGAATGTGTGCTTGTGGTGGTGATTTTTGAAAGTATTTTGAAAATGGAACTTTGTAATGGTTCTCGTTTCTATGAGAACGCCTACAAAGTGTTTGTTTCGAAAATAGTTCAAAGGTGTGTTTGTGAGATGTGTTTTTGAAATTATTTTGAAAATAGAACTTCGTAATGGTTCTCGTTTCTATGAGAACGCCTACAAAGTGTTTGTTTCGAAAATAGTTCAAAGGTGAGAGTGTGGGTGTATAAAATGTTTTTGTCGTGAGCAAGCGAGTAACTGAGAGCGAATCTACCTACTCGAAAGGTCTTAGATATGCTTTTCCTCCTCCTTTATATGTGGCTATCTTACCATTGATTTGGTAAGAAGCCCCATCATTGGATGTGAAGGGACGGGCGTTGGGACGTTTGTATAGTCATATAAGGCAACATATGGGACGTTTTAGCAATGTCGTTTTAGGGACTAGATCGTTTACCGAAGGCAACATCGAGGGTCATCGAGGGACTACGGTCTTTTATCGAGGGTCTTTGCTAAAACGCCCATGCTCGAGGAACATGACTATTTTTCGATAGGCAATAAGTGGAATTACCTTAAGGGTGCATGTGTGAATAGTGTGTTAGTTTGCATGCATTTTGTCTTGTTTTTTTGAAAGTCATCTATTTATTGATTTTATCTTGCCATACATCTTATTTACTAGCAATATATGAAAAGCAAGTAAAAAGCGGAAAGTAAAATCTAAGCCATTACATCACTTTAGGGGGATGGGGGTACAATTTTAACAATGGGGTGAAGTAGGAACTAAAAGTTTACAACCACATCGAATGATAATGAAAAGAATGTGAAAACAGTGTAGAATAAAGGAAAAGTGCATTTTTGAACTGCTATGTGTCGACCCATGCTGCTGTGCATCGACACATAGCTTCTTCCTGCTCCTGTAAACAAAATCAGTTCAGTATGGGTCGACACATAATGGGATGTGTCGACTCATGTATCTTCTTGTATCTACACGAAACTCATATGTATCGACTCATAGGCTTTTCCAGGTTCTGTTTTGTGAAATCTGTTCAGCATGAGTCGACACATAATGGGATATATCGACTCATACACCTTTTTGCATCGACGCGAAATGCATATGTGTCGACTCATAGTCCTTTCCAGCTTCTATTTTGCAACCTGAAATCTGTATGAGTTGATGCATGGGGGTTATGTGTCGACTCATACCCTATTTTTTCACTAGGATGAGTCGACACATGAGGATATGTGTCGATACATGCTGCATTTTCCTGCCTCAAACATTATTTTACTGAATGTACAGGTTAGCTTATGGCATATGATGGATAAACATGAACACCAAATGATTGAATAAGCCTAAAAAAAAGTGCAGATGACTAGTTCAATAGGATAATAAAGTACTACATCTTGTCTTCAAAGAACAATAGCTTGTTAATGATGTAATGACAAGATATCAAGTCAAGAGGACTTACCTTTGGGCTGCACTGGTTGTTTTAGATCTGAATGCTTTTCCAAATGATGTGATAACCTTGTGAATCTTCCTGAAGCTTCTCTGGACTGCTATAACTGAGTTGGACTGTACTGTAATATTTTTGGTATTTTTTATGATGAAGGTGAGTAGCACTACAAGGACTGTTTTTATGTTTGGACAAACTTTTTATGAAGTGTTTGGCTTAGGGAGAGTTTGTATGGTGGAGTAAGAGGTTGGGGTTCTGTTTTGAACAAAAACAGATTTGATTTTGAAAAATCAATCAAGGGTAACAAGAATACTATTTTTCTGCTCAAAGAGACTCTCTATTCTCTCTCTCTATTTTTTCTAACCCTTTTTCTAACCTCCTGTATTGTGATTGGACTCTCTATTTATAGAGAAGGTTTGAGACTTGAGAAACTCATACTTTTTGAAAATCACATGTTATGCGCTTTTTTCAAATTCATAAAGACAAGTTGCTTTATGATGAAGAAAGGAGTGAATTAAGGAACTTTAGCCATGCTTTGCAGGTCTTGTAGATTGCTTCTGCTGTTGATAGATTTTTCTGTCATCTTTGGAACAGATTTCAAGCTTTGAAAGAAGAGAGTGGTTGGAAAAGTGAAGCTTTATGCAAATGGAAATGTTGCTTTTTTGCATTTCTAACCATAAATGGTATCAAGACTTGGACAAAACTTTAAATGCCTATGTAATACACTTAGGGTGTGTAATTGCTTGATTATGCATAGATTTGGAGAGAACATAGCCTTAAAAGAGAGATCTTGTAGGTTTGGTTGGAATTTAGTCAAGTGTTCATCACAAATTCTGCTTTGTAAATCAAGAATGAATGTCCAACTTCAGATCCTTGTATCTCCTAGCTCAAATATGATACATTCATGCTCTTGGATGTTTTGGAAAGCTTGAAACACCCTCTATAACTTTCATGTTGGACACTTTCGTTAAATCAAACTGGAACTTGATGAAAAAATGCCAAGAAGTTGGGATAAAATCCTGAACAAAACTGTTGAAAATTTCTCTAAGTGTTAAATGAAAATGTAATGACTTCATGAATTTATAACTCAAAATCCAAGCACTTATAGGAGAAGTTGTGTAAAGCAATGTTGTAGATATCATGGAGATCTACAACTTTCATGTTAAAAGTTTCCCTTGAACTGTCTTGCATCTTAGTGAAAGAATGGAATGAAGTGATGGAATTATCATGTATAAAAACACTTAGAAAATTTCTCTGTCTTGGAAATCTTGACTTTTCAAGTTGACTTTTGACTTTCTTAACTTCTTGATGATTAAGCTTGATATTTTTGAATGTCTTGATGAATTGTGATATTTGAAA
This sequence comes from Vicia faba, assembly GCA_948472305.1. Taxonomy (NCBI): domain Eukaryota; kingdom Viridiplantae; phylum Streptophyta; class Magnoliopsida; order Fabales; family Fabaceae; genus Vicia; species Vicia faba. The sequence continues at coordinate 747,805,521 of OX451739.1, forward strand.
CTTAATGTTGACCAAAAAGTCAAAGTTTGACTTTCCAGTATGCAATTGACCATTTTGCCCTTGTGCCAATTTCAAGCCTAAATTGATGTATCAGTGCTGCAAACTTGACGTTATAAAAGATCTTGTGAGAGAATCCTTGAGAAATGAGAGGGAAAATTTTGGGGTACAACAATGGCTAACAAAGAAGGCAAAGATTTTGATCAAGCATCTAAGCATCTAAGGATAATATCTTCACTCAAAGCTCTCAACAACTTTAAAGGTATAATAATATGATCTACTTTGATCTTAAGATATAGATGCTCAAAAATGAAAAAAGAAATGTTTAAGAATCATTACTCAAGCTTTTCAAAAATAAAATTTCACTTTTCTTCTGCATGCAATCGATTTACATCTTAGTGCAATCGATTGCACTCTTCAAAATTTCAAATCTTTTACTTCTGTTTCTTTGTGAAATCGATTTATATTCCTATGCAATCGAATGCATACTGAAAATCTTCAAAACTTTTGCTACTGACTTTGCATGCAATCGATTACATTGTTAGTGCAATCGATTGCACTCTGTTAATTTTTTCTACTGACTTTGCATGCAATCGATTATATTGTTAATGCAATCGATTGCACTCTTAAAGATTTTGAAAAAATAGCTGTTAAAAACCTTGTGCAATCGATTTACACCAAGGGTGCAACCGATTGCACACTGCACGAATTTGAAAAATAACAGCTTTGTTCATACCTTTTGATCATGCCTTTTCATTACATCGTTTCACTAAAACTTGGCATTTGTTCATGATACATTTCCAGATCTTCATGATGTTTCAAAAGGGTGTTATGAACATATAAATATTCAATTTCAAATCCAGATTTAACACCTTCATTCATAAATATTTTCTGAACTTTCAAAATGCAAACTCAAGCATTCTTCATTTTCATGCATAAGTTTTCTGCACATTTTCATACTTTAAACAAAAAACTTTGAGAAAATATATCTTGAGTCTTTGTACAATATTATTATTGAAAGAAGAAGATTATACATTGTCAAATCACTCTTAGTGATCAATATTACTCTACTCACTCAAACTCACAAATTGATATTTACTTACTTATTTTCCAGGATTGTTGGAATTAAGTTTAAGTGTTTTTGTTGAAATCTTGTCTTTCCAAGTTGTTGGATACAAGTGTAGTTATATTGAGAGGATTGTTCTCATAGGTAACTTAGTGAAAATCCAAGAGGATTGTTCTTGGTTTGGTTGGTAGTTTTTGTTTAAGTTTGCCACAATAAGGAAATCTCTTTCATGTTGAAATGAGACTGGAGTACTCTCGGACTGTGAGGGGAACCAGGATATATCGCTCGTGTCTCTTTATTTTTCTGCATTTTTAAGCTTTCCTAAACTCACTTATAACCAGAAAAATAAGAAGCATCATCACTAAAAACCAGAATTTTTAAAAGTACCTAATTCACCCCCCCTCTTAGGCACACTTCGTACTTACAATTGGTATCAGAGCAGGTTATAGGTAACCTGCTCCTAAAAGATCCAGAATGGCTTCCGCAAATCATAATCCCGTTTTCAGAGATGGTGGTAGTAACAACAAGCCTCCTCTATTCTGTGGTGAATATTTTGACTTATGGAAAATTCGCATGAAGGTGTATCTAGAAGCACAAGGAGAAGAAATATGGGATGTCGTCGAAAATGGTCCATTTATCCCGATAACAGTAATCAATGGTGTTGGCTCATCAAAGCCTAAAACTGCATGGGACAATGATGATAAGAAGAAAGTTCTCTATGACAAAAAGGCAATAAACCTTCTTCAAGGTGAACTTAGCATGGACAAATTCTTCTGTGTCTCTGCATGCAAAACAACAAAGGAAATATGGGATACCTTGGTACAAAATCATGAAGGAACGGTTGAAGTAAAAAGATCAAGACTAAATACCCTAAGTCAAGAATACGAACTATTTCGAATGCAAACCAGAGAAACCATTCTTGACTTACAAAAGAGATTTGTGCACTTGACAAATCATCTAAGTGCTCTTGGTAAAACTTTGACGAATGATGAATTGAATCTAAAAGTACTTAGGTCCTTAACTAGGGAATGGCAATCAAAGGTACCGGCAATTTCAGAAAAGAAAAGTCTCTCCAACATGACATCCGCAACATTATTTGGAAAACTTCAAGAATACGAAACGGAACTCGGAAGACTCGAAAAGCATGAAAATCAAGAGAAGAAATCCAAGAATATTGCTTTGAAGATAGAATCCAAGGAAGTTGAAAAGGAAAACAATCCAGAAGAAGATGAAAACTTCATGCTTCTTGTTAAAAGGCTTGGTAAGTTCTTCGATAGAAATGACAAACCTTTTTCTCATTCAAAAGGAAAGAAACATTTTCAGAAAAAGGAAGGCTCCACATCAACATAAGAAATCACATGTTATGAATGTGGTAAGCAAGATCATATCAAGCCGGATTATCCAAAACTCTCCAAGAAAGGTGGCTTCAAAAGAAAGAAGGGATTCAAGAACAAAAAGGCTTATGTCGCATAGGAGGACAATGACGTAAGCTCCTCATCTGATTTCGATAGTGATGAAAGTGCAAATCTAGCATTGATGGCCTCACACCATTTCGATGATGAAGACAATGAGGTTAGTAATGAATTTTCTCTTTTTGATAGTGATGCACAAGGTGCTATAGATAAACTATTGAATGAATGCAAAATTTTGTATAAAACCATTTCATCACAAAAGAAACAAATTTCATCCTTAGAAGAAAAATATGTTTCAATGGAAAAAGATTTCAAAGAAGAAAAACAAAAATCAAGTGATGAACAAAAACAGAATTTTGTATGCAAAAATTGTGATTCACTCTCTTTCCAAATTGTCCAATTAAAAAGAGTCATTGAAAGATATGAAAAAGGGAAAATTGGATTGGAAGGTGTTCTTAGCCAACAAAGATACTCCAATGATAAAAGTGGGCATGGATATTCAAAGTTTTCAAAACCAAGTTCTAACAAAACTATCTTTGTTAAGGCAAGTGATCAATCTTCCAAAGAGAAAGTGAACAAACCTAAAATAGTTCGTCACTATTCGAAAAAGAAAACATTTTATAAGAATAAATCTTATCCTTCTAGATATAGAAGTAACTTTGAACCTACTTGTTTTTATTGTGGTATTAAAGGCCATAAACCTAATGCTTGCTATGTTAGAAACTTCAGTGTGGCAAGTGGGCATTATGTATGGGTAAAGAAAGGAAATAATTATGAAGGACCCAAAGCAACTTGGGTACCTAACAAAACCTAATTTGTTTTGCAGGTATGCTTGAAGACCACATGCAATCTTTGGTATCTTGATAGTGGTTGTTCAAAGCATATGACAGGAGATATAAACCAATTTTCACATCTAGCGCTAAAGGCCAAGGGTTTTGTCACTTATGGAGACAATAATAAGGGAAGAATCCTTGGCAAAGGCAAAGTTGGTGCTCCACCTTTTACATCCATTGAAGATGTTCTTTATGTTGAAGGACTAAAGCACAATCTTCTAAGTATTAGCCAACTTTGTGACAAAGGCTTCAAAATCAAGTTCACAAAGGATGAATGTTTGATAGAAGACGAAGTCACTCATGAGGTTATACTTAAAGGTAAAAGTATCAATAATATATTTATGATTTCCCTTGATGATCCATCTTTGAAGGTTAAATGTCTCATGGCGAACAACGATGATTCATGGCTTTGGCACAAAAGAATTGCCCATATTCATATGGAACACTTGAATAAATTAATCAAGCATGATCTTGTCATTGGATTGCCTAAGAGAAATTTCGTCAAAGATAGACTATGCGATGCTTGTCAAAAAGGGAAACAAACAAGGTCAACTTTCAAATCTAAGAATGTGGTGTCCACTACAAGGCCACTACATTTGTTACATATGGATCTATTTGGTCCATCGAGAACAAGGAGTTTCAGAGGTAATGTATATGCTTTGGTTATTGTTGACGATTTCTCTAGATATACTTGGACATTCTTTTTAGTGCAGAAAAGTGATGCATTCAAGGCGTTCTAGAAGTATGCTAAACAAATTCAGAATGAGAAGTCTCTAACAATTGCCTCAATAAGAAGTGACCATGGCGGAGAATTCTAAAATGCTCTATTTGAAGAATTCTGTGGAGAACATGGAATATCTCACAACTTCTCGGCACCAAGGACTCCACAACAAAATGGAGTGGTTGAAAGAAAGAATAGGTCTCTTGTGGAACTTGCTAGAACAATGCTTAGCGACTAAAACCTTCCAAAATACTTTTGGGCGGATGCGGTAAGCACGACATGTTTTGTTAGCAATAGAGTTAACATTAGACCAATCTTAAAGAAAACTCCATATGAACTTTTCAAAGGGAGAAAACCAAACATTGCTTTCTTTTATATCTCCGGGTGAAAATGTTTTGTCCTAAACAATGACAAAGATAATTTGGGTAAGTTTGATGAGAAATCCGATGAAGGTATATTTCTTGGTTACTCACTCTCTAGTAAAACATATAGAATATACAACAAAAGAACTTTGACTATTGAAGAATCTATGCATGTTTCTTTTGATGAATCTAACCCCTCCAAGGAGGATAATATTATTTGTGATAATGATGATGAAATTGAAGAAGGTCCTCAAGAAAATTCTTCCAAGGATCAACCCATTCAACTAGAAGAATCACCTCGACAAGAATTGAATCTCAATGATCTACCAAAAGAATGGAGAACTCATAGAGATCATCCTATTGATAAAGTAATTGGTGATATAAGTCAAGGCGTGTCTACAAGATTAAATCTCAAGGATGCTTGCCTAAACATGGCGTTTGTCTCTCAAATTGAACCTTCCAAAGTTGATGAAGCTTTAGGCGATGACCAATGGATCATAGCTATGCAAGAAGAATTGAATCGATTTGAAAGGAATCAAGTTTGGGAACTCGTTCCTAGGCCAAGCAACAAACACATTATTGGAACAAGATGGGTGTTCAAAAACAAACTTGACGAGAATGGAATAATTGTTTGCAACAAAGCAAGATTAGTAGCACAAGGCTATAATCAAGAAGAAGGAATAGACTTTGAAGAAACTTTCGCTCTAGTTGCAAGGTTAGAAGCTATTCGTCTCTTACTTTCCTATGATTGTTCATTAAATTTTCAGCTTTTCCAAATGGACGTGAAAAGTGAATTCTTGAATGGATATATCACTGAAGAAGTATACGTTAAGCAACCCTCGGGTTTCGAAGACTTCAAGAATCCATCTCATGTACTTAAATTAAGAAAAGCTCTCTATGGACTGAAACAAGCACCAAGGGCATGGTATGATCGTTTAAGCAACTTCTTATGTGAAAAAGGTTTCGAAAAAGGCAAAGTTGACAAGACTCTATTTATCAAGAAAATCAAAGACGACACTTTGCTAGCACAAGTCTATGTTGATGACATCATCTTCGGTTCTTCAAATCAAGAAATGTATGAAGAATTCTCATCAATGATGCAAGGAGAATTTGAAATGTCCATGATGGGTAAAATGAACTATTTTCTTGGACTTCAAATCAAACAACTAAAAGATGGCATCTTCATCAACCAATCCAAATATTGCAAGGAACTCTTGAAAAGGTTTGACATGGATAACTGCAAGGAAATGTCTACACCAATGGGTTCTGGTTCTTATGTTGATCAAGATGAATCATGTGTTTCCATCGACATCAATAAATATCGAGGTATGATTGGCTCTTTATTATATTTGAAGGCAAGTCGTCCTGACATAATCTTTAGTGTTTGTCTCTGTGCCCGCTTTCAAGCTAACCCAAAGGAATCTCATCTCACGGCGGTAAAGAGTATCATGAAGTATCTCAAAGGGATAATGTGATCGGTGGAAATAGAACTGACTGTTTTGAAATGCTGGTTCATGAAATGTCGCGGTAAGCAAGAGTCACCACCGTCTTTTATGTTCTCTAACAAGGAAAGGACAAAAGCACAGCAAAATTCCTTTTCGAGATGTTTCTCGGTTCGGGAGGTAGATTATAGAAAGGGAAGGTGTTAGCACCCTTTCTATCAGTGGTTATCCACGGGCTCTTAGGTACTTGCTCACTATGTTTTAAAAAATGTTTGCTTTTCTTGTATTCGTGGGTTTTGAAAAAGTTTGTTTGAAAACTCCGTTTTGACTCTTGTATCAGTCCTCAAGAGTGTATGAAGTGTTTGTTTGAAAACTTTTGTTTGAAAGTGTAAGTGCGAAAAGTATTTTTGTTTTGAAAGAGCAAGTACCTGAGAACCTCTACCTACTCAAAAGAAATTAAGCTGTGTAAATGTCCTTTAGACAGTACCATCCCACTATTGAGAAGTAGGTAGCACCGTCGTTGGAGTTATTCGGGTCAATTCGATTATATGGACATGTGTGGTCACCAAAGCAATAGTAGGACGCCTTAGCGGTAACCCTAATTTCCTAGATCCTTTTTATCCGAGGCAACCGTTTCGAGGCAACTGGATCTTTAGACAGGAGGGCGACCTCTAAAACACCCTATACTCAATGACCACGTCGAGGCAACCAAGTGAGGCGTACCCTAAGAGTGGCATGTGCACGTGTGTCAGGTTTCAATTTATATTATCTTTGCACAAGTATTATGGTGAGCTACGTTTTGATTTTATTTGTCAGGCAAGTCTTGCATGCATAATTAACAGTCAATAATTGTGCGGAAAATAAACTGCGGAAAGTAAATCTATGCTATTACAAGGCGTCGGGTATTTACATCGCTAAAAGCATAACCCTTTGAAAAAAATAAATGCGAGAAAATAAAGAAAGCGATAAAAAGGTCCTAATTATCTATTACATTCTCGGAGCAATTACATCAATATGATCAAAAGTAGGAATCAAGAATAAACATGCGCGAGAAAAATTGAATCGGGAAAAGTCCTAGGGTTTTGACCCTTTTTGAGAAAAGAATGGAATCTTGGTATTTTTTGCAATTAATTAAACCTAATTCTTAATTAACTAAATAATTAAAAGAAAAAAGTATTTTTTTAGTTTTTTAATGTTTTAAATAAAATAAAAATAAAAAGAGATTAAAATTGTCAAAAACCTAATTCTATGTTGATTTTATTTATTGTGAAAAAGATTAAAGTTAACCTAATTTAAAAGACTAAATCAATTTTGTTAGTATTTATTTACAAAATAATAATTAATAGTGAAATTAATAAATAATAAAAATAAATAATATTTAGGTTTCTGAATTTATTATGAAAAATAATTATATGAGTTAATTAAATAATAATAATAATAGTTAATAAAAGAAAATAAAAGAAAGGGAAAATAAAAAGAAATAATAAACCAGAGGGGTGTGCTGGCCCATTAGGAGGTTTGTTTGGCAATCTGAAGCCCATTAACACAAGCCTGCTTTGACTTTCTGGATTGTCCATGCGTGCTTTGACTAGGGAGCATGGTGTTCCCTCTCTCATGGCCTTTGGATTGCTGCTTGAAGACACTTGGCATGCTGATGTTTAAGGTACATGGTGGAACACCTTTGGAAAGCTGCACGTGAATATGTTAGAAAAAACAACATAAGCGTTTGGGTGGACCTGGGAATCGAACCCAGGTCCCAAAGATTCTTGGACAACGCACTATCCACTAGACCATGTGCCTGCATTTGTTATTATGATAATGAATAATTATAATATATAAAAACCAACGCATATGCTGTAACAAAACACGCGCGCCTTTTTATTTGAATGAACCAATAACACATCACCAGTTCATCGTCTTCTTCGTTTTCCTGTAAATAAAACAAATAGATAGCGGGGGTTTTTAACCCCCACAACCTACATCAACGAAAAATAGCGATTAGCCCTATGCTTAACATAAATATTTTGCGAGTATATCACTGTGTTCGTCTGGCTCTGACGGTTTCAACCATATGCATTAGGGGTGCTAATTTTTCCTGGATAACAAAGCCCCAATTTGGAAGCTCAAGAACCCTAAATTTCTTCAATGGTGATTTGTGATTCTGGGCATTATAAAGCAATTAACCAATACCATTAGCTCTATGTAGATTCAAGCAAGGCAAAACAATGATTATAACATGTTAATTATGCATGAAATATGAGTTTCGATTCTGAAAAAGTCAAGCAAACCGTGGGTCTGTGAATGATGATTTCTTGAGCTTTGGCGTGTGGTTTTGATTGCAAAACGTATCTGGGGATCCCTGTAATGTATTAGAAACCACAAAATGCTTTGAATCACGTTGGAATATGGAAATCAGTTTTCAAATTTCTTTGATTTTTTTCAATGTTGTTATGGCCTCTTCTGCAGCAAAATCACGTCCAGTGCATTAGGGTTGACTTGTGTATTTATAGAAGAGCTGAATTAGGTTACAATCTTGCACAAAAGATCCATGGAATGATGATTCAATATTTGATTGAAAATCAAATCTTTTTGAATCTTTTTGATTGGAGAAAGTTGCTAAATTGGGAGATTCTTGTCCCTTTGATTTGCACACGAATTGCCAGCATATCTTGAGCTTGTTTGCTTCACAAAAAGATTGAAAAAACCATATCTTTGAATTTCCTACAATTTAAATTAATTAAATGAATTAAAATCAATTAAAAATACAATTAATTAATAAAAATAAGAAAATAATTCAATTTAATCTCAATGGGTCGTGCATAAGCCTTGGATAAAGTTTCAAGAAGGAATTTGAGGCCCATTAGCAAAAACAAAGTGTTTTGAGCAAAGTTGACTTTTGCAAATTCACAAAAATTTCCCAACTTCTCCAATGCATATCTTGCTCAATTTTGATCATATGAACATGTTCTTGGACATTTTGGAAAGGTCTTGAAGTCCTCTAACCAATGCCCTTGGTCCCATGTCATTTGGATTTACCAATCGCAAGTTATTGTCTTTGACTTAAAGTGCATTTTTGTTGACTTTTGAAATTGACCTATAATGTAGAAATTGATAACTTTTTATGAGAGCATTTCTTGGACTTGGAATGTGAAGATGAATTGTAGGAAATGTCATCCCCTTCAAAATGAGCATTGGATGGGATTTCTCTGATGAACCATGAAAAAGTTATGCCCTGGTCAAGATACAGTTGACTTTTCTACTGTCCAAAAATAGTAACTTTTTGCATCTTGATGATTTTTGAGCCATGCTTGTGGAATCATGATCAAGACTTGATCAAATGATGATTGTGGACTCAAAATAAGATGTTGACCAAAAATTCTGACTTTTGACTGCCAAATGACCATTTTACCCCTGCAGTTGATTGTGAATCAAATAGGGCTTTTGACTGTAGAATTTGGCACTGTGAGTCTTGAGATTTGACATGTAGATGCTTGACAATGTATATAGGCCTATGGGACTTGATGGAACCATTGAAAACCTCAAATTCCTTGAAAGAAACAAAACCCTAATTTTGACTGGCTTAGGAGGCATTTGACTGTCTAATCCTTGAGCCAATCTTGAACCATTTGGAGATGACTCTTGATAAACCTTGAAGAATATGGGAGGGAAAATTTTGGGGTACAACAGTTGCCCCTGTTCAATCTTCTTAAACCTGAGGATGTAGATTGGCTTGCGTGCCTTTCGTGATCCGAGGGTGGAAGATGATTGAACACTAGAGTGCCCAGAAATTTGCACTCGCATAGTGGAGTATCAGCAATGTGATGTCGGGAATGGGCTTACAGATGCCATTTGGAGATATGATGGATAGGAGGATGGGCTTATAGATTCCATTTGGAGATATGATGGATAGGAGGATGGGCTTATAGATGCCATCTGAAGATGTGGCAGAATCTTGTCGGGAATGGGCTTATGGATGCCATTTGGAAAGGTAATGGGTAGTTATGGAGATGGGATTAAAGATGCCATCCAGAGGTGTCGATCGCGTAAGAGATTCCTTAGCGAGAACTTGCGTACCTGAGAAAGAAAGATAATTTCCTGGCCTGTTACAGGTGTTGATCTTCAGACTCTTCATGTAGATAACTTTCCCGACTAGATACAGGTATAGATCTACAATCAATCGCTCACAGATATGCCCTGGCTAGATACAGGTATCGAATCTGGAACTTCAAAAGGTTGATCGAGATAACTTTCCTGGATGGATACAGGCGTAGACCTCTAACCTGAGAATGAAAGATAATCTTCCTGGCCTGTTACAGTTGTTGATCTTCAAACTCTTCATGCAGATAACTTTCCTGGCTAGATACAGGTATAGATCTACAATCAGTCGCTCACAGATATGCCCTGGCAAGATACAGGTATCAAATATGGAACTTCAAAAGATTGATGGGTTGTCTCTACTGACAGGTTATCTCAGAAAAATCTTTAGGAATCGATTTAACTGAACCGGGGGAGGTTTTGTCTTCTTTGACGAGTTGTCTTTTTTGAAGGGTTGTCTTCATGGACGGGTTGTCTTTATTGACAGGTTGTCTTCACCGACGGGTTGTCTTTATTGACGGGTTGTCTTTAATGACGGGTTGTCTTTATTGACGGGTTGTCTTCAATGACGGGTTGTCTTTAATGACGGGTTATCTTCAATGACGGGTTGTCTTCAATGACGGGTTGTCTTCAACGACGGGTTGTCTTCAATGACGGGTTGTCTTCAATGACGGGTTGTCTTCAATGACGGATTGTCTTCATTGACGGGTTGTCTTCATTGATAGATTGTCTTCATTGACGGGTTGTCTTCATTGTCGAGTTGTCTTCATTGACTAGTTTAGCGTCAGAAAAATCTTTAGGAATTTATTTAACTGGATTTGTCTTCTTCGACTGGATTTGTCTTCTTTGACTGGATTTGTCTTCTTTGACTGGACTTAGAGATTAACTGCATCTTTCCTGAAAGGTAAAGGTCGGTCATATGCAATGCATGATATGGATCAAGCAATGATGTTCTCAACATAAATGAGATTGTATGATATGATGCGTATATGCACGTATCATGATGTATGACAATGTGATGTTTATGAGTGTATCTTCGTCTAGGAAAATAAATCCTTGACAAATGCCGGGATTTTGTTAAATCCTGGGCCGATGTTGAAGAGTAGAGTCCTTCGTTTCCATTGGGGATGATGAACGAAGATGATTGCAAGAATAAACCGGTAGGAGAGGATGACTCTGTTGGGGAATAAACTTGTGAAGATATTACTCTGCGGGGAATTACTCTGTGGAAGAGATGCTTCGCTGAGATTTTGACGATAACTCCGCTGGGGATTCTGTTGATAAGCTCTGTTGAGGGATTTTGATGAACTCCGCTGGGGGATAGAAAGAACTTCGCTGGGGATGATCTTTCCGTTGCAATTGTTGAGGATAACCCAGTTAGACTCTGGTGGGGAATAACCTTTGAACATGGTCGGGGAGAGATATTTGTACTCTGCGGGAGACAAGCTTCCAGGATCTACTGGGGAGATGGTTCAACTCTCCTGGGGAAACTTTTGACTACACTGGGGAAATGGCTCCACTAGGGTGTCTGGTATTCCGCCGGGGAACAATCTTATATTAAGACTGCCGAGGATGCTTGCTGAGGAATATCTGTACACTTTGCTGGAGAATATTGAGATCTTCTAGGGATACCCAACTTCCTTAGGGCTGACAGTAGCCTAACTCTGCTCGGGGGAGAGTATTGCTGACTTGCTGGAGATACTGTGCCTTTTTAGGGCTGATGGAAGGCCAACTCTGCTTGGGGGAGAGTATTGCTGATTTGTTCTACTCCCGGGGAGTGAAGGTATCTTGGTCGTATTCTTCAGCTGAACTTACCTTGGTACCTTGGTTGACAGAGCAGCTTGTACAGTTCGGACAATTCTTATTGCCCCAGTTTCTGTGGGAGAAGAGGGCCTATGAGGTATTTGATAACTGCTGATTGACGAATCTTCTTCTGGTAGGCAAGTGACGAGATGACGGGACATAGTCATACGCTTTTGATCCCTAATTTTTGCCTGGATCGCCCTTTCGGGTTTTCAGTCCACCGGGATACCCATTTTTGCCCAAGCCGCCTTTTCAGGTTTTCGACTTGCCGGGTGTACAGATTTTTTTCATTTTCATCCCTTATTTTTGCCCGAACCCTTTTGGTTCGCCGGGAATCCCTTATTTTTGCCTAGGTGTGTCAACCTAGCGGGTCTTTGATTATGCGTAGTATTTTTTCGACTATGTCCATACTCTCAGAATGCAGGGAGTTGTCACTGTCAGTAGTGTCGTGTTGCCATGCTACCAGAAGATGTCTGATCCTGCAAGATTCGTTGCTGGAACTCATGCCCAATGCCCCAAGTGACTCAGGCGAAGATTTTCCCCTGGCTGTTTGGCATTTTGAGAGATTCCCTGAATCTTGACTTCACTGCCCCAGATTATGGACAATGATCATGCCGTGCCCCTTGATTGGAAGTGTTTTTCCACTTGATGTGATCCTTGAGAAGATTTTTGTTCACTAGATATTCGTCGTGCGAATTTCTCTGTTGTTGAACAAATAGTCACATGCAAACAATATTATTTTAAGAATGCAAAGCTTATGTCTGTCTTGAAGTTTTTGAAAATTCATTTTTCAGTAAAACAAGCAAATTTTGTAAAATGTGATGTCAACTCAAGATTTTACAGCGAGCCCTACAGGAGTCAGGATACTTTTCGTAACAGTATGCTTTCGAACTAACCCGTGCTTCAGCTAGGACTTTTTAAGGGTTATAACGTGGCCTGGTTCACGGTTTAAGAAACAAAGGATAAAGGCTCAAACTTTATTTGTACCCACCCGCTCTTCGTGATGTTCTTCGATCCTAAACTCAGCTAATCGTGCATTAGATCTTGTTTGAGTCTTTGCTCTGATATTCCAGTGATGGTTCGGATACTGACAGTTTATTTTGAATAGGCAGTCATTTCTTTTTCGTTGAGGGTTTATAGGACCTCTTTCTTTTGATTTCACTATCCCTGTTTTTTGCCTGAACTGTTTCTTTTGTGATTACAGTCAGCGGGATGCCCGAGTTTTGTAAGTCTCCTTCATAGGTTTTGACTTAATGGGCTTTTATTTCTGAGAGATAATGACTGCCTATCTTTATGATTATTCGGAACCATCACTGTCTTTTGTTTTTGGAAGGACTCCTTTGATGTCATTCATTGTGCACCTGGATCAACTGAGAAAACTACCCTGCCCCAGGTTATATTTAAGGGTTTTAATTTTTGTGAAAAGAAAAACTCTAACTTCTTTGGCTCGAAGGGGTTGACTAGGGATTATCTTCCTTATAACTCCACTGTTTAGGATTTGAAGCAATGCCTGTACTTCATCAGCAGGGTCTGTTCAAAAGCATACTATAAAGATCGTGGTATCGTTTTCGTCATCCTCTCTCAAAAGGCTTAGAATTTTTTAATCGAGAGTTTGAGCATCACAACAAAAATGAAAGCAATTTGAATATAGTGAATACGAATGGAGTGATTCAAAACAGACATATGCGATGCATTAATGAAATAAAAGAGTTTGCTATGACAATAATTGTTTGAATAAGCAAAGAAAAATACAACTTCAGAATTCAAATGAACAAAAGTCTCTCGATCCTAGCCATGTTTTGGCAAGGGAGCAGTGATCACATTGGGAGTCTCGGGTGCTTCGAACTCGACCTCCTTTGCATCGATTAGGTCCTGAACCTTGTTCCTCAAAGTCCAACAATCATCTGTAGCATGCCCCGGGCTGTTAGAATGATAAGCGCAACGGGCGTTGGGATTATACCTTGAAGCTGTAGTGTTCGGATTCTTAGGAGGGTCCCTTAGAGTTACCAAATTGGTCTTCAGCAACTGTGGCAATATCTGGGACAAGGTCGTGCTGAGGGGAGTGAATTGCCTTCTAGGTCTCTCTTCCCTTTGTTGGTTGCAATGTTGAGGAGCACTGGCCGGTTTTGAAATAACTACCGCGTTAACATCTTGGCGGTGTTCGGACCTATTCTGTCTTCTTGAACCATAGACAGCACTGGATTCTTTCTTGAACGGCTTCTTTTCAGTACTCGAGGAGGCACCTTTTTGTATCTTCCCAGACTTGATACCAGCTTCTATCCTCTCACCAGTCAAGATCAGATCTGTAAACCCAGCAGAAGAATTCCCAATCAGATGGTTGAAGAACGGACCAGATAGGGTCCCCAGGAACATATCAACGAGCTCACGGTCAGTTAGAGGTAGCTGCACCCTTCCAGCCAGGTCTCTCCACTTTTGCGCATACTCCTTAAATCTTTCACCCTTCCCAAGTGACATACCCTGGAGTTGGGTACGCGTAGGAGCGAGGTCGGAATTATACTGATACTGCTTATAAAACGCAGTAGCCAAGTTCTCCCAGTTTCGAATACTGGATCCATCTAGCTGATAGAACCATTCGAGTTGAGTCCCTGAAAGACTATCCTGGAAGAAATGGATCCATAGATTCTTGTCTGCAGTGTACGGTTGGATCTTCCTTACGTACGACCGAAGGTGTAGCTTAGGACAGGAAGCTCCGTCGTACTTTGCAAAAGCAGGTGCCTTGAACTTATGTGGGATCACCACCCCAGAGGATAAGCCTAGGTCTCCAAAATCCAACCCAGGCACATGTTGAATCTCCATAGCACTTAAACGGTCCTCTAGCTGTTTGTACCTATCCTCAGCAGGAGGATACTGTTCATCATTGAAATCTGTCTCGTTGTCGGAAACCACAGGACTAGGAACCTCTCTCTCTCTTGTGGACTGTCTTTCCCAACAGATGGGGTAGTCAGCTCAACCTCATTTTGTAGTCCATTCCCAAATCTGCGTCCAGTATTGAACAAGACAGTTCTCTTCTTCTTCTTCTTCAAAAGCAGAGTATTCAACTCCTGTTGACCCTGGGCTAGGCTTATAACCATCTCTTGGAACTGGGCATTCTGGGCCTGGAGGGCCTTGATAGCTTGTTCAGTGGAAGGTTCGGAAGACATGATGATTGCTGAAATAAACAGCGAAGAAGATAAGTGACCTGTAAAAAGTGTACCTGTAATGCAATGATATGTATGATATGCATGCAATGTTTTCAAGGATCTCGCGGGGTAAACAAGAAGATTGTTAGAATTTGAATCTGGTAGCTTGATTGAAGGAACTTCATGTTGCTGAGAGTCCTTATTCAAAATTCAAAGCTCACCATATCGAGTGGGTCATAGCCCCTGACTCAAGTTATCATGTTTTGATCTCCAAACAACCTTGGCTAGAGGAAAATAAATCCCCTTTGCCCCTTGCTAGACATTTGATTCATCATGACCTGCATCACAAACCCTTGAGATCCTTGAAACGGTTAAGGAAATGTTATGGTATGATGTTATGATGCGTATGATGTTATGTACGTGGATGCAAAAGTGTGAGGTGTAAGTAAGCCCTGTAATGAGTCCAGATTAAGGACTGTAAACAAAACCTGCACGGAACTCATGTTGTCAGATAACAAGAATGTGCAAGTAGTTCAAGTTTGAAGGCACACAAGTCACACAAAAGAGCCCTTAGATTTTAGGCCAGCATGAAGTTTAGGTACTACCCTCTTGAAGTTAGTTGGCTCAAACCTGTCCTAGAAAATAGTAACCGGGTTCTAAGGAGCTCAATATCATTGGATTGTTTTCTATGTTCATTATTTTGATTTAGCCACTTAACTGGCGACCAAAATATTCCAAGAAAACAACCCTCAATGAGTGTAGTTTCGAGTATCTACCAACTTCGGACTACACCAAAGTCGGTAATCTCACTACCCCTAAAGAGGCCAGGATGGTCAAGTAAGGTTCTAAGGTCAGTTGATGCTTCGCGACACTACGCGGCGGCCCCGTACTCTTCTTGACTTGACTCAAGGGTTACCGGTACTCACCAAAGTGCCACATCAACGTAGCTATTGCTTCAACCATGTCGGTATACCCCGCACAGTTCCCTCACAGTTTGTTTCTACTTCTAAAAGGTATCCCAGATCCGGGTTAGGATCCATAAAACTCCGATACAAGCCCACAATATTAAAGCATTCAAGGCATACAATTGAAAACATAGAGTGATCTAATCCTAAGGTACACCTCACTTATTAATAATATCCCCAGCAAAGTCGCCAGTTCTGTGATCGGTGGAAATAGAAGTGACTGTTTTGAAATGTTGGTTCGCGAAATGTCGCGGTAAGCAAGAGTTTCCACCGTCTTTTATGTTCTCCAACAAGGAAAGGACAAAAGCACAGCAAAATTCCTTTTCGAGATGTTTCTCGGTTCGGGAGGTAGATTATAGAAAGGGAAGGTGTTAGCACCCTTTCTATCTGTGGTTATCCACGGGCTCTTAGGTACTTGCTCACTATGTTTTCAAAAATGTTTGCTTTTCTTGTATTCGTGGGTTTTGAAAAAGTTTGTTTGAAAACTTCGTTTTGACTCTTGTATCAGTCCTCAAGAGTGTATGAAGTGTTTGTTTAAAAACTTTTGTTTGAAAGTGTAAGTGCGAAAAGTATTTTTGTTTTGAAAGAGCAAGTACCTGAGAACCTCTACCTACTCAAAAGAAATTAAGCTATGTAAATGTCCTTTGGACAGTACCATCCCACTATTGAGAAGTAGGTAGCACCGTCGTTGGAGTTATTCGGGTCAATTCGATTATATGGACATGTGTGGTCACCAAAGCAATAGTAGGACGCCTTAGCGGTAACCCTAATGTCCTAGATCCTTTTTATCCGAGGCAACCATTTCGAGGCAACTGGATCTTTAGACAGGAGGGTGACCTCTAAAACACCCTATATTCAATGACCACGTCGAGGCAACCAAGTGAGGCGTACCCTAAGAGTGGCATGTGCACGTGTGTCAGGTTTCAATTTATATTATCTTTGCACAGGTATTATGGTGAGCTACGTTTTGATTTTATTTGTCAGGCAAGTCTTGCATGCATAATTAACAGTCAATAATTGTGCGGAAAATAAACTGCGGAAAGTAAATCTATGCTATTACAAGGCGTCGGGTATTTACATCGCCAAAAGCATAACCCTTTGAAAAAAATAAATGCGAGAAAATAAAGAAAGCGATAAAAAGGTCCTAATTATCTATTACATTCTCGGAGCAATTACATCAATATGATCAAAAGTAGGAATTAAGAATAAACATGCGCGAGAAAAATTGAATCGGGAAAAGTCCTAGGGTTTTGACCCTTTTTGAGAAAAGAATGGAATCTTCGTCTTTTTTGCAATTAATTAAACCTAATTCTTAATTAACTAAATAATTAAAAGAAAAAAGTATTTTTTAGTTTTTTAATGTTTTAAATAAAATAAAAATAAAAAGAGATTAAAATTGTCAAAAACCTAATTCTATGTTGATTTTATTTTTTGTGAAAAAGATTAAAGTTAACCTAATTTAAAAGACTAAATCAATTTTGTTAGTATTTATTTACAAAACAATAATTAATAGTGAAATTAATAAATAATAAAATAAATAATATTTAGGTTTCTGAATTTATTATGAAAAATAATTATGTGAGTTAATTAAATAATAATAATAATAGTTAATAAAAGAAAATAAAAGAAAGGGAAAATAAAAAGAAATAATAAACCAGAGGGGTGTGCTGGCCCATTAGGAGGTTTGTTTGGCAATCTGAAGCCCATTAACACAAGCCTGCTTTGACTTTCTGGATTGTCCATGCGTGCTTTGACTAGGGAGCATGGTGTTCCCTCTCTTATGGCCTTTGGATTGCTGCTTGAAGACACTTGGCATGCTGATGTTTAAGGTACATGGTGGAACACCTTTGGAAAGCTGCACGTGAATACGTTAGAAAAAACAACATAAGCGTTTGGGTGGACCTGAGAATCGAACCCAGGTCCCAATGATTCTTGGACAATGCAATATCTAACAAGTGCTCTATTATATGCCCCTTTAGGTTTGGTAGCCATTATCAAATAAGTGTTTTTGAAGCACACAGAAGGAACCAGACTCTAATACCACTTGTTAGATGACGACACCTTATCTAGAGGGGGGTGAATAGATCCCCAATGAAAGTTTTCACTTGATCACAAGTTGGAAGTCGATTCCTAGATCACAAGTCATCCAAACCGAACCGGTTATTGGAGGCTTGCATATGCCTAAAATCAATACTCAATTGAGTGATGATAATAAGATCTTAGGTAATTATTTTACAATTACAAGGCCAACCAATATTCAATGAAGCAGTTGATAAAAACAAATGAAACAATTTATCGAACACTTGGTGTGCCCTTAATTTTTCAGATTTTCTTTTGAGCTTTGTTAATATAAAATACCTCTTATAATCCTATAGATTTTAAGATAATCAACAAAGCAATTTAATCATTCAAAGGATTTGTCTGTACGAATTAATTGCACACACAAAGAGTATACCAAATATGCTAATAGAATGTATATATATATATATATATATATATATATATATATATATATTATATATATATATATATATATATATATATATATATATATATATATATATATATATATATATATATAGAGAGAGAGAGAGAGAGAGAGAGAGAGAGAGAGAGAGAACAACACAAATATTTGTTTAGCAAGTTCACCAATCGTCCTTACTATGGCTACATCTCCCCCCCCCCCCCCCCCCCCCCCAATTCCATTTGGAATTGAGATAAATTTCTTACTATACAAATATATTGTTTTTCAAGAGAATTGAAGCAATCCAAACCTACAAACCCTAATTTTGTTGTTGATCTTTGCAATGTCTCTCCCCTTGATCTTTAACTCGACCAAGTCGCCCGGTAACACCAATTGATTCACCGTCTCATGCTACTCCCTTGCAAGACCACAATCTTCAAAGCTTTCACTCAATTGAGTCCAATTTCATTTTACCCTGATCCCAAGATTTACCAATGTGATTAACCGTCTCACGCTACTCCTTTTGAAGACCCACCATCTTTAAAAATCTTCACTCGATCGAATCCAAACTTACATAATCTTGTTCAAAACCTTCAATCCCAATGATCTTGAAGGAAAACTCCAGCTTGGTTATCTTATTTGAAACCCCAAAATATTCTTAACCCAACCTTAGGTTACAACCAACCTAAATTGAATGTTATCAACCAAGTTTAGATGGCACCAAAATAATGAACTATTATGTGCACTTTGGTTGTAGGTATACGTAGATGGATGGTTGAAGATGATGAACAATCTTTGTATGTTTTAGTTTCTTTTTGATGAAACCTCCTACAATTATCAACCCAACCTTAGATTACAACAACCTAAATTGGATTATCAACACAAGTCTAGATGGCACCCAAACAATGAATGATTATGTGTAATTTATTTGTGTGTGTGCATGATGAGAGGTACAAGATGATGAGAAATTTTAGTAAGTGTTTATAGTTTCATCAAATTTAAAATGATGAATGTTTGAAGTATTTATAGGTGTGCAAGTTTAGGGAAAAATGGAAACTTAAAAATTAAAAAAAAATTCAATTTTTCATAAAAGTTACAGTATGTGTCGACACATGTAATGACATGCATCGACCTGTTCAAAGTCATGAATCGACAAAAAGAAACAGAAGCTACAAGCTTTAAAAATATATTACATGTATCGACACATGTTGTCTATGTGTCGACACATAAAGGTTGTATGTGTTGACACATAGAAATAGACTTTAAAAATTCAGTACATGTTTCGACACATAAAGGTTGTATGTATTGACACATATAAACAAAGGCTATTGGCTTTAATATTGACCCACATGTGTCGACGCATAGATCGTATGTGTCGATACATATACTTGTTTTTCATGCAAAAACTGGTTTTTAATGCATGAGACCTTTTCCAAACATGTTCTAAGTGCATCCTAATTACCCTAATGCAAAGGTGCACATCAAGATACAGAGATAGCAAGCAATATACAGAAATGCTAAAGTTTTCCTAATTTTGATATCATACAGAACATCTAATAGGCAAGTGCACTCACAAAGTAGTTTTTCAAGAATAATTTAACTTATCAGATTATTATCTTCTACATCAATTTGAATGGTTGTATATCTTTAGTGAGGGGTAGAAGAAAAAAGAAATCCACATATTTTATAATAAACTCATGTATACATACCAAAATAGTTACCTTTTATAATCGTAGTGAAATGTTAATTTTATTCTAATTAAATTATTGTTGCTCAGTTTCGAACTCATGACCTATATATATATATATATATATATATATATATATATATATATATATATATATATATATATATATATATATATATATATATATATATATATATATATATATATATATATATATATATATATATATATATATATATATATATATATATATATATATATATATCATAACAATTATTTAAGATAACAGTTGTGATAGGTATAATGCTACCTATTTTATCACCACGGCCACTCATCCATGGTGGAAAGCAGGATACCTAAAATCACATGCTACCTAACAACAAACATACAACCATTATTATATGTATTTAAAAACCATTTTCATATGTGTTTTCCATATTATTGCTTGCTCAAAACACTTGACTTAAACCAATTATTTTCCCTGTAAAATAAGCATATCAACAAAAATAACTCCCTAAACAAACATGATTAAACTTTGGATCCTACTTAGAATAACTTTCCGAGACAATAATATAGAATTGACATTGTCATAAAAATATCTCAACTTCCAAAAAGATGTAAATCCCCTTAGGAGAAACCATCCCCATTAATTGAAAGAACTACTTGACCAATATGCTGCAAACACTTAACAAAATAGTTTGACTGCTGCAACCTGATTCCACTATGAACACGACATCACACTTCACTTTAAAACTAAATATAGTCAATCTCGCCGATAGGCTAACATAGAATAAGTCTTCACATGTAGCTAATTTAAGCTCAATCATCCTTTGCAGCGACTCCTATGATGAGTCTAATCCTCACCTAAACTCCACTCTTGATCTCCTAACACAAAATTAATCTAGGATTCAAGTACCATTGTGATAAAAACACTTTAGAATTTTTTTTGTTTCTTAACCAATCACACGATAACCTTTGGACAACAACTAACAAATCTTCGACAGGAACAACCTTGGTTTCAAATATATTATCATTTGCTTTCAAAATGCTTTAAATGTGAGCAAACTTCGTCGCTCTGGATCTGCTAACTGCATTTATTTTGTTTCCAAGAAGAGCTTTGAATTGATCTAGACGATCCACTCTATCTTTTGGCAGCACTGAAGCAAGCCAAACCTCGTGATAAAATAAGACCGAATTCTTGTAAAACTCTAACACTTAATAATAAAAAACACAGAACAACCATAAAATAACTCCGTTACACAGAATGTATAGCAGATCAGATGCTGGTCAGCATACAACTTCAATGATATTCCCATATTTACTTTATGAAAAATAAAGTGCCTCCAAACACTACACTTTCTACACAAACAAGACCTGCATCTGCTCTTGGTTCGGACTGAAACTCTTATAACATCCTCTCTCAATCACCTATTCTAGAATTTCTATTGGATTCAAGTATAATTGAAATATCCAACAATTTAGAATTTAGATTTAACACTCAACCAATTCTACGATAACCTTTGAATAAATTCTAACATTTGTTTGACGAAAACAACCTTGCTTTAAAATATGTTATTGTTTCTTGCTTTTCAAATACTCCAAATGAATGCATGCTACACCGTTATGACTTTACTTAATGTAGATTTTCGGATGCCAAGAATAGCTTCAAATTGGTCAAGATGGTCCATGCAGTTTGTGGAGAATACCCCGAGCAATCTGAGCCCCCTGATAACATGATACTGAATACCTAAAAAATAAAACAATCGAAAAAAGGTGAGAATTAGTTTCTTCAACCCCACACTTTCCTGCACATTGAATGTTTTCATGACCAAGTATGCCCATTGTGATACAGCGGCAGAACTGACTGTTTATATATTGGTTTTGCATTTTGTGTTTGCAAATGTTTCCGTAAGCAAGAGTTGCCACCGACTTTTCTTTTATCCAAATTAAGGAAAGGGTGAAAAGAACAGAACAAGAATTTTTCGAGATTTTCTTAGAGGTTTTCTCATTTTGAAATACTTTTGTGCTTTGTGTCTTTTGAAAATGTTTGGAAAATGTCTTAGTGCGGTGATTTGCTTTGCGTTTAACTCTTGTATCATTCCTCAAGAGTGTTAACAAAGCAAATATTTTGAAAGTTGCTTTTGAAAAGTAGTATCTGTGTAAGTGCAAAATATTTTTGAGCAAACTTCTAGTAGCTATCTACTTTTATACTCGAAAAGGTAGTTCTTTTCATCCTATCCTTTAGACAGTGCTATCCTACTATTAGTGAGTAGGTGGCCCTATCATTGGATGTATTAGAGACATTCGAAAGGGACGTTACAGTCATGAAGGCAACTTGTGGAGACGCTTTAGCAATTTTATTTAGGGACTAGATCATTTACTGAAAGGCAACTATAGGGTCATCGAGGGACTATGATCTTTTGATTTATGGGTCTTTGCAAAAGCGTTCCTCCCTCATGACTGTTTTACTTCTGAAGGAAACCAAACTGGGGTACCCTAGAGGTGTATATGTGCAAGTGTATTATGTTCAGTTATTTTTTGTCTTTTTGTTAAGTTTGCTAGGGTTTGATTATTTGTCTTTTCATACACGCCTAGTTACTAGAAGTTAATATTTTGCAGGAATTCAAATCTACGCTATTACAATGCTTTGGGGAGGGGGATATTTACATGTCTAAAAATAAGGGGGATAAAGCAATAAATATCCTAGTTTTAATCTATTACATCCAGTGAGTAGGTATATTAATAATAAAAATGCAAAATTAAATAAACGCGCGTGAAATTGAATATAACGTCTAAAAATATCATAAGAAATAAAAATCTTTTTGTTTTGTTTTTTCATGTATAAAAGAAAATAAAGCCTAAATCTTTTTAATTTTAATTTTAAGAAAGATGTTAAAATAATTAATTTATTTATTTACAAAATTAATTTAATTAGAAAAAGGCACTAGCCTAATGTTTTTTTGTGATTTTGATTTAAAGTTAATTTAAATAAAAAGGATTAATAAAGAAATAACAAAAAGAACAAAAATAAAATATAAAAGGGGCATCCTTCGATCCAAATAAAAAAGGGAAGCTTCGATCCAGAGAGAGTCATGGCCTTTAGATTCATGAAGGATGTTGCCTTTCGATTTCAGGAAGGAGTTGTTCTTCGAATTGAACCTGCAAGGAAAATGTTGGCAAAAAATAAAGATGCAGGACCTGGGTATCGAACCCAGGTCCTTCCCCCTAATTTTAATCTTTTGTCCTTAGGCCTAAGCTTATTTTGACTTGAAATGGGCTATGCCATGAGTTTCGAAAGGCAAATCAGGTCATGCCTTTCGATGGCGTGATTTTATTCCTACATGTTATCTTGCGTATGATATGCTCATATAAACACAAATGGTATTAGCAGCACATATCTACCAACAATATGTATTTAAAAGGCTTAGAAATGCAATTTCGACTTGGGTAAATCTTTACCAACTAGAGATGCTTCGATTTATGAATCTGAACGTGGCTTGTCTTGAAGCATATTCTTGGGAATCTCAGGAGCACAAATATAGCCTTTGTCTGGATTGAGGGTGCCTGCAAAAAAACTAGTTAGAATTTTGATATATTTCCTATGGTGGTGTGAGCGTTCTCTTTTAATAGGAAATCTGTCAGTGTGTGATGCAACACTTGTGGTCTCTTTATATAGAGGGGGTAGAGGGGACAAGAAGGCAAAGTTTTAAACATCCTTGGTTATGTGTTTGAAAGCCATGAATGAGAATTTGTAACGGTGGCCAAAAACATGAGATCTTGTCCTTTTCTGAAATTTGAATCTATCTGGACATTTTGGCTCCTTCGAATGCCCTTTAGTGTTGCTCTTTGATTGGACTCAAGTTGCCTCTTCCGACTGGACCTCTTATGTAGCCTTCGAATGGCCTTCTGCATGCTTTTTCAAATTTATCTCTTGTGTACCCTTCGACTGGCTATAGTATTACTTCCTTTAAATGGGTCTTTAGCTGGTCCTTTTGGTGTTCCTATCGTATGGGCCTTTGGTGTTTCCTTCGCATGGGCTATCATGCGTTTTGAAGTGTATACAATTGTTTCAAAGCGGGGTCAGTTCCCAGTCGAAACTAGCATAAAGGAATCTTATGCCTTGTGGATGCTAGCATGAAGAAAGTCAAGGCAGGTGTAAAGGAGGCCATTGCCTAGGCGAATCTGGCACAAAGGTGGCCAGTGCCTTGTGGTCGAAGGAAAATTTTTTGCCTGGTGCATCAAAAGAAGCTTTTTTTCCTGGTGGATCAAAGGCAACCCTGAAGGAGTCTTGGCCTTGTGTGCTGAAGGCAAGTCGAAGAGGCATACGCGCGCTGCTGACACACTGAAGGGTCTTTTTCCCAGTGGGAGCTTTGTGAATCGAAGGCCAGTTTGGAGAAGTTCTTGCTTTGTACGCTGAAAGCACGCCCAGAGGGATAATTTTCCTAGTAGAAGCAGGAAACAAGCTTGCTCCAAGGAAAACAAATGCTCAATCGAAGAAGGGATCCAACTTGCATGCAGGTAGCCATTGCATTTGTGAGTCAAGCCAGCATGCAAAGACAATGGTTCAATCGAAGGAGCACTGACAAGAATCCCTTTCCCTTTGGATGGAAGGAGGCTGTTTTAAAGGGAAAACATGCACAGTCGATGCTGGTGTGCAGCAAACAATCAAAAGACCAAGGCTTCAATCGAAGCTTGGAAATTTGAGACAAACTTGGAGGAGGTTAGACGCTCAATCGAATCCTGTCGAAATACCAACCGAAAGGCCTTTTAACATGCCAATCAAAGGATTTTGTAAAAATTCCTATCGAAGACTCCTTGTTTATCTTCAAAAAAATTTATCTTTCCTTTAATTAAATGCTTGTGATCACCATGTAAGAGAAAGATCTTGGGAAAATATGAGAGGGAAAATTTTGGGGTACAACAGCTTCCCCTGTTCAATCTTCTTAAATCTGAGGATTTAGATTGGCTTGTCTGCCTTCCGTGATTTGAAGTTGGAAGATGATTGAACACTAGAGTACCCAGAAATTTGAACTCGCGTGAAATAACACTGATGATTGATGATGTAGGGAATGAGCTTACAGATGCCATTTGGAGGAGATGACAGAGAGTCTTCAGAGATAGGTTTAAATATGTCATCCAAAATATATGCTGATTTACACATGGTCCCTTTAGGGTTCTTGTTCCTGCTGTCTAGAGGGGGGGAGTCCGTTGGGGAATATGGGTTTCTGTTGTTCTCCTATTTGAGGAAAACTCTGTGGGGAATAGAGTTTAGGAACTTCAGTTGTCCAAGACTCTTCTGAACAATTATCTATGGAGAGATGACAATTTAATGTATTTTGGTTAAAGTCCAGGTTTCCAGTGACTTGCTGGGGATAATGGAATTAACCGTTACCTGGAGATGTACTAGAAAGGGCTTGTGTAGGGATGCTTCAAGATGAGCCTGTGTTAGACTGTACGAGAAGGAACCCATGTAAGATTGCTTTGTCTGGTCATGTAGATAGTTTTCATGTCTGGTTTCAGGTGTTGATCTATAATCAGCTGTTCGCAGATAGTTGTCCTGTCTGGTTTTAGATATTAATCTAAAATTTGCTTTCGTTGGTCTTTTAAGATAGTTGTCCTGTTTGGCTTCAGGTATTAATCTCTTACCTAAGAGAAAGAAAGATAGTTTTCCCTTCTTGTTTCAGGTGTTAATCTTCAATCTTCTTATGTAGATATTTTTCCTGGCTTGTTACAGGTGTTAATCTACAGTCGGTCGTCCATAGATAGTTTTCCTGGCTGGTTTCAGGCATTAATCTGGAACGTGTTTTTCTGGTCATATAGATAGTTTCCCTGTCTGGTCTCGGACATTAATTTGTAGCCTGTTGCATCTGTTGGTAAACCCGTCTTGTTTTGGGAGTTTATACCACTTGGACGTGCATATAGTTTCCTCGTCTGGTTTCGGGCATTAATCTTTGACCTGTTGTAAAAGTTGATAGCATTTTTCTGTTTGCTAATTTAACCTGAAAAGGTAAAATCAGTTTCATGCGATGTCATGCTGTATTAATTGCATGATGATCCCAAAATAAATGAGATTATGATATATGTATTTATATGTACATGCCATGATGTATGAACATGTAATGCTGTTGTGCAGGATCTTTGTCTGGGAAAGTAAATCCCTGACTGTTGCTGGGAAGCTGAATCCCAGACTGCTGTTGGTGAGTGAAGAAAGTGATTCTTCAATTTCTGCTGGGGATGATAAATGGAGTTAGTTTTATTGGCAATTGCCTCTCTCTGCCGAGGATCTCCGACTTCTGTTTAAGAATGATTTTACCAAGGGGAAGAGCTCTGTTGAAAGATTTCACCAATTTGGAGAAATAAACTTCGCTGAGGGATGAACTCCAGTAGCTAAAGAAATGAACTCTAATGGGGATAAGGCTTTATAAACTACTTGAGATTTATAAAACTCTATTGCGGAAGGTGAACTCCACAAACTGCTTGGGAATTTTGTTGAAATCCTGTAGGGAAATCTTGAGAAGCTTGGCGACTTCACTAGAGATTTTTGAGTAGTAATTGGAGATTTTTGCTCTGCCGGGGATGAGGCTTTATAATCTGCTTGAGATTTTAAAAAAAAAACTCTGTTGGGGATCTTCGACTTCTCCTTGAGGATGTGACAGGAATATGCTCCAGTTTTTGTACCTCATGGAATGAGAAGTATACTAGAATGAACTCGTGTCTTAATGTATCTAGAAGATGTGTGAGGGAGTGTCAAAATGAATCTATGTTGTGATTGTATCTGAACGAAAAGATGAACCTGAATGAGTATCAGAATGGCATCCGTATCTGAAGCGTATCTGAACTGTATCTGAAAGTTGTATTGAATGAGTATCAGAATGACATTCATATCTAGAGCGTATATGAACTGTATCTGAAAGCTGTATTAAATGAGTATCATAATGGAATCTGTATCTGGAGCATATTTGAACCGTATCTGAAAGCTGAATCTGAAGGAGTATCAGAATGGCCTCCATATCTAGAGCGTCTCTGAACTGTATCTGAAAGCTGAATCTGAATGAGTATCAGAATGACATTCGTATCTGGAGCATATCTGAAAGCTGAATCTGAATGAGTATCAGGATGGCATCCGTATCTGGAGCGTATCTGAACTGTATCTGAAAGCTGAATCTGAATGAGTATCAGAATGGCATCCGTATCTGGAGTGTATCTGAAATCTTAATCTGAATGAGTATCAGAATGGAATCCGTATCTGGAGTGTATCTCAACTGTATCTGGAAGCTGAATTTGAATGAGTATCATATTGGCATCCGTATCTGGAGTGTATCTGAACTGTATCTGAAAGTTGAATTTGAACGAGTATCAGAATGGCATCCGTATCTAGAGCATATCTGAAAGTTGAATCTAAATGAGTATCAGAATGGCATCCGTATCTGGACCGTATCTGAACTATATCTGAAATCTGAATCTGAATGAGTATCAGAATGGCATCTATATCTGGAGCGTATCTGAATTTTATCTGAAAGCTGAATCTAAATGAGTATCAGAATGGAATCCGTATCTGGAGCGCATCTGAAAGCTGAATCTGAATGAGTATCAGAATGGCATCCGTATCTGGACCGTATTTGAACTGTATCTAAAAGTTGAATCTGAATGAGTATCAGAATGGCATCCGTATCTGGAGCGTATCTGAACTGTATCTGAAAGCTGAATCTGAATGAGTATCAGAATAGCATCTGTATCTGGAGTGTATCTGAAAGTTATATCTGAATGAGTATCAGAATGGCATCCATATATGGAGCGTATCTGAACTGTATCTGAAATTTGTATCTGAATGAGTATCAGAATGGCGTCCGTATCTAGAGCGTATATGAACTGTATCTTAAAGTTGAATCTGAATGAGTATCAGAATGGCATCTGTATCTGTAGCGTATCTTAACTGTATCTGGAAGAGAATATGCTTTATTTAGAATGTTTCCGCCGGGAATTCCTGTTTTGCTTGAGAAGAAATCTGTTGGGGAACATGAAAAGCTTATGAATCAGGCTAAATAATTCTTTAAGATGTTGGAGAAGTGATTGGATATTCTTGCTCTGCCGGGGATACAAGAACACCTGACATCACAAGGTTGTAAGCTGAGGATGTGGTAGTGACCTTTTAGTAGGATGCCCTTACCTCTGTACCTGCTGGAGAAAGTATCTGCGAAGGTTGTATGGATGGTTTGAGTATCATCCTAACTCCCAGGGTTTTGAGTAGATGTTGATCGGGGCGATAAGTCTTCAACTGATAGACAAGTGACGAGATGAAGGGACATATTTGTACGCTTTAAATCCCTAACTTTTTCCTGGACTGTCCTTTCAAATTTTAAGTCCAACGGGATACCCTTTTTTTCCCAAGCCGCCTTTTCAGGTTTTCGACTTTCCGGGTGTACAGTTTTATTTATATATCCCTAATTTTATTCCCGAACCATTTTGGTTTCGCCGAGATACCCTTATTTTTGCTTAGGCCTGTCAACCTAGCGAGTTTTTTTCATGCGTCGTATTTTTCGACTATATCCGTGTTCATCGGGTGCAGAGGATTGTCACTGTCTATAGTAGCAAGTGTTCTCACACTACCAGAAGATGTTTACGTGATCGCATGTGATTCGTTGCTGGAATTCATGTCTAATGCCCCAAGAATGCCCCAAGTGATTCATACGGAGGTCTGCCCCTGACTATTTGGCATTTTTGAGAGATTCCTCGAATCTTAACTTGATTGCCCCAGATCAGCTGGATACCGTGTCGTGCCCCTTGATTATGAAGGGCCTGTTATTGGAAAAAAAAAATTTCATCTGAGGTGATTATGTCCATTGAGAGGATTTTCGTTCATTGAATATTCGTTGTTTCTCTGTTGTTTGAACAATTAGCTATATGCAAACAATGTCATTTAAAGAATGCAAAGCTTATGTCTGTCTTGAAGTTTGAAAATTCATTTTTAGTAAAACAATTTCTTTTTGTAAGAGTGTGATATCAACTCAGGATTTGTAGCAAGTCCTACATGAGTCAGGATACCTTTGTTAACAGTAGGCTTCTGAACTAACCCATGCTTCAACTAGGACTTTTAAGGGTTGTAGCGTGGCCTAGTTCACGGTTTAAGGAACAAAGGATAAAGGCTCAGGATTTATTTGTACCCACTCGTTCTTCATGATGCTCTTTAGCCCTAAACTCAGTTAATTGTGCATTTTGAATCCCAGTTGAGTTATGGAATCATTGCTCTGATACTTGGTGATGGTTCAGAAATTGAATGTTTATTTTGAGAAGGCCGTCATTTTTATAACCTTTTCTTTTTGTTGAGGATTTGTAGCGACCTCTTTTTTTATCATCCCTGCTTTTGCTTGAACTGTTTCTTTTGTGATTACAGTCAGCGGGATGCCTCGGTTTTTTTCTTAAGTATCCTTCATAGGTTTTGACTTAGCGGGCTTTTCTTTTGAAAAATAATGATCGCCTGCTTTAATGATTATGCGGAACCATCACCATCCTTTGGAAGGTATCTTCTACACTGTTTGTCGTGTATGAAGGATAAGCTTACGACTGAATGCACCTCTGAATTAACTGAGAAAGCTACCCTGCCCCAGGTTATGATTAAGGGTTTTAGTTTGTGTGAAAAGAAAAACTCCTACTTCTTTGGCTCAAAGGGGTTGACTAGGGATTATCTTCCTTATAACTCCACTATTTAGGATTTGAAACAACGCCTGTACATCTTCAGCGGGGTCTGTTCAAAAGCATATTATAGAGATTGTGGTATCATTTTTGTCATCCTCCCTCTAAAGGCTTACAGCTTTTAATCAAGAGTCAGATATCACAAAAAGAAATTAAGAATGCAGTTTTGAAATTGATTCAAGAAAAATATATGCGATGCATTGATGAAATAACAAAGTTTGACATAAATAAGTGTTCGAACAAAAAGAAAATTACAATTTGAAAAATTCAAATGAACAAAAAAAAACCTTTGTCTGAACTTGTCACTTCAGATGGTGTGTCTTTGAGGGACGACAGAAGAATTCAGTCTAGCCATCTTGTGTGAACTCGAACGCTCCTTCATCAATAAAGTCTTGAATTTTGTTCTTCAACACCCAACAGCTATTAGTGGGATGTCCAGGACTGTTGGAGTAGTACTCACACCTTGCGTTTTGATTGTACCTTGGGGAGGCAGTGTTGGGATTCTGAGGAGGATCATTTAATGTAACCAGCTTGGCCTCCAATACCTGATGTAATGCTTGAGTCAAGAACATGTTGATTTTGGTGAATTGCCTATTGGGCTTGTCTTTCCTTTGCTGATTACCCCGTTGTGGTGGGCGAGGTCGTTGTTGGACCCTTGGCGTAGCAGCAATTTGGAAAGGTCCACTCTCCATCAAACCCACTTCTTCTCTCATCAGGGGCTGATTAATGACTTGGTCCCTAGCCTCGACTATTTGTTTCATACGGTTGCATCCGTCTTGATGAAGCTTGTTGACAATGCCTCTTAGCTCTTCTTGTCCCCGGGCTAGGCCTTGGATAAGAGCCATTTTCCGCAACAACTGGATTCACATTTCTTCTACCTCAGCTTGCAGTTTTTCGAATTGTTCATCCTTGTCGTTGTCAGGATGTTTCTTAGTCAGATTCCCGGCGAGGAATGTTTTCAATTCTTCTTGCCCCTTGGCTAGACTCAGGAAAATTTCTTTGAATTGAGCATCTTGAGTTTAGATATCCTTTATTGTCTGTTCAAGAGCCATTTCTTCTTGCTGAAATAAGTAGCGAAGAAGATAAGAAACCTGTCCTGAAACCTGTTTATGCAATGATATGTATGATATATGTATGCAATGTTTTCAAGGATTTCTAAGACTTAAATTTGCTTAACCAAAGGGAAAACAAACGTTAATTACATTAAGAAGTTTAAGTGGTTACAATGATGCCTCTTGGGCTTACAAAAGAAGTAACAAAGCAAAAATGAACTCTCAAAGCAAAAAGGACTCAAACTTCCCACGGGCGCATCCTCTTTGGTGCAATGTAGGCATTTATACTCCTTTCTTCATGAAGTAGCATGGTGAGCTCTAAAACTTTCTTCTCACTGATGTAGAATTGGGTTTCAAAGGTATCCCGTTCCTCTTTGAGTTAGATCCAGGATTTTTGTAACTCCTCGAAATTAGTCGGCATGTCAGGATGAAGAACAATGTAAGGAGTGTCTCCCTCAGCGACTGGTTCCATGATGATGGTTAGCATGGCCTCATAAGGCATCCTGAGACTTTGAGCACGGGCTCGTACCCACTTAAGATAAGTCTCCAAAGGAATGGAGTTCTTATGCCCCAGTGTTTTGCTATCAACTTTGTTCACCATGCCCCAAGCTCTTATGAACCTCTGGAGATAACCCTGAACATCATTCTCATAGTCGAATGCGATTCCTTGGACAAGTGTATCATGAGGACCATCCCTCCTAGCATAGCCAAACTGTCGCAACGCTAAACAAGGATTATAATTGATTCCTCCCCTAATGCCTAAGAGAGGGACATTAGGGAATTATCCATAGCGGTCAATGATGGTAACATTCTCCAAGGATCGAGGAAACCAATGAATGTCAGAATGCATGAGGGACATCAACCTATTAGACCATCCTATACCCCACTCATTCTTTAACACGGATCGAGGAAGATGCGAAATAAACCACCTAGCCAACAAAGGAGTGCAACATGGCAAGGTCCCTCTTCTCTTCATAGTGCGGGTATGCAGAGAGTGTAGGATGTCTCCAAGTAAAGTAGGCACCAGATTATGAGACAGAAAAACCTTGACCGCATTCACATTTATGAGTTGGTCCTGGTTAGGAAATAGTACCATCCCATAAATGAGAAGGGCCGACACTTCTTCAAAAGCTTGTAAATCCAGGGTATCCCAAAAATGGTGAGCCTTCTCAAATAGAAATTTAGCTAGAAACCCTTTGACGCCTCTTCTTGTTTCCCAATTTTCCACTACATCGGACCATTGTAAAGACAGAGCATGAGCAATCTCTTCAGGTTTTAGGTCTCTTTCCATGCCGTTGAAGGGTAACTGATCAAGAATGGGCACCCCCAATAACTGAGAAAATTCCTCCATGGTAGGCTCCAATTGGTAATCAGGAAAGGTGAAGCAGTGATGTAAAGGGTCGAAGAACTGAAAGAGCACCTTCAACATTTCTTCATTAGGGCTTGAGGTGACCAGATTGAGAAGTCGACCATGTCTTTCAGTGAATGGAGAGTTCTCAGGAAGCCTGGATGCTAATTCCTTGAGTTGAGGAGGTACCCTTATGAGGTTAACTTGGATAGTATTCCCGCGAGTGGATGCCATGTCCTACAAAATAACACAAAGATAAGCCCTAAAAATCCTTGAAATGGTTAGTATGATATGCCATGTTATGATGTTATGATATCATGATCATGCTAAGAAAACACAAGTATAGCAAGCACAAGCAAATCATACAAAGACCTTAGGTTTAAGGCTTGCATGGTTTTCAGGTAAGTACCCTCTTGAAGTTTAGTTGGCTCAACCTGTCCTATCAATAATAACTGGGTTCTAAAGGATCTCAATATCACTGATATTTCCCACAAGTTTCATTTCGATAGATAACTGACTTGCCACCAAACAAAACTCGGGAGTCAAATCTCAATGAGTGTAGTATCGAGTATCAACCGACTTCAGGCTACACCAAAGACGGCTATCTCACTACTTTCTAATGGCCAAGTTGTTCAATTAAAGGTTCTAAGGTCAGTTGATGCTTCATGACACCATGCAGTGTCCCCGTATTCTCCTTGACTACTCAAGGGCTATCGATACCAACCAAAGTGTCACATTAACATAGCTATCGCTTTGATTGTGTCAGTATACCCCGCACAGTTTCCACGATGTATTGCTACTTACCTAACAAGTGCCCCAGATCTGGGTGTAGGATCTATAGTAACCCAAAAAAAATCCCTCAAAGGTAAAGCAAACAAAGCATACAAAAGCAGTTAAATAATGAACTAACTCTAAGGTAAACCCCACATTTTATTTCCCCAGCAGAGTCGCTAGTTCTGTAATATAGTGGTAGAACCGACTGTTTATATACTGGTTTTGCATTTTGTGTTTGCAAATGTTGCAGTAAGCAAGAGTCGCCATCGACTTTTCTTTTATCCAAATTAAGGAAAGGGTGAAAAGAACAGAAAAAGACCTTTTGGAGATTTTCTGAGTAAGGGGGTAGATTATGGAAAGGGAAGGTGTTAGCACCATTTCCATCTGTAGTTATCTACGGGCTCTTAGAGGTTTGCTTATTTTGAAATACTTTTGTGCTTTGTGTGTTTTGAAAATATTTTGAAAATGCCTTAGTGCGGTGATTTGCTTTGCGTTTAACTCTTGTATCATTCCTCAAGAGTGTTAACAAAGCAAATGTTTTGAAAGTTGCTTTTGAAAAGTAGCATTTGTGTAAGTGCAAAATATTTTTAAGAAAACTTCTAACAACTATCTACTTGTATACTCGAAAAGGTAGTTCTTTTCCTCATATCCTTTAGAAAGTGCTATCCTACTGTTAGTGAGTAGGTAACCTTATCATTTGATGTATTAGGGACATTCAAAAGGGACGTTACGGTCACGAAGGCAACTTGTGGAGACGCTTTTGCAATTTTGTTTAGGGATTAGATCATTTACCGAAAGGCAACTGTAGGGTCATCAAGGGACTATGATCTTTTGATTTATGGGTCTTTGCTAAAGCTTTCCTGCCTCATGACTGTTTTACTTCTGAAGGAAACCAAAGTGGGGTACCTTAGAGGTGTATATGTGAGAGTGTATTATGTTTAGTTATTTTTTTGTCTTTTTGTTAAGTTTGCTAACGTTTGATTATTAGTCTTTTCATACACGCCTAGTTACTAGCAGTTAATATTTTACAGAAATTTAAAGTTCAGGAATTCAAATCTACGCTATTACAATGCTTTGGGGAGGGGGATATTTACATGTCTAAAAATGTGGGGGATAAATCAATAAATATCCTAGTTTTAATCTATTACATCCAGTGAGCAGGTACATTAATAATAAAAATGTGAAATTAAATAAACGTGCGTGCAATTGAAAATAACGTCTAAAAATATCCTAAGAAATAAAAATCTTTTTGTTTTGTTTTTTTTTATGTATAAAATAAAATAAGGCCTAAATCTTTTTAATTTTAATTTTAAGAAAGATGTTAAAATAATTAATTCATTTATTTACAAAATTAATTTAATTAGAAAAAGACACTAGCCTAATATTTTTTTGTGATTTTGATTTAAAGTTAATTTAAATAAAAAGGATCAATAAAGAAATAACAAAAATAAAAAAAAATAAAATATAAAAGGGGCATCCTTCGATCCAAGGAGAAAAGGTAAGCATCGATCCAGAGAGAGTCATGGCCTTTCGATTCATGAAGGATGTTGCCTTTCGATTCAAGGAAGGAGTTGTTCTTCGAATTGAACCTGTAAGGCAAATATTGGAAAAAAAATAAAGATGCAGGACCTGGGTACCGAACCCAGGTCCTTCCTCCTAACTCAAATCTTTTGTCCTCAGGCCTAAGCTTATTTTGACTTGAAATGGGCTATGCCATGAGTTTCGAAAGGCAAATCAAGTCATGCCCTTCGATGGCGTGATTTTATTCCTGCATGTTATTTTGCGTATGATATGCTCATATAAACACAAATGGTATTAGCAGCACATATCTACCAACAATATGTATTTAAAAGGCTTAGAAATGCAATTTCGACTTGGGTAAATCTTTACCAACTAGAGATGCTTCGATTTATGAATCTGAGCGTGGATTGGCTTAGAGAAGATTCTTGGGAATCTCAAGATAAAAAATATAGCCTTCGTCTGGATTAAGGGTGCCTTCAAAAAACTAGTTGGAATTTTGATATCTTTCTTATGGTGGTGTGAGTGTTCTCTTTTTATAGGCAATTTGTTCGTGTGTGATGCAACACTTGTGATCTCTTTATATAGAGGGGGTAGAGGGGACAAGAAGGAAAAGGTTTAAAAAGCCTTGATTATGTGTTTGAAAGCCATGAATGAGAATTTGTAACGTTGGCCAAAAAAATGGGATCTTGTCCTTTTTTGAAATTTGAATGTATGTGGACATTTTGGATCCTTCGAATGCCCTCTAGTGTTGCTCTTTGACTGGCCTCAAGTTGCCTCTTTCTATTGTACCTCTTGTGTAGCCTTTGACTGGCCTTCTGCATGCTTTTTCAAATGTATCTCTTGTGTAACCTTCGACTGGCTCTAGTATTACTTGCTTCGAATGGGTCTTTAGATGGTCCTTTTGGTTTTCCCTTCGAATGGGCCTTTGGTGTGTCCTTCGCATGGGCTATCATGCGTGTTGAAGTGTATACAATTGTTTTAAATGGGGGTCAGCGCCCATTCGAAACTGGCATAAAGGCAGCTTATTCCTTGTGGATGCTAGCATGAAGCAAGTCAAAGCAGGCGTAAAGGAGGCCATTACCTAGGCGAAGCTAGCACAAAGGTGGTTAGTGCCTTATGGTTGTAGGCAACTTTTTTTCCTGGAGCATCAAAAGAATCTTTTTTCCTGGTGGATCAAAGGAAACCCTGAAGGAGTCTTGGCCTTGTGTGCTAAAGGCAAGCTGAAGAGGCATACGTGCGCTGTTGACACGTTGAGGGGTCTTTTGCCCAGTGGGAGCTTTGTGAATCGAAGGCCAGTTTGGAGAAGTTCTTACTTTGTGCGCTGAAAGCACACCCAGTGGGATACTTTTCCTAGTAGAAGTATGAAACAAGCTTGCTCCAAGGAAAACAAATGGCCAATCGAACCAGGGATCGAACTTTCATACAGGTAGCCATTGCATTTGTGAGTCAAGCCAGCATGTAAAGACAATGGTGCAATTGAAGGAGCACTGACAAGAAGCCCTTCCCCTTTGGATCAAATGAGGCTGTTTTAAAGGGAAAACATACCCAGTCGAAGCTGGTGTGCAGCAAATAAGCAAAAGACCAAGGCTTCAATCGAATCTTGGAAATTTGAGACAAACTTGGATGAGGTTAGGCGCTCAATCGAACCATGTCCAAATACCAATCTAAAGGTCTTTTAACATGCCAATCGAAGTATTTTGTAAAAATGACAATCGAAGACTCCTTGTTTATCTTCAAAAAAATTTATCTTTCCTTTAATCAAATTCTTGTGATCACCATGTAAGAGAAAGATCTTGGGAAAATATGAGAGGGAAAATTTTGGGGTACAACACCCATCCTAACTTAATTGTCTTTAGTTAATAGTCTATTGTGTAAAATTCTCCATACTAGGCACAATACTTTTGATGGTATTGTTTGTGCCAAGATGCAGTAAAATATTTATAATACTCAATATTGTTCTCCTCCTTAATTCCTTGTAACACTCTTTCACTAAATAATCTTCTGAATTTAATTGGTCACCTATGTCTATATAGAGAATCACTCTCCACCACGACGAGCAATTTGTATTGTAACCTGTAGCACTATCCTCTATTCCCCCATATTTATCTTTCAAAGCTTTTAATCATAGGCCAAACTTCTCATTTCTTATTTTCCATACCCACTTGCCTAGGAGATAAACATTAAAGTCTCTCAAGGTTTTTATTCCCAACCCTCCTTAATCTTTAGACCTACATATTTTCTTCCATTTAACCCAATTAATTTTTATCTCATTCTCTCGGCCTCCCTACATAAAATTTTTAAACAAAGATTTTAGTTTTGAAATGATACCTGATGGAACTTTGAAAATGGATATAAAATATACTAGAATTGCAAACATGGTCTAGTTTAAAATGACCACTCTAACCCTTATGGAAATATACATTCTCTCATTCTAATCCACTGTGTCTTATTCCGTTTCAAAGTCTACCTTAAACACAAGCACTTCCTTTTTCTTTCCATTGTCTTCATGCCCTAAAATTCCATCCAAAATTTGTCTGCCTGAGGTGAATGTCGTTTGAGTATCTGAGATAACTAACCCCATCACCTTTCTAAGTCTGTTTTCTAACACCTTAGTTATTACCTTATATATGCTTCTGATCAATGAGATTGGTTTAAAGTCGTGCAATTCCCTAGAATCTTTTTCTTTGGAAATAACATAATGAAAGGGGAAGTTTCCCATATAACCATCAGTGCATTTATATGGAAGTCCTTCATAACTCTAATGAAATCGCCTTTAATATCCACCTAAAAATCCTTCATGAACCCTAGGTTCATACCATCATGACATGGGCTCTATAAGTTATTACAATCCCACACCACCCTACAAATTTCTTCTTCTGAGAATTCTCTGACTAGCTACTCCTTTTCCACCTCATTAATTCTATTGAAACTTAGATTTTCTTCCGTTGGAAAAAATATCCTATCCAAGAATTGTTGTTGAAAGTGATAAACTATGGCCTTCTTTGTTTCTCCCACTCCTTTCAACAACTTTCAGTTTACCCCAAGACACAAGACTTCATTGTCCCTTCTTCTCTTATTTATACATCGATGAAAGTACTTGGAGTTTGTATCTCTTTCCTTTAACCATCTGCTTCTGGATTTCAGCCACTATATGTTGCCGTTTAGACTCAATAGTTTATATAGTTGTGTAAATTTCTCCCTCTTAGTATTAACTTCCTTGTTGGTCAGGCCCATGTTTTCTTCTTTGGTTTCAAGTCTGTGTAATTATTCATTAGCTACCTTAGTTTTTCTTTTAGGTTTTAGGAATATGTTTTGTGCCATTCTTTTAACCCTTCCTTAATTTCATTGAGCTTCTCTTTCAAGATGAATATACCCCCACCCCTCCTTCGACAACTTACTCCAACACTCTTTGACAAAATTTTTATACCCATCTATTTCCTTCCAGCATGACAACATACAAAAAAGTATAGGCCCCTGGGTTTGATTCGAGTCTCACTATGTGATTGGAAAATGATATGATAAACCTTTGACGATGCACCATTGTCTGCTTTCTAGCCACGCTCTAAACCAAACCTAAAAAGTTAGGAATCTATCAATTCTTCTCATTGAGAATCCTCCAATCCTAGACCAAGTGAATCGTCTTCCATGTAATGCTAAATATAGTACCTTTGTCTCTGTAATGAACTCATCAAATTATTCTATCTCCCTCATTCTTGAATTTTCACTATTTTCTTTTCTTTCTAATGCATCCCTCACATTGTTAAAATCTCCAACAACACACCAGTTATATCCTCTCTTTGCTGGAATCTCAATTTTTAATTTGAACCATAATATTATTTTATTGTTTGCGTCACATGGAGCATATAAGTTCATAATGTTGACATGTGTCTCCGATTCACCCCACTCTCCTTTCAGCCAAACAATGTGGTCTTTAATGGTTATGTGTTTAATAGTTAGTTCCTTGTTGTCCTAGACCGTAAGGATAACACCGGTTCTACCGAAAAAAGGTTTAAAATGAAAAATCGAAATCAGAAGATCCCAACAACCAAGTACATAAGCTCCTCTCTATGTTTTCCATATTTTTTTTCTTAAAAGCATATCACCTTTTGTTTGTGAACTTGAATTATTTTCTTTATTTCATTATCATTTGTTAAATCCCCCATTCTCCTCACATTATGATTAATCAGATTTGTTATAATTATGCACTTCCAACCTCCTGGTTTCACCTCATCTACCGTATGATTTATCTTCTCCTCCCTTCATCCTTACTACCAATTCCTTCGATATTTCCCCTTCTTCTTCTTTGTGGAGTAAGCCATATTCTTTTCCTATATCCCATATGTCTCTAGAAATTTATTTTGTATCCCCATGAAGCAACACCCAAGTTCTCCCCGTGTTTCTTAAAAATGTATGGTGTCACATGCAAGTGTGCATGTTCTTTAAAAGTAGAAAGTGATTGATTAGTAAGGATGTCGAACCCATGGGGTGTGGAAATAATATAGATTAATATGCATACTTAAATTTTGTGAATGAGAATAAACGAAAATAAAAATAATTTATGGTTCCCACAAGTTCAGTTTTGAAGTAAAAAGAAGCATAAATAACTTTGGTTTAAATAAGTGAAATCAGTAATATAGAATATTTTGGGCAATGATCCATTAATATAAGTTTTCTATTATGTGTATATGATGTGCTATGTCATGCAAGATGAGGTCAGAATGTGATCTTAAGGTGTATTCCTACAACATTATAAATGTATAGAATAAATCAAGAGGACAAATTCCTAAGCCTCACATTTAACTTTAATGCATGTATGTGTCATACCCCAAATTTTCCCGTCTCATTCTTTATAGTCAAAATATTTCCTACAAACATTTTGGGGTTGTAATAGCATTCAAATTTTTGTATTAATTCATTTTCAAGTTATTTTCAAAATATGTAGTTTAATTTTAAAAATAATATAGGCATATTTCTTCATAGTTTTATCTAGTTATTTTCTTAAAATAATAATATATACTAATATATTTTTATTGGTTGTAATAAAAAGATTTCTTTTAAATAAATGTTTAATTAGGGATTTATTATTTATAAGAAAATCCCTTTAAATATATTATTTAGAATAACTTTTATATTAATCCTTGTTCGTATTTATTTAGGTGTTGTACTTTACTATTGTTTTTTGAATACATTGGTTTTTGGTTGACTAGATGTCAACCTGGATATAATAAAAACTTTAATTAAGTTTTCAGTATGAATATTATTATAATTATTTATGTTGAGGTTTGGTTGACCCGGAGGTCAATAACTTCATCTTCAGGTTTATTTTTTATTTTTTATTTCATTTTTAATTGTTTGGAGAAAGTTGACTAAAGTTAATTATGGTTTCTCAACCCTTTGACACAGCAGCTGCGCCCAGTTTTTGTTCTTCTTCACTAAGCTAACTCAAAAGCCTACAGCTCAGAATGCAGAGATCGAATCAAATAGAATATAAGATTGAAAATCAGTTTTATTATTGATTTGTGGATATATGCAGAAATCGGGCCAAATACATCACATAATCAAAAACGTTATTCTAAAAATTACACATAATCAATCTAAGAGAATCAACTAGAGATTCAATCAGCCCTAATCTAATTTGTAACAAAAGTCAACATTAAAATATATTTCCTAATCTAATCTAAGCCCTAAGTATATTTAAACCTAAAACTAAGACAGAAATTAGGACAAAAAATTTTAACAGAGAGATTGGGACGAAAAATTGGAGAACAAAAATGATCCAAAGAGTTTGAAGAATGAAGCCTTCAAACCATAGCACCCATCATCTTTGTACCTGTGAACAAAGGAAAAGAGGAGATTGGAGGAGAGAAATCAAAGAAGAATCAAAGGTAATTTACGAGAAGTGTCACGACAGATAAGATAGGTAGCCCCTTAGCTTTTATATTTGTTGCGGTTGATGCTTGTATGTGTTTGAATTGGGATTCAATTTGTTGATTTATGGAAATTTTAGGGTTAGGGTTCAGTAAACTAGGGTTAGCATTCATAACTTATTATGGTTCTTAGGTTTCATGCAATTAGGTTTAGGGTTTTAAGGGGTTAGGGTTCATCATTTTTCTGGAAAACAAATGAATTTTCCACCAAACTTTCATATGATACGGCAACCTCAACAGCCACCCACAGTGGTTTAGGGTTAGGTTTCCTAGGGTTCATGGAGTTCTAGGTAAACCTATGAGTTTCACGATTTAAACTCAACTAGAAACTAGAAAAGCACGGTGGAATAAGGGTGGTGCTGTTGGTGGGGCGATTTCCGGCGGACCAGACTTGTAGAGAGAGGGCAGAGCACTTTATATAGGTAAAATG
Source organism: Vicia faba (assembly GCA_948472305.1). NCBI lineage: Eukaryota > Viridiplantae > Streptophyta > Magnoliopsida > Fabales > Fabaceae > Vicia > Vicia faba. The sequence continues at coordinate 747,846,250 of OX451739.1, forward strand.
AATAGAGAGAGAAAGAAGAAAGAAAATGACAAAATGTGAAGAGAAGTCACTCAAATACTCTCTCCCTCGTTCATCAGATGCGTGACCTGTGACCATCCACAGGCTACACGATTAGATGACCATTGACTGGCTCTATACGTATGAACCCACCATGCTCTATGGTCAACATTCAATCACAACCCTTGGTTTAACATACTTTTGATTGATGTCTCGGGATTAACTCCTGAGGGCCTTTTGACCAAGATCCAACGCTCTCAGTCTTCGTTGCCATACCATAACACCCTGAGTCAACCATACCATATTCAAATGAACTCAAACAAATCCTGGGCCTAGCCCTTACCTAATAACACATCCCAGATTGCGACATTGAAATGAAATGTACCCCCTGGTCTTTTAATTTTCTTTTTTTTAATTTGTTTTTCTTTATTTATTCATCGATTCTTTTTAAATTATTTCAACATTAAGTTTTAGGTAAAAAATATAAATAAATTATTTGTTAATAATATGTTTCTTTTAGTTATTAGGTGTATTATTAAATATTTTTCATTTTATATAGTAAACCATTTTTATAAAGATAATACTAATTTTTTTGAAACAATAACCAATAATATTTCTTGTTAACTAAAAATACTAATTTTTTAACATATCATATTACATTTTTTTTATTTTATTACTTTCTAAACTTAGTTACTAAGATTAGGATTTTATATTTTTTTGCAATTCAATAAAAAATGCTTTGTTACTAATTATTTAATCATTTCTAACCCTAATATTTATCAATTTGATATTTTTCACTTATCTATTTTTATTTACCTATTCACTTTTACTTCTAATTTTCAAAATCAAATTAAATCTAAAATAGCTAACAAATCAAAAAAACATTTTCTACTAATATAATTAAAAACTCGAGATTTTTTCAAATAAAGAATCGTCTGGTTTCTTTCTACTTGAATAAAAAATTTGCCTACCATCACTCAAATTTCAAATCCAAGCAAGTTCAAAACCATTCAAAAGTAACTTAACACAATTCTATAAAAAATACTAACCAAACACTTCGAAATACGAAGGACTCTGATTTCTTCGCAAGAGGATACGTAGGCACACAATTCAAAAACCAAGGTAAGTCCACTAACTTAAAAAATATGTGTTCCCTTGTTTGTTTCCTTTCCTATACGTGATAATGTGTTTAAATAAAGAAATACTCCCATAAGTCATAGAGTCAAAAAGGATCCCCTTGAGTACAAGGGAGGTAGAGGTTCCTAACACCTTTCCTTTATCTAATTAACATTTGAATCCAGTAATCTCTAAATAATTAGGGTTTTTACGTTCCTTTCATTTCCTTAGGACAAATAAGTGGTGGCGACTCTTGTTTTTTTCCAATTACGACAGCTGGCGACACAACCCTTAAGTTAGAGTTTATCTTACCTTTAGCTTTATAACTTAGTGGGTTTTTAATTTCTTTTTTTTCCATGTATTATTCCTCATTTATAATATTTACTTTCCTTTATATGTTATCATTTTATCGTATATTTGTTGGTGGTATTTGTTTTGCATGCTAAAACCTTAGATAAGGGGTTGTTTATTGCCCAAGGGGGTTTAACATCCATATGAGTTTTTGTGACAACTTCACTTAGAATAGGTTAAATTCCGAGAAATGCCTTTGGAGGGCTAGCCTCTCCCAGAGATAGGACTTTAGATTTGATCAATGAATCCAGGGACCTACCCCAAAAATAAAATATCATGGTGAGACCTTGTATGACCTACAAGACGAAAGTCTTGGTCTACAAAGAGGCTCCACTTAAGGGAGGCCCTTGTGCTTTTTCCCTTATGTGTTATCCATGATACCTTAAGGAAACCACCCTTATGGGGAATGGTAGAATATCCGTAGAACAACCTTAAGAACCTACATAGTAAGGAAACCTTTATCATCCCACCCTTATATTGCATAACCATATGCGTATAAATTTGCATTAAAAATTTTCATATTTTGCATTTTTATGTCTTATTCACATGAATTCTTTGGAAAAATAATAAAAGAAAAATAAAGGTTTTTGGTGAACATCCTGAAAGTGAATACTAATAAGAAGCCAACCCTCTGCATTAGCGCCATGATGCCTGATTTGAAGAAACTAAAGCTAATTAGAGGAAAACTATCATTCAAAACTATGAAAGGTTTTGTATGTCGCTATGGTAATATCATTGATCTTATAAAGATGACTATACAAATGGAAGTTATCACTTCCCTTTCTCAATTTTATGATCTTTCACTAAAATGCTTTACTTTCCATAATTTCCAATTGGCACTTACTTTGGAGGAATTTGCTAGGATTTTAGGATTCTCTAAAATCAAGGAAAGATCCTGTTGTATCCTTAAATTTTCCCTCCCATTTTTCAATACAAGTTGGTTCAAGATACCTCTTCATACTCTTAGGGTTATCAATTGCTCAGGACTACTCAAGAATTGATCAGATGAATCCTCCTCCTAAGTAGTGGCTTACAACTAGGGTTTTGATATTCTCAAGGAAAATTGGACTTATAATGTCTCAATTTAGTTTCATGGTTCCTCATATGCTTCAAAGAGTCCTCATGTCAAGTTTCAAGCGTTACATCACAAATTTGCTCAGTCAAATGCTCAGATGATTGAAAATCAACTATATTGGACAAAATGTCAATTATGGTCAACATACAGTCAAACTTCAATATTTTTGGTCAACACCAACATTTTGAGGTCAGATTCATCATTTGATCAAGGGTTGATCATAACTCATCAAGAAAACTCAAGATTCATCAAAAGTCAAAAGTTGCTAAATTAGGGGTTTCTTTAGGAAAAGTCAACTGAACTTTGACCAAGCATAACTTTCACATGCTTCATCATAAAATTCTCACCCAAAGCTTATTTTTATGGAAATTCAATTCTCTAAAATTTTGTCTCTCTAAGCTCAAGGCCCAAAAATGCTTCATTTGAGAGATATGAGCCAAAACATTACAGGTCATTTTAAAAGTCAACAAAAAGACACTTTTTGTAAAAGAAATTTACATCAAGATAAATTCTTAAAATTGAAAATTGATCAACATGAGAGTTGTAAGTGACATCTTAAGCTTTCCCAAAAGTCCAAGATCACCTTCATATTACAAAAATTGAGCAAGTTATGAGATGCACAAGTTGGGTAATTTTGTGAAATTGCATGAAACCTCAATTGAATAATTTTGGGCTTTTGGACTAATGGGCCTAACTTTTGAAGTTAAAACATGCTCATGACATATTAAGGGACCCCCAAAACCATTCTTATATTTTTTATGATTTTTATTTTTTTTATTTGAATTTCTATTCATTTAAATGCAAATTAAATCAAATAAATGTTAAGGGGAGGTATAAGGCATAAAAAGAATTTGTTTCAAATCTTTTGGATGCCCAAAGACATGTTGTAAACCGTGTGGAGTTTATTTTCAAAACAAATCTTCATTTTTTGTCTTATTCCAATTCTATTTTCAAACCAGAATCAAAGGTTGTTTTACAAGTGGTCCAAGCCCACTTTTGACCTAATCTAATCCTCTTATACGTACTCTTCACATTGAGACAAGAGGGAGAACGAAAAAAACTGCTCAAAGAACTCTCTCAAAAACATCAACTTTTGTCAAAATTAGGGCAAACTTGCAATCCTAGCTCCGGCCATCTTCAAGGGCAAGCAACCATTCAAATCGATTTCAGGGGCATCATAAGGTAAGTTAGGATCATAAGTGCATGAAACAAGCATCACAAGCATGGCCGGATTACATGTATTTTGTGAATTTCGTGTTTTGATTTTTACAATGTTTTGATTCATACTAATGTTTCTAATATGTTTTTGAGATGAAATGATACAGGTATAACCCCTTGCATGAGGCTCATGAGGCCAGAATCGTGCATCACCATGCTTACACTGAATTGCATTATTTTGACTTTATCTCTGCATACAGGACAATTTAACAAGAATTAAGGCCACCAATGAGTTCGCAACCCTCAAATTAGGGGGGTAGGGTCCTCTTTGATCACTACACGCTTTATTTTGCAGGTTGGAGAAAATACCTCACCGGAGATGACGACCGGAGCTAGGGCTCCAGCGTCTCTCTGGTCCATCCATTGGTTTTCATATTATATTTATTTTTTTATGTTATACAACTGGATGAAACAGCCACCCCAATGGTAAGACGCGTGCGTGCTAAGGCTTTGGTCTCTAAGAGTGTGGGTTCGATCCCTGCCTTTTACAACTTTTTGATATTTTTTCAATTTATGTTGGTTTCATATATTATGTGCAGCGCTTATCGTTATAACACAACCAGCGTGTTGGCTGGGTGGTAAACTGTGCATTGAGAAGGCTGGAGGGCGTGGGTTCAACACCCACCCCATGTAAAAAATTTCTTCTTATTTTTATTATATGTTCTTTTCTGTTTTAATTACCAATCCTAATTTTTTTCCTTAACCCTAATTATTTTTCTTAATTAACTATTAAACCAATTTTAATCTTTTTTCAATGTCCTAATAAATTAGGTTTAGGTTTTCTAATCAATAATTAATTTTGATATTTTTTTATTTACTAGTTAATTAGGTTAATAAATATTTTCTTTAAATTAAAATTTATTAGACTTTAGGATTTTTTATTAATTAAAATTAATTAGATTTAGGGTTTTAACTATTTAATTAACATCAAATTAATTTCATAAAAAAATCATATTCAAACATTTTTCAACATTTTTTTATTTCTTATTGCATTTAAATTCTTAGATGACTGTATAGGTCGCACGACTTTTTCTTGTAATAGTTTAGATTTATTTTTCCGCATTTTTTACCTATTATGTAACTGCTTACGGGATGTAATAGTTTAGGGTTTAAATTCCACACTTTACTTTCCTGCATCTTTTTTATGTAATTGCCCCAAAGCCCTATAATAGCTTAGGTCTTTACTTTTCGCACCTTTAATTTTTTGTATATATTATACTACTAGTAACTAGGCATGTATATCAAGATAAAAACAATCGATAGATAACCCTAATACAAGATAAATACTGAATTGAACACACTATTCACACTTTGCACCTCTAAGGTAACCTCTCTTTGTTGCCTTCAAAAACATGGTCATGTCCCTCGAAAATATGGATATTTTAGCAAAGTCCCTTCGAATAAAGATCATAGTCTCCCGATGACCCTTTGATGTTGCCTATGAAAAATGATCTAGTCCCTCCGATAAATTGCTAAAGTATCTCTATCTGTTGCCTTGAATGACCATAAGATGACCCAATGCATGTCCCTTCATATCCAATAGATGGGGCTACCCACCAACTAATGGTATGGATAGTACTATCTTTAAAGGAGAAGGAAAATAACAAGAAAGACCTTGAGTGGGTAAAAATCTGTTAATCGTTTTCTCATAATCTTTTCTAAAAAACATTTTTACACATCACACTTTCAAAATATTTTCAAACACTTTGTACGCGTTCTTGAGGACTGATATAAGAACCATTACAAAGTTAGTCATTCTTTGTCTTTTCAAAATATTTTCAAACAAATCACACACATAAATCAAATTTTCAAAAGTGAGCTAAGAAATTAAGATCCAATAGATAACTACAAATGAAAAGGGTGATAACACTTTCCCTTTTCATAACTTACCCTACGAACTCAAAATCTATCAAGGTCTTTCCTACTCTTTTCACCCTTTCCTTATTTGACAAAAGAAAAGTCGGTGGCGACTCTAGCTATCCGCATGTTTTGGATAAAACCAAAAAAAAAGTCAATTCTTCCACCGTATTATAAAGCCTACATAGGAATTGAGCAAACTATCAAAGTCAGATATTTGGCTAAAGAATTAGGGATACCATTAACTGACCTAGTACTTAAATATAAGATAGATGGTGAAGTCCAAGGAATCAGGAGTAACTACTTAGAATCTAAGTGCCTCTCTTTTGCGTACCGTAAAGAATGGGAGGCTTGTGGAGACATCTTGGCACTACTTATTTTTGGTTTGGTTATCTTTCCAAACACGATTGACTACATATATTATGTGGCTATTAATGTATTTTAGGTTGTGAAGGTTTTGAATTCAGATCCTACTCCTACTTTGCTTGCTGACATATACTACTCCCTTCATCTACATCATAAAAAGAGGGGTGTACTACATTGTTGTATCCTTCTTTTTTACTCTTGGCTTTTTTCTTATCCAAATAAGGAAAGCTACGTGGTCAAAGAATTAACAAGGAATGAATGGCTACAAAAGCTAAGGGCTCTCAATGTTAATTCTATTTTATGGTATGCTAGGAAGTTTAATATAGAGGAAATTGTCTATAATTATGGAGAATTTCCAAATGTTCCTTTGATTGGGACAAGAGGTTGTATCAACTACAATCCCACTTTGGATTTACGTCAAATTGGGTACCCTATGGAAGGTAAACCCTCTGATGATTAGATTTAACAATTAATCCTTCATGATATGGGGAAAGGTAACCCTGACCTACTCAGGAAAATCATCCAAGTTGGGGAAAGGTCCATAAGAAAGGGGATGAATTTAGGAAAACGAATGTTGTAGCAAGGGAGCCCTACACTCAATGGGTCCTAGATAGGGTTCGAATCAACAAACTGCCCTTTGACATCGATCCTTCATACCAGCCATACATACCAGATCCTCTTCCGATATCAGTGGAAGAAGTAGAAGAACTTAGGGCCACCCTTGAGAAAGTCCGAAGAGAGAAGGAGACATTAGAGCATGATCTTTATGACCTTGCATATGAGAAAAATTAGTTGCAACATGAGCTTGAGCTAAAGGATCAAAAAATACAAAAGGATCGTGAATTGGCTGAAGAGAGAGGTTTAAACGAAAGCATTCAACTAAAGGACTGCTAAGTGATACTTTCAATCTTGATTCCCATAATAAACAATTAGATGATGTATCCAGGGAAATTGGAAAACTAAAGGGTTGTACAATCAGGCACTTCACGACAAAACGGAATTGGAAGAGGCTTTGAGAGCTCAAATCCAAGAATTGGAGGGAAAAGCTCAAGGTCAAGAGGTGCGGATTCAAGACCTTGTCATAGGTCTCCAAGAAGGCAAAAACCTAGAAATATGGGAACATATTAGGAGGATGAGATTGGAAGAACTCCTCTCCTAACTAGCAAATGAGTATGAAGAAGTCAGTCAAGAGCTAGAATATATCCGAGAGAATTTTATCCTACAAAGGGAACTTGTGATACGGTGGGAGAACTGACTTGGGTGTTTTTCGTTTTATCGCAAATGTTGCGGTTAGCAAGAGTCGCCACCGACTTTTATTTTATCCAAAAGGAAAGGTGAAAAAGCACAGGAAAGACCTTTGAGATTGTTTCTTGAGTTCTGGGGGTAGATTATGAGAAGAGAATCCATATCCTACAAAACAAGAACAAAGATGAATCCCAAAATCCTTGAAATGGTTAGTGAATGTGTATGATGTTATGATGTTCATGATGTTATGTACAATTATGTATATACAAACAAAGCAAACAATTCCTTAGGTTTAGGCTTGCATGGAGTCTCATAGGTAAGTACCCTCTTGAAGTTTAGTTGGCTCAAACATGTCATAGTAATAGTAACCGGGTTCCAAGGAGCTCAATATCACTGGTTTGTTTCCTTAGTCATTGTTTCAGCACAAGCCTCTTTAATGGCGACCGAAATATCCCAAGAAACCAAACCTCAATGAGTGTAGTATAGAGTATCTACCAACTTCGGACTACACCAAATCTGGTCTTCTCACTACATCCTAAATGGCCAAGTTGGTCAAGTAAAGGTTCTAGAAGTTCATTAGTGCTTCATGATATCACTCAGTGGTCCTGTATTCTCTTTGATTAACTCAAAGGCTACCGGTACCCACAAATATGTTGCACTAACGTAGCTATTGCTTAGACCATGTCGGTATACCCCATACAGTTTCCACAACGTATTTCTACTTACCTATAATGTATCCCAAATTCGGGTAGAGGATTCAAACCCAAACAAAGAACCATAATGTAAAGCATACAAGTCAAACAATGTAAGCAAGTAAATGTGATCTATCCCTAAGGCAACCCCACTTTCAGAATATTTCGCAGCAGAGTCGCCAGTTTTGTGATACGGTTGGAGAACTGACTTGGGTGTTTTTCATTTTATCGCAAATGTTGCGATTAGCAAGAGTCGCCACCAACTTTTATTTTATCCAAAAGGAAAGCTGAAAAAGCACAGGAAAGACCTTTGAGATTGTTTCTTGAGTTCGGGGGGTAGATTATGAGAAGAGAAGGTGTTAGAACCCTTTTCATCCATGGTTTTCCATGGGCTCTTAGTTACTTGCTAGATCACTTGGTTTTTGTTTGAAATTATGATTTGTGGGGTTTTTGAAAGTATTTTGTAAAGAGGCCATTGTTTAGGCAATCTTTATAATGATTCTCGTTCGTAATAATGTATACAAAGATGTTGATCTTTTGAAAATGTTTTCAAATTTGTAAGATGTTTGGAAGAGTGTGTGATTGTTTTTGAAAATAGCAAGGATGTTTTATTTTGAAATTGAGCAAGTAATTAGGACCATTCTACCTACTCAAAAGTCTTTCTTGTTCATTTTCTTTTCCTTTGACATTTTATTCTTACCATTGATTTGGTAAGCAACCCTATCTTTGGATGTAAACAGGACGGGTGTGGGTCATCGTATAACCATGATTAGCAATGTTGCAAGGTATCTTAGCATTCTTTTTGAGGGACTAAGATCATTTGTAAGGCAACTTAGATAGCGTCATTGAGGGACAATGATCTTGTATTTGCTTGTTTTTGCCAAGATACCTTACATGCGTAATATGGCCATTTTGTATAAGGCAACTAAGTGGGGTAACCCTAGGGGTGCTTGTGTGCAAGTGTATCATTTTCATGCTTGTTTTTGTCTTGAATTAGGGTTTTCAAAGCATTAGTTTTAGTCTTTCCATACAAACCCTAATTACTAACATGTTATATAAAAGCGATAAATTGCGAAATTTAAAGTTACTATGCTATTATAACATTTGTGGGGAGGGGGTGTACAAATTGAATGGGGATTGCAAGAATTTAAACCCTAGTTAATCTATTACAACCAAATTGAATTGATATCAATGTACAAGGAAATAAATAGATACAAAGTACAAAATGAATGAATGTACAAAATATTTAAAATTGTAAAGAAAATGTATCTTTTATTTGATTTTCATGAAAAAAGGATTTTGTCTTAACCTAATTAAATAAAGAAAATAATTAGTTAAATTTTAATTTTATGAAGAAAAGATTTTTGAGTAAAACCCTAATTCTATTTAGTTGATTAAAAGATAATAAGTTTAGAAAAAGTATTTTAAGTATTTTTATTTTGAAAATATTTATAGTAATATAAAATATTTTTAGTCCTTTTTTATATCAAAAAATAATGTATTTAAATTAGTATGAAAGAAAATAACTAATAACCTAATTTTATTTATATTTGCAAGATAATAAGTAAAAAATAAATAGAGTATAAATAAAAATATTTTTGTGATAAAAAATAAAATAAAATAAGTCAAAATATAAATATATCTTTTTTTTTTGTATTTTATGATTTTTAGTATTTAGAAAAAATATATTTAAGAAAATATAAATGAAATAAATAAATAAATAAATAACTTGGGCCAGGGGGTGCCAAAAGTCAATATGGAGGTCAGTTAGCAAAAACCAAAATAAACCAGGCCCAAAGGACCCAGCGCCTGCCAAAAACAACAAAAATCAGGAAAATGAAAATGTGAAAAATGAAAAGGGTACCACTAGGGCTCGAACCCAGGCCCCATAGGTAATAGGCGCGCGCTTCTACCACTGGGGTGGCTATACATTCGTTAATACAAATAAAACAATAAATATGTAAGGAAAAACGTGTCCTGAAGACTTCATCTTCAACCTCCAGCCAGACCAACTGTAACTTGCTCATTTCTCATCAAAAATGAAAACTGTAAACATGAAACTTATAGCAAATTTTCTCACGAATCCAGAAATGTAAAGTATTAGAACTATAGATCAAAGATAAGCAAGAATTTTAATGGCCCTAATCTGAACCCTAAAAATTTCAGAAATTTCAAATTCAAAATTCTCTAAGCTCAAGCAAAATTAATGGAAACTAAGGGCATGGTTAGCTTCAGGGCAATGATATCTACATGTTTTATTCACAAATAAACTATTGATGATGCCTGTATGAAGAGTTCAAAGTTGAGAAAACTTACCTCAAAACTGGAAATCTTGTTTGGAGTTTGAGCTTGTTTCAAGTGATGGTGATGATCAGGTTAGCTTCCTTGAGGTCCTAGGAAGCTAAAGTAATGATTAGCTTGAACAATGGATGGCTGAAATAGCCTAGAGAAGTCAAGTTGCAGACTCTGTTTTTTGGTCATGGAAGTTATGGTAAATGGTGTTACATGTAACACCCCAGTTTCTATTATTTGATTTATTTAAATTTGGGAAAATTATTTTATTAGGATTAATAAAATAAAAAGGAATTATTTATTTTGAAATATGGAGGAAAATAAAAGAAATAAGAAAATGCTGAGTTTTAAGTTATTTGGCTTGGATGTTGTTAGTAGAGAGTGGGGGTGCAAAAGAAGTAAAGTTATGTTTTGGAACTCAAGTTAGTTTTCTCATTTTTCACGATAAACAGAAGTTGGGAATTTGGGGAAATAGAGCTCTGAAGAACGAAGAACGAAGAACGAAGAACATCGCTCAAAAGTTCAAAGCTGCAAATTGTTAAGGTAAGGGGGGCTATTACTCGATTTACCTTTGTTTATGGGTTTAGGTACGGTTGATTTGGGTAATCGTAGGGAAAAACCCAATTGTTAGATGTTAATAGGAATCGATACCCTTAGGATTGAACCTTATTAGAAAATGGTTAGGTTCCCAATTTTTATGAATCGATTAGAAATTTTAGGTTCCAAATGGTGGATTGGGAGTATATCTGTATGATCGTGAATTTACCTTAGAGGTTTAGGGATAACCTTAATGTTGTCAGAAATTCCCCAAAAAGGACGATTAATCCCGGTTAAGGTTACTATAATGATTGTTAGTAATTATGAAATGGATGTGTTGTTTTGAGTTGTGAAATATCGATGTCGTTAGGTACCGAAATGCGCGTTTAGCCGGCATTTTCCCCGCGTTTGGCTGCTGTTCTGAGCTGCTACAGGTTCAGGAAAATCCTGTACGCGCTCAGCAACACGGGCCGTGTTGCACAACACGGGCACCCGTGTTGCTCTTCTGTGTTGGGAGATGGTGTGCTTCTGGTTGCACAACACGGGCCGTGTCGCACAACACGGGTACCCGTGTTAGGTCCCCTGTAATGAGAAAAATGTGTGTTTCTGGATATGTTACAACACGGGCCGTGTTGCACAACACGGGCACCCGTGTTGCTCTGCTGTGTTGATTTTTCTGAATTTTGGTTTTTGTGCGTTATTGTGGATTTTATTGTCGTGCTTTTGGATAATGTTATCGAGCATGAATTATGATATGACTTGATATGATTGATGTTTAAATAGTATGCTGAGTGATTACATGCTATCCATATCTTGTTATGATTTGATGTTGTTGATGTTGCATGATATGTTGATTGATGTTCATAGTATGCTGAGTGTTACATACTTACATATCATGTTGCATTTGTTAATTCCCATTGTGTGGAATTAACATGGTGGCCAATATACGTGTCCGCGATTTAATGGAACGTTGAGGTGGTAGCCGTGTCCGCGATATAATGGAACAGTGAGATATCCGTGACCCAAGATTTAATGGGGCGGTAAAGTGGTACCACATGCATGGGTGTGTTGCATTACCTTGAATATAACATGAATGGATGATTTATCCAATGTTGTATGTGGTTGTTTGTATGCACGTATGGTTGCTAAGTGGTTGACGATGTTTGATGTTAATTGCAAATATGAAAAGCAATATATTATGGTATATGAATTGTAAAGGTTTTTATAAACTATGAAATATGCTAATTATTGGGTGATGCTTATGATTCCTGAATTGATTGTTATGAACGTATAATCAAATGTATAATTGAGATGCTCACCCTTACTGTTGAATATTTCAGATTGAGGAGCTTCGTTCAGGTGCTTGGCGAAGGCTTGTCGTTCTAGTTTACTTTCGTTTTAGTATTGTCCGGGTCATGCTCTGATAGTTGTAACTCCGGGAACGTTTGTTTGTCGAGCTGCTTTAGTCAGACTCGTTTATTTCCTTAGTATTTGGTTATAATATAATGTTGATATATTCCAGGTGTTAATCCCTGATGATTGAAAATATTATAACTTTGGTTTTATTAAATAAATTATTCCGCTGTGTAAACATGTATGAGTTACTACTAAGATTATGCATGACAGGAATTGTTTTATTAAAAGAGAATTGTAGCATCCTCGAATTATACATGTACTCTGAAATTATAATTTTAATTATTTGCGAAAATTACTTGGGGTTTTAGAGGGTGTTACAATAGTGGTATCAGAGCATAGTTGGTCGTTGCGACCAGAGTCTTGAGTCAGTCATCCCTTTTGTATGCGATTAGTGTAAGGTAACACTGTCGATACTGTATTCTAATGAAGAGTATGTTTTAATTCTCAGGAATATGGCTGGAGGAGGTAACGGACGAAATGATGCTGCACTAGCTGAGGCTTTGGGGATGTTAGCTGGTGTACTTGCTGGAAACCCAACTGGAGGCGTGATTGGTGCTGATAGGCAATTGGGAAATTTCCAAAGGAACAATCCTCCGTTGTTCAAAGGTACACATGACCCTGAAGGTGCTCAGAAGTGGCTGAAGGAAATCGAAAGGATTTTCCGTGTGATCGATTGTGCTGAAGATCTGAAAGTCAGATATGGTACGCATATGTTGGCAGAAGAGGCCGACGACTGGTGGGTTGCCACAAGGACTGAAATGGTTCAGGATGGAGAGGCAATGACTTGGGCTAACTTCAGAAGGGCTTTTCTGAGGAGGTACTTTCCTGAAGATGTTCGGGGAAGAAAGGAAATTGAGTTTTTGGAGCTTAAGCAGGGCAATCTGACTGTTAGTGAATATGCTACTAAGTTCACTGAGCTGGCAAAGTATTATGCACACTACAACAATGATGAGGCTGGGGAATTCTCTAAATGTATCAAATTTGAGAATGGTCTCCGAGATGAGATTAAGCAGGGAATCAGATACCAGCGTATTCGTAGATTTTCTGATCTGGTGGATTGTAGCAGGATCTTGGAAGAAGATATTACCAAGAATAGGTCGTCTCACTCTCGTGGGGCTGTGGACAAAAGAGGAAAGCAACATATGGACCGTGGCAAGCCATATGGTAGAGATAACCAGAGATCAGGCGGTTGGAAAAGGCCTAGTGGGGGAGATTCTAAGGCTCCTATCAGATGCTACAGGTGTGGTGAGTCTGGTCATCACATTCGAGATTGCAAGAGTGATGAGAAGAAGTGCTATAGATGTGGGAAGGCTGGTCATTTGTCTATTGATTGCAAAGGGAAGTCTGTCACTTGTTATAATTGTGGCGAAGAAGGTCACATTCGTCCGCAGTGTCCTAAGCCTAGGAAGGACCAGTCAGGTGGAAAAGTGTTTGCTTTGTCTGGATCTGAGACTACTCCAGAGGATCGATTGATTAAAGGTACGTGTTTTATTCATGGCACACCTTTAGTTGCAATTATTGATACTGGTGCAACTCATTCTTTCATTTCTTTGGATTGTGCTGAGAGGTTGAAACTGGACATATCTGGTATGCGAGGTAGCATGGTTGTTGATACTCCTGCATCGGGTTCAGTGACAACTTCACTTGTGTGTAGGAATTGTCCTATTGAGATTTTTGGTAGAGGTTTCGGTATGGATTTAGTGTGCCTACCGCTTGAAAAAATTGATATTATCCTTGGGATGAACTGGTTGGAATTCAACCGGGTTCATCTGAACTGCTTTGCTAAGACAGTGATCTTTCCAGGAGCAGTTGGTGTCGAGAATTTGACTATGACGGCTAGGCAGGTACAAGAAGCAATGGAAGACGGTGCTGATGTGTTTATGTTACTTACTTCGTTAGATGCAACAGGAAAGGTCAGGAGTGGTGAATTGCCAGTGGTGTGTGATTTTCCATAAGTCTTTCCGGATGATGTCGGTGAATTACCTCCAGAGAGAGAAGTGGAATTTTCTATAGATTTGATTCCTGGTACGAGACCGGTGTCGATGGCGCCATATCGTATGTCTGCGTCTGAGTTGGCTGAATTGAAGAGTCAGTTGGAAGATTTACTGGAGAAGAAGTTTATTCGTCCAAGTGTTTCGCCTTGGGGTGCTCCGGTATTGTTGGTTAAGAAGAAAGAAGGTTCTATGAGACTGTGTGTTGATTACAGGCAATTGAACAAGGTAACCATTAAGAATCGGTACCCGTTACCGAGGATTGATGATTTAATGGATCAGCTAATTGGAGCCAGTGTATTCAGTAAGATTGACTTGAGATCTGGATATCATCAGATTCGTGTGAAAGCGGAAGATATTCAAAAGACTGCTTTTCGAACGAGGTATGGGCATTATGAATATTCTGTTATGCCGTTCGGAGTTACTAATGCACCTGGTGTTTTCATGGAATATATGAACAGGATTTTTCATCCGTATCTGGATAAGTTTGTTGTGGTTTTTATTGATGACATTCTGATTTATTCCAAGAATGACGAAGAACATACGGAACATCTCAGGATCGTGTTAGAGTTGTTGAAAGATAGGAAGTTGTATGCAAAGTTGTCCAAATGTGAGTTCTGGCTGAATGAAGTTAGTTTTCTTGGACATGTGATTTCTAAGAATGGTATTGCAGTGGATCCTACAAAAGTAGAAGCAGTATCTCAGTGGGAAGCGCCGAAGACTGTTTCTGAAATCAGAAGTTTTCTTGGTCTTGCAGGTTATTACAGAAAGTTTATCGAAGGATTCTCAAAGTTAGCATTGCCGTTGACGAAATTGACTCGTAAAGGACAAGCGTTTATTTGGGATTCTGATTGTGAGAAAGGTTTCCAAGAATTGAAGCGGAGATTGACTAGTGCTCCTATTCTGATTTTGCCGAATCCGGTGGAATCTTTTGTGGTCTATTGTGATGCATCTCTGTTGGGTCTAGGTGGTGTTTTAATGCAGAATCAACAGGTAGTTGCGTATGCTTCGAGACAGTTGAAGGTTCATGAAAGGAACTATCCTACTCATGACTTAGAATTGGCAGCAGTTGTGTTTGTCTTGAAATTGTGGAGACATTATCTGTATGGTTCGAGATTTGAAGTGTATAGCGATCATAAGAGTTTGAAGTATCTTTTCGATCAGAAAGAGCTCAATATGAGGCAAAGAAGGTGGTTGGAATTTCTCAAAGATTATGATTTTGGTTTGAATTACCATCCTGGTAAGGCAAATGTGGTTGCAGATGCTTTGAGCAGGAAATCCTTGCATATGTCTATGATGATGGTTCGTGAATTAGAGTTAATTGAACAATTCCGAGATTTGAGTTTAGTTTGTGAAAGTACTCCGAAGTGTGTTCGTTTGGGTATGTTGAAACTTACTAGTGGTATTCTAGAAGAGATCAGGATCGGGCAAAAATCTGACGTTAATTTAGTTGATAAATTGACATTGATCAACCAAGGTCAAGGTGGTGAGTTTAGAATTGATGAAAATGATGTTATGAGATTCGGCGATAGAGTTTGTGTTCCTGATGTCGCAGAAATCAAGAAGAGTATATTAGAGGAAGGACATCGCAGTGGGATGAGTATTCATCCGGGTGCCACGAAAATGTATCATGATTTGAAGAAATTGTTTTGGTGGCCGGGAATGAAAAAGGAAATAGCTGAATTTGTGTATGCATGTTTAATCTGTCAGAAATCGAAGATTGAGCATCAGAAGCCGTCTGGATTTATGCAACCAATGTTTATTCCAGAATGGAAGTGGGATAGTATTTCTATGGATTTTGTATCTGGGTTGCCGAGGACTCCTATGAATTGTGAAGCGATATGGGTCGTTGTGGATAGGTTGACTAAGTCTGCTCATTTTATACCGGTGCGAATGGATTACTCAATGGAGAGATTGGCACAGTTATATATTGAGAAAATAGTGAGTTTGCATGGAGTTCCTTCTAGTATTGTGTCAGATAGAGATCCGAGGTTCACTTCAAAATTTTGGGAAGGATTGCAGAAGGCTTTGGGTACTAAATTGAGGTTGAGTTCAGCTTACCATCCTCAGACTGATGGACAGACGGAGAGGACGATTCAATCGTTGGAAGATTTATTGCGTGCTTGTGTTTTAGAGAAGGGTGGAGCTTGGGATAGCTATTTGCCATTGATTGAATTTACTTATAACAATAGTTACCATTCGAGTATTGGTATGGCTCCGTTCGAGGCATTGTATGGTAGACGGTGTAGAACACCTTTGTGTTGGTATGAATCTGGAGAGAGTTCGGTAGTTGGGCCAGAGATTGTTCAGCAGACTACTGAAAAGATCAAATTGATTCAAGAGAAGATGAGAGCTTCTCAGAGTCGTCAGAAAAGTTATCATGATAAGAGGAGAAAGAATTTAGAATTCAGTGCTGGAGATCATGTGTTATGAGAGTTACTCCGATGAAGGGTATTGGTCGAGCGTTGAAATCTAAGAAGTTGACTCCGCGTTTTATCGGTCCGTTTCAGATTACGGAAAGAGTTGGAGAAGTTGCTTATCGTATTGCTTTACCTCCGAGACTTGCGAATTTGCACGATGTTTTTCATGTTTCTCAGTTGAGGAGATACATTCCCGACCCATCTCATGTAACCCAAATAGATGATGTACAGGTGAGAGATAACCTGACAGTAGAAACATTGCCTATGAGGATAGAAGATCGGGAAGTGAAACAGTTAAGAGGTAAAGAGATAGCATTGGTGAAGGTTGCTTGGGGAGGACCAGCAGATGGAAATATCACTTGGGAGCTGGAGAGCCAGATGAAAGAGGCTTATCCGGAACTGTTCGTCTAAGGTATGTTTTCGAGGACGAAAACTCTTTTAGTGGGGGAGAGTTGTAACACCCCAGTTTCTATTATTTGATTTATTTAAATTTGGGAAAATTATTTTATTAGGATTAATAAAATAAAAAGGAATTATTTATTTTGAAATATGGAGGAAAATAAAAGAAATAAGAAAATGCTGAGTTTTAAGTTATTGGGCTTGGATGTTGTTAGTAGAGAGTGGGGGTGCAAAAGAAGTAAAGTTATGTTTTGGAACTCAAGTTAGTTTTCTCATTTTTCACGATAAACAGAAGTTGGGAATTTGGGGAAATAGAGCTCTGAAGAACGAAGAACGAAGAACGAAGAACATCGCTCAAAAGTTCAAAGCTGCAAATTGTTAAGGTAAGGGGGGCTATTACTCGATTTACCTTTGTTTATGGGTTTAGGTACGGTTGATTTGGGTAATCGTAGGGAAAAACCCAATTGTTAGATGTTAATAGGAATCGATACCCTTAGGATTGAACCTTATTAGAAAATGGTTAGGTTCCCAATTTTTATGAATCGATTAGAAATTTTAGGTTCCAAATGGTGGATTGGGAGTATATCTGTATGATCGTGAATTTACCTTAGAGGTTTAGGGATAACCTTAATGTTGTCAGAAATTCCCCAAAAAGGACGATTAATCCCGGTTAAGGTTACTATAATGATTGTTAGTAATTATGAAATGGATGTGTTGTTTTGAGTTGTGAAATATCGATGTCGTTAGGTACCGAAATGCGCGTTTAGCCGGCATTTTCCCCGCGTTTGGCTGCTGTTCTGAGCTGCTACAGGTTCAGGAAAATCCTGTACGCGCTCAGCAACACGGGCCGTGTTACACAACACGGGCACCCGTGTTGCTCTTCTGTGTTGGGAGATGGTGTGCTTCTGGTTGCACAACACGGGCCGTGTCGCACAACACGGGTACCCGTGTTAGGTCCCCTGTAATGAGAAAAATGTGTGTTTCTGGATATGTTACAACACGGGCCGTGTTGCACAACACGGGCACCCGTGTTGCTCTGCTGTGTTGATTTTTCTGAATTTTGGTTTTTGTGCGTTATTGTGGATTTTATTGTCGTGCTTTTGGATAATGTTATCGAGCATGAATTATGATATGACTTGATATGATTGATGTTTAAATAGTATGCTGAGTGATTACATGCTATCCATATCTTGTTATGATTTGATGTTGTTGATGTTGCATGATATGTTGATTGATGTTCATAGTATGCTGAGTGTTACATACTTACATATCATGTTGCATTTGTTAATTCCCATTGTGTGGAATTAACATGGTGGCCAATATACGTGTCCGCGATTTAATGGAACGTTGAGGTGGTAGCCGTGTCCGCGATATAATGGAACGGTGAGATATCCGTGACCCGAGATTTAATGGGGCGGTAAAGTGGTACCACATGCATGGGTGTGTTGCATTACCTTGAATATAACATGAATGGATGATTTATCCAATGTTGTATGTGGTTGTTTGTATGCACGTATGGTTGCTAAGTGGTTGACGATGTTTGATGTTAATTGCAAATATGAAAAGCAATATATTATGGTATATGAATTGTAAAGGTTTTTATAAACTATGAAATATGCTAATTATTGGGTGATGCTTATGATTCCTGAATTGATTGTTATGAACGTATAATCAAATGTATAATTGAGATGCTCACCCTTACTGTTGAATATTTCAGATTGAGGAGCTTCGTTCAGGTGCTTGGTGAAGGCTTGTCGTTCTAGTTTACTTTCGTTTTAGTATTGTCCGGGTCATGCTCTGATAGTTGTAACTCCGGGAACGTTTGTTTGTCGAGCTGCTTTAGTCAGACTCGTTTATTTCCTTAGTATTTGGTTATAATATAATGTTGATATATTCCAGGTGTTAATCCCTGATGATTGAAAATATTATAACTTTGGTTTTATTAAATAAATTATTCCGCTGTGTAAACATGTATGAGTTACTACTAAGATTATGCATGACAGGAATTGTTTTATTAAAAGAGAATTGTAGCATCCTCGAATTATACATGTACTCTGAAATTATAATTTTAATTATTTGCGAAAATTACTTGGGGTTTTAGAGGGTGTTACATTACAGTTCTGGAATAAGGATAGGGATGAGTTGTATTTTATGTAAGGAAGCTTTAGAAATTAAAAGGCCAAGAAACGCACGAGGGAAATGTGAGTTTGATGTTCAAGGTCAGAAACTGTGCAACAATGGAGTTTTTGGGAAATTTCTGATTTGAAAGAGTTTTGGTGTATTTCAGGGTGCTCAAGCTCGTGTTCTATCTCACAAATAGTGACTCTATTTATAAGCAACAAGTTTGGAGACCTCTTGTTGGTCAGAATTAAAAATCACAAGTTTATGCATAACATGTGATTTTTTTGAGAAATCCAAGTTTACATGCCTTGTACTTGGTTCATAGAGTTGTTAACCAATTTAAACATAATGCTTCTGACTTTGTGAATGGAGTGTAATTAATAAAAACAAGTTGGGAGCTCAAGAAGCTGACTTTGTGCATAAAGCTTGCTTTATAAGAATGGATATGTTACTTTCTCCCTAAAATGGCAAATTGATTTGGACAAAGCTTGAAACACTTGAATAAGGGTATAATAAGTTGTGTAAACCATTAATTATGGAGTGAAAAACAAGTTTGAGGCCTGAAAAGTGAGGATTATGTAGCATGGTTATGGATTTGGTTCATATGTTCATCAAAAATTATTTGTAATTCAAGTGACAAAACCTAACTTCATCTCTTTGATTCTCCCTACTTAAGAATGATCTAAAGGAGTTCTTTGACATTTTGAAAATATTGCAATGTTCTATACAACCTATATTTGAATTGATTTTGAAGATTCCCCTTGGAACTATATGAAAAAGTGCCATGAAGTTGGGTCAAAATTCTGACCAAATTAGGGCAAAATTTCACTAAGTGTTTAGTTTCATGACCCTATGTTCATACAATCATAACTTGAGATCCAAGCACTTTTGGAAGAAGATGTGTTAAGAAAAGTTGTATATTTCATGGATATCTACAACTTTTATGTTGTAAGTTTCTCTTGAATCATCTTGAATCATGGTGAAAATTTTGCTCAAAGTTATGAAAAAACATTAAATTTCCAACACTTAGAAAAATTTCTAAGTTTAGAAATTTTGACTTTTCAAAATGAAATCTTGACTTTTTGATTTCTTGATGAATAAGTTTCATATTTTGACATTTTTTGATGAATTTGTGATCTTTGGTACTTGATTTTGACCAAAAAGTTAAAGTTTGACTTTTCAGTATACAGTTGACTTTTGATTTGTTGACTGCAAAACTCATTTGTCAATCCAATGGACTTGCAATGTTTTGAACCATGTTATTAGGTAAAAATGATGCAATTGGACTCTTCAGATGATGTCTTAAACCAATTGACCATTTGCTAGGTAAAAAATCAGAAATTGCTCTTTCCCAATCAAAACCCTAATTTTGACCATTTTGCCCTTTTGGAGATTTGATCAAATTTCTTGAGGAGTTGTGGTCCAAACTTGATCAAATGATACATATGAGTAAAAAATGTTGATATGGATAAAAAATTATGAGGTTTGGCTGTAAATTGACCATTGTTGACTTTTTCTCCAATACAACTGATTTTTAGGTCAACTGCTCAATTGACTGAGCAAAAATGTGATTCAAGATTTGAAACTTAACATGAGTGATCTTGGGGGTCCATAATGATCCATGAAAGTAATTTGAAGCATTGGAAGTTAAAAAATCCTTGTGCAATCTCAAACCCTAATTTTGGTCATCAGTGCATAAGGAGGTGTCTTGAGTTGATCGAACCCTAGTGCAGCCTTGAGCCCATGGAGATCTTGTGAGAAAATTATTGATAAGTGAGAGGGTAAATTTTGGGGTACAAAAGCTGCCCCTGTTCAATCTTCTTAATCCTGAAGATTTAGATTGGCGTGTTTTTCCATTTGTGACTCGAAGGTGGAAGATGATTGGACACTAGAGTGCCAAGAAATTTGCACTCGGCAATGTGATGGTAGAGGGAATGGGCTTAAATATTCCATTTAGAGAGGTGATAGAAATTTGTTGGAGATGGGCTTTTAGATGCCATCCAAGAGTGATCATTAAATTGTAATTTGTAAGCTGAAAGAATGAGTATCAGAATGGCGTCCGTGTCTGGAGCGTATCTGAACTATATCTGAGAGTTGAACCTGAATGAGTATCAGAATGGCATCCATGTCTGGAGCGTATCTGAACTATATCTGAGTTGAATGAGTTTCAGGATGGCATCCATGTCTGGAGCATATCTGAACTGTGTCTGAGAGTTGAATGAGTTTCAGGATGGCATTCGTGTCTGGAGCGTATCTGAACTGTATCTGAGAGTTGAATGGCATCCGTGTATGGAGCGTATCAAAACTGTATCTGAAGGTTGAATCTGAACGAGTATCAGAATGGAATCCGTGTTTGGAGCGTATCTGAACTGTATTTGAAGGTTGAATCTGAATGAGTATCAGAATGGCATCTGTGTTTGGAGCGTATCTGAAAGTTGAAATCTGAATGAGTATTAGAATGGCATCCGTGTTTGGAGCGTATCTGAACTGTATCTGAAAATTGACTTTGAATGAGTATCAGAATGGCATCCGTCTCTAGAGCATATCTGAATTGTATTTGAAAACCTTGAACATTGTTAATGGTAGTTATTGATTAATCTTATCCTGAAAAAGGTAAAATGTTAGCTAATATGCAATGTTTATGTTGTATGAAATGCATAGTATAATGCATTCGTGTTATCAATGTTTTTGATATATGGGTGTGATGTATGCGTATGTGAGCTGATTTGATGTACTGTTGTTGGATTGGGGAAAATAAATCCCTAACTACTGCTGAGGACATGGGGTATAAGTCTTCATGTCTTGAAGTTGAAGTGTTGATGAATTTCCCTTTAGAGAAATAAACTCTGTTGTAAGGGAAATGCCATGTACTGCTTGAAAAATTCTGTTTGGGGAGTTTGGAGAAATTTTATGATTTCTACCGGGGATTGATGACTGAGAGTTTTGTTCTGATGGAGATTAACCTGCATACTGCGGGGGGCTTATGGGAATAGCATAGAGATATTTCTCTACCTCTTAAAGCCATCAGTGATTATCTTTCTATTTTGTTTATTTGTAAACAGTAATTATGTTCAAATGCATATGTTTAAAAATGAATCCTTGGACGTTTTTGTAAACAAAACACAAAAGTAAAGAAAAATAGATAGTTTTGCACTTTCAAAGGGATATCTTTGTATTTTCTTTGAGTAAGTATTTTTGTACAATGAGACAAACATTCTAGTAAGAGAATGCCGTCGTAAAAAATGAAAATTTTGATACAAAGAAAAGATAGCTATGTGCAATAATCCCATGGGGTTCCCGTTATGCTATATCTGTTGTATCTCTTAGTGTCTTGTCTATTTGTTTCCTTGTTCGAAGATGATTGAATTGATCAGAACCTCCGAGTTTGCAAGTTATCCGTAAGGTGATCCAACGGGACATAGTCATAGGCTTTATTTCCCTAACTTTTGCCTGGACCGCCCTTTCGGGTTTTCAGTCCACTAGGATACCCTTTTTTGCCCAAGCCGCCCTTTCGGGTTTTCAGCTTGCCGGGTGTACAGATTTTTTTGTTTTATCCCTAATTTTTTCCCGAACTTTTTTGGTTCGCCAGGATGCCCTTGTTTTGCCTAGGTGTGTCAACCTAGCGGGTCTCTGATGCGTAGCATCTTTTGACTATGTCTGCATTCACAGGGTGCGGCAGGTTGTTACCATCCATGGTGGTCAAGATCATTGCTCCACCAGAGAAAATGTTTTTGATTACAAATGGTCCTTCATATGTAGAAGTCCATTTGCCCATGGGATCACCTTACGGAAATATGATACGTTTGATCACCAGATCTCCAACTTGATACACTCGTCGTCTGACCTTTTTGTTGAATGCTTTGATCATCCATTTTTGATACATTTGACCATGGCTGACAGCAGTAATCCTTTTCTCATCAATCAAGTTTAGTTGATCAAGTCGAGTCTGGATCCAATCTTCTTCATTCAGCCCCGAATCCTTCATAATTCTTAGAGAGGGGATCTGGACCTCAATAGGCAAGATAGCCTCAATTCTTTATACCAGAGAATAGGGTGTTGCCTCGGTTGATGTGCGTGCTGTGGTACGATACCCGTGGAGAGCGAATGGTAACATCTCATGTCAGTCTTTGTATGTGACTGTCATTTTCTGTATGATCTTTTTAATGTTCTTATTTGCGGCTTCAACATCACCATTCATCTCCGGCCAGTAAGGGGAAGAATTGTGATGCTGGATCTTGAATTGCTCGCACAGGGCGGTGATCATAGTATTATTCAAGTTTGTACCATTTTTTGTAATGATCCTCTTCGGGATACCGTAACGACAAATGAGATTCTGCTTGATGAACCGGGAGACAACATTCTTGGTAACGGAAGCGAAGGAAGCTGCCTCCACCTACTTTGTAAAATGATGAATGGCCACTAAGATGAAGCGGTGTCCATTAGAGGCCGTTGGCTTGATTTCCCCAATCATATCAATCCCCCACATAGCAAAGGGCCAAGGAGCCGTCAAGATATTCAGAGGAACAGGAGGTGCGTGCACCTTGTCAGCATAGATCTGACACTTATGGCAAGTTCGAGAGTGTTGATAGCAATCTGCTTCCATGGTAGACCAGTAATAGCCTGCCCGTAGAATTTTCTTTGCCATCGTATGCCCATTGGAATGGGTCCCAAAAGTGCCTTCATGTAATTCAGCCATGATCCTTTCAGCTTCAACCTTGTCTACGCACCAAAGTAATACGGATTCGTGGTTGCGTTTGTAAAGAATTCCATTACTAAGGAAGAATTTAGCAGATAATCTCCTTAAGAACTTCTTATCATTTACTGAAGCTCCTTCTGGATATTCTTGAGCCTCGAGATACCTCTTGACTTCGTGAAACCAAGGCTGGTCCACTACTTCTTCGGTATTAATCTTGTGACTGTGTGCTGGTTCATCCCTTCGTTCAATGGTGATTTGGGGAGCCTCATTATCCCATTTAAGTTTAAACATAGATGACATTGTGGCTAGTGCGTCTGCTAGCTGATTTTCTTCTAGCGGGAAATGCTCGAAGGTAATTTTTTCAAAATGTGGGAGCAATGTCAAAACATGTTCCTTGTAAGGGATAAGGTTAGGATGTTTGGTGTCCCATTCCCCTTTGATCTGGCTAATAACCAAAGTTGAATCTCTGAATACATTCAAAGATTTGATCCCCAAGTCTATGGCAGCTTTGACACCAAAGATGCACGCTTCGTATTCTGCCATGTTATTTGTATAATTGAAGCAGATTCTTGCTGTAAAAGGAGTATGACATGCTTCAGGAGATATGAGTACAACACCAATATTATTTCCGAGTGCGTTAGATGCCCCATCAAAAACCAGGGTCCATCGGGATCCTTGGTCAGGTCCGTCATATGGTCTGAATTCTTCATAGTTGTTTACCATCATGATGTCCTCATCTGGGAATTCGAACTTCATGGACTGGTATTCTTCTACAGCTTGTTGATCAAGATGATCAACTAGTACGCTTCCCTTTATAGCTTTCTGGGTAGTATATTGTATGTCATATTCTGCCAGGATCATCTGCCATCTCGCTATTCTCCCAGAGAGAGCAGGTTTCTCAAAGATGTATTTTATTGGATCCATTTTAGATATCAACAAAGTAGTATGGGTCAGCATATACTATCTTAGCTGGCGAGCAGCCCATGCCAGAGCGCAGCAAGTTTTCTCGAGTAGTGAATATCTTATTTCACAGTCGGTAAACTTTTTGCTCAGGTAATAAATTACGTGCTCTTTTCGGCCAGACTCGTCATGCTGCCCCAGCACACACCCCATTGAATTTTCTAAAACAGTTAGATACATGATCAATGGTCTTCCCTCAACTGGTGTCATCAACACAAGAGGCTCTTGCAGGTACTCTTTGATCTTGTCGAAAGCAGTTTGGCATTCATCATTCCATTTGACTACTTGATCTTTCTTCAGTAGTTTGAAGATTGGTTCACAATTAGCTGTCAGGTGAGAAATGAATCTGGCAATGTAGTTCAAACATCCCAAGAATCCTCTTACTTCCTTCTCAGTACGAGGAGCAGGTATCTCTTGTATCGCTTTTACCTTGGCGGGATCCACTTCAATACCTTTATTGCTGACGACAAAGCCTAGGAGTTTACTAGACCTTACTCCAAACGTGCATTTATTTGGATTCAACCTCAGCTTGTACTTCTTTAGTCTCTCAAATAGTTTTTGTAAATGATCAAGATGATCTTCTTCTATTTTAGATCTAGCTATCATGTCGTCCACATAGACCTCTATTTCGTGATGTATCATGTCGTGAAATAAAGCTACCATGGCACGCTGATAGGTTGCCCCAGCATTCTTTATTCCGAACGGCATAATCTTGTAGCAGAATATGCCCCATTGTGTGACAAAGGTTGTCTTCTCCATGTCTTCAGGCACCATTTTGATTTGGTTGTAGCCTGAGAAACCGTCCATGAAGGAAAACACTTTGTGTTGTACCGTATTGTCAACTAAGATGTCAATGTGGGGAAGTGGGAAATCATCCTTAGGGCTTGCCCTATTTAAATCTCTGTAGTCCATGCACATTCGTACCTTGCCGTCCTTTTTGGGAACGGGAACAACATTGGCAACCCATTGCGGATAGGAGGTAACAACCAAGAATCTAGCGTTGAATTGTTTCATGACTTCTGCTTTAATCTTCTCCGACATATCTGGTCGCATGCGACGAACCTTTTGTTTTACTGGTGGGAAATCCTCTTTTGTAGGTAGATGATGTACCACAATATCTGCATCAAGTCCTTGCATGTCTTCATATGACCAGGCAAAGACCTCAACATATTCGTGTAGCAACTGAATCAGACGCTCTTTGATATTGGGTTCCAGATTGGCACCCACCTTGACTTCTCTTTTGTCTTCCTCGGTACCTAGGTTGATTGTATCCACGGGATCTTCGTGGGGATGAATGGTCCTCTCTTCTTGTTGTAGTAATCTGGCAAGTTCCCCTGGTACTTCACAATCTTCCTCACCTTCATCTCCGGCTTGGTAGATTAGATTTTCAGAGTCACAAAAATCCATAGAAGAACCGTTACCCATGGGATCCCGAATGGATGTAGACCTGCATTGTGAGTATGAGTGTGTGTAAGAGTATATATATCTTTGAAAGAAATGAAAATGTAAAAAATAAAAACAATAAGCACAAAGTTTGTATGCAAAAACGTCCATGATTCATTGATGTCATATGGAAATAAGATAATAACCCTTACAAATGGACCACTGTGCCTCGGGTAAGACACAAGGTTTTAAGAGTCTAAATTATTTTAATATTACAGATCCAACAAAATGTAAAGACAAGTTACTATGGGATAAAAGTGATCGGGACAAAATCTCTAGCCTCCCAGTTGCTAAGCCCTCCACTGACAATTGGGAAGATTCAATCTTCCAGGTCGTATCCATCTTCATCATCTTCCACTGCATTGACTTTGCGGTTGCTGATCTTCAAGGGTGGTCCTCCGACACGAGCGCGACGTACAACCTTCTGGGAACCTGAAGTGAAGCCCAGGCCAAACTTGTCAGATTTGTATGGGATATCTGAGAGTTGTCCCCAAATAGTGCACCCACCTTCTTCTATCACTGCCTTGGCATCCTTCAAAGACGACATCTTGAGCGGAGGACTTGTGATCTTGGGAACAGCCTTGGTTACTGCCACATCTTGCGGGACTTCTTCAAAGTGTTGGAATGGAGTTTCAATAAATTCACCATCTAATTCCACATATCTGAAGGAATTGAGATGGATGGTCATATACTCTTCTTCTCTATGAACGGTGATAATCTTCCCTTGAATTGGGTACTTCAGCATCTGGTGCAACGTAGAAGTAACAGCGCCAGCATTGTGAATCCATAGTCGGCCTAGCAAGCAGGAATATGAAAGGCGGATATCCATTACATAAAAAGTTGAATCAAACGTTTGGGTTCCAACCCTTATGGGGATATCCACTTCCCCATGTACCATCCTTTTCGAGCCGTCAAAATCCCTTACTACTATGTTTCTTGGCTTCAATGTCAATCCCTCACAGTCAAGCCTATCAAGAGCTTTTTTAGGCAATACATTCAGAGATGAGCCAGTGTCCACCAAAACATGAGCCAAGGTTGTGCCCCTACATTCAACCGAGACATGCAATTCCTCATTATGCTTCCTTCCTCTTGGCGTTAAATCAGCATCCGAAAAACCTAGACCATTATTTGCAGTCAAGCTGGCTACGCAGTCTTGGAACTGATCGGCAACTGTTTCTTTGGGTACATGGGTAGTTTTCAGGAATTTTACCAAGGCTTTTGCATGCGCCTCAGAACATATTAGTAAAGACAACATGGAAATTTTGGATGGAGTTTTCCCCAGTTGCTCAACTACATCGTAGTCGCTTCTTTTTATGATCTTTAGAATTTCCTCCATCTCTTTTCAAGAAGTCTCTGGGATAGCCAATGATTGTGCCTTTGTCCAGACAGGCTCAATCAGAATACTTTTACCTTGAGTCTCGGTTAACTCGGCAGCAGGAATGTTAGTAGGAGTGATAGCAGGGATTGTAACAGCTTTGTCAGTTGGAGTATTAGTGGGGATGATTGTAGGACTAGGAACAGCTTTTGGAGGAGTAACAGCAGGAATGATTACGGGTCCAGAAACTGCATTTTGGGGAGCAATTTCTGGAGAGAATATCCTTCCGCTTCGGGTAATCTTGCTAGTCCCTGCAATATTACTAATATTAGAGTCAACTTTCTCAGAACTTAAATCTTCAGCGGCTGTCCAATCTTGCTTGATAGTGTGGTAGTAGACATCCCCTCCATAATTCCATGGCATGGTTTTGTCTGACAAATACGGGACTGGTCTAGGCATTGTAATTATCAAAGGAGCTGCTTTTGGAACTGATGTAATTCTAACGGGTCTTTTGGTGGAGACCCTGGAAGAATTGGCATAAATGGTAATGATAGAAACATCATTAAAAGGAACAGGTGGAATAGAAGTCTTTCCAAACAAATTTCCTTGTTATCTATTAGGCACTGAACGCCTGCTTTCAACAAAGGACAGCTGGTTGGTGAGGACAAAAAGAAATGACATCCTTTATTGCAGCCTGTGAATACACCGGAAATCAAAAAATTCTTTTTGATAATCATAAGTGGGGTAATAAGTTTATCAACTGATGTAACAAACATATCTTCTTCAATGGGGTTGGTAGTATGGCCGTGTTTGGGCATAGGGGAAGAAATGACATTTGGCTTTTCGGGTGCATCGAATTCAATCTCTTTGGCTTCAATGAGGTCTTGTACTTTGTTCTTCAGAGCCCAACAGTTGTTAGTGTCATGGCCAGGACTCTCAGAGTGGTATGCACAACGGGCATTAGGATGATAGTGAGGAGATGTTGTATTAGAATTATTTGGAGCTTCTTTCAAGGTCACTAGGTTGGATCTTAACAGATGTGGCAATACTTGAGATATGGTCATATTAATTCTGGTGAATTGTCTGACTGGTCTTTCCATCCTTGGTTGGTTGTTTCTTTGCTGATCAGGCGCAAGTTTAGGAATCATAACATCCCCTACCATTGGACAACGTTCGTCCCTATCTTGATTTTTCTGAGGATAAAAAACAACCACTTCTTTCTTTCTGATAAATGGCTTCCTTACAGCAACAAAGGATGCATCTTTTTTAATCTTTCCACTTTTTATCCCGGATTCTACCCTTTCTCCGATCAATATCAGTTCAGTAAAACCTGCCGATGAACTCCCAATTAGGTGATTGAAGAAGGGACCAGACAAGGTGCCCAAAACATGTCTACTAATTCTCTTTCAGATAGGGGAGGTTGAACTCTTCCAGCCAAGTCTCTCCATTTTTGTGCATAGTCCTTGAAGCCTTAACTTGAAACCATGGCCATACTCTGGAGTTGAGTACATGTAGGCGCAAGATCAGCGTTGTATTGGTATTGTTTGTAAAAGGCTGCAGCAAGATCTTCCCAGTTATGAACATTGGCTCTTTCTAACTGATAAAACCAATCAAGTTGAGTTCCAGACAAACTATCTTGGAAGAAATGTACCCATAAGTCTTTGTCAGCGGTATGGGGAGGATTTTCCTCACATAGGACCGGAGATGCATTTTAGGGCACGAAACTCCGTCATATTTGGCGAACACAAGTGCTTTGAATTTTGGAGGAATGACAATTCCTGATCCTAGTCCCAACTCCTCAAAGTCCAAGCCAGGCACTTTTTTGATTTCCATTGCACTCAACCGTTCTTCTAGGTGTTTATACTTGTCGTCGGCTGGAGGGTATTATTCTTCAGACTAGTCTTATTCTTCCTCTTCCTCTTCTGATTCTGATTGGACCATTGTTTCCTTTCCTTTCCCATCTTGATTGTCTTTCTCATTGGATGTTGTTGCAAAGTCTAAGGCCCTTCTTGTCTTCCCTTGGAATCTTCTTCCCATGTTTAGAACTCTGGTTATCTTCTTTGTCTTCTTTTTCTTCTCCTCGGCCAGCAAAGTCTTCAACTCTTCTTGTCCTTTGGCCAGAGTTAAGAACAACTGATGAAACTATGCATTCTGAGCTTGGAGGTCCTTCACTGTTTGCTCGAGAACCATCTTACTAAAATAAACAGTAGAGAGATGAGAAGACTTATTGCAAGAAACCTTCTTATGTTATGATGAATGGTAAATGCATATGCAATGATTTCAAGGATTTTAAGATTCAAATTTGTTTTAGACAAAAAGGAAACACGCGTTATATTAATAAATTAAAGCTTTTGAGTACATCAATGCCTTCTTGGGAAAAATAATACAAAAAACTCTAATATAAAAAGGTAGTCCGCATCCTCTTTGGTGCAATGTAAGCATTCAGAGTCTTCTCCCCATGAAGTAGCCTAGTGAGTTCCAAAACCTTCTTCTCGCTTGCGTAGAATTGGGCTTCAGAAGTATCTCGCTCCCCCTTGAGTTTTATCCAATCCCTTTGTAGGTCTTCAAGAGAGGCGGGCATGTCAGGATGTAGGATTGTGTATGGGACATCTCCTTCCATGACAGGCTTAAAGATTAATGGGAGAATGGAGGGGTAAGGCATCATAAGACTCTGAGCACGAGTTCGTACCCATTTGAGGTAAGGCTCAAGAGGGATGGAATTATTGTGCCCCAGTGTCTTGCTATCTACCTTGTTCAACATCCTCCAAGCTCAGATAAATCTCTGGCGAAGACCTTGATCGTCGTTCTCGTAGTCAAATACCAAACCTTGAACTAGCATCTCGTGCGGACCATCCCTTCGGGCATAACCAAACTGTCTTAAGGCTAAGCAGGGGTTGTATGTGATACCTCCCCTAATGCCAAGTAGGGGGACATTAGGAAACTCTCCACAATGGTCGATGTTGATAACATTCCCTATAGATCTGGAACACCAATGGATGTCTGAATGTTTGAGGGTCATCAACCTTTGTGACCACCTTGAACCATGCTCATTCTTTAATATAAATTGGGGAAGATGCGAAATAAACCATATTGCCAAGAGAGGAGTGCAACATATAAGGAAACCTCTTCTCCTATTTGTGCGAGTGTGAAAAGAGTGTAGGATATCCCCTAGCAATGTAGGCACCGGGTAGCACAATATGAAGATTTTGACGGTGTTCACATCTATGAGTTCGTCAGGATTTGGAAACAAAACCATCCCATAGATGAGGAGAGCCACAATTTCCTCAAAGGCTTGCAGATCCAAAACATTCCAACAACTTTGGGCTTTCTCAAACAGGAACTTTGATAGGAAACCCTTGACACCACTCCTCGTTTCCCAATGAGTAGTGACATCAGATGAGTGCAAGTGTAGAGCTTGAGCAATCTCTTTTAGCTTTGGGTCTCTTTCTGTACCGTTGAAAGGTAGTTGATTGAGAATGGGAATTCTCAAGAGTTAGGAGAATTCTTCCAAAGTAGGCACAAGTTGATAGTCAGGAAATGTGAAGCAATAGTGTAAAGGATCAAAGAACTAAAAGAGCACCTTCATCATGTCCTCATCAGTGTTGGAGGCGACCAAGTTGAGTAGGCGACCATGTCTCTCGGTGATTGGAGAATTTTCAGGAATCCTTGAAGCTAGCTCCTTAAGTTGTGGAGGGATCCTTACAAGGATAACTTGAATAGTTTTCCTGTGAAGAGAATCCATATCCTACAAAACAAGAACAAAGATGAATCCCAAAATCCTTGAAATGGTTAGTGAATGTGTATGATGTTATGATGTTTATGATGTTATGTACAAGTATGTATATACAAACAAAGAAAACAATTCCTTAGGTTTAGGCTTGCATGGAGTCTCATAGGTAAGTACCCTCTTGAAGTTTAGCTGGCTCAAACCTGTCCTAGTAATAGTGACCAGGTTCTAAGGAGCTCAATATCACTGGTTCGTTTCCTTGGTCATTGTTTCAACACAAGCCTCTTTAATGGCGACCGAAATATCCCAAGAAACCAAACCTCAATGAGTGTAGTATCGAGTATCTACCAACTTCGGACTGCACCAAAGTCGTTCATCTCACTACATCCTAAATGGCCAAGTTGGTCAAGTAAAGTTTCTAGAAGTTCATTAGTGCTTCATGACATCACTCAACGACCCTGTATTCTCTTTGATTAACTCAAAGGCTACCGATACCCACAAATATGTCGCACTAACGTAGCTATTTCTTCGACCATGTCGGTATCCCCCACACAGTTTCCACAATGTATTGCTACTTACCTATAATGTATCGCAAATTCGGGTAGAGGATTCAAACCCATACAAAGAACCATAATGTAAAGCATACAAGTCAAACAATGTAAGCAAGTAAATGTGATATATCTCTAAGGTAACCCCACTTTTAGAATATTCCCCAGCAGAGTCGCCAATTCTGTGATATGGTGGGAGAACTAACTTGGGTGTTTTGCGTTTTATCGTAAATGTTGCGGTTAGCAAGAGTCGCCACTGACTTTTCTTTTATCCAAAAGGAAAGGTGAAAAAGCACAGGAAAGACCTTTGAGATTGTTTCTTGAGTTCGGGGGGTAGATTATGAGAAGGGAAGGTGTTAGCACCCTTTTCATCCATGGTCTTCCATGGGCTCTTAGTTACTTGCTAGATCACTTTCTTTTTGTTTGAAATTGTACTTTGTGTGGTTTTTGAAAGTGTTTTGTAAAGAGGTCATTGTTTAGGCAATCTTTGTAATGATTCTCGTTCGTAATAATGTATACAAAGATGTTGATCTTTTGAAAATGTTTTCAAATTTGTAAGATGTTTGGAAGAGGGTGTGGTTGTTTTTAAAAATAGCAAGGATGTTTTGTTTTGAAATTGAGCAAGTAATTAGGAGCATTATACCTACTCAAAAGTCTTTCTTGTTAATTTTCTTTTCCTTTGAAATTGTTGTCTTACCATTGATTTGGTAAGCATCCCTATCTTTGGATGTAAACGGGACGGGCGTGGGTCATCGTATAACCATGATTAGAAATGTTGCAAGGTGTGATCGGTGGAAATAGAACTGACTGTTTTGAAATGCTGGTTCGCGAAATGTCGCGGTAAGCAAGAGTCGCCACCGTCTTTTATTTTCTCCAACAAGGAAAGGACAAAAGCACAGCAAAATTCCTTTTCGATATGTTTCTCGGTTCGGGAGGTAGATTATAGAAAGGGAAGGTGTTAGCACCCTTTCTATCTGTGGTTATCCACGGGCTCTTAGGTACTTGCTCACTATGTTTTCAAAAATGTTTGCTTTTCTTGTGTTTGTGGGTTTTGAAAAGAGTTTCGTTTGAAAACTTCGTTTGACTCTTGTATCAGTCCTCAAGAGTGTATGAAGTATTTGTTTGAAAATTTTTGTTTGAAAGTGTAAGTGCGAAAAGTATTTTTTTGTTTTTTGAAAGAGCAAGTACCTTATAACCTCTACCTACTCAAAGAAATTAAGTTGTGTAAATGTCCTTTAGACAGTACTATCCCACTATTGAGAAGTAGGTAGCACCGTCGTTGGAGTTGTTCGGGTCAATTCGATTATAGGGACATGTGTGGTCACCAAAGCAATAGTAGGACGCCTTAGCGGTAACCCTAATGTCCTAGATCCTTTTTTATCCGAGGCAACCGTTTCGAGGCAACTTGGATCTTTAGACAGGAGGGCGACCTCTAAAACACCCTATACTCAATGACCACGTCGAGGCAACCAAGTGAGGCGTACCCTAGGAGTGGCATGTGCGCATGTGTCAGGTTTCAGTTTATATTATCTTTGCACATATTATGGTGAGCTACGAGTTGATTTTAATTTTCAGGCAAGTC
The DNA here is from genome assembly GCA_948472305.1 of Vicia faba. Taxonomy (NCBI): domain Eukaryota; kingdom Viridiplantae; phylum Streptophyta; class Magnoliopsida; order Fabales; family Fabaceae; genus Vicia; species Vicia faba. Next base: position 747,879,614 of record OX451739.1, read on the forward strand.
TTGTCATGCATAGTTAACAGTTAATAATTGTGCGGAAAATAAATTGCGGAAAGTAAATCTACGCTATTACAAGGCGTCGGGTATTTACATCGCCAAAAACAAACCCTTTGAAAAATAAATTGCGAGAAAGTAAAGAAAGCGATAAAAAGGTCCTAATTACGCTATTACATCCTCGGAGCAATTACATAAATATGATAAAAAATTAACATGCGCGAAAAGAAATTAAATCGGGAAAGTCCTTAGGGTTTTGACCCCTTTTTGAGAAAAGAATGAATTTTGGTCCTTTTTTCATTTAATTAAATCTAATTCTAATTAATCAAATAAAAGAAATATTTTTTAAGTTTTTTTATGCTTTAATGAAAATAAAATAAAATAAAGTCAAAAGTTAGTAAAAACCCTAATTCTAATTGATTTTATTTATTATGAAAAAGTCAAATTTAACCTAATTAACTAAATTAATTTGTTAGTATTTATTTACAAAAATAATAAATTAATAGTGAAATTAATAATAATAATAATAATAATAATAATAAAAATATTTTTATTTTCTGAATTTATTATGAAAATAATTAATTTGTGAGTTAATTAACTAATAATAATAATAATTAATAAAAGAAAATAAAAGGAAAAGAAAACAAAAAGGAATAATAAACCAGGGGGGTGATGACCCAATATGGAGGTTAGAAAGCAATTTTTAGGCCCATTAAGCTATTCAGTCCATTGACTTTTTGAGATCCTCCATGGCATGGTTGACTGGGAGCATGGTGGTCTTCCCATCCTAACCATTGGATTAATGCCTGAACACACATGGCGCTTGGATGTTAGAAGTGCATGATGGACCCTTTCTTGACACCTGCACGTGATTACATGAAGAAAAATAACAAATAATTGTTTTGGGGGACCTGAGATTCGAACCCAGGTCCCAATGATTACCAGCCAGCGCATCAACCACCAAGCCATTTGCTTGCGTTTGTTAATATAATAACAATCAATTATAATATATAATAATTAATTCATAGGCTGCCAAAACGAAAACACGCGCGTATGTTTCAAATGATCCAATGATATTCTTACACGTCCTTCGTCTTCCTCGTTTGTACCTGCAAAAGGAAATCAGATAGCGGGGAATTTTAACCCCCACAAACTGCAATGACCAATAATAGCGATTAGGGTTGTGAGCAACATAAATATTTCGCGAGGGTGGCTTTGTGTTCGTCTTGTCTCAGCGATTTCAACCATAGGTCTCTCAAGGTTTAATTTTTCCTGTACTGTAAATCCCCAATTTTAGAGTTCAAGAACCCTAGAATTCATCAATGGCAACTTGTGATTCTGTACACTATAAGTCAATTAACTTATACCATTAGTTTCATAAGGATTCAAGTAATGAAAAACGAACCATGAATCATGTTAAAAGCTTATGAATCATGAGTTTCGATTATGAGAAAAAAGGTCAAACCGTGAGACTGTAGGTGATGGTTTCTTGAGCTTTAACGCTTGGTTTTGAGTGCTACACGTCCCTGACACTTCCAGCAAAGTGTTAGAATCCACAAATTGCTTTGAATCGTGCTAGAATGCAGAAAACAATTTTGACTTTTCTTTGAATTTTCTCAATATGGTTATGGCTTTCTTGCAGCAAATTCACGTATGCATGATTAGGGTTGGCTTGTGCATATATAGTAGAATGAAACTAGGTCACAATCTTGCAAAGAAATCCATGGAATTGATGATTGTATATTTGATTAAAAATCAAATATTTTTGAATCTTTTTGATTGGAAAAAGTTGCTAAATTGGGAGATTTTGATATCCTTGATTGGTACACGAAATTGTCAGCATGATTAGGTCATTCTTGCTTCACAAAAGGATTGAGAAATCAAATCTTTGTATTTCCTACAATTTAAATTAATTAAATGAATTAATATTGATAAAAAATCCAATTAATTAATAAAAAATAAGAAAATAAATTTAATTAGGCTTGATGAGTCGTGCATAGGCCATGGATAAAGTTTCAAGAAGAAATTTGAGGCCCATTAGCAAAAACAAAGTGTTTTGAGCAAAGTTGACTTTTGCAAATTCACAAAAATTTCCCAACTTCTCCAATACATATCTTGCTCAATTTTGATCATATGAACATGTTCTTGGACATTTTGGAAAGTTATTGAAGTCCTATAACCAATGCATTTGGTCCCATGTCATTTTGATTTACCAATCTCAAGTTATGGTCTTTGACTTAAAGTGCATTTTTGTTGACTTTTGAAATTGACCTATAATGTAGAAATTGATAACTATTTGTGAGAGCATTTCTTGGACTTGGAACGTGAAAATGGATTGTAGGAAATGTCATCCCCTTCAAAATGAGCATTGGATGGGATTTTTCTGATGAACCATGAAAACGTTATGCCCTGGTCAAGATACATTTGACTTTTCTACTGTCCAAAAATAGTAACTTTTGTATCTTTGATGATTTTTGAGCCATCCTTGTGGAATCATGATCAAGACTTGATCAAATTATGATTATGAACTCAAAATAAGATGTTGACCAAAATTTTTTACTTTTGACTGCAAAATGACCATTTTACCCCTGCAGTTGATTGTGGGTCAAATGAGGCTTTTGACTGTGCAAATTGACACTGTGAGTCTTGAAACTTAGCATGTAGATGCTTGAGGATGTATATAGGCACATGAGACTTGATTGAGCCATTGAAAACCCCAAATTCCTTGAAAGAATCAAAACCCTAATTTTGATTGTCTTAGGAGGTATTTGGACTGTGCAATCCTTGAGTAATCTTGAACCATTTGGAGATGATTCTTGATAAATCTTGAGGAATATGGGAGGGCAAATTTTGGGGTACAACAGTTGCCCCTGTTCAATCTTCTTAGACCTGAGGATGTAGATTGGCTTGCGTGCCTTTCGTGATCCGAAGGTGGAAGATGATTGAACACTAGAGTGCCTAGAAATTTGCACTCGCATAGTGGAGTATCAGCGATGTGATGTCGGGAATGGGCTTATAGATGCCATTTGGAGATATGATGGATAGGAGGATGGGCTTATAGATGCCATCTGGAAATGTAACAGAATCTCGTCGGGAATGGGCTTATGGATGCCATTTGGGAAGGTAATGGATAGTTGTGGAGATGGGCTTGAAGATGCCATCTGGGGGTGTCGATCGCGTAAGAGATTCCTTAGCGAGAACTTGCATACCTGAGAAAGAAAGATAGTTTTCCTGTCTGGTTTTAGGTATTGGTCTTCAATTTCTTCATGTAGATACTTTCCTGGCTAGTTACAGGTATAGATCTACAATCAATTGCTCACAGATATTTCCTGGCTAGATACAGGTGTTAATCCGGAACTTCAAAAAGTTGGTCGAGATAACTTTCCTGGATGGATACAGGTGTGGATCTTTGACCTGAGAATGAAAGATAACTTCCTGGCTAGATACAGGTATTGATCTTCAAACTCCTCATGCAGATAACTTTCCTGGCTAGATACAGGTATAGATCTACAATCAATCGCTCACAAATATGCCCTGGCTAGATACAGGTATCGAATCTGGAACTTCAAAAGGTTGGTAGAGATAGCTTTCCTGGCTGGATACAGGTGTAGACCCCTGACCTGAGAATGAAAGATAACTTCCTGGCTAGATACATGTATTGATCTTCAAACTCCTCATGCAGATACTTTCCTGGCTAGATACAGGTATATATCTACAATCAATCGCTCACAGATATGCCCTGGCTAGATACAGGTATCGAATCTAGAACTTCAAAAGGTTGGTAGAGATAGCTTTCCTGGCTGGATACAGGTGTAGACCTCTGACCTGAGAATGAAAGATAATTTCCTGGCCTGTTACATGTGTTGATCTTCAAACTCTTCATGCAGATACTTTCCTGGCTAGATACAGGTATAGATCTACAATCAATCGCTCACAGATATGCCCTGGCTAGATACAAGTATCGAATCTGGAACTTCAAAAGGTTGGTCGAGATAGCTTTCCTGGCTGGATACAGGTGTAGACCTCTGACCTGAGAATGAAAGATAATTTCCTGGCCTGTTACAGGTGTTGATCTTCAAACTCTTCATGCAGATACTTTCTTGGCTAGATACAGGTATAGATCTACAATCAATCGCTCACAGATATGCCCTGGCTAGATACAAGTATCGAATCTGGAACTTCAAAAGGTTGGTCGAGATAGCTTTCCTGGCTGGATACAGGTGTAGACCTCTGACCTGAGAATGAAAGATAATTTCCTGGCCTGTTACAGGTGTTGATCTTCAAACTCTTCATGCAGATACTTTCCTGGCTAGATACAGGTATAAATCTATAATCAATCGCTCACAGATATGCCCCGGCTAGATACAGGTATCGAATTTGGAACTTCAAAAGGTTGGTCGAGATTGCTTTCCTGGCTGGATACAGGTGTAGATCTCTTCATGCATATACTTTCATGGCTAGTTACAGGTATAGATCTACAATCAATCGCTCACAGGTATGCCCTGGCTAGATACAGGTATCGAATCTGGAACTTCAAAATGTTGGTGGAAATCATCTTTTGATTGAACTTTCCCTGAAAAGGCAAAACATTAGTTGTATGCAATGTCATGATGTATGAAATGCATGATGTCATGATGTTCTCAAAAATAAATGAGATCTTGTAGTATGCACTTTATCATGTATGTAAATAGGAGATATGAAATGTGAAATGTTTATGAATGTATTTTCGTCTGGGAAAATAAATCCTTGACAGATGCCGGGAAGTTTGTTAAATCCTGGGCTGATGTTGAAGAGTAGAGTTCTTCGTTTTCGCTGGGGATAATGAACGAAGATGATTGCAAGACTAAGCCTGTAGGAGAGGATGACTCTGTTGGGGAATAAACCTGGTGAAGAGATTACTCTGCGGGGAATTACTCTGTGGAGAAGAGGTACTTCGCTGAGATTTTATCGATAACTCCGTTGGGGATTCCGTTGATAAGCATTGTTGGGGAATTTGATGAACTCCGCTGGGGATAGAGAGAACTTCGCTGAGGACGATCTTTCCGTTGCAATTTGCTGAGGCTAACCCAGTTAGACTCTGGTGGGAGATAACCTTTGAATATGGCTGGGAGAGATGCATTTGTATTCTACAGGGGACAAGCTTCCAGAATCTACTGGGAAGATGATTCAACTCTCCTGGGGAAACTTTTTCAGACTGCGCTGGGGAAATGGTTCCACTGGGATGTCCGTATTCCGCCGGAGAACAATCTTATATTTCTGTTGAGGAATATTAAGACTGTCGGGGATGCTTGCTGAGGAATATATGTATACTCTGCTAGGGAATATTAAGATCTTCTGGGGATACCCAACTTTTCCAGGACTGATGGTAGACCAACTCTGCTCGGGGGAGAGTATTGCTGACTTGCTGGAGATATTGTTCCTTTTTAGGGCTGATGGGAGACCAACTCTGCTTGAGGAGAGTATTACTGAATCTTGTCTTACTCTGCGGGGAGTGAAGGTATCCTGGTCATATTCTTCAACTGAATCTACCTTGTACCTGGAGGACAGAGCAGCTTGTACAGTTCGGACAATTCTTATTGCCCCGGCTTCTATGGGAGAAGGTACCTGTGAAGGTGCTTGATAACTGCCGACTGACGAATCTTCTTCTGGTAAGCACGTGACGAGATGACGGGACATAGTCGTACGCTTTGATCCCTAACTTTTTCCTGAACCTCCCTTTCGGGTTTTCAGTCCACCGGGATACCCATTTTTACCCAAGCCGCCTTTTCAGGTTTTCGACTTGCCGGGTGTACAGATTTTTTCATTTTCATCCCTTATTTTTGCCCGAACCCTTTTGGTTCGCCGGGAAGCCCTTATTTTTTCCTAGGCCAGTCGACCTAGCGGGTCTTTGATTATGCGCAGTATTTTTTGACTATGTCCACGCTCTCAGAGTGTAGGGAGTTGTCACTGTCAGTAGTGTTGTGTCGCCATACTACCAGAAGATGTTTGATCATGTAAGATTCGTCGCTGGAATTCATGTCCAATGTCCCAATTGATTCAGATGGAGATTTGCCCCAGGCTATTGGCATTTTGAGAGATTCTCTGAATCTTGACTTAACTGCCCCAGATGATGGACAATGATCATGTCTGCCCCTTGGTTAGAAGTGTTTTTCCATTTGATGTGATCCTTTTTGTTGAGAAGGTTTTTGTTCACTAGATATTCGTCGTACGAATTTCTCTGCTGTTTGAACAAATAGCCATATGCAAACAATGTTATTTTAAGAATGCAAAGCTTATGTCTGTCTTGAAAATTTTTTGAAAATGCAGTTTTCAGTAAAACAAGTGAATTTTGTAAAATGTGATGTTAACTCAGGATTTTACAGCGAGCCCTACAGGAGTCAGGATACCTTTTGTAACAGTATGCTTTCGAACTAACCCATGCTTCAGCTAGGACTTTTAAGGGTTATAACGTGGCCTGGTTCACGGTTTAAGAAACAAAGGATAAAGGCCCAAAATTTATTTGTAACCCACCCGCTCTTCGTGATGTTCTTCAATCCTAAACTTAGCTAATCGTGCATTAGATCTTGTTTGAGTCTTTACTCTGATATTCCGGTGATGGTTCAGATACTCATAGTTTATTTTGAATAGGCAGTCATTTCCTTTTTTGTTGTTGAAGGTTTGTAGGACCTCTTTCTTTTTGATTTCGTTATCCCTGTTTTTTGCCTGGACTGTTTCTTTTGTGATTACAGTCAGCGGGATGCCCCAGTTTTTGTAAGTCTCCTTCATAGGTTTTGACTTAATGGGCTTTTATTTCTGAGAGATAATGACTTCCTGTCCTTACGATTATACGGAACCATCACCGTCTCTTGTTTTGGAAGGACTCTTTTGATGCTGTTCGTCGTGCACCTGGATCAACTGAGAGAACTACCCTGCCCCAGGTTATAATTAAGGGTTTTAATTTTTTGCAAAAAGAAAAAACTCCAACTTCTTTGGCTCGAAGGGGTTAACGAGGGATTATCTTCCTTATAACTCCACTGTTTAGGATTTGAAACAATGCATGTACCTCATCAGCGGGGTCTGTTCAAAAGCATATTGTAAAGATCGTGGTATCGTTTTCGTCATCCTCCCTCAAAAGGCTTAGAATTTTCTAATCCAGAGTTGAACATCAAAAAATGAAAGCAATTTTAAGCATAGTGAACACAATTACTTCAAAACAGACACGTGTAATGCATTAATGAAATAAGAGAGTTTGACATGATAATTTTTTGAATAAGCAAAGAAAAATACAATATCAGAATTCAAATGAACAAAAGTCTCTCAATCCTAGCCATGTTTCGGCAAGGGAGCAGTGATCACATTGGGAGTCTCAGAAGGCTCGAATTCGATCTCCTTAGCATCAATTATATTCTGGATCTTGTATTTCAGCGCCCAACAATCGTCAGTATCGTGCCCCGGGCTACCAGAATGATAAATACACCTCGCATCTGGGTTGTAGTTTGGAGAAGAAGTCTTAGGATTCGTAGGAGGGTTTATCACCGCAATCAGATTCATCTTCAACATGTGCTGCAATGCTTGTGACAATGGCATGTTGATGTTGGTGAACTGTCTTTTAGGCTCGACCGACCTTCGTTGATTTCCCTTTTGCTGTTGTCGATGTGACGCAGAACCAGAGATCAAGACTGCCCCTACGTGTTGGTCACGATGACTCTTCTGACTGTACGCAACATTGGACTCTTTCTTCCCACTGTAAGGCTTTTTCTGAGCATCAGAAGGTGTAGCTTCTTGAATCTTCCCAGCCTTGATACCAACTTCAATCCTCTCACCAGTCAAGATAAGGTCTGTGAACCCGGCTGAAGAATTCCCGATCAAATGGTTGAAGAACGGACCAGACAGGGTCCCCAAGAACATATCCACAAGTTCACGATCAGTTAAGGCTGGCTGCACGCGTCCAGCAAGGTCTCTCCACTTTTGAGCATACTCCTTAAATCCTTCACTCGTCCCTAGTGACATACCCTGGAGTTGGGTACGCGTAGGAGCAAGGTCGGAATTATATTGATACTGCTTATAGAACGCCGTAGCCAAATCCTCCCAGTTACGGATACTGGCTCCATCCAGCTGATAGAACTATTCGAGTTGAGTCCCTGAAAGACTATCCTGGAAGAAATGGATCCACAAATTCTTGTCAGCTGTGTAAGGTTGGATCTTCCTTACATACGACCGAAGGTGCAGCTTATGACAGGAAGCTCCGTCGTACTTTGCAAAAGCAGGCGCCTTGAACTTATGGGGAATCACTACCCCAGAAGATAAGCCTAGGTCTCCAAAGTCCAACCCGGGCACATGTTGAATCTCCATAGCACTTAAATGGTCCTCCAACTGTTTGTACCTGTCCTCCGCAGGAGGGTACTATTCATCATTATAATCTGTCTCGTTGTCGGAGACCACGGGACTAGGAACCCTTCTCTCTTGGGGATTGTCCTTGGCTACAAATGAGGTAGTCAGCTCAGCCTCATTATGTAATCCATTCCCAGATCTGCGTCTAGTGTTGAACAAAACAGTCCTCTTCTTCTTCTTCTTCTTCCTCTCTTTCAGAATCAGAGTCTTCAAATCCTGTTAACCCTGGGCTAGGCTCATAACCAACTCTTGGAACTGGGCATTCTGGGCCTGGAGGGCCTTGATAGCTTGTTCAACGGAAGGTTCAGTAGACATGATGATTGCTGAAATAAACAGCGAAGAAGATAAGTGACCTGTAATGGTACCTGTAATGTAATGATATGTATGATATGCATGCAATGTTTTCAAGGATCTCGTGGGGTAAACAAAGAAACTTGTTAGAATTTGAATTCGGTAGCTTGATTGAAGGAACTTCATGTTGTTGAGAATCCTTCTTCAAGAGTCAAGCTCACCAGATTGAGTGGGTCATAGCCCCTGACTCAAGTTATCATGTTTTGATCTCCAAACAACCTTGGCTAGAGGAAAATGAATCCCCTTTGCCCCTTGCTAGACATTTGGTCCATCATGACCTGCATCACAAACCCTTGAGATCCTTGAAATGGTTAAGGAAATGCTATGTTATGATGTTATGATGCGTATGATGTTATGTACGTGGATGCAAAGGTGTGAGGTGTAAGTAAGCCCTGTAATAAGTCCAGATTAAGGACTGTAAACAAAACCTGCAAGGAACTCATATTGTCAGATAACAAGAATGTGCAAGTAGTTCAAGTTTGAAGGCACACAAGTCACACAAAAGAGCCCTTAGATTTCAGGCTGGCATGAAGTTTAGGTACTACCCTCTTTCTGTTTCAGTTGGTTAAGACCTGTCCTAGAAAATAGTAACCGGGTTCTAAAGGATCTCAATATCACTGACTACCCTCAATCGGTCATAACTCTAGCTTCGCAATCTATTCTTGCGGCCGGAACCATCGCGAGAGTTTAGCCTCAATGAGTGTAGCATACTGCTACTGTTCTATGGTCAAGTTGGGTCAATTTAAGGTTCTAAGGTCGGTTGGTGCTTAATGACTCCTCAGAAGACCCATATTCTCCTCGTTCCAACACAAGGGATATCGGTACAGACCAAGGTGTCACACCAACGTAGCTACTGCTTCACCCATTTCGGTCTACGCCGGACAGGTCCCTCACAGTTTATTGCTACCTAAAGGGTATTCCCCAGATCCGGGTTAGGATCTATGAAACTCCGATGCAAGCCCACAAATATAAAAGCAAACAAGGCATACAATTGAAAACATAGAATGATCTAATCCTAAGGTACACCTCACTTATAATAGTGTCCCCAGCAGAGTCGCCAGTTCTGTGATCGGTGGAAATAGAACTGACTGTTTTGAAATGCTGGTTCGCAAAATGTCGCGGTAAGCAAGAGTCGCCACCGTCTTTTATTTTCTCCAACAAGGAAAGGACAAAAGCACAGCAAAATTCCTTTTCGAGATGTTTCTCGGTTCGGGAGGTAGATTATAGAAAGGGAAGGTGTTAGCACCCTTTCTATCTGTGGTTATCCACGGGCTCTTAGGTACTTGCTCACTATGTTTTCAAAAATGTTTGCTTTTCTTGTGTTTGTGGGTTTTGAAAAGAGTTTCATTTGAAAACTTCGTTTGACTCTTGTATCAGTCCTCAAGAGTGTATGAAGTGTTTATTTGAAAAATTATGTTTGAAAGTGTAAGTGCGAAAAGTATTTTTTTGTTTTTGAAAGAGCAAGTACCTTAGAACCTCTACCTACTCAAAGAAATTAAGCTGTGTAAATGTCCTTTAGACAGTACTATCCCACTATTGAGAAGTAGGTAGCACCGTCGTTGGAGTTGTTCGGGTTAATTCGATTATAGGGACATGTGTGGTCACCAAAGCAATAGTAGGACGCCTTAGCGGTAACCCTAATGTCCTAGATCCTTTTTTATCCGAGGCAACCGTTTCGAGGCAACTTGGATCTTTAGACAAGAGGGCATCCTCTAAAACACCCTATACTCAATGACCACGTCGAGGCAACCAAGTGAGGCGTACCCTAGGAGTGGCATGTGCACGTATGTCAGGTTTCAGTTTATATTATCTTTGCACATATTATGGTGAGCTACGAGTTGATTTTAATTTTCAGGAAAGTCTTGTCATGCATAGTTAACAGTTAATAATTGTGCGGAAAATAAATTGCGGAAAGTAAATCTACGCTATTACAAGGCATCGGGTATTTACATCGCCAAAAACAAACCCTTTGAAAAATAAATTGCGAGAAAGTAAAGAAAGCGATAAAAAGGTCCTAATTACGCTATTACATCCTCGGAGCAATTACATAAATATGATCAAAAATTAACATGCGCGAAAAGAAATTAAATCGGGAAAGTCCTTAGGGTTTTGACCCCTTTTTGAGAAAAGAATGAATTTTGGTCCTTTTTGCATTTAATTAAATCTAATTCTAATTAATTAAATAAAAGAAATATTTTTTAAGTTTTTTTATGCTTTAATGAAAATAAAATAAAATAAAGTCAAAAGTTAGTAAAAACCCTAATTCTAATTGATTTTATTTATTATGAAAAAGTCAAATTTAACCTAATTAACTAAATTAATTTGTTAGTATTTATTTACAAAAATAATAAATTAATAGTGAAATTAATAATAATAATAATAATAATAAAAATATTTTTATTTTCTGAATTTATTATGAAAATAATTAATTTGTGAGTTAATTAACTAATAATAATAATAATTAATAAAAGAAAATAAAAGGAAAAGAAAACAAAAAGGAATAATAAACCAGGGGGGTGATGACCCAATATGGAGGTTAGAAAGCAATTTTTAGGCCCATTAAGTTATTCAGTCCATTGACTTTTTGAGATCCTCCATGGCATGGTTGACTGGGAGTATGGTGGTCTTCCCATCCTGACCATTGGATTAATGCCTGAACACAATGCGCTTGGATGTTAGAAGTGCATGATGGACCCTTTCTTGACACCTGCATGTGATTACATGAAGAAAAATAACAAATAATTGTTTTGGGGGACCTGGGATTCGAACCCAGGTCCCAATGATTACCAGCCAGCGCATCAACCACCAAGCCATTTGCCTGCGTTTGTTAATATAATAACAATCAATTATAATATATAATAATTAATTCATAGGCTGCCAAAACGAAAACACGCGCGTATGTTTCAAATGATCCAATGATATGCTTACACGTCCTTCGTCTTCCTCGTTTGTACCTGCAAAAGGAAATCAGATAGCGGGGGTTTTTAACCCCCACAAACTGCAATGACCAATAATAGTGATTAGGGTTGTGAGCAACATAAATATTTCGCGAGGGTGGCTTTGTGTTCGTCTTGTCTCAGCGATTTCAACCATAGGTCTCTCAAGGCTTAAATTTTCCTGTACTGTAAATCCCCAACTTTAGAGTTCAAGAACCCTAGAATTCATCAATGGCAACTTGTGATTCTGTACATTATAAGTCAATTAACTTATACCATTAGTTTCATAAGGATTCAAGCAATGCAAAACGAACCATGAATCATGTTAAAGCTTATGAATCATGAGTTTCGATTATGAGAAAAAAGGTCAAACCGTGAGACTGTAGGTGATGGTTTCTTGAGCTTTAACGCTTGGTTTTGAGTGCTACACGTCCCTGACACTTCCAGCAAAGTGTTAGAATCCACAAATTGCTTTGAATCGTGCTAGAATGCAGAAAACAGTTTTGACTTTTCTTTGAATTTTCTCAATATGGTTATGGCTTTCTTGCAGCAAATTCACGTATGCATGATTAGGGTTGGCTTGTGCATATATAGTAGAATGAAACTAGGTCACAATCTTGCAAAGAAATCCATGGAATTGATGATTGTATATTTGATTGAAAATCAAATATTTTTTAATCTTTTTGATTGGAAAAAGTTGCTAAATTGGGAGATTTTGATATCCTTGATTGGTACACGAAATTGCCAGCATGATTAGGTCATTCTTGCTTCACAAAAGGATTGAGAAATCAAATCTTTGTATTTCCTACAATTTAAATTAATTAAATGAATTAATATTGATAAAAAATCCAATTAATTAATAAAAAATAAGAAAATAAATTTAATTAGGCTTGATGGGTCGTGCATAGGCCATGGATAAAGTTTCAAGAATAAATTTGAGGCCCATTAGCAAAAACAAAGTGTTTTGAGCAAAGTTGACTTTTGCGAATTCACAAAAATTTCCCAACTTCTCCAATGCATATCTTACTCAATTTGGATCATATGAACATGTTCTTGGACATTTTGGAAAGGTCCTGAAGTCCTCTAACCAATGCCTCTGGTCCCATGTCATTTTGATTTACCAATCTCAAGTTATGGTCTTTGACTTAAAGTGCATTTTTGTTGACTTTTGAAATTGACATATAATGTAGAAATTGATAACTTTTTGTGAGAGCATTTCTTGGACTTGGAATGTGAAAATGGATTGTAGGAAATGTCATCCCCTTAAAAATGAGCATTGGATGGGATTTTTCTGATGAACCATGAAAAAGTTATTCCTTGGTCAAGATACAGTTGACTTTTCTGCTGTCCAAAAATAGTAACTTTTGCATCTTTGATAATTTTTTAGCCATCCTTGTGGAATCATGATCAAGACTTGATCAAATGATGATTATGAACTCAAAATAAGATGTTGACCAAAATTTTTGACTTTTGACTGCAAAATGACCATTTTACCCTTGCAGTTGACTGTGGGTCAAATGAGGCTTTTGACTCTGCAAATTGACACTATGAGTCTTGAAACTTGGCATGTAGATGCTTGAGGATGTATATAGGCACATGAGACTTGATTGAGCCATTGAAAACCCCAAATTCCTTGAAAGAATCAAAACCCTAATTTTGACTGTCTTAGGAGGTATTTGGACTGTGCAATCCTTGAGTAATCTTGAACCATTTGGAGATGATTCTTGATAAATCTTGAGGAATATGGGAGAGAAAATTTTGGGGTACAACACAAGGTATCTTAGCATTCTTTTTGAGGGACTAAGGTCATTTGTAAGGCAACTTAGATAGCGTCATTGAGGGACTATGATCTTGTATTTGCTTGTTTTTGCCAAGATACCTTACATGCGTAATATGACCATTTTGTATAAGGCAACTAAGTGGGGTAACCCTAGGGGTGCTTGTGTGAAATTGTATCATTTTCATGCTTGTTTTTGTCTTGAATTAGGGTTTTCTAAGCATTGGTTTTAGTCTTTCCATACAAACCCTAATTACTAACATGTTATATAAAAGCGATAAATTGCAAAATTTAAAGTTACTATGCTATTACAACATTTGTACAAGGAAATAAATAGATACAAAGTACAAAATGAATGAATGTACAAAAAATGTAAAATTTTAAAGAAAATACATCTTTTGTTTGATTTTCATGAAAAAATGTAAAATTTTAAAGAAAATGCATTTGTCTTAACCTAATTAAATAAAGAAAATAATTAGTTAAATTTGAATTTTATGAAGAAAAGATTTTTGAATAAAATCCTAATTCTATTTAGTTGATAAAAAGAAAATAAGTTTATAAAAAGTATTTTAAGTATTTTTATTTTGAAAATATTTATAGTAATATAAAATATTTTTAGTCCTTTTTTATATAAAAAAAATAATGTATTTAAATTAGTATGAAAGAAAATAACTAATAACCTAATTTTATTTATATTTGCAAGATAATAAGTAAAAAATAAATAGAGTATAAATATAAATATTTTTGTGAGAAAAAATAAAATAAAATAAGTCAAAATATAAATATATCATTTTTTTTGTATTTTATGATTTTTAGTATTTATAAAAAATATATTTAAGAAAAGATAAATGAAATAAATAAATAAATAACTTGGGTCAGGGGGTGCCAAGAGTCAATATGGAGGTCAGTTAGCAAAAACAAAAATAAACCAGGCCCAAAGGGCCCATCGCCTGCCAAAAATAACAAAAATCAGGAAAATGAAAATGTGAAAAATGAAAAGGGTACCACTAGGGCTCGAACCCAGGCCCCATAGGTAATAGGCGCGCGCTTCTACCACTGAGGTGGCTATACATCTGTTAATAAAAATAAAATAATAAATATGTAAGGAAAAACATGTCCTAAAGACTTCACCTTCAACCTCCAGCCAGACCAACTGTAACTTGCTCATTTCTCATCAAAAATGAAAACTGTAAACATGAAACTTGTAGCAAATTTTCTCACGATTCCAGAAATGTAAAGTATTAGAACTATAGATCAAAGATAAGTAAGAATTTTAATGGCCCTAATCTGAACCCTAAAAATTTCATAAATTTCAAATTCAAAATTCTCTAAGCTCAAGCAAAATTAATGGAAACTAAGGGCATGGTTAGCTTCAGGCAATGATATCTACATGTTTTATTCATAAATAAACTATTAATGATGCATGTATGAAGAGTTCCAAGTTGAGAAAACTTACCTCAAAACTGGAAATCATGTTTGGAGCCTGAGCTTGTTTCAAGTGATGGTGATGATCAGGTTAGCTTCCTTGAGGTCCTAGGAAGCTAAAGCAATGATTAGCTTGAACAATGGATGGCTGAAATGTCCTAGAGAAGTCAAGTTGCAGACTCTGTTTTTTGGTTATGGAAGTTATGGTAAATGGTGTTACAGTTCTGGAATAAGGATAGGGATGAGTTGTATTTGATTTAAGGAAGCTTTAGAAACTAAAAGGCCAAGAAACGCACGAGGGAAATGTGAGTTTGATGTTCAAGGTCAGAAACTGTGCAACAATGAAGTTTTTGGACAATTTCTGATTTGAAAGAGTTTTGGTGTATTTCGGGGTGCTCAAGCTCGTGTTCTAGCTCACAAATAGTGACTCTATTTATAAGCAACAAGTTTGGAGACCTCTTGTTGGTTAAAATTCAAAATCACAAGTTTATGCATAACATGTGATTTTTTTGAGAAATTCAAGTTTCCATGCCTTGTACTTTGTTCATAAAGTTGTTAACCACTTTAAACACAATGCTTCTGACTTTGTGGATGGAGTATAATCAAGAAAAACAAGTTGGGAGCTCAAGAAGATGACTTTGTGCATAAAGCTTGCTTTACAAGAATGAATATGTTACTTTCTCCCTAAAATGGAAAATTGATTTGGAAAAAGTTTGAAACACTTGGATAAGGGCATAATCAGTTGTGTAAACCATTAATTATGGAGTGAAAAACAAGTTTGAGGCCTGCAAATTAAGGATTGTGCAGCATGGCTATGGATTTGGTTCATATGTTCATAAAAAATTACTTGTAATTCAAGTGACAAAACCTAACTTCATCTCTTTGATTCTCCCTACTCAAGAATGATCTAAAGGAGTTATTGGACATTTTAGAAAGCTTGCAATGTACTATACAACCCATATTTGAATTGCTTTTGAAGATTCCCCTTTGAACTATATGAAAAAGTGCCATGAAGTTGGGTCAAAATCCTGACCAAATTAGGGCAAAATTTCACTAAGTGTTTAGTTTCATGACCCTATGTTCATACAATTATAACTTGAGATCCAAGCACTTTTGGAAGAAGTTGTGTGAAGAAAAGTTGTATATTTCATGGAGATATACAACTTTTATGTTGGAAGTTTCTCTTGAATCATGGTGAAAATTTGGCTCAAAGTTATGAAAAAACATGAAATTTCCAACACTTGGAAAAATTTCTAAATTTAGAAATTTTGACTTTTCAAAATGAAATCTTGACTTTTTAATTTCTTGATGAATAATTTTCATATTTTTACATGTTTTGATGAATTGTGATCTTTGGTACTTGATTTTGACCAAAAAGTCAAAGTTTGACTTTTCAGTATACAGTTGACTTTTGATCAGTTGATTGCAAAATTCATATGTCAATCCAATGGACTTGCAATGTTTTGAACCATGTTATTAGGTAAAAATGATGCAACTGGACTCTTGAGATGATTTCTTAAACCAATTGACCATTTTCTAGGTAAAAAAATCAGAAATTGCTCTTTCCCAATAAAAACCCTAATTTTGACCATTTTGCCCTTTTGGAGATTTGATCAAATTTCTTGAGGAGTTGTGGTCCAAACTTGATCAATGATAAATATGAGTCAAAAATGTTGATATGGATAAAAAATTATGAGGTTTGACTGTAAATTGACCATAGTTGACTTTTCCCCCAATACAATTGATTTTTAGGTCAACTGCTCAATTGACTGAGCAAAAATGTGATTCAAGGTTTGAAACTTGACATGAGTGATCTTAGGGATCCATAATGATCTATGAAAGTCATATGAAGCATTGGAAGTTCAAAAATCCTTGTGCAATCTCAAACCCTAATTTTGGTCATTAGTGCATAAGGAGGTGTCTTGAGCTGATCGAACCCTAGTGCAGTCTTGTGCCCAAGGAGATCTTGTGAGAAAATTCTTGATAAGTGAGAGGGAAAATTTTGGGGTACAACAAAACTGTATAAGGAGATGAAAGCTCACAAAGAGTATTGGTAAGAACAATATAAAACTATAGCTCGTGCAGGAGAGGATAATAAGCGCATAATTCCAAAACTCTACAAGGAGTATTTAAGGTACAAGGACAAGCATGCAAAACTTGCTTTCTTAGCAAACAAACTTATTGGTGATAATCCTAGGAGCTTGAAGGATGCAGAAGCTACAATGGTCCCTCTCCCAAAGGATGTTGAAGACTTCCTCAAACTTTATAGGGAAATGGTTGATGGTTTTAGGGCAGAAGTTCGCAAGCATTGTTAGGAGATTTAGTTTCCCTTTTGTTATTTTTTCCTAGTATTCAGTATTTTCTTCTATTTTCCAGTATTCAGTATTTGCTTCTGTTTTCCAATATTCAGTATTTGCTTTTGTTTAAGTTGAACTTCCCATTTTGAGGATTGTTATGGTTTTCCTTATGATTCAATAAAAAGTATTTTGTTTTGGTATTATATTTACATTCTTGGGGTGCTCACCAATAAAAAAATAAAAACCTAAAAAAAATAATAGTAATAAAAAGAAATCTCAAGCGAATAAGACATTAAATAAATACTTAGCATATTAATACACATTCATCCAACCAAGAACATCTCATTCATATTTCAGACAAGAAACTCATCTTTTCACATCATCTCCAGTTAAATCATCGAGCAAGACAAACTGACTTCCTGGCCTCCATATCAAACAAGAGCTCGTCAAAAAAAGGATAATGGAACAAATCGAGCAAAATCAAGCATTACTTCAAGAAGATATGGAACAAGTGAAAGGAAGTGTTTATTCAATGAAAGGAGATATGAGTCAAGTCCTGCTTTCCGTGAAGAACATCATAGCAAGACAAGACGAGATTCCCAAGGTAGCTTTTGAAGAAGTAGCCCAAACTATTGGTGCATTTAACGGTCACCAACCAGAACAATATCCAAAATCCGGTCCCGCCAAGAGTACTGCTGCCCAACAAGAGACAATCATGTCTCATACTAAAGGTTTTGATCCTCCTCCTCCAAAGGTAGGGGCATCCCACACTCTACAGATTCCGGTCAACAATCCTCTCAACATGTATTTACAATATGGAGACCATGATTTGGGAGGCATGAGTCAAGTCCCTCCTACTAATGTTGTTGAAGATCCTATGGTGATCAATCAATATAAAGCCCTTAAATAGAGATTAAAAGCAGTAGAGGGTTATGATGATTTTGATGTCGGTGCCTTAGAAATGTTCTTGGTACCAGATGTAGCGATTCCTCCCAAATTCAAGGTACCTGACTTTGAAAAATATAAGGGACTCACATTCCCAAGAAATCGGGTACGCATGTTCTGCAGGAAAATGGCTGGCTGCCTATGCTCATGATCAAAAACTGATGATCCAATATTTCCATGACATTATGAGTGGGGAATCTTTGGATTGGTATATGAATTTGGAACTAACACATATCCGAACATGGGCATACCTTTCTCATGCTTTCTTAAAGAAATACAAGTATAATTTGGATATGGCTCCTAACCGCATGAAACTTAAAAACTTGTCTCAAAAGAAAGATTAATTTTTCAAATAGTATGCTCAATGGTGGAGAGAGATGGAAACACGTGTACAACAACCACTCCTCAAAAGATAATTGGTAGACATGTTCATGATTACTTTACAAGGGCTATATTATGAAAAGATGGTAGGCAGCGTCTCCTCAGGATTCTCCAATTTGGTAATAATTGGGGAACAATTTGAAGCTAGTATGAAAAGTAGCAAGATACAAGGGGCATTTAGTACTCCTTACAAATCAAATAAGCATATTCCTAACTTCTCAAAAAAATAAGGAAGGAGAAACTAATGTTATCGTAGCACAATAGAAATCACAGCAACCATTGGCGATCCCACAAGATCAACAACAAAATAGGTTCCAAAGACCTTCGAGAAGATTTGATCCTCTCCCTATGCCACATAGTCAAATAGTAAAACATATGGTTAGGGCATCCCAAATAGTAAAACATCTGGTTAGGGCATCCCTGGTAGAGCTAAATCCACTCGCTCCTCCAATTGGGGAACTCCCACTGAAATATGACGCAAAGTCACAGTGAGAATATCATGATGATTCCCTGGGGAATACCCTTGAGAAATGTTCGGCCTTCAGACACAAGGTTCAAGATCTGATAAACTCCCAAGATATAACCTTTGATAAACCTAATACCAAAATAAACCCCATGCCTCCGCATGGTGGTTTGACTGTGAACGCAATAGAGATAGTCACTAATCATAGAGATACTAAACGAGTAAAGGCTCCAATAGATATCCCGAAGGAGCATTTATTAGAACATGGTTTTCTCTTGGAACATAATGACGCTTTCAAAAATATTTTGTACAAATTGGTGGACCAGGGAATAGTATAATTTCGGTAATACCCTGAGGAGGAACATGTAGCTGCAATTAATGGGAACACAAGAAGACCATTGGTAATCCCTTGCCAAGGTCTGAGTTCTACAAAGAAACCACTTGTAATTCCTTGCGTGAAGCCAAAATCAACAAGAACACCATTGAAAATACCATATCAAAATCAAAATATAAAGATACCAGTGCCTCTGAAGAGTGTAATGGTAATCAAGGATCCATCCCCCATTCCTTATGAAAGTGACAAAGTTGTGCCTTGATGTTATGGCACTATTGTGTACGTGTTGGCTCCCAAATTCGACACTTACTATATTTGGTCTTTTAGACCAAAAAACTGGAATAAACCAAGCCAAGAATGTTTCGACGTATGAAATATCTTAGGAAAAAGATCTAAGTTGTATTGGAGCCTTCGACCAGGGCTCACTTTCAGGGATTTCGACTGAAGATAAATTTATGACCTTCGACTAAGAGAAAATACCCTCGCTTTGACACATGATACGAGGGTCATTTGAATTTGAATTATTGGAGGGAAAGACAGTTTCGCTAGAGGCTAAGAAGAAGCAACGTGGCTGGAAGTTAGAGGTCGAGGGACATGCAGAAGAAACTTGTCTTCATCTTAGCGCAGAGTCGTTCCTCGACGGTTAATTAGTTTTTAGTATAAATTAGGAAACTTGTGTAGTTTTTAAGTGTGTTCAACCTATTGTACTAGTCACTCAAATATTGTCCAAGTAACCGCTGTGTGAGAAAGGATAAAACTGAGAAATGTACGTTGGAAACACCTCTTTTTATTAATGAAAGTCTTTTACATTGCTTTAATCTTATCTTGCAAAGTTATCTTTCTTTCATCTTTACCTGCATTTCTACATTTCTGTCTACTTTTCCAAAATCTCAAGTATCTTTTCTCTGGTCGAACGCGCGTTCTTCCTGATTGCTTGTCTTACATAAAAAAATTAGCATATGTTCTGGGATTAATCTGATCGATCCCGTAAGTAACCAAAAAGAACTTTCATTTTTGAAGGATCAGCGGTTGTTTACCAAAAACCACGGTAAACAAATTGGCACACCTGGTGGGACGTTGCTAATTTATATTGTTTATGTTATTCTGTTTCTTCTGTATAGTTATAACGTTGCATGTTATTAAGAAGTGGTAAAGTAACCAACGAGTATACTGTTAGGAAGAAAAATAGCGAGAATAGTATGGCTAACGAGCCAAATCATGGAGAAATACCTCCACCAATTACTGGAACAGTGGTTACTACCACCGTCGAAGGGAATATCCCAACTTCCGTTGGATCGATACCGATGCTAACCACAAATCAAACTGGACCCTTACTTTCGTATGTAGGTCCAAGAGGTCCATTAGGAACGCCTCCACCAAGGGTGAATCTAGGATCTCGACCATTTGTGCCCCCAGGATTTTCGACAACCTGGATGGGTCGAGAGCAGCCATATGGCATGCCAACTACTGAAATGGCTAGCCTTATGAACGCTGCTTCCACTTTTTTAGAACCTTTGGTGAATGCATCATCGCCCTTACAGGGGTCTGGAGCCAGTAGAAACCAATTCTTGAGAGGGCCATCTCATACAATACCAAGCCTCACAAATGTTTCGACAACAATTTTGAGGCAACAAATGGACGAAAGTAATCATGATATGGTACAAATGTTAGCACAAACTCTAAGTACAGTGCTAAACCCCCTCATTCAAACTGCTACGCAGTCGAATCAATAGATGACAGCGCAAATGATGCGCATGGCTGAATTCTTTCGGGTACCCCAAACTATTCGACAACCCCAGAGGATACCAATAAGAACAAATCAAGGGGCAATCATGGAAGAGGATTTGACCGTTAACCCAAACCCTCAGATTCTTAGAGCAGAAATAGAACAAACAAGGGTTGAAATACCAAGAAACCCTAGAGAAATCGATCAAGGAGTTATTATGGCTAATAGAAACCAAAACGCTGATGAATTGATACAGCAAGTTCGACACCAAAATTATGGGACAAACAATAATCTAACGGCCATGATCGAAAGGATTATGATTCAAAACGGGATGAAAATGGGTTTTCACAGACCAAACTTCACATCCCCATTGTCAGAATATATTCTGCAAACAGACTTACCACCTAGGGGAAAGGTTCCAAAGTTTACTAAATTTTCAAGGGATACGACAGAGTCCACTATTGAACATGTAGCTAGATATTTGATAGAGGCCGGGGAAATAGCAAACAACGAAAACCTTAGAATCAAATATTTCCCAAGTTCCCTAACAAAGAATGCTTTCACTTGGTTCACCACCCTCCCAGCCAATTCGATCCACAACTGGAACCAATTGGAAAGATTATTCCATGAACAATTCTACATGGGCCTGACCAAAATAAGTCTAAAAGAATTGGCTAGTGTGAAGAGAAGGTTTACAGAGCCAATCGATGAATATTTAAATAGGTTTTGATTACTCAAAGCCAGATGCTTTACCCAAGTGCCTGAGCATGAATTGGTTGAAATAGCAGCGGAGGGCCTGGATTATTCGATTAGGAAAAAGTTAGATACACAATACCTAAGAGATATGGCCCAACTGGCTGATAGAGTTCTACAAGTAGAACACCTTAAAGGTGAGAAAGCTAAAACTGCGAAAACTAATTGACGATAAAGGGTAGCCTATGTCGAAATGGATGATAAAGATCCAGAGATATCCAGTGATCCTATAGATGTCGAAGAGGGAGAAATAGATTTAGCAGAATTAAAACAAGGACCGCCATATTCTTGTAAATTGCTAGTGCCATCAAATGGGAAAAATCCTGTAGAGCCTGAGAAAAATAGCGACAAATTCCTAAGAAAACTTATAGTTTCGATATATCAAAATGTGACGAAATATTTGATCTATTAGTTAAAGATGGCCAGATGATAGTGCCCCCAGGGGCAAAATTGCCTCCTTTAGAACAAAGAAAGAAAAGAGGTTTTTGTAAATACCATAATTTTTTGGGACATAAAACCTCACAATGTTTCCATTTCAGGGATCTTGTTCAACAAGCGCTAAAGGAAGGAAGTTTGAAATTTGCTGATAAGCCAGGAATGAAAATCGACGCAAACCCATTACAGATGGAGGCACATTATGCTGAACCAGTTGGCATTCACATGGTGGAAGTTTCTGAAGATTTCATTACTAAACCCATCTTTGGAAGTTTTACTGGAAACATCTCCAGAAAAACTATTGAAGGGATGAGAAAGGCCACTGAAGGCCTAGATTTGAAGAAGGAAGTTACCCAAGGGTCAAACAAGAAGGCTGCTGAAGGCCTGGAACTGAATAAACGGGTTACTGAAGACCCACACAAAAGCAAAGGAGTTACTGATAGCTCCAACAAAAGAACCACCACAGGTTCTTATTTAGCCGCTGTAAAAGGTTTGATAGAGAATCTAGAGGCCAAAATGCAGAAAATGAATCTCGTTGCCAAAAGCAACATGCAGGTCAACATGGTTGAAGTCTCTGGTGCCAAAGCCTCAGAGGAAGCCATTTGTCAAGAAGAAGTGAATAAAACGGCATTTCCAAAGGAGAATGAAGATCTGGAAGATTTTCTACATAGGTGCCAGAAGAAGAAATCGAAAGTAATGTTGTGCCCTAGATGCAGCTCTATTTTTGACAAGAAAGCCGCAGAACACATACAAGGTATGAGAATTGTGAAAGCGAAACAGGGCACCAATGCCCAACGAAAAATGGGTTCAGAAGTTAGATTCGACCCCAGAAGGGGGCATCAACAAGGCTCTATGAGTTAGGTAAGGAGGCCACCAACTTTTCGGCCTCCAATTAATGTACCTACAGATACTTGGCTTAACACCATGGGAAGAAAGAGGCCAAATGAAGAGAGATGGCAGGCGTTCGATGTGCCAAGAGGTTCCTCTTTAGATTACAGAAAGGAGTACCATGCTTCTACGTCAAATAAGATGGCCCATATATCGAGAAATTACAAAGGAAAAAATCCTATGTCCCATTCACAATGGAGAAGATTCCAAAGATGGCGAAAATCCGAAAAAGAGGCAGTTGGACCTCATCCAGAGGTTAGCACCAATGTGCAAAGGAAACAAAGGAAACCTCTAGAGAGGAATCATATGCCATGGACGGAGGAATGTGGGTCGAATGATGAAGACAACTCCGATTCCGGTGATAGTTTAGACATCATGGTGAATGTCATATTAGTGTTACCTAAAGAATACAATTGTCAGGTCGAAGTTGAGGAAACTGACTTAATGGTTGAACAAGAAATGGCTAGACACAGGCCAGTATGTTATTACGTAATGAATAATGGCTGCGTAGAAGAACATAACACATTTTTTGAGCCACCAACAGAGGCAATGAAGAATCATCTAAAACCCCTGTTCATTAGAGCAAAGATAGGGGAAATAACTATAAATAAAATTCTGGTTGATTGTGGGGCGACCATCAATATCATCCCACAATTCATGCTAGAAAAACTAGGAAAGGGAGATTCTGACATCAAGCCCCATAACATGGTCTTGTCCAATTATGAAGGGGGCATTGGCACCACAATGGGTGTCATACAACTAGACCTCAAAGTGGGATCAATCCTCCGACCCACCATGTTCATGGTGATCTCAGCGAAACCAAACTACAATTTACTCTTAGGCCGAGAGTGGATACATGGCATCAGTGTAGTGCCATCTTCGATGCACCAAAGGGTCACGATATGGCGCCCCAATGGTATCGTAGAAAACATTGAGGCAGATCAGAGTTATTACTTAGGTGAAATCAACAGTGTCAGAAAGAGTAGTTTCGACAAAAATTTGGCTCATATAAGGCAATGTAATCCACCTGAGTTTGATTTAAACCCAACACCTAACGCCTTCTGCTCCCTATACCTACACTCCGACTACGGTTTTTAGTGGGATAGAGAAGACTTATCCAACATCGACTTTGGAGGAGTTGATGTTATACGGCCAACATGTTGGGGAAGTGAGTTTGGTGATGATGACTGAGTCACAAACTCTACAAAAATTTCGGCGTATATCGCCGAAAGTAGAATGATAGTGGCCTTGGAGGCTAAAGTTAAATATATGGCCTTCGAAGCCAATGAACAAGTCCTTTCTAAGACAATCCCTGGGAAAGATTTCGACCCAGAGCCTCCCGACTTAGGAACAAAAGACCTTCGAGATCAGAGGTTAGACGCCATCTATGACGATGAACCTCTAGGTTTCAAAAAGGACCCGTTGGCGAACAATGTTAAAATGTTAGCGCAAGATCCTCTAGAAGAGGTAAATCTAGGCGACGGTCCTGTAAAAAAACCAACATACATAAGCACAAAAATAGATCCAGGACTCAGGGTCGAAATGATCCAATTACTAAAAGAGTTCAAGGATTGCTTTGCGTGGGACTATCATGAGATGCCTGGTCTCGACATAAGTTTGGTAGAACTGCAGTTGCCAATAAAGCCTGGAAAGAAGCCCGTTAAGCAGACTCCAAGGCAGTTTGCACCATATATTTTATCAAAAATCAAAACGGAAGTCGAAAGGCTGTTGAGATGCAAGTTCATCCGAACGACCAGGTACGTCTAATGGATTGCAAATATTGTGCCTGTTATAAAGAAAAATGGTACCTTAAGGGTGTGCATCGATTTCAAAGATCTGAATGCTGCAACACCAAAAGATGAATATCCAATGCCGGTGGCGGAAATGCTTGTCGATTCTTCCGCTGGTTTCGAGTACATGATTATGCTTGATGGATACTCTGGATATAATCAAATCTTTATTGTTGAAGAAGATGTGTCGAAAACGGCATTTCGTTGCCCTGGGGCCTTAAGCACTTATGAATGGGTAGTGATGCCCTTTGGCCTAAAGAATGCAGGGGCAACGTACCAGAGAGCCATGAATTCGATCTTCCATGATTTTATTGACACTTTCATGCAGATTTATATTGATGATATTGTTGTCAAATCTGTTTCAGGGAAGACTCACATGGATCATCTTCGACAATCCTTCGAGAGGATGAGACGCTACGGCCTAAAGATGAATCCTCTAAAAGGTGATTTTGGTGTCAAAGCGGGAGATTTCTTAGGTTTTGTGGTCCATAAAAAAGGCATTGAGATAAACTAAAACAAGATCAAAGCTATTTTGCAAGCCGAAGCGCCAACTAAAAAAAAGGAATTGTAATCCTTACTTGGGAAGATAAATTTCCTGAGGAGATTTATATCCAACCTCAGTGGGAAAATGCAAGCCTTTTCGCCACTACTTCGAATCAGCAAAGGAGGATTTGAGTGGAGGCAAGAACATCAAGAAGCCTTCTACAAAATCAAAGAGTACCTTACCGAACCACCTATTTTGGTACCTCCTTGTCGAAGTAGAAGTATGAGACTGTACATAGCTGCGTCTGATAAAACTTTAGGGAGCATGCTGGCTCAAGAGGATGAGCATGGTGTCGAAAGGCCCATATACTACCTCAGTAGAGTTTTAAACGATGCAAAAACCATATATAACGAGGTTGAAAAACTATGTTTATGTCTTTATTTTTCATGTACAAAACTTAAGCAATATATAAAGCCAGTTGATGTTTGTGTTTCGTCTCATTTTGATGTTTTAAAATATATGTTGTCGAAACCCATTTTGCACAGTAGAATTGGAAAATGGGCACTCGCATTAACTGAGTACTCATTAACCTTTATGCCTCTCAAGGCTATGAAAGGTCAGGTGGTAGCGGACTTTATAGTCAACCATTCTATACAAGAGGGATCACTGAATTATTTGGAGATCGAACCTTGGAAACTGTACTTTGATGGTTCTAGTTATAAAGATGGAACTGGAGTCGGAGTCCTCATTATTTCTCCAAACAAAATTCCAACAACATTTAAGTACAAGATAGATGGGGATTGCTCTAATAATGATGCTGAATACGAAGCGTTAATCACAGGCCTTGAAATCCTGTTGGAATTGGGGGCAACTCAGGTCGAAATAATGGAAGACTCAGAGTTAGTCCTAAAATAAATTACGAAAGAATACAAATGCATAAAAGAAAATCTTATCATGTATTTCGTAATATCCAGATGGTTGTTGAAGAACTTCGAAGTAGTTAACGTTCGACATATACCCAGACGGTTGTTGAAGAACTTCGAAGTAGTTTACATTCGACATATACCCAGATTGGAAAATCAAGTAGCTAACGACTTGGCGCAGATTGCTTCCAAGTATAAAGTTTCAAAAGACAGGCTACAAAAAGCAATCTAAGTTAGAGGGAGAGTAACTTCCACTAAGTTATCCCCATTGGATTTAAGGACCACAACATTGGGATGCACTGATCACGAAAATTTTGAAATTCCGTTCATAGACAATCTAACAGAACAAGATTGGAGAAAGCCTGTAGTGGATTATTTACAAAATCCAACGGCTTCAACATAATGGAAAATAAAATATAGAGCACTGAGTTATGTGTTGATGGGAAATGAATTATTCAAGAAAACACTTGAAGGTGTGCTCCTGAAATGCCTAAGTGAAACAGAAGCATACATATCTCTTTCCACCATACACGCCGTGGCATGTGGAGCGCACCAAGTAGGCCAAAAGATGAAATTGTTATTGTTTCGACAAGGATTATATTGGCCCACTATGTTAAAAGATTGTGTTGAGTTTGCAAAAGGATGCCAAGAATGTCAAATACATACAGGTATTCAGCATGTGCCGGCAAGCGAACTTAACTCGATTGTGAAGCCTTGGCCTTTTAAAGGATGGGCTTTAGATCTTATTGGAGAAATTCGACCAGCATCTTCTAAAAGCCAAAAGTATATATTGGTGTGCATTGATTATTTTACTAAGTGGATTGAAGCAATCCCTTTAGTCAATGTAGACCAAGAGAATGTCATTGGATTCATTCAAAAGTACATCATATATAGATTTGGAATTCCTGAAACAATAACTACAGACCAAGGGTCAGTCTTTACTGGTCGAAAGATGCAAGACTTTGCTGCGGAAATGGGGTTTAAATTGTTAACATCTACACCTAATTATGTGCAAGCTAATGGCCAGGTTGAAGCAGAGAATAAATTAGTGATCAGTTTAATAAAGAAACATGTGGGAAATAAACCCAGAAACTGGCACAAGACGCTAGATCAAGTTCTATGGGCATGTCGAACTTGTCCAAAAGAAGCCATGGGAACAACACAATTTCGCCTAACCTGTGGTCATGATGTAGTGTTGCCAGTGGAAATCCACCTGCAGGCGACAATGATTCAGATACATCATGATATCCCTTCTGAGGTCTATTGGAATATGATGTTAGACGAACTAGTTGACTTAGAAAAAGAAAGGTTGAAAGCTCTGGATCTTTTGAGACTGTAGAAGAAGCGAGTTGAGAAATCATATAATCACAGAGTGAAATCTAAGACATTTCAGCCTGAGGATCTAGTTTGGAAAGTAATTCTTCCGATGGATCGAAAAGATATAAATTTGGGAAAATGGTCTCCTAAGTGGGAGGGACCTTTCAGGATTATCCAGGCCTTCTCTGGTGGAGCCTATGAGATTGAAGAGTAAAGCGAAGATCAAAGACTTTTGAAGGTGAATGGTAAATACCTGAAAGAGTATAGACCTATGCTTCAAGAGGTAAATATAAGTAATATATAGTCACTGTTGAATAGAGAATGCCAAAATGGAAACCTAAATTTTCATTAACATAGCCAAAATGGCTTTGAAATCATTACAACAAGTGATTACATAAATGAAAGAAACATGATTCAAAAAGGAAGATTAGCCTTAATCTGAAGATACTTAATTCTTTGTAATTCTAGGCGTCGATCACATAAAGCCTTCGATTGATGAAGATACTTAATTGATTTTTGGAGCTCTTGAATCTCAATGGCATGATTCTAGGGCGAAGAAACGATTCCCACATGCCCACATATTCATCATTCAATTATTCCTCCTCAGTCGAAGGAAATGGTCTGGTGAACCATTCTGGACCAACTTTCCGACTGGCAAAAGGATCCATGGTCGAAACAAAACGTTTGCGCTCCACAAACATCATCACGTTGTGAAAGCCTTATGAAATTGTTGGCCTTCATCAGTAGGAGTCAGCAGTGTAAGCCTGGTACCTTCGACCCTCCTGTTCAGGATTTCTAGGGCCGCTTCATTAATCTTATTCTTCTAAGGAAGAAAATATTCAAAGGTGGCATTGAGCCAAAGTTGGAGAAGCCAAAAAGGGCCAGAAAGCAGCAGGATCCCCCTTTCCCTTATAACCTTGAGTTGGGTCACACCATTACTGATGGACTCATATAGATTGGCCAAAATCAATTCAGCCAGACAAAGGGGATAGTTGTGGTGAAGCTGCACCGCGAGCGTGACCGTTCTCTTAGTCACCTGAAGTGACTTAGTGCAAAAAACGAAACGAGATAACTACATAGCCAAAAAGGCTATATGCTCCACCTCCGACACAGTACTGGAGGCCTTATCGTGGAAGTGGTTGATAAAGGTGGTGTAGGTGGGTTTTGTAGCTGCAAACCCAATAACATCTTCAGACAAATCCTCAGGATTGAAATAATCGCCAGTCGGTCGAAGACTGGTAATTGCGACTATGTCGAATAGGGTGGGGGTCACCATCCCACAGGGAAGGTGAAAGGTAAAATGTGCGCTATCCCAGAAATACAGCGAAGATACCAACATGAGGGGAAAATAAGACAATCCTGTCTTCGACATCATCAACACATCATAAATTCCCATTTCCTTCCAGACAAAGGTTTGCGCCTTTTCCATCTTATTCAACCAATCTGAATACTCTGAGGAGAGGTTAGGGCATGATCGAAAGATTCTGTTCCCTTTGCTCATAAATTGAAGGTTAATGTCCTCTGTAGTCTGAACATGCTGCTGATTGGCCGGAGTAGCGTCTTCAGGGTCATCCCTAGGCTTCTTCGCGCATCCTATAGGTCTGAGTCTTGGGTGAGTAGGGAAGAAGGCGCGATTCCTCATGGGATTCTCGACGCACGTAGACAAAGGACCAGACATAGCATATATGTCTTCAGAGTAGCTAATGGGAATGAGAAGTTGGGAATCATATGCTTCTCGCCTCTCCCTCGTCATGGGTTCAGAAACGAACCGAAGTCCATCAGTCGAGGAAGGAGAAGGGTTAGTAGAAAAAATCTCTGGTTGGCTTTGGATATCATCAGCATTTTTAGGTTGGGGATTGTTTGGTGCATTGGAAAGGAAAGCCATTTTTGCAGATTTAGAGAAAACGAAGTTGATAATACAAGGTGTGTAAAAGCATAAGATTTGGAAATGCTTGGAGTGGTGAAAGTTCCAAATGAAAAGGCTCAGAAGTATTTATAGCCTTCAGAAAGGGATATGTCTCGTCAAGGCCATTTAATGCTATGAAGATAGTGGGGCACGTGGCGAAGTATGAAGCAGTTACCGTGCAGATGTTGGGAAACGTTTTGACATGCTTGCCTAGGTTCTAGGAATATGGTCATCATGGCAGTGTGGTAACGGCAGTTAGAAAAGACATCTTAGAAAAAGAATAATGATGGGTTTTTTTGAAAGCAGCAGCTGTTGGAAGACGAAAAGCGCACGTCAGGACTTTGTGGATAACTAGAAAGACAAGTGTCGAATGGAAAGATCAAAGAATGGCTATTTCTTTGGACATCAAAATAGACATTCTTGAGGGCAATTTGTTGGCTCCCAAATTCGACACTTACTATATTTGGTCTTTTAGACCAAAAAACTGGAATAAACCAAGCCAAGAATGTTTCTACGTATGAAATAACTTAGGAAAAAGATCTAAGTTGTATTGGAGCCTTCGACCAGGGCTCACTTTCAGGGTTTTCTACTGAAGAGGACTTATGACCTTCGACTAAGATAAAATACCCTCGCTTTGACACATGATACGAGGGTCATTTGAATTTGAATTATTGGAGGAAAAGACAGTTTCTCTAGCGGCTAAGAAGAAGCAACGTGGTTGGAAGCTAGAAGTTGAGGGACATGCAGAAGACACTTGTATTCATCTTAGTGCAGAGTCGTTCCTCGACGGTTACTTAGTTTTTAGTATAAATTAGGAAACCTGTGTAGTTTTTAAGTTTGTTCAACCTATTGTACTAGTCACTCAAATATTGTCCAAGTAACCACTGTGTGAGAAAGGATAAAACTGAGAAATGTATGTTGGAAACACCTCTTTTTATTAATGAAAGTCTTTTACATTGTTTTAATCTTATCTTGCAAAGTTATCTTTCTTGCATCT
Organism: Vicia faba; assembly: GCA_948472305.1. Classification (NCBI taxonomy): domain Eukaryota; kingdom Viridiplantae; phylum Streptophyta; class Magnoliopsida; order Fabales; family Fabaceae; genus Vicia; species Vicia faba. Next base: position 747,910,103 of record OX451739.1, read on the forward strand.
TTACCTGCATTTCTTCATTTCTGTCTACTTTTCCAAAATCTCAAGTATCATTTCTCTGGTCGAATGTGTGTTCTTCCTGATTGCTTGTCTTGCATAAAAAATTAGCATATGTTCTGGGATTAATCTGATCGATCTCGTAAGTAACCAAAAAGAACTTTCCTTTTTGAAGGATCGACGATTGTTTACCAAAAACCACGGTAAACAGTACATCATTGGACAGAAACAAGAGTGTGAACCACTAATAATTCAATAACATGCAATTAGAAACATAGCAGGAATAGGGGGAATGATCCGTAGTGGTGTCATATATGCTCCGGACCAACATAGGAAGGATGATATTATGGCCATAGATAAAGGAAAAGTTGTGGCTGAAACTAACCAAGGGCAGGAGCCTCCAAGCAAAGCCTTCACCAACAAAGAGGTCGATGAATTCCTAAAAATGATCAAGAAGAGTGACTATAGGGTAATGGATCAACTCCATCTCCAAGATATCAATACTCTCATTACTATTGAATTCAGAAGCACGCTGAGAATCTCTGATGAAGATCATGAGTGTTGCTCATGTAACAAAGGAGATCACAGTGGACTAATTTGACAGATTCGTGGCCAATCTGACATCTTGAACACATCTAGGTTTCAGTGACAATGATCTACCTCCACAAGGTAGAGCCCACAACAAGGATTTACACATCTCAATCCAATATGGGAAGACTAGTTTATCCAGAGTACTCACTGATACTGGTTCATCCCTAAACGTACTACCAAAGACTATTGTTGTACCCCAAAATTTGCCCTCCCATATTCTTCAAGAAATTGCAAAGTCAAAGCTTCAAAATCTCCCCAAGGGTTGCACAGTTCAAGGGCCTCCTAACAGTCAAAACTAGGGTTTTGGTTCTGACAAAGAAAATGAAGTTTCCAAGGGTCCAGTCAAGTCCCACATGCCTATAAACATGGTCAAGCATCCCCATATCAAGTTTCAAGACTTACATCACAAGATTGCACAGTCAAAAACCCTAATTGCACTACAGTCAACTGCAGGGGCAAAATGGTCATTTGACAGTCAAAAGTTCAAATTTTTGATCAACATCTTATTTTGAAGCCACAAACATCATTTGATCAATGCTTGATCATGATTCTCAAAGCTTGGCTCAAAAATCATCAAGATGCAAAAGTTTCCATATTTGGACAGTTGAAAAAGTCAACTGTAAATTGACCAAGGCATAACTTTCACATGGATTATCAGAAAAATTCCCTCCAAAGCTCATTTTGAAGAGAAAGACATTTCCTACAACTCCTCTTCATACTTCAAGTCCAAGAAATGCTCTCACAAAAAGTTATCAATTTCAACATTATAGATCATTTTCAAAAGTCAACAAAAAAGGACTTTAAGTCAAAGGACATAACTTGAGATTGGTAAATCCAAATGACATGGGACAAAAGACATTGGTTATAGGACTCCAAGACCTTTCCAAAATGTCCAAGAACATGAGCAAAGCTTAAAAATTGAGCAAGTTATGCCTTGTGGAAGTTGGGAAATTTTTGGATATTTTGAAAAGTCAACATTGATTCAAATGACCTAAAATGCTAATGGGCCTCTTTTTCATCCACAATTCATCATCCAAGGCATGTGTACGACCATGTGGCCCAAAGGGAAGTTTTTTTATCATTTTTATTTATTTATTTGGATTTTTTATTATTAATAATTCATTTAATTAATTAAAATACATGAAAAATACCAAACCAATGCAATCAAATCTTTTTGTGCATGGAATAGGTTTAAAATTTCGTGCATGATCATATATGGAAGGAATTGAAGTGATTGGCCATGATTTGTACCAAATAGGCATGAAAAAATATTTGAAAAGATCCTTAAGAATCAAATCTTGAAAATCATGAATGCAAAGGTTTTGATTTGTTTTCTTTGACCTAAATCACTCACACATATATACATATGCTAACCCTACTCCTCAGAAGCTCCCAGCTGCGCCATAGAAAAAGAACAAAACTTGAGTTTTTGCCAAGAAAGTTGAAAACTGAAAACTAGGTTTTAGGGCTTTTCAAGGTCAAATAATCACTCCATTAGCTTGCAAAGGTTGCCAGGAGACGATTCCAATCAAGAACTTTGTCCCCTACTCGAGGAGGTGGTATATCTGAGTCAAGCTTTGCACGAAAAATTCCATAATCGAATCATGAATCTCATGCATTTTTCTTGCGTTTTCTTTATTAATTTATGTTCCTTGATTAATTCTGAAGCTAACCACATGGATTAATTGAGTTTTTATATACTATACACGAATCTGCTATTGTTGTCTTTTAGGGTTTTTCAAGCTTTGAATTGGGTACTTTTAAATGCTGTAAAATTGGAAGCTCTCGGTACCATGACCAAACTCAGCGTGATTGGACGATGTGGAAACGACCCTCGCGCCTAATTTATGTGGCCGGACGGCCTAATCGCTATTATCAAATCAAGCATGTTTTGGGGGGGTTCAAAACCCCCGCTAACCTTATTTTATTTTCAGGGAAGAAACACAACGAAGAAGAAGAAGATGAGGTGTCCAGTAGTAATTGGGTTATTCAAATTCTCGCGCGAAAAAAGAACTAGCGTTTGTTTTACTTTATTATGTTTATTGTTTATATAATGTACAAAGAAAAGAAGCAGCACGAATGGCAACGCATAGGTATTGGTGACCTTCAGGACCTGGGTTCGATCCCAGGTCCCCCTCCCTTTCCTTATATTTTTCCTTTAAATGTATTCCTATGCAGTTTCAACACAAGGAGTCCATCATACACCCCTTGGTCCAGATTGCCACGCCTACACCAAGATCAATCAAAAGGCCATGGTTTGAGGAACATAGTGGACATGAGTCAATGCATCCACACGCCAGCCAAGAAGTCAACCAGACCAGGGACAATTGGGCTCAAATTGCTAAGCAAAAAACCTCTCATTTGGGGACAGACCCCCCTAGGTTTGCAATATTATTTTCATTATTTTTTATTTTGATTCAATTATTTCTTTTATTTATTAATTCCTTTAATTTAAATATTTTCATAAGAAAATTTAATAAACAATATAAAATCAGAAAAAGACAAAAATAAGTATTTTTATTAATATATTTTTTTAAATAAATATTGTTCATTAATTTTAGCTATTAAATTAGGTTTAATTCAAGCATTTTCTTAATTAACTCAAAAATTTGTAGAAATTAGGTTTAATTATTTTAATTATTTTTATTCTTTTTTTTTTCACTATTATTAATAATTAAATATTATTTATTTTTGTAATTAAATTGCCATGTAATTAATTAGGTTAATTTAGGTTTAACTTTAATATTTTTTCTTAATAAATAAAAAAATTAGAATTAGGGTTAATTTCTCAATTTAATTTAATTTCATTAAAGTCATAAAATACAAAAATACCAAAAATAATTCCCTTTCATTTTAATTTTCATTAATCTAATCATTTAATTTAATTTCGCAAAAAGGGTCCAACACCCTCGTTTCTAATTTTAACTCAATTCGCGTATTTATTTCTTTTTCTTTTAATTATTTATGTACCTCTCCCAAAGCCGTGTAAATTTAATCTTTCGCACTTTACTTTATTATGTTCTTTATTTTCTGTCAAATCGGGTTCTGGAAGTTTGGCGATGTGGACCCGCGCCTTTGTAATAGTTTAGGAACTTTATATTTCTCGCAACTTTTTAACTGCTAATAAATTGCATGCAAGAATGAATGTCAAAATAAAACAAAAGCGTAGATCACCAATTGCATGAACAAGACAAAATATCTGAAAACGACACACAAATCACACACCACCCCTAGGGTACGCTTCACTGTTGCCTTGCCCCTCGAAAGGTGATCGTCGAGTAGAGGATGTTTTAGTAAGTCCTCATGATCCGAGAACCTGGCATGAGGGTAGCTTCTAAGGTATCTTTCTATTGCTCTGGTGATCACCATGACCCGAACCTTCGAATTGACCCTAATAACTCCAATAGTGGTGCTACCTACCTCTCAATGGTGGGATGGCACTACCTTAAGGACATTTACACAGCATAATTCCTTAGGGTAGGTAGACGACTCTAGATACTTGCTCTAATTTCAAAACAAAATTCAAAAATACTTTTCACACCAACACCTTTTCAAAAAAGCTTTTGAAAGCAATTTTTCAAACACTCTTGAGGACCGATACAAGAGTCGAACTGGAATTTTCAAAGAAACTTTTTTAAACCCACAGTTGAAAAGCAAACAAACCAATTTTGAAAACACAATGAGCAAGTATCTAAGAGCCCATGGATAACCATGGATAGAAAGGGTGCTAACACCTTCCCTTTCTATAACCTACCTCCCGAACCGAGAGCAATCTCTATAAGGAATTTTTCTGTGCTTTTGTCCTTTCCACTTGGAGAAAATAAAAGACGGTGGCGACTCTTGCTTCCGCGATATTTCGCGAACCAGCAATAAACAGTCAGTTCCAGATCCACCGTTCACAGAACTGGCGACTCTGCTGGGGACTAAACTTAAAGTGAGGTGTACCTTAGGGTAGTTCATAACTGTGTTTTCAATTGTATTGACTTGTCTGCTTTAAATTTGTGGGTTGCATGGGAGTTACATAGATCCTAACCCGGATCTGGGGATACCCTGTTTAGGTAGCATAAGCTGTGAGGGACCTGTCCGGCGTAGACCGACATGGGTGAAGCAGTGGCTACGTTGGTGTGGCACCTTGGTCTGTACCGATATCCCTTGTGTCGCAACGAGGAGAATATGGGTCTTCTGAGGAGTCATTAAGCACCAACAACCTTAGAACCTTAAATGACACAACTTGGCCATTAGAACAGTAGCAGTATGCTACGCCCATTGAGGCTAAACTCTCGTGATGGTTCTGGCCGCAAGAAAAGATTGCGATGCTGGAGTTATGACCGATTGAGGGTAGTCAATGATATTGGGATCCTCTAAGAACCCGGTTACTTTAATAGGACAGGCATGAACCAACAAACTGAAAGAGGGTAGTACCTAGACCTCATGCTGGCCTAAACTTTAAGGGCTTGCCTTGTGTGACTTGTGTGCCTTACCATGTTTTCCTTTGTATCTATTTGTGGTGTGCTTTATCATAACATCATAACATCATGAGCATTGCATGCATCCTGCATAAGGACTGACCATTTCAAAGACAAGAGGGTTTCATCTTTGCTCTGTTTTGTAGGACACCATGATGCCTGTGCGAAGGAATACTATCCGGTTCAACTTTGTTCACTCACCTGAGTTGCTTGAAGAGTTGGTTAGCAGAATTCCAAATACCACTTCCTTCATTCAGAGGCATGGTTCTCTTCTCAGTTTAGTCACTGCAAAGCGGGATCAACAGTTGATGAGTGTTCTGACCCAGTTCTATGACCCTCTGTACCAGTGCTTCACCTTTCAAGACTTCCAGCTGGTACCTACCCTGGAAGAGTTCTCTGATTTGCTTGGTATCCCTATCTTGGATCAGACTCCCTTTACTGGTTGGGAAAAGACCCTCAGGCTTGAGGAGGTTGCTGCAGCTCTTCCCTTGACACATCAAGAGGTAATAGACAACTGGGTGACTAGAAGCGGAGTTAAGGGTTTCTTGGCCAAGTTTCTGATTGGTAAAGCTAACAGTTTCTGGAATGACTTGGACTTTAGGGCATATGAAGACATCTTGGCTCTCTTAATCTATGGGTTAGTCTTGTTTCCTAATCCTGACAACTTCATCAATGTCACTGCCATCAGGATCTTTATGTCTCAGAATCCTGTACCCACTCTCTTGGGTGACATCCTGCAACAACTTCATGCTCGTACTACCCGAAGACGAGGAACTCTATCGTGTTGTATCCCTTTGTTGGTGAGGTGGTTTATTTCGCACCTCCCTAAGTTCGTGCTGAAGAACCAAGAAGGAAGAGGTTGGGCTCATAGGTTAATGTCTCTCACCGATAAAGACATCATTTGGACTTGCAGAGGTTTGGATGAGATAGCTATTATTGATTGATGTGGGGAATACCCTAATGTTCCTCTGATTGGTACCCAAGGAGGAATCTCTTACAATCCATGCCTAGCTCTACGTCAGTTTGGAAGAGCCAGAAGAGCAGGCCCCCATGAGATGTTGGTGCCTCACATCAGTTTTGAGTTTCAGGTGGATAGTGACGAGCTGCGTCGTAGGTTCATCAAGGCTTGGGACAAAGTTCATAAAGTTGACCCACAAGAGTTGGGGCCAAAGACTTCTTTACCTATGGAAGCCTACTACAAATGGGTTCGCATCCGTGCTCAGAAGTTAGGTATGCCATACGAAGCCGTCAGACCCATCATTCTTGAGTATCCTGACAAAGATGGGGCTCCTCCAACTGTCCTTCCTCCTCAGATACCTACTGATTATGAGACATTAAAGAGGTCTTGGTCGCAACTGCGAGAAGAACGGGATTCTTACCGGGAAAAGTTCAACGAGCAGGAGTTGAAGATCTAGAAGCTGACAAAGCAGTTGGAGAATGAGCGAGCTCTAAATGACTACATCCGTACTGAGAAGAGGAGACCATGGGATCAATAAGGAGCTCTGGATGTTCTTTTACAGTTTTATTTCCCTTTTCAGTATTTCCTTTCATGTAACGCCTAAGGGCAACCTGTTGAACAATTTGAGTTTCAAAGTTGAATCTAATGAAGTGTGTTCCTTTTGTTTACAAAGTTGATTCCCGATTGTCTTTGAAAACATAAATCATACGCATTCCATTCATCATGTGCATAGCAGGTTTTCTTCTTTTCAGGTTGCTTACCGTTCTTTGCTGTTTATTTCAGCATCATGAATCCTGACTCATCATCAACCGAGATGTCCATCAAGGCTCTTCAGGCGCAGAACGCGCAATTTCAGGAATTAATCATGGGTTTGGCTCAGGGCCAAGAAGAGCTGAAGGCTCTGCTCCTGAAGAAGGAGAAGAAGAAGAAGAGGAGAACTGTCCTTTTCAACTCGGGCCGAAGGTTTGGCAACACTCTGCAAAATGAAGAGGCTGGTTCTTCTATAGGCAAGGGTACTCCCCAAGGGGAAAAAGGTCCTAGTCCGGTAGTCTCCGACAACGAGACTGATTTTGATGAGGAACAATATCCTCCTGCAGAAGACAGATACAAGCAGCTGGAGGACAGATTGAAGGCTATGGAGATCCAACAGGTACCTGGGCTGGATTTCAGAGATTTGGGTTTGTCTACTGGTGTGATCATCCCTCATAAGTTCAAAGCACCATCCTTTACCAAGTATGACGGGGCGTCTTGTCCCAAGCTACACCTCAGGTCTTATGTGCGGAAGATTCAACCATACTCAGTGGACAAGAACTTGTGGATCCACTTCTTCCACGAGAGTCTTTCAGGGACTCATCTCGAATGGTTCTATCAGCTGGATGGGACCAAGGTTCGTAACTGGGAGGAGTTGGCTACTGCTTTCTATAAGAAGTATCAATATAATGCCGACCTTGCCCCTACACGTACCCAACTCCAGGGTATGTCGCTAGGGTCAAGCGAAGGTTTTAAGGAATATGCACAGAAGTGGAGGGATCTGGCTGGCAGGGTGCAGCTTCCGTTGACTGATCGGGAGTTGGTAGACATGTTCCTGGGGACCCTATCTGGGCCATTTTTCAACCATCTTATCGGTAATTCTTCTGCTGGGTTCACTAATCTTATTCTGACCGGAGAGAGAATTGAGGCTGGGTTGAAGTCTGGTAAGATTCCGAAGGGTGCATCGTCTAGTTCTGAGAAGAAACCCTTCAAGAAGGAGGCTAGTGCTGTATATGGCTCCCGGAGACAAGAGAAATCTGAGCACCGCCAATCTGTCAGTGCGGTAATGATTGCTAAGCCTGCTGCCGCTCCTCGGCAAACCAATCCTCCAAGGGCTGAAAGACCTAGAAGGGAGTTTACCCGTTTGAGCATGACCCTATCCCAGATCTTGCCACAGTTGCTGTCCACCAACCTAGTGACTGTCAGAGAGGCCCCCAAAGTTGTAAACACTGCCTCTCCAAAATATAACCCAAATGCTCGTTGTGCTTACCATTCTGATAGCCCGGGGCATTCCACTGATGACTGTTGGGCCTTAAGGAATAAGCTGCAGAACCTTATTGACGCCAAGGAGGTACAATTTGAGGCATCTGAGAAGCCTAATGTAGTGACAGCTCCCCTGCCTGCTCATGGAGTAAATGCTATTAGGGACGAAGCTGAAGTGGACGAAGCTGAGTTTGATAGCTGGATTTACCCGGCAACCGACAGTGGACCTAGCAATTGGAGTGCAAAGGACAACCTACCTGTTTCTCTTGTTACTGAGTAATGAATTCCTATGTTTTTGGCATTTTTAATAAACAATTAAAAACTCTATGGCCCGGTGTCTTACCTGAGGCACCGTGGCTTCATTTGTGAGGGCATATAAATTGTCATTTCATATATCATAAATGAAAATCTTGGACGTTTTCTCGCATTTCAAATCTTATGCTCCTTTTCTATCTTTCCTTCCTTTATATATATTTCAAAACAGCTGTATTTACACACACTCACTCATACAGATTTCAATCCACTCTGGATCTCACTGGTAACGACTCTGCTACTGCCAGTTATGACTTCGAAAATCCGATCAACTTAGCCAAAGATGAAGGTGAAGATGATTGCGAAGTGCCTGGCGAGCTTGCAAGACTGTTACTTCAGGAAGAGAGGGCAATTCAACCACATGAAGAGCCAGTGGAAGTAATAAACTTAGGTACTGAGGCAGATAGGAAGGAGGTAAAGATTGGTGCCAACCTAGAGCTCAGCGTGAAGCAACGGTTGACTAAGATGCTACATGATTATATGGAGATCTTTGCCTGGTCCTACGAAGACATGCCCGGGTTGGATACCGATATTGTGGTCCATCACTTGCCAACTAAGGAAGACTGCCCTCCGGTTAAGCAAAAAGTCCGCCATATGCGTCCAGAGATGTCTGAGAAGATCAAAGCCGAGGTTATGAAACAGTTTGATGCTGGGTTCCTTGCAGTGACTTCTTACCCTCAGTGGGTTGCCAACGTGGTGCCGGTACCAAAGAAGGACGGTAAGGTCAGAATGTGTGTTGATTACAGGGATCTGAATAGGGCCAGCCCCAAAGATGACTTCCCATTACCTCACATTGATGTCCTTGTGGATAATACAGCTCAGCATAAGGTATTCTCTTTCATGGATGGCTTTTCAGGTTACAATCAGATCAAGATGGCTCCTGAAGACATGGAGAAGACTACATTTGTTACTCAGTGGGGCACCTTCTACTACAAGGTCATGCCTTTTGGACTGAAGAATGCTGGGGCAACCTACCAACGTGCCATGGTTACTTTATTTCATGACATGATCCATCATGAGATAGAAGTGTATGTTGACGATATGATCGCAAGGTCCCAGACTGAGGAAGAGCACCTAGATCATCTGCAGAAGTTGTTTGACCATCTAAAGTTGTACAAGCTGAGGTTGAACCCAAACAAGTGCACCTTCGGGGTAAGATCTGGGAAGTTGCTAGGCTTCGTCGTAAGTGATAAAGGTATTCAAGTGGACCCTGCCAAGGTTAAAGCTATTCAAGAGATGCCAGTTCCTAAGACAGAGAAAGAGGTCAGAGGCTTCTTAGGACGCCTGAATTACATTGCTCGGTTCATCTCGCATCTAACTGCTACTTGTGAACCAATCTTCAAGCTGCTGAAGAAAGATCAGGTAGTACGTTGGAATGATGAATGTCAGGCTGCTTTTGACAGAATCAAAGAGTATCTCCAAGAACCACCCATCCTTATGCCACCGGTTGAAGGGAGACCTCTGATACTATATCTAACAGTGCTCGACAATTCAATGGGGTGTGTGCTGGGGCAGCATGACGAGTCTGGCCGAAAAGAGCATGCCATTTATTACCTTAGCAAAAAGTTTACCGACTGTGAGACCCGATACTCACTGCTTGAGAAAACTTGCTGCGCTTTGGTATGGGCTGCTCGCCGGCTGAGACAGTATATGCTGACTCACACTACCTTGTTGATCTCAAAGATGGATCCTATAAAGTACATATTTGAAAAGCATGCTCTGTCTGGGAGAATAGTGAGATGGCAAATGATCTTGACGGAATACGACATTCAATACACAACCCAGAAAGCCATCAAAGGAAGTGTATTGGCAGACCACTTGGCACATCAGGCCGTAGACGACTATCAGTCAATGAACTTTGAATTTCCGGACGAGAGCATCATGATTGTGACTGATTGTGAAGTGCCTGGACCGGATGAAGGACCTGAGGAAGGATCCCGATGGTCTATGCACTTTGACGGAGCCTCCAATGCTTTGGGTAACGGTATCGGCGCCATAATCATATCCCCTCAAGGCACTCATACTCCGCTTACCGCCCGGCTATGTTTCAACTGTACCAACAACATGGCGGAGTATGAGGCGTGCATCATGGGTCTTCAAGCTGCGATCGACCTAAGGATCAAGTTTCTGAGTGTCTTCCGAGATTCCGCTCTTATGATCAATCAGATCAAAGGAGAGTGGGATACGAAACATCCGAATCTTATTCCTTACAGAGAATGTGTGTTGACCTTGATCCCCCACTTCACGAAGATTACCTTTGAAGACTTCCCGAGAGAGGAGAATCAGTTAGCGGACGCGTTAGCTACAATGTCTTCTATGTTCAAAGTTAAATGGGACAATGAGGCTCCCCGAATCATCATCTGGAAACTGGACGAGCCGGCATACTGTTGTGATCTCGAAACTGAATTGGTGACTGAGAAGCCTTGGTACCATGAGGTAAGGAGATATTTGGAAGCTCAGGAATACCCTGAAGGTGCCTCTGTCAATGATAAAAAGTTTCTGAGAAGGTTCGCAGCAAAGTTCTTCCTTAGCAACGACATCTTGTACAAGCGAAACCATGATTCGACCTTACTGCGTTGTGTGGACAAGACTGAAGCAGAAAGGATCATGGAAGAGCTACATGAAGGGACCTTTGGCACACACTCCAGTGGACACACTATGGCGAAGAAGATCCTCCGGGCAGGGTATTTCTGGTCCACCATGGAAGCTGACTGTTACCAGCATTCTCGGACATGCCATAAATGCCAGATTTATGCAGACAAGGTGCATGTTCCTCCAGTTCCTCTAAATGTTCTGACTGCGCCTTGGCCGTTTGCAATGTGGGGCATAGACATGATCGGTGAGATAAAACCTACGGCATCTAACGGGCATCGCTTCATCCTGGTAGCGATTGATTATTTCACGAAGTGGGTTGAAGCAGCTTCCTACGCTACGGTAACCAAGACGGTTGTGGCACGGTTCATTCGGCATAATCTGATCTGTCGATACGGTGTCCCAGAAAGAATTATTACAGACAACGGTACCAATCTCAATAACAAGATGATCACTGAGCTCTGCGAGCAGTTCAAAATACAGCACCATAATTCTTCCCCTTATAGACCGAAGATGAATGGGGCTGTAGAAGCAGCAAATAAAAATATCAAGAAAATCGTGCAGAAGATGACAGTGACTTATAAAGATTGGCACGAAATGTTACCGTTCGCTCTACATGGGTACCGTACCTCAGCCAGGACGTCAACTGGGGCAACTCCTTTCTCCTTGGTTTATGGTATGGAAGCAATCTTACCGATCGAAGTGCAAATACCCTCTCTCCGAATAATGAAGGATACAAATCTGAACGAAGATGATTGGATCCAGACACGACTTGATCAACTAAAACTTATTGATGAAAAGAGACTTGCTGCTATCTGCCATGGTCAGACGTATCAGAAACGGATGATCAGGGCATTTAACAAGAAAGTCAGACCACAAGAGTATCAAGTTGGGGATCTGGTAGTCAAACGAATCATCCTTCCTCAGAGTGATCCAAGGGGCAAATGGACCCCTACGTACGAAGGGCCATTTGTGGTTAAGCATGTGTTCTCGGGAGGAGCAATGATATTAACCAACATGGATGGTGACGACCTTCCTCACCCCGCTAATGCAGACATAGTTAAAAGATACTACGCATGAAAAAAGACCCGCTAGGCTGACATGCCCAGGAAAAAATTAGGGCTTCCCGGCGAACCAAAAGGGTTCGGGCAAAATGAAGGGATGAAATGAAAATCTGTACACCCGGCAAGTCGAAAACCTGAAAAGGCGGCTTGGGCAAAAATGGGTATCCCGGTGGACTGAAAACCCGAAAGGGCGGTCCAGGCAAAAATTAGGGATAAAGCGTAATAATATGTCTCATTGATCACTTTGCACCCAGAATCCGGTATCTACATCAAGTTCAGACGGCATCGATCAGTCAGCTTCACTTTCAACTAAGGTCATCAAGTGATGAGACGCTCGGAGATATAACGGCAATAGCAGAGTTGAAACCCAGTGGGATCATTCATTTCACACAGCTGTTTTATTTTCTCTTGTACAAAATTTGTATAAACTCTTTTATTCGGCGGCGTTCTCTTACTAGGACGTCAGCCTCTTGTACATAAAACGCCTATTTACAGGCAATTCAAAATCAATACAAATCACTTTTCAGTTAAAAGTGCCAATTGTTTTTCCTTTTTCTATTTTGTTTTGCGAAGAACGTCCAAGGTTCAATTTGTGATATATGCATTGACAATAATTTTCTAACTCACAAATATTTGCATACGAAACAAAGGATTAATTACAGGTAACATTAGAAACAGGGGCAATAAAAGAATTGTCTAAGCAATCTAATTGTTCTATCCTCCAAGGTATCAAGGTAGGTTCATGCCGAAGAACATAACCAGTACGCCCCAATTCCCCAGAGAGTGAGCCAGCAAGTCAGTACACTCTCCTCAAGCGAAGCTATTATCAAGCCTTAAGGAAGTTGGGTATCCTCCCGCAGATCTCAGCATTCCCCAGCAGTATACATACATTCCTAACAAGCATCCCCGGCAATCTTGGTCCAAAGATTGTTCCCCGGCGGTATATCAAACATACAGTGGAGTCACTTTCCCCATTACAGTTCAAAACTTCCCCAGGAGAGTCCAATCTAGTTCCCCAGGAAGTTGGAATTCATCTCCCCAAGCAGTAAGCTTATCCCCAGTAGATTCTGGAAGCTTATCCTCGCAGAGCACGAACGTGTCTCCCGGCTCTATTCAAAGAGTTATTTCCTTTCCAGGATATAACTGGGTTATCCTCAGCCAAAAGCCACGGAAAGATCGTCCTCGGCAAAATCTTCTTATCCCCAGCGAAGTTTATTAACATTTCCGACACAACAAGGGTATCCCCAGCAAGTTATTAACAACAACTCAACAAAGTACCTCTCTCCCCACAGAGTATTGCCTCCCGGCAACATCGTTAGAGTACTTTTCTCCCCGCAGAATATTCCATTCGCCAAGTATATTCCCCAACGGAGTTATCTTCTCCTACTGGTATTCTTGCAACTATCATCCCCAGCAGAAGCAAAATCTATTCTCCAACATCAGCCCAGGAGTGACTTCCTGGCACCCGTCAAGGATTTATTTTCCTAAGACGAAAACATACATTCATAAACATCACATACATCATTATAGCATGCATATACGCATCATGTCTTATAAATCTCATTTATGTTGAGAACATCATTGCTTGATCCATATCATGCATTGCATATGACTGACCTTTACCTTTCAGGAAAGATTCAGTTAAGGTCTCAGCTATATTTCAAGACCTTGACCGGTTCAGTTAAATCGACTCCAAAGATTTCTCTGTTTCTTATCCAGTCAAAGGCCTTCTCTGGTTCAGTTAGATCGACCCTAAGATCTCCCTGTTTCTTATCCAGTTGAAGACATTTCAAGACCTAGACCGGTTCAGTTAATCGACCCTAATATTTTCTGTTTCTTATCCAGTCCGAGGCCTTCTCTAGTCCAGCTAAATCGACCCCAAACAGATTTTCCTGATAAAGACTCAGTAGAAGTTATCCAAGATTCTCTCAATGATTGTTGTTGAGGTTGTAGTCGCCTATGGTTCTCTCCCCGATACTGCGGAGGTAGTAATCATCCCAAGTTTCTCTCAACGATTGCTGTTGAGGTTGAAGTTATCCAAGATTCTCTCAATGATTGCTGTTGAGGTTGTAGTCGCCTATGGTTCTCTCCCCGATACTGCGGAGGTAGTAATCATCCCAAGTTTCTCTCAACGATTGCTGTTGAGGTTGAAGTTATCCAAGATTCTCTCAATGATTGCTGTTAAGGTTGTAGTCGCCTATGGTTCTCTCCCCGATACTGCGGAGGTAGTAATCATCCCCAGATTCGCTCAACGATTGCTGTTGAAGTTGAAGTTATCCATGATTCTCTCAATGATTGCTGTTGAGGTTGTAGTCGCCTATGGTTCTCTCCCCGATACTGCGGAGGTAGTAATCATCCCCAGATTCCCTCAACGATTGCTGTTGAAGTTGAAGTCGTCCAAGGTTCTCTCAATGATTGCTATTGAGGTTGTAGTCGCCTATGATTTTCTCAACGATTGCTGTTGAGGTTAAAGTCATCCAAGGTTCTCTCACCATTCCTGTTGAGGTAGTAACCATCCCTGGTTCATTCATCACCGTTTGAAGCTCCAGATTCAACTCCTATAACCAATCAGGACACATCTATACAAAGCATCTGAAGACCAGCTCCTGCAACATGTCAGGTACTCATTTTTCTTTTGCAGGTACGCAAGTTCTCGCTAAGGAATCTCTTATACGATCAACATCCAGATGGCATCTATAAGCCCATCCACCTTCCATCGTCTCTCAGCATGGCATCTATAAGCCGATCATCCTATCCAACAATCTCCAAATGGCATCTATAAGCCCATTCCACCATCACACCGCTACTATGTGAGCGCAAATTTCTGGGCACTCTAGTGTTCAATCATCTTCCACCTTCGGATTACGAAAGGCACGTCAGCCAATCTTCATCCTCAGGTCTAAGAAGATTGAACAGGGGCAACTGTTGTACCCCAAATTTGCCCTCCCATATTCTTCAAGAAATTGCAAAGTCAAAGCTTCAAAATCTCCCCAAGGGTTGCACAGTTCAAGGGCCTCCTAACAGTCAAAACTAGGATTTTGGTTCTGACAAAGAAAATGAAGTTTCCAAGGGTCCAGTCAAGTCCCACATGCCTATAAACATGGTCAAGCATCCCCATATCAAGTTTCAAGACTTACAGCACAAGATTGCACAGTCAAAAACCCTAATTGCACTACAGTCAACTGCAGGGGCAAAATGGTTATTTGACAGTCAAAAGTTCAAATTTTTGATCAACATCTTATTTTGAAGCCACAAACATCATTTGATCAATGCTTGATCATGATTCTCAAAGCTTGGCTCAAAAATCATCAAGATGCAAAAGTTTCCATATTTGGACAGTTAAAAAAGTCAACTGTAAATTGACCAAGGCATAACTTTCACATGGATTATCAGAAAAATTCCCTCCAAAGCTCATTTTGAAGAGAAAGACATTTCCTACAACTCCTCTTCATACTTCAAGTCCAAGAAATGCTCTCACAAAAAGTTATCAATTTCAACATTATAGGTCATTTTCAAAAGTCAACAAAAAAGGACTTTAAGTCAAAGGCCATAACTTGAGATTGGTAAATCAAAATGACATGGGACCAAAGACATTGGTTAGAGGACTCAAAGACCTTTCCAAAATGTCCAAGAACATGAGAAAAGCTTAAATATTGAGCAAGTTATGCCTTGTGGAAGTTGGGAAATTTTTGGATATTTTGAAAAGTCAACATTGATTCAAATGACCTAAAATGCTAATGGGCCTCTTTTTCTTCCACAACTCATCATCCAAGGCATGTGTACGACCATGTGGCCCAAAGGGAAATTTTTTATCATTTTTATTTATTTATTTGGATTTTTTATTATTAATAATTCATTTAATTAATTAAAATACATGAAAAATACCAAACCAATGCAATCAAATCTTTTTGTGCATGGAATAGGTTTAAAATTTCGTGCATGATCATATATGGAAGGAATTGAAGTGATTGGCCATGATTTGTACCAAATAGGCATGAAAAAATATTTGAAAAGATCCTTAAGAATCAAATCTTGAAAATCATGAATGCAAAGGTTTTGATTTGTTTTCTTTGACCTAAATCACTCACACATATATACATATGCTAACCCTACTCCTCAGAAGCTCCCAGCTGCGCCATAGAAAAAGAACAAAACTTGAGTTTTTGCCAAGAAAGTTGAAAACTGAAAACTAGGTTTTAGGGCTTTTCAAGGTCAAATAATCACTCCATTAGCTTGCCAAGGTTGCCAGGAGACGATTCCAATCAAGAACTTTGTCCCCTACTCGAGGAGGTGGTATATCTGAGTCAAGCTTTGCACGAAAAATTCCATAATCGAATCATGAATCTCATGCATTTTTCTTGCGTTTTCTTTATTGATTTATGTTCCTTGATTAATTCTGAAGCTAACCACATGGATTAATTGAGTTTTTATATACTATACACGAATCTGCCATTGTTGTCTTTTAGGGTTTTTCAAGCTTTGAATTGGGTACTTTTAAATGCTGTAAAATTGGAAGCTCTCGGTACCATGACCAAACTCAGCGTGATTGGACGATGTGGAAACGACCCTCGCGCCTAATTTATGTGGCCGGACAGCCTAATCGCTATTATCAAATCAAGCACGTTTTGGGGGGGTTCAAAACCCCCGCTAACCTTATTTTATTTTCAGGGAAGAAACACAACGAAGAAGAAGAAGATGAGGTGTCCAGTAGTAATTGGGTTATTCAAATTCTCGCGCGAAAAAAGAACTAGCGTTTGTTTTACTTTATTATGTTTATTGTTTATATAATGTACAAAGAAAAGAAGCAGCACGGATGGCAACGCATAGGTATTGGTGACCTTCAGGACCTGGGTTCGATCCCAGGTCCCCCTCCCTTTCCTTATATTTTTCCTTTAAATGTATTCCTATGCAGTTTCAACACAAGGAGTCCATCATACACCCCTTGGTCCAGATTGCCACGCCTACACCAAGATCAATCAAAAGGCCATGGTTTGAGGAACATAGTGGACATGAGTCAATGCATCCACACGCCAGCCAAGAAGTCAACCAGGCCAGGGACAATTGGGCTCAAATTGCTAAGCAAAAAACCTCTCATTTCGGGACAGACCCCCCTAGGTTTGCAATATTCTTTTCATTATTTTTTTATTTTGATTCAATTATTTCTTTTATTTATTAATTCCTTTAATTTAAATATTTTCATAAAAAATTTAATAAACAATATAAAATAAGAAAAAGACAAAAATAAGTATTTTTATTAATATATTTTTTTTAAATAAATATTGTTCATTAATTTTAGCTATTAAACTAGGTTTAATTCAAGCATTTTCTTAATTAACTCAAAAATTTGTAGAAATTAGGTTTAATTATTTTAAATATTTTTATTCTTTTTTTTTTTCACTATTATTAATAATTAAATATTATTTATTTTTGTAATTAAATTTCCATGTAATTAATTAGGTTAATTTAGGTTTAACTTTAATATTTTTTCTTAATAAATAAAAAAATTAGAATTAGGGTTAATTTCTCAATTTAATTTAATTTCATTAAAGTCATAAAATAGAAAAATACCAAAAATAATTCCCTTTCATTTTAATTTTCATTAATCTAATCATTTAATTTAATTTCGCAAAAAGGGTCCAACGCCCTCGTTTCTAATTTTAACTCAATTCGCGTATTTATTTCTGTTTTTTTTTAATTATTTATGTACCTCTCCCAAAGCCGTGTAAATTTAATCTTTCGCACTTTACTTTATTATGTTCTTTATTTTCTGTCAAATCGGGTTCTAGAAGTTTGGCGATGTGGACCCGCACCTTTGTAATAGTTTAGGAACTTTATATTTCTCGCAACTTTTTAACTGCTAATAAATTGCATGCAAGAATTAATGTCAAAATAAAACAAAAGCGTAGATCACCAATTGCATGAACAAGACAAAATATCTGAAAACGACACACAAATCACACACCACCCCTAGGGTACGCTTCACTGTTGCCTTGCCCCTCGAAAGGTGATCGTCGAGTAGAGGATGTTTTAGTAAGTCCTCATGATCCGGGAACCTGGCATGAGGGTAGCTTCTAAGGTATCTTCCTATTGCTCTGGTGATCACCATGACCCGAACCTTCGAATTGACCCGAATAACTCCAATAGTGGTGCTACCTACCTCTCAATGGTGGGATGGCACTACCTTAAGGACATTTACACAGCATAATTCCTTAGGGTAGGTAGACGACTCTAGATACTTTCTCTAATTTCAAAACAAAATTCAAAAATACTTTTCACACCAACACCTTTTCAAAAAAGCTTTCGAAAGCAATTTTTCAAACACTCTTGAGGACCGATACAAGAGTCGAACTGGAATTTTCAAAGAAACTTTTTAAAACCCACAGTTGAAAAGCAAACAAACCAATTTTGAAAACACAATGAGCAAGTATCTAAGAGCCCATGGATAACCATGGATAGAAAGGGTGCTAACACCTTCCCTTTCTATAACCTACCTCCCGAACCGAGAGCAATCTCTATAAGGAATTTTTCTGTGCTTTTGTCCTTTCCACTTGGAGAAAATAAAAGACGGTGGCGACTCTTGCTTCCGCGATATTTCGCGAACCAGCGATAAACAGTCAGTTCCAGATCCATCGATCACAACTATCCTAATGAAGTTAACAATGGAGGGCATCATAATAAGATTGAGTTCCATGGTGGTTAAAGCCTTCGATGGTTCACAAAGCACTATGTTTGGAGATGTGGTCCTTCCCATAAATATTGGTCCATATACTTTCTATATTACCTTCCAGGTGATGGATATAGAATCAACATATACTTTCCTATAAGTGAGGCCATGTATTCATGTTGCATGGGCTGTCACTTCAAAACTACACCAAAAGTTGAAGTTCCTCATCAAGGGAAATATGGTTGTCATCGAAGGAGAAGAAGCCATCTTCGTAAGTCATTTGGAATCCTATAGGTACATTGGTGTGTGTTGTACCCCAAAATTTCCCTTCCCATTTTATTCAAGACATTCTCCTAGGGTTCTCAAATGCTCAAGGTTGCTCAAGAATTGATCTGGAAAATTCTTCTCCTAAGAAACGTGTCCGCAACTAGGATTTCATCTTTCACAAGGAAGTTTGGGCTTATAAGGTCTCAAATGGAAGTCATGGTCTCTTATATGTCTCAAGGAATGCTCATACCAAGTTTCATGCCTTGCATCACAAGTTTGCTCAGTCAATTGCTCAGATGGCTGAAAATCAACTGATTCATCGAGATTTTAAATTCATATTCATCATTTGATCAAGGGTTGATCATGATTCATCAAGAAAAACACCCAAATCATCAAAAGTCAAAAGTTTCCAAATTAGGGTTTCCTTAGGAGAAGTCAACTGAACTTTTACCAAGCATAACTTTCACATGCTTCATCAGTTTTTCCCTAACCAAAGCTCATTTTGAAGAAAATACAATTCTCTATAACTTTGTCTCTCTAAGCTCAAGTCCAAAAAATTCTTCATTTGAGAGATATGGACCAATACATTATAGGTCATTTCAAAAGTCAACAAAAAGACACTTTTTGGCAAGGCAACTTACATCAAGATAATGTCTTCAAATGCTAAAATGATCAACATAGATATTGTAGAGGACATCTTGGGATTTACAAAAAGTCAAAGATCTCCCTTAAAAGATGAAAATTGAGAGAGTTATAACCAGTTCAAATTGGGAAATTTTGAGCAAATGTATGAAGTTCAAATTGAGCAAACTTGATATTTTGGGATATTGGGCCATTGTTTCAGAGTCCAAGCGTGTACTACATTCCTTATGCACCTCAAGACTTGTTCATACACCTCCCTTTGATTTTTTATTTTTTATTTTTTATTTTTTATTTTTTATTTTTTATTATTTTAAACGTCAAAATAGGATAATATAAGTCAGGCCTTATTACACAAGTCTAATCCCATATATTTTGACATAATTCTAACCTATATATTCACAACAAATCAGAAACAAAAGGAACGCAAAAAACCCTTGTCTAAGAAGCCTTCAAAAAACACGAAACTTTCAAATCTTGGGCAACTCACAAAATAAAGTTTCCACTGTTTCCAATACATCCTGACCACCCTATTCATTCCCAGGAGGATCAGAGGGTAAGAGGAGGTCGTTTACAATGATTCAAATGGCCAGAAGCGCCCTTGCATGCATCATCGTTCTCTCTTTATTACATAAATTCCTATTTTAATTTCCTTGTTGTTTTGATTGAAACTAATGCCATTTATGTGTTTCTGAGATTCAAAAGGCGGGAAAAACCCATCGTGGAGGTCCATGATGGCAAAATCGTGAAACACCACAACTACACTGATCCCATTTATTTTTGTCATAGCTCTAAAACCAACATGTTTTAGCCCAAAATAACCACTTCATTGAATTGGCAATCCCTGATTTAGGGGGGTAGGGTCCCCCCCAAATCTCTAATGTGTGTTGTTTTGTAGGAATAAGATTTTGATTCACCGGAGAAGACGACCAGAGCTAGGGCTCCGACGTCTCTCCGATCTATATGTTTTTGTTTAATATTTCTTTTAATCTTTTCATATAAATCAACGGATGTATTACCGCCCCAGCAGTTGAAACACACGTGCTAAGTCACTACTATACCAAGGCGTGGGTTTGATCCCTGCCTTTTGGTCACTTTCATGTTTGTTATAATTTTTTGCAGGTCATATACAACACGTCCTCGTACATCAATCGGGCACCCTCAAGTTTCTTAATCGTTTGACCCCTTCCTTTTGGTCGTTTTCATTTTTCTGATTTTTGCAGGTCGTATGTAGCGCGTCCTTGTGCATTAACCGGGCACCGACAGTCTTGCAGCCCTCGGATCCAGATATGACGCTCCAAAATGTGCATCCTACAATAAGCCCCTTTTGGCCATCACACTGGATCAGGCGTTGGCACTCGTTGGGGCCAGGACCTCAATTGCAATATGCACCCCCATTGTTTGCTAATTCTGGCCCAACTCTTTCTCTTTTTTATATATTCTTTTCATTTGCCTTTTATTATTTAATTAAAATACAAAAAAATTAACTTTTTTCAATTAAAATTAATTTAGACTTTTAGGGTTTTTTAATTATTTTCTAATTAATCAACTTTTTTTATAATTAAATTAGTTTATTTTTTTAATTAAAATTAATTTAGTTTCTTTAGATTTTTCACTAAATCCTTTTTCTTAATTAAAAAATAAATTTAGGGCTTTTAGATTTTAATTAATCAATTTATTTTTTTAAATTAATTATGTTATTAGGTTAATCACAAAACCTTTTTATCGAACAAAATCCCCCAAAGCAATTCCCTCCTCCTTTCGCTTTCCTATCTTACAGTTGGTGCAATTTAATGTTCTCACGTTTTTTTATCATTATGTAACTGCTTACGGTTTGTAATAGATAATTAGGGTTTTACTTTTATTTCTATCCCCACATTTTTATTACTTGTACCCCCACTCCCGAAGCCTTGTTATAGCATAGTAATCTTTAATTTCTGCCTTTACTTTCTGCATTTATTGATTTCCTTATAATTGTTTAGTAATAGGATTGTATGGCAAGAATAAAAACAAACGGTAGCAAAACCCTAATGAAGATAAATAAACTGAATTAAAGACACTCGCGCACACGCACCTCTAGGGTAACCTCACTTGTTGCCTTCGGAACAAAACAGTCAAGTCCCTCGAACCTGGGGACGCTTTAGCACTGTCCCTCGATTAAAAGATCGTAGTCCCTCAATGACCCTTTTGATGCTGCATTCAGTAAATGATCTAGTCCCTTACGAATTGCTAAAGCACCCCTACAAGTTACCTTCGATGACTGTATGATGACCCGCGCTTGTCCCTTCACATCCAATGATAGGGCTTCCTACTAACTAATGGTAGGATAACCTTATCTAAAGGAGAAGGAAAAGTACAATAAAGACTTTGAGTAGGTAGATATCTTATAATCACTTGCTCACAAATGAAACAAACAATTTTTACACGAACACTTTCAAAAGTATTTTCAAACAAATAATTTTTATGCATTTTCGAGAATCATTACAAAGTTGCCTTACTATTGGAATTTCTAAATATTTTTCAAACACACAACACAAAGAATTTTCAAACAAAGTGAGCTAGCGATTAAGAGTCCGTAGATAACTACGGATGAAAAGGGTGATAACACCTTCCCTTTTCATAACCTACCCCCCGAACTCAATAATCTCAAGGTCTTTCCTGTTCTTTTCACCCTTTCCTTATTGGATAAAAGAAAATTCGGTGGCGACTCTTGCTATCCGTAACATTTGCGATAAAACGTAAAACCAAAACTCAGTTCTCCCACCATATTATAGAACTGGCGACTCTATTGGAGACTCTACTAAAAGAGGGGTTAACTTTAGAGTTAGATCACTTTTAAATGCTTTCCTTGTTCTCTTTGTATGCTTTACATTTGAGGGATCATTTGGCTTTATTTTCTTGTAAAGATCGTACACCCGAATTTGGGGGCATTTTAGGTAAGTAGCAATAGATCATGGAAACTATACGACATATACCGATATGGTTGAAGTGATGGCTATGTTAGTGTGACACATTGGTTTGTACAGGTGTCCCTCGAGTTAGTCAGGGAGAATACTAGGATGTTTCATGGTGTCACAAGCATTAACTAGCCTTTAGAACCTTAATTGATCTAAATTAGCCATTAGAAGTTAGTGAGATAGCCAACTTTGGTGCAGTCCGAAGTTTGTTGATACTCGATACTATGCTCAATGAGATTAGACTCTCGGGTTTTGTTTGGTGGCAAGTCAGATGCTGTGCTAGACAAAACTTGTGGGAAAATCAGTGATATTGAGATCCCTAGAACTCGGTTACTTCTTTAAGACATGTTGAGCCAACTAAACTTCAAGAGGGTCGTTACCTATGAACCCCATGCAAGCATTAAACCTAAGGCCTTGTGTGATTTACTTGTGTTTGATTATCTATTTAAACATGACATCATAACATCATATCATGACTAACCATTTCAAGGATCTAGGGATTTATCTTTATTCTATGTTGCAGGGTCATGGCTTTCATTCGTAGGAATACCATCTGGATCAACTTTGTAAGGATACCTTCCAAGCTAGAGGAATTAGTCTCAAAGGTTCCTGACAATTCTCAATTCACCAAGAGACATGGTCATCTACTTAGTTTGGTTACTACTTTCCAGGAAGACATGATGAGTGTTCTTTTCCAGTTCTTTGATCCGAAGCATCACTATTTTAC
This sequence comes from Vicia faba, assembly GCA_948472305.1. NCBI lineage: Eukaryota > Viridiplantae > Streptophyta > Magnoliopsida > Fabales > Fabaceae > Vicia > Vicia faba. The sequence continues at coordinate 747,933,347 of OX451739.1, forward strand.
CTTCCCAAATTATCATTTGTGCACACAATGGAAGAATTCTCTAAGTTGCTTGAAGTGCCTATTCTTGATTAAATACCCTTCACCAGTCTAGAGAAAGTTCCAAAACCTGAGGATGTTGCAGTAACCTTACATCTGAAACGATCAGAGATTGTATCTAATTGGGAAACAAGGAATGGAGTCAAGGGTTTTTCTCCTAGATTTCTGATAGAGAAGGCTCAGTGGTTTCTAGATGCCATGAATTTTCATGCTTTCGAGGATATTTTGGCTTTACTGATATATGGTTTGGTACTGTTCCCTAATCCGGACCAATTAATAGATGTGAATGCCATCAAAATATTTCTCACTCATAATCCGGCACCTACTTTGCTTGGAGATATCCTGCATTCCCTCCAGAATCGTACTATGAAGAAGCGAGGAACTCTTATGTGTCACATGCCTCTACTGTCCAGGTGGTTTATTTTGCACCTGCCCCAATCAGTGGTAAAGAACATACAAGGTTTGAGGTGGTCTCAAAGGTTGAAGTCACTCACTCATGCAGATATCCATTAGTGTTCTTGATCTCAGGTAGATGTCACTATTATTGATCGTTGTGGGGAATTCCCTAATTTACCACTCCTTGGTATAAGAAGGGGCATCACTTATAACCCTTATCTAGCTCTGCATCAATTTGGGTATGCTCGAAGGGACGGTCCTCATGATATGCTCATCTAGGGTATCATGTTCGACTATGAGAATGACCCTCAATATTACCATCAAAGGTTTATACGTGCTTGGGGCATGGTCAACTAGATTGATAGCAAGACTTTGGGACACAAGAATTCCATTCCTCTAGAACCTTACCTCATATGGATGTGGTCCCGTGCTCAGAATCTTAAAATGCCATATCTTGCCATCCTACCAGTGATCGTAGAGCATGTTATTGAAAGGGATGTTCCTCATACTGTTCTTCATCCTGATATGCCTACTGACTTTAAAGAACTACAGAAGTCCTGGATTCAGCTCAAGGAAGAAAGAGATACCTTCGAGGCTCAGTTCTATGCTAGTGAGAAGAAAGTACTATAGTTGATGAAATGACTCCACAAAGAACAAAGCCTTAATGCATATGTCAACACAAAGAGGAAGCGTCCATGGGAGACTTGAATTCATATTTTTCTTCTTTGTAACTCTTTTTATTATCATTATAAGCCTAGAAAGCAATTATAATTTGAGCTCATTACTAAAATTTCTTTTTCCTTTTGTTTAAACAAATTTAAATCCCGCAAAGGTCCTTGAAAACATTGAACTTGCATTTGCATATCATGCATATCATCACATAACAGGTACTTTCTAGGCAGGTTTTCTCATCTTCTTGCTGTTTATTTCAGTACAAGATGGCACTCAAGAAAACTGTGAAGCAACTTCAAGCTCAGAACACTCATTTTCAGCAGATGTTCTTGGACTTAGCTAAGGGTCAAGACAAGTTGAAGACCCTCATCACAAAGAGGAATAAGAAGAAGACTAAAAAGCCAGCAGTCTTTCTTAATATAAGCAGAAGATTCAATGGTCCATTCAAAAAGGCTCTAGATTTTGAGGTCCCCCTGAATGAAGATGGTAACCAAGAGAAAGATGACGAGAGTGTGAAAGCTGAAAAGAATAACAACCTTGGTTCTAGACAAGATTCTAATGAATACTATTTTTTCCGAACAGTATCGTCCTACTGATGGCAGATACAAGCAGTTGGAAGATCGACCTAATGCTATGGAGATACAGAAAGTGCCTGGGATGGAATTTGAAGAGTTGGGTCTTATCTAGGGGGTTGTTGTCCCACACAAGTTCAAGGTTCCTACCTTTTCCAAGTATAATGGAGTGTCATGTTCAAAGCTTCATCTGAGATCTTATGTTCGAAATATCCAACCCCATATTGCTGACAGAAAGTTATGGGTTCACTTTCTTCAGGAAAGTTTGTCTGGTACATAACTTGAATGGTTCTATCAGCTGGAAGGAACCAACATTCATACTTGGGAAGACCTAGCTGTTGCTTTTTACAAGAAGTATCAATACAATGCTGACCTTGCACCGACTCTTGTGCAGTTACAAAGTATGACCATGGGCTCTCATGAAAGGTTTAGAGTTTTCCCAAAAGTGGAGATATCTGGCTGGAACAGTGCAACCTCCTTTGTCTGACAGGGAGTTAGTTGACATGTTTATGGGATCTCTGACAGGTCCCTTCTTTAACCATATGATCAGAAGTTCCTCATCTGGTTTTACCGAGCTAATTCTAATCGGGGAGCGTGTTGAAAGTGCTATTAAAAGTGGGGAGATTCAAGTGGTTGCATCTTCAAGCACTGTAAAGAAGACGTTCAACGGAAAGAAGAAAGCCCGTGATGTTTATGGCCAGAAGGGTCGTGTTAGAAGTAACCGCAATCAGTCTGTAGGAGCGGTGCTAATCTCTAATCCTGTGCTTGTTCAACAACAACAATGGGGCATTCAGCATAGGTCAGACGCACCAAGAAGACAGTTTACGAAGATCAGTGTGCCACTATCTCAAGCATTACAACATTTACTGAAAGCGGAGTTGATAACATTAAGGGATCCTCCTCAGAATCCCAAAACCTCCTCTCCTCGCTATAATCCAAATGTGAAATGTGCTTATCATTCCAATAGTTCGGGGCACGACACCAATAATTGTTGGGCCTTGAAAAATATAATTCAGAATATGATTGACAACAAAGAGATTGAGTTTGATCATCCAGAGACTTTAAATGTAATTACTGCACTAATGCCAAAGCATGACAAAGGCGTAAGTGTTATTGATGATGTTATTTATGTTGCTACTGTAAGTGAATTGGTTACTCCCCTCCCAATTATCAAAGAGAATTTATGGTAGGCCGGTTTATTTCTGGGCTGTATTGAAAGATGTTAATGTTGTGCAACTCAACCCAATGGCTGCAAGTTATTGAAGGAAGGCATTCAACGCATAATGGATAATTAGATGATTCTGGTTAAGAAGATTCTGTCTGCCGAGAACCCGTTTCAAGATTTATCTGTAATTTCTGGCACTCCTATCAGGATCACTTCCAAGGGTCCTATAAGGATCACTGCCAATCCCAAAGCTGCTCCTCTAATCATCACTACACCTGGACCTATTCCATATTCCTCGCATAAAGCTATTCCTTGGAACTATGGATCTGAAGTCTACTACCATGGCGTCAAGCAAGAACTACCGATTATTGAAGGTAGAGTTATTAAAGCTACTAATTCCAACATCGACAACATTGCTGGGACTAATAAGGTTACTAGAAGCGGAAGGGTTTTATCCCCATAAATATCTCTGAAGATTGTTTCTACACCTGTTTGAGTTTCTGCTACTGAGTCAACTACTGAGGCTCGGAGAAAAGTGCAAATAATGGAGCATGTCCAGACGGAGGCGCCTAAAGAAGTTACAACTGAAGACACCTCTAGGCAAGAGTTGTAGGAGGTTTTGAAGATTATCTGTAAGAGCGAATACAAGATTGTTGAACAGTTGGGGAAGACCCCCTCCAAAATGTCCATGTTATCCCTACTACTATGTTCTGAAGCCCATGCACAAGCTTTGGTGAAATTCTTGAAGTCAGCTCATGTGCCACAAAAGATTTTTGTCGATCAATTTGAGAACTATGTTGCTAGTTTGACGGCTGACAATGGATTAGGTTTTTCTAATGCTGACCTGACTCTAGAAGGAAGAAATCACAATAAAGCCCTGTATGTCTCCATTGAATGCAGGGGCACTACTTTGGCTCATGTATTGGTTTATATCAGTTCCTCGTTAAATGTTCTACCGAAGGGCGCTTTTGACAAACTTGATTGCAAAGCGGTTATATTGAAACCTAGTGATATTATGGTAAGACCCATTGACGGTTCGAAGAGGCTGATGCATGGTGAAGTGGATCTCCCAATTAAGGTAGGTTCGTAAGTCTTTGAATCTACCTTCTAAGTAATGGATATTAGGCCAGCTTATACTTGCTTACTGGGACGCCCCTGGATCCACGGGGCAGGCGTTATTACCTTAACCCTACACTAGAAGCTGAAGTATCCTATACAGGTGTGATATGGTGGGAGAACTGACTTGGTTGTTTTGTGTCTTATCGCAATTGTTGCGGATAGCAAGAGTCACCATCGACTTTTCTTTTATCCAATAAAGGAAAGGGTGAAAAGAACATGAAATACCTTTTGAGAATTTTCTTCAGTTCAGGGGGTAGGTTATGAAAAGGGATGGTGTTAGAACCCTTTTCATCTGTAGTTATCTACGGGCTCTTAATTGCTAGCTCACTTTGAAATGCTTTATGTTTGTGTAAGTTTGAAAATATTTTGAAAACGCCTAAGTTTGGAAAACTTTGCAATGATTCTCGCATCATTGAGAATGTATACAAAGTGTTGGTTTTGAAAATATTTGTTGAAAAAGAGTGTTTGAAAGATGTTTTGAAAATGCCAATGTAGGGCCGTTTTGTAATGATTCTCGTATCGTTGAGAATGTATATAAAATGTTTATTTTGGAAAGTATTTTGAAAGTGTGAGGCGTGGAATGGTTTTGTTTTAGAGCAAGCAATTACGAGCAATCTACCTACTCAAAAAGTCTTTGTTATTTTCCTCCTCCTTTTGATAGTGTTATTTTACCATTGATTGGTAGAGAGCCATATCATTGGATGTGAGGGACAGACGTGGGTCATTGTACGGTCATAGAAGTCAACTTGTAAGATGTTTTAGCAATTTTCGTAAGGGACTAAGATTGTTTACCGAATGTAAAATATAAGGGTCATAGGGGGACTATGATCTTTTAATCGAGGGTCTTTGCTAAAGCATCTCACGTTCGGGGGACATGACTCTTTTAATTTGAGGCAACAAGTGTGGGTTACCCTAGAGATGCATGTGTGCAAAGTGTTTTGTTTTCATGTATTTTGTCTTGAATTAGGGTTGTCTAATTGTTGATTTTAAGTTTTTTCATACAAACCCTAATTACTAGCAACAATAAGGAAAGTGATAAATTGCGTAAATTAAATGTCCTATGCTATTACAAAGCTTTGGGAATGGGGGGTACAATTTGGTGAATAGGGGAAGAAAGCAATAAAGCCGTAATTACTATTACAAACCATTGAATATGAATTACAACAATAATTATGCACAAAATGTAAAGATGAAGGAGAAATTGCTTTTAGGGTTTTTGATGAAAAGGTTTAGAGATTAACCTAATTGAACTAATTAATTTTAATTACATGACAAAAACCTAAAATCTATGTTAATTAACTTAATCAATTTAAAAGAAAATTTAAATGACAAAACCTAAACTTAATTTAATTGAGGATAAAATGAAATCTAAATGTAATGATTTGCTTGTAAAATAATTTGAATATTAATGACAAAAAAAGTACTTTATAGTGTAGAAAAATAATAAATTTTAATTCTAAATATCAACAAAAAAAATAAAATAATATTTTAAATTAAATTAATTAAGAAAATATGATTTTATATTTCAGTTTTAAATAAAAATAAATAAATAAATAAAGTATAGAAAATATAAAGGATATGAGAAACTATTGGGCTAGGGGGGTTTAAAAAGAAAGATGGGAGTTAAAAGTAGCAAAAAGGGCGCTAGGCCCAAATGTGTGTTTTTGTTGAGTTCAGAAAATAAAATTAAAATAAAAGATGGGCCTGCGTGTTATAAAGCAAAAAGGGGGTGAGATTTCAGCAAAAATGACAAGGCCCAAGAACAAAAAGTCAAGCGCCTATTGATCCCATGTGGCTAACTTTCTGAAGCATGCCATGCGCTTGCTTTGTGGTGTATTGGATGAGACCCTATGATGATCCTGTGGTGAAGGAATGAGGATGTACGGAACGCGTATTGAGCTTGTGTGCACTGAATCTGCAAGGAAAACATGAAAAAACATAAAAGGGTACCACTGGGGCTCGAACCCAGGTCCCTATAGTTCAATGTCTTACGCGCGCTTTCTCTGCCACTGGGGTGGCTGTTTCATCAGTTTATAGAACAAGTTGCAATAAAATTAAAGTAAACACAATCCTAATTATAACTTCATCCCTAACCTTGCACCATAAGCCATTGACAAGATTTTTGAATTTATGATCTTGCTCATTTCTCAACTATTTGCAAAAGTATAAACATGAAACTTGCTCCATTTTTAATAAGAATTCAACCATGTAAACAACTTAAACTATAAATCAAAGATGAAAATTAATTTCTGTTGGCACCAAATAAAACCTAATTTTTTGAGAAATTTCAAACTCAAAATTCGCAGCACTCAGGCAACATAAATGAAAACTAAAGCCATGGTTAGCTTCAGGGCTATGATGTCTACATTGTTTATTCACAAAGTAACCATTAATGATGCTTGTAAAGAGAGTTAAAAGTTGGGAAAGCTTACCTCAAAACTGGATTTCGTGTATGGAGTTTGAACACTTCTGGAGGTGCGGTGATGATCTGGATAGCTTCACGGGACTCCTAGGAAGCTAATACAACTCTTAATTTGTGTTGAAAGTGGTTGAATCATACTAGAGAAGTCAATGTGCAGAGTTCTGTTTTTGAGTTAGGAAGATGAGGAATATGATGTTACAGTTGTGGAACAGGGGTGGGGATGAGTTGTTTATGATGTATAGAATCTTTGTAAATGATTAGGAGTGAAAACGCACGAGGGATTTGAGTGTTTGAAGTTTTTGGTTAGAAATGCCAACAATGGAGGTTTGTGTGAAATTCGGAGTTTTAAGCAGTTTGAGTGAGAGTGAGGGCTATTGAATTCTTGTCTTGACTTGAAAATAGTGTCTCTATTTATAGAGAAGAGGTTTGGAATGCTCAAGTTGATCAGAATTCAAAATCACGTGTTAAGTTCAACATGTGATTTTCTTCAAAAACCAAGTTCCAATGCCTTGTACTTTTGATCATAAAGTGGTTAAACACTTTAATCACAATGCTTATGACCTTGTAGATGGAGTGTGATCATAGGGAACAAGTGAGAGGCTCAAGAATTGACTTTGTGCATAAAGCTTGCTTTTCAAGAATGTCAATGTTAACTTTCCCCCTAAAATGGCAAATTGACTTGGACAATGCTTAAACCACTTGGACCATAGCTTAAAAGTTTGTATTAATCCATTAATTATGGGTAGATACACAAGTTAGAAGGCATGCAAAGCAAGATTATGCAATATAACATTGAGATTAGATTATGTGTTCGTCAAGAAAATGACTTGTAATTCAAGAATGGATGCCCAACTTTATCTCTTCGACTATCCTAGCTCAAAAATGATACCTTCAAGTTCTTTGACATTTTGGAAAGCTTGAAACATTTTCTACAACCTTCATGTTGACCACTTTTGCTAAATCATCTTCGAACTAGGTGAAAATTGGTTAAGAAGTTAGGTCAAAAATCTGCCTAAACTTGTTGAAAATTTCACTAATTGTTTTATGAAAAATGTCATGACTTTATGAGCTTATATCTTCAAATCTAAGCATTTTTTGGACATCAACCCTAAGGGACAAAGTTGTATAATTCATCAATATCTACAACTTTCATGTTGAAAGTTTTCCTTGAATCATCTTGCATCATGATGAAAAATTGTCACGAAGTAGTGAAATTGTCAAGGTTAAAAAACACTTAGAATTTTTCTAAGTCTTTTAAACACTTAAAAAAACACTTAGAACTTTCACTTTAATTTTTGTTGACTTTCTTGAATTTCTTGATTCTTGATGATAAATTTTGATATTTTTGAATTTCTTGATGAATTTTGATTTTTGAAATTCAATGTTGATTAAAAAGTCAAAGTTTGACTTTTAGTGTATCAGTTGACTTTTCATCAGTTGATCAAATTTCAACTATCAATCCATTGATCTTGAGAAATGATTTGAGCCATAAAATAAGGTAAATATATTGTGTTTGAGTCCTTGAGATCATGTTACAAGCTATTAGGTCATGTACTAGGTCAAAAGTCATTGATCAGTCCTTCTTAGTCAAAACCCTAATTTTGACAAATTTCCCCTTTGATGATTTGAGTGCTTTTCTTGAGGCATTGTGACACCCTTGGTAAATTGATAAATATTAATTCAAAATGTTGATGTTGGCTAAAAATCATTAAGTTTGACTGTATATTCACCATAGTTGACTTTTTACTCAATATAATTGATTTTCAGTCATCTGAGCAATTGACTGAGAAAATTTGTGATGCAAGGATTAAAACTTGGTATGAGCAATCTTAAAGACCTATAATGAACCATGAAAGTCATTTGAGGCATCATAAGTCCAATTTTCCTTGAGAAAATCAAAACCCTAATTTGGAGGCTCAGTGCTTAGGAGGTGAGCTTATCTGATCAAACCCTTAAGAACCCTTGGGCATTTGAGATCTTTGGTGAGAAATATCTTGAGAAAAGAGATGGAAAATTTTGGGGTACAACAACTGCCCCTGTTCAATCTTCTTAAACCTAAAGAGTTAGATTGGCTTGTTCGCCATTCGTGACTTGAGGGTAGAAGATGATTGAACACTTAAGTGCCCAGAAATTTGCACTCACTTGTGCGCGAAGTAAAACTATTTATTAATTATATCGGGAATGGGCTTAGAGATGCCATTTGGAGAGGTGGCAGAAAGTTGTCGGAGACAGGCTTATAGATTCCATCCAAAGTATCTGTTGATAGAGAAATTAGACTAAGTCTACGCTCAACTTTAACTAGGAGAAGTATCAAAATAAATCCTTGGTTAACTTAATCTGACCCAGAAAAAGGTCTACTGAGAGAAGTATCAGAATAAATCTTGGGTCAATTTTATCTGATTCAGCAGAAGTCTTTAAATCTTTAATTGAGAGAAGTATCAGAATAAATCTTTGGTCGATTTAATCTGAGCCAGAAAAAGGTCTAGTGAGAGAGCTATCAGAGAAAATCTTTGGTCGATTTAATCTGAGCCAGCATAAGTCTTTAAATATTTAATTGAGAGAAGTATCAGAATAAATCTTTGGTCGATTTAATCTGATCCAGAAAAAGGTCTAATGAGAGTAGTATCAGAGAAAATCTTTGGTCGATTTAATCAGAGCCAGTAGATGTCTTTAAATCTTTAACTGAGAGTGTATCAGAATAAATCTTTGATTGATTTAATCTGAGCCAAAAAAATGTCTACTGAGAGAAGTATCAGATCAAATCTTAGGTCGATTTAGTCTGAGCCAGCAGAGGTCTTTAAATCTTTAATTGAGAGAAGTATCAGAATAAATCTTTGGTCGATTTAATCTGAGCCAGAAAAAGTTCTATTGAGAGAAGTATCAGAGTAAAGCTTTGGTCGATTTAATCTGAGCCAGTAGATGTCTTTAAATCTTTAACTGAGAGAAGTATCAGAATAAATCTTTGGTCGATTTAATCTGAGCCAGAAAAAGGTCTACTGAGAGAAGTATCAGAATAAATCTTTGGTCGATTTAATCTTAGCCAACAGAGATTTGAAGGGAGCGTTCATCATGTAGATATTTTCCCTGTCTTTTACAATCTGCTATGAGGATTTGTTGATGATATCGGTCTGTTGATTGATCTTTCCTGAAAAGGTAAAGTGTTAGTTATATGCAATGTCATGATGTATGAAATGCATTGCGTAATGATATTCTCAAAATAAATGAGATTGTGCTATTTGTGTTTCGTATGCATATGTTATGATGTATGAATGTGAAATATTGTTGAAGTGTATTTGTGTCTGGAAAAATAAATTCCTGACTATTGTTGGGGATGAAGAGTATGTGTATCTTCAATCTCATCTAGAATGCTTCCACTAGGGATTCCTGGTTACTTGTTTGAGGAAAATCTACAGGAGATGTATTGATTTCTGTTTGGGGAGTAGAGTTTAGGAACATTGGTCATCTGTTGCTCTATTGGGGAATTTATTTCTTATATACCCTTATTGGGGATAAAAGAGACGGTTAAACTTCTGACTCGTTTGGGGAGGACACAATTAACTAGTATATGGTCGGATTCTAAGCTTCGCAGCAACTATCTGGGGATAGTGATGACTTTACTGGGGAGAAGAATTTTATCAGTGATTTGTAGCAGTCTGAGGAATATACTCGAGTTGGGGAATTTGTAGTCTGTTAGGGAAATAAACCATGTTGGGGAAATAAACCGTTGTTGATAGAGAAGTGCTCTGTTGAGGAAACAAACTCTCTTAGGGAAATTGATTTAGAAGAAACTTTGCAAGATCTTTTTTCAATTTTGGAGGACCAAACTCATCTGGGGAAGATAATTTCCATGAAGTGTACTAATTGGAAACTTCGTAGGTTGGTGATATTGTCTGGAAAGGGATTATACTCCTTTATTTTCTAGAGTGGTCTTCCGGGGAGATTGTGGGGAATGTACCCTTATTTGTGAAAACTATTATGTGGGGATAATCTCAAATAAGTGGCTATGGTGAATTCACTGGGGATAACCTTATCAAAGGGATTTTGTGGGGATTCATGGACAGCTTGAGTGCCATCCCCGCTCCTAGAGTTTTGAGTAAATGTTTATTCCTTTTCTTATGTATATATTTGTTAACAAATAATCATGTTCATATGCATATGTTCATTCAATTTTATTCATTGGACGTTTTTGTAAACAAAACAGAAATATCAAAAAGTTTGGACTTCAATATACATTTGTATTGATCATTTTCCTATAAGCAGGCGATTTTGTACAAAGAGACAAAAATCCTAGTAAGAGAAAGTCGTCGAGAAATGAAAAAGTACAAAGTGAAAACAAATATATATATATATATATATATATATATATATATATATATATATATATATATATATATATATATATATATATATATATATATATATATATATATATATATATATATATATATATATATATATATATATATATATATATATATATATATATATATATATATATATATATATATATATATATATATATAGCCATGTGGAAGTGATATCATTGGGTTCCAAACTATGTTGTTGAGATTTGTTACTCCAATGAATGGTAACCTTGTCATTATGGAAGGTAGTTCATTGTTGAGATATTTTTCCGATGAATGGTAGCCTTGTCGTTATGGAAGGTAGTTTTTCATTGAGATTATATTGCTCCGAAGAAGTTCATTTGCTTTCATTCATGAGTACTGACAGCTTATTGAAATTTACTGGTACTATCTTACCATTTTCTTTCCACGGCGGGGTTGACGTTACTTTTTTTTTGCTATCTCCTCAGTGAGTGGATGGTTTGTAGTCATCTGTTGGTCACCAATATCCTTCACTTTCTCTCCTCTCTTGGGGCTCCACCCCAACAGAGTTTTGTATTTTGTTCACCAGTGATTTAGTTTCCTAGTCGAGTTTTTCCTTTGATCCCTGTTTTATATGCTACATCCTCAGTGGAGTTTTGCGCCCTTTTTAGATTTGTTCATCTGCATTCATAATCATAAGCTTTGCATGGCATATTAGGGCCAAAAATAGGGCTTGTTTTATATTTAAGTATCTTTAATCTCATTGACACGAAGATCTTTAACCTTTGCATCTTCGGATAGAAGACACTTAAATAAGGGCAACTGTTGTACCCCAATTTTTGACCCTAAGATCCCTCTATCACATCATATCAATTTAATCACAACAAGATCACACGCTAGGGTTTGGTTCTTCTCCCTATCTTTAGCTTTGCTCTATAGGGAATCACCAAGCACCTTGACTTGTATTTTTTGATCATCTATGTTTTGATTATCCTTTAACTAATGAATATAATAATTGTTTTCCCCAATTGATGATGATTGTAGGAGAAAGCACAACACATTCCATAAAGATTGATCTATAGATTCATGAGCTTATTTCTATGCTTTACTCAAAAAAAGATTCATTGATACTCAAGCCTCAACATTTAAGATACTTTGAAGAAATATCGTGAAAAAGTCTATTATGATTCATCATACTACAAGTTGTCAAAGATGGTTCAAAGGTACAAAGTTTGATTGAAGAAATTTGACTCAACTGGGCAAATCCTTGATTCATTGATCACAAGTGCAAATATCCTTCAATTCTAAATATTTGAAAGTGGTTTTGGTTGCTATAGTTTCTCCTTATCATCCTCAACAACTCATGTTCACATGACAAAAGTGTTTGTCTAAGGAGGTAGGTCAAAATTGCAAAGATTTCCCAAGGCATTTTCTTGCTCTAGGAGCTAGGGATTTGAACTTCAAAGGGGTATATCTTACTCATATTTTGGTATTTTTGAGTGATTCCATAAACATGCTTCTATTAAAAGGTTTATTAACAAATAACTTCAAAAGTTTCAAGGAAATTTTGTGTGGAAGAAACTTGATGATGAAGAAAGATTACAAGTCCTCCAGATGAACCCTCAAATTCAACTAGGTGATTTCAAATGATCATAACGTGGTCAAGTTTTATCACCTAGAGACCATTATTTTTCCAAAATTATCTTAAATATATGAGCTTCAACCCATCTTTCTAGTGCAAAGTGTGAAAATGGATGGAAGATGCCCTAAGGATGCAAAAGATTATAGGTCATTTCATGACTTTTTTCCAACTTCAACAAGTCATAACTTTGTAAATTTTTGGATATTTAAAATGGTTCAAGTCTCAACATGTCATTCAAGATATCTACTTCATGCCACCTTTTTGGGTCAAGATCAAATTTCAAGTGGAAGGCCATGTTTGGATGCAAGAGATTATAAGTCATTTTTGAAGAAAAACTTAAAAGTTTTCTAAGTATAGAAAGTCAACCTCTTTTTCTCAACTTTGACTCATTATAACTTTCAGTTTTCGCATCCATTTGATCCCATTCTTTGCACATTATAAAGCTTGTAACCTCATATTTCTAAAGCTTCAAGAATCATGTCCTAAGACCCCTTGAGTTGAGAATGCCATTGATTTGAATTTGGTAACTTGAAACTAACGTTTCTCCAAAAGTCAGATTTTGAAATTTTTGTTTTGGCTTCTAATTAAAAAATCCCCACGCGTTTTTGCTTCTAATCGTGTTTAACAACTTTCCAAAAGCATTTAACATCATAAAACGCAAGGATTAGACGAGTTTTGATCAAAAATGAATCACACTTTTCCCATGATGCAGATTCACACGAATTCCCTCCAAACTTCATCATTTCACACGATTCAACATTCCATTCACTTCCCTATAAATAGAGGATCATCCCTCATTCATTTTCTCAAGCTTGAAGAGCCAAAATCACTATGTCAAACTCTCTGCATAACACCCTTTTCAGAGATTTCGAATTCTTATTTCTACCACTTTTCAGTTTAATTTCTTCCTTGATCCTTCATCCTTGAACTTCCCTGAAGCTAAGAAAAGAAGAATCAGGCCTTGAGGTGCCCGGAATCGTGCTAGCCAAGTCCATTTGCAGAGCAACATCATATGACTTCATTCAGATAGTTTAAGGCACCAAATCTTCTAACTCAAATTATTGGAAAGGTTTATGATGTTCACTGATGCTTGCTATTAACTCAATTTTGGAGAAACAATGCATTTAATACTTCTGATTTTCGATTTTGACATTTTTAAACATTCCTGATTTTTTTCAAATCGACTACACTGTGTTTTATATAAATTTGGAGCGAGGATATGGTTGTGATCGTCTTGAAGAAACGCGTCTATTGGTACCACTATGAGCGCCTAAATTTACAGATTTAATGACTTGAGGTTTGTCTTATTTGCAAGAGGCTGGAGGTTGAAGATGACCTACGTGTCATTCTTCAACCAATGATACCAGCCCAATTATTTTAATTCTATTGGATGGATTTTATTGTGATTCATGTGCGCGCTCAGCCTTGAGTCTATGATCCTCCCTCACCTCTGATCCGTTAGATGTGCCAGCGTGTATTAGTGAGGAAAGATCCAACGCACGTGGTTTTTCTGATTTGTTTATTTTTATAAATTTATTTGTTAATTTAATTTTAATTTCAAAAATTCACAACTCTTTCATTTTTTATCCAAAAATTTAAAAAATATATATATAAAAATACCTTGAATTATTTCTGACTTGGTGAATATTTTATCATATTTTTATTTTGATATTTTTATAATTTTTGCTTTGTTTGCTTTATTTTAATTGATTTAAAAAATACTTTCTAACATTTTTAAATTCTGAATTTTTTTATAAAAATCATTTTAATCATTTCTGACCTTTTGAGTTTTTTTGTAATTTTATTTTAATTTTTACTATTTTTGATCTTTTTTCCTTTATTTAAGCAATTTAAATTAGTTTAAAAATAGTTTCTGACCTTATAAAAATTACCAAAAATTTCATAAAAATATTTGAGTTCATTTCTGATTTTTCTATGGTCTCACTTAATTTTTCTTGAGTGTTTTGAATTTAATTGTTATTTTCCCCCTATTTCCAAATTTAAAAATAATTTAAAACCTTTTTTCTTATAATTTAAATATTATTTTATTTTTTGTACATATTCTGGCTAATCTTGGACTATGAAATTTTGATCATGAACTTTATTAACATCATTGGATCTATAGTGTTGAGTCTAACTCCATAAAAAATAGATGAATGATTTTAATAATAGTTCGATTAAATTTTTTGTTCAAATGTGGTTTACTTTTTACCCTATTTCTTCTTCATCTCATCTCTTTCTCAATTGTACTGAATGTTATTGGAGCATGATTTCCATATCATGCCTCAAAGCATATGGTACATAGATTGCTATTGACCGATCTCAAAATAGGTGTGACTTTTATGTAAGTCCACTTACAATTGCTTAACATAGCGCTAAATTTTGTCCCGATTCGAGAATTGATCATTCATGGCCAAAACCCATGTTTTCAAGCCCAAGTATGTTATTTGAACCATTTGATCCAATAACCTTGAGATTCATTATTAGGAGACTTTGGTTCTACCAATCCTCTAATGAATCTTCATCAATTTTGGTCAAAGTGGATCACTTAAACATCATTAATCATTTAATGTTGCCTTGAGAATTCTTAAATGGATGACATACTTGACAAAAGCAAATGCAACTTGTTGATGAGAGGCTTTGGTTCTACCAATCCTCTAATGAGTTCTAAATGCAAGTTTCAAGATGGTCATTCAACTAACCACTAATTTCTAACAATTGACTTTATTTTTTATGTCTTTTACCTTATGTTTTTTATTTTATGTACCATTTACTTTAGCATTTACATTTTATGTTATTTTCATATTTGTTCATTTGAGCATTTATCTTTTATGTCTTTCTTATTTTGCTAACTTGAGCTTTTCATTTCTTTTTGAAGATAATTAATAATCAACTTGAACCCTAAAAAACTTTAATGTTACTTGGACTATTTGGTTACTATCCTTGGCATTTCTGAGACATAGACCTCTTGGACTTAGGATTAGAAGACTTTACCTATTCTGGAGACTTTGTGACCTCAACTGTTATTTTGTCTAGAGTTCTTGGGGTTTACTCCAAGATATTGGGTTATTTGTTTGTTTTGTGTGCAGGTTATTATGATTACATGTTTTGTCTGTAGTCTGCAATTCATTTGTATACAATTGTTACTCTGCCCAATTTTTCTAAAGACTTAATGCAATTGAAGCTTGGTTCTCTTAAGAGGTTTATTATCTTTCTTTGTTTGGTTTCTAATCCAAAGGATGGGAATTCTATAATGACTCACTATATCAAGTGTTGACTTCTTGTTGGTTAGACGGTTCTTTTCTCTAACTTTTATCTTATGCTTTAGGATAGTCCCTTCATCTCCTCCCGCTCTCTTTAATTTCAAAAATATTCTCCCTCCTTTTGAAAACTCTTCTTGTTTCTAAACTTGAACCTCTTTCATAATAAACTTGGATTTAGGTCCATGCATTTTCAAAATATTTTCTTGAATCAAACCTTAATCAACTTAATAAGACCTTGACATTTTTGAGAGAAGACTAAAAGTCAATTGAACTCATTCAAACCATTTTTCCATTTTGGCTTTTTACTTTAAAATTTTTATCAAAAGATTGGACTCTTGTCAATATTTGTAGTGATGCGAGCTACTATACTTCTACGATATATATTGAAGTGAGATATTTTCCATTTGGGTGTTGATCGAGTCTTTGTTGATTTTAAATCCAAGCCATATCCTCCACTTCGAGATGATGCAAATTCTCCTTTCTCATGATTGTGGGTAGTAAGTATGTTTTCCATTCGGATATAACAATGATGTCTTATCTCTTAAAATTAACCAACACACTTGTGTTTTAATTATTTTTAAAAGGATGAACTACGTGTACCCTGATCCCCTATTGCACGGAAGGTGGTACGTAGGCACTAAAGGTTCACAACTGCGGCGGGTGTAAAAATTATAAAAAACACTTCTTTCCTTATCTCCACCATCTATTTTTATACAACATTTTATGCCCAAAATATATAGATTTTCAAAGAGGTTCCCGTGGAGTACTGTAGATGTTTAGGGTGCTAATACCTTCCCTTTTCATAACCAACCCCCTTACCTAGATTCTTTCCCCCCTCTTTTTGGATTATTCGTTCTTTTCCAATTCCTTTGGAAACAATAAAGTGTGGTAGCGATTTTTATTTTTGATCTGTGCGAGTCAAGTCAATCCAATGGCTGAGTCTCAACATTTCTACTGCTACAGAAAAAAATGGCGACTTCACTAAGGAAAGATTGATCTCTTGTTGGTCCATCCCTAAGTGGGTTGAGCCTATCTTTGTTTATATATGTATATGTGCTATTGTTTGTTGTATATTATGTGTTGTATATATGTTTGTCTGGATTTTCCTGGTTTTCAGGGTGCTTGGTGATTTCTCATAAGTCCTATACCCGGACTTGGGAAAACATATGATAGGACGGGCGGTATAGTCATGTTAACTTTGAGGGAGTAATCCCAAAAAAGTATAAATGAGATCCCCCACTTAGTGGAGGCCCCTTTTATTGTAGTGTCATTTACCGAGTAATCGGGAAGATGTGCTGCTTTTGACCTCGGAGCCTGCTGAAACGGAGGACCGTAGAACCTTTAACCCATCTTGGCCTTTTAGGTGTAGTGCGGAAGCTATGACAGAGTAATTCGGAAATAGTTATCACGCGATACTATGCTCGGACAATTTTTTCTTGAGAATATTACTAATTACCAAGTTAATAGGGAAGTTGGTAATATCCGAAGGAAGGATGTAGACTCTGGGAACCTCTAGAACCTTGTTCGCCAGGTGATAACTTTTAAACCATACCTCATGGGTAGTACCTTCGACCTCATGCTCGTGACGTTGAACCTAAGAACCCTATGTTTGTGATCTTGTGTGTGGTTATTGCATCATGCATACATGCATCCATGAGCATCTTCTAAAGACATTTTGTTTCAAGGGACTTAAAAGTTGTCTCTTTGTGAATATCTCGGGTAATTTTTTACAATGGATTATGGAAAAATAAAGACCATGAAATACAGTTTCAAAGATCCCAAGATAGATGAGTTGATGAGTCTGATTCTTGAGATCGAGAGTCCTACAGATTTTCGGAGGAAGTATGGGTCCATTATTCCTATTTTGAAGCTCAGGATAAAGGAGGGTATTCTCTCAACTTTGGTTAATTTCTATGATCCGATGTATCAATGCTTTACTTTCCTTGATTTTCAATTGATGCCTATGTTAAAGGAGTACTCTTATCTACTGGGTTTACCTATTATCAATTGTGTTCCTTTTACTAGTTTGGAGGGTGAGCCAAAATCTCATGAGATTGCTGCTTTGATCCATCTTGGAAAGTTTGAGGTTGAAGCTTACATGACTACCAAAGGAGGTATTAGAGGGTTACCATCTCAGTTCTTATTGTAGAAAGCTTGCTACTTTTCTAGGATTAAGAGTATGGTTGCTTTTGAGGCCATTTTTGCTCTACTTGCTTATGGGTTGTTCTTATTTCCCGATGTAGACAAATTTTTTGATATTAATGCCATCAGTGTCTTTATGATTGGAAACCAAGTTCCTACATTATTGGGTGATGCTTATTACTCTATTCATATTAGGGATTATTATCATGGAGGGGTGATCATCTTTTGCATGCCTTTGTTGTATTAGTGGTTTATTTCTCACTTACTTCAGTGTGATGTTTTCTGGGATGTCAGGAAGGAGCCTCAGTGGGCTTCAAAGATTTTGGCACTCATTCATTCAGATATTGTTTGGTATCATCGGGCTTATCATGATGTAGATATTGTCGACAGTTGTGGTAGTTACCCCAATGTACCTCTTCTTGGTACAAAGGGAGGAATTAACTACAACCTTATTCTTGCACGACGACAACTTAGATATCTGAAGAGGGATAAGCCAAATAGTATTCATTTGAGTAGTTTCTTCCTAAAAGAGGGAGAATTTCATAAGGAAGCTAAGGAGAAGATTGAGAAGGCTTGGCGCCACATTCACAGGAAGAGTAGGAAGGACTTGGGACCCAGAGGGGCCATTTCTTTGGAACCTTATCTTCAGTGGGTACAAGCAAGAGCCATCCAGTTAAATATGTCGTATTCTCGTGAAACACCCATGCCTGATATGTTTGTGAAGACCATTCCTCCCCTAATGGATGATGTGGAAGAGCTCCAGCTTGCCTTAGTCAGGATGCAGCAAGAAAAAGAAGCTTGGAATAAAAAGTGCCCGACTTTAGAGGTATCCTACCGAGCAGACCTAAAGGAGAAAGACAATTCGATCGAGATTCTTGAGAGTTGTAACACCCCATTTCTAACCAACGAGTTAAATAAAATCAGAGTTATAAAAATTTCCAACAAACAATGGAATGCTACACTTTCAACTTAAAACTACGACATTCAATCAGCTATAGTTCAGATACATAACACATGAATTTCAGATGAACCAATAACAACCTGCTTAATCTTTAAAAATAAAAACAACTTTCATTACTATGCAGCAGATTCACAAAATTCGACTGAACACACCATAACATCTTATCCAACTCAAAACAATTCTAAGACAACAAGTCTTTTAAGGAAACAACTTAAAGATTCAGCAACATAATGAAAATCAACAATAAAGAAAACATGCGTTCATCCCCCCCTGAGTGCGACGTATCAGAGCGACAACACCGACTCGAGCTAACGAGGGTAACAACTAACCTTCTTGATTACCTGCACGTTACCAACAGGGGGAAACATTCAAACAGAAGGGGTGAGATATCGAACCATGTAATAAAATATACAATAAATAATATATTAGTATTAGATCGTACAATTCACCACTTCACAGCTTTTTATCAACATTTAACATAATTAATTCATCCACACGACAACTCAGAATGCAACATGAAATGCAACTCGTTTTTATGCACATGCATGTGGTACCAATGGAGCAGAACTCCCAACTTAGAAATCTGCCAATAAATAGAGGCATCAACAAGGCATAAGCCTTCAACTTTATATTTGCCAATCCAGGCCAACTTGACGAGCATCAGCTCCAACATGATATGATATGTATGCATTACCGACATGAACGTAATAACAACAACAACAACAATAATTCAACTTAACTCAACATTGGCCATAAGCCTGCAACTTAATATTTTGCCCATAAATAGAGGCAATGAAATCACCTACAAATTCACATTTTTCAACAAAAATACCACCCAACAGATCAACCAAAAATTACTACAATAAACCTCATAATTATTCAGACTATTTTGGCTAAAATCAGTTAATTAATTATCAGCTAAAAATTCTGTTATTTCTACTTTATAAATCCTACAAAATTATTTATTAAAGATATTAAATCCTTATTATTAAATATTTTGTATTGTAAACCGGGACGTAGTAGCTACAATATATCTACTAATTATTCTATACCAATTTATTATTTCTAACAGAGTACAGTGGCCACAATAATTATGCTAACAATTATCTCTAAGTGTTACTCCATAATTATCGCTACAGTATTGCAAGCCCAATGTCTCCAAATGCTACTCCTCTTACGCTACAGAATGCAAGCTATATGCCATTAAATATTAATTCTCAAATTTCGCTACAGTATGCAGCTAATGTTTCTAAGTATCACATCATTCCTTGCGCTACTGTATGCAATCCAAATGCCTTTAAGTGTTTTTTCAATATTGCGCTATAGTAGCAAAACGATTCCTTCTATATACTTCTTCATCCTTGCGCTACAGGATGCCAATTAATTACCTTTAATTGCTACTTAATTCTAGCGTTACAGTATGCCAAAACAATTATCTTCTATATACCATTTTATCTTATGCTACCGCATTGCAATCATATAACTTCTAAGTGATACTTCTTTATTACTTGCGCTACAGTATTGCAAGTAGATGTCCTAAGCACTACTTCATTTCTTGCGCTACAGTATCAAGTTAAATACCATTTTAGATGTTATTTCAATATTGCACTACAGTAGCAAGCCATATATCCCAAACACCACTTCATTCTTACGCCACTGTATTGCAAACATTTCTCCTAAATTCTACTTCCTTATTATATTGCTACAGTAACAAGCATTGAATTTTTCAAAGAAAATACTAAGGCACTTATTTATATGTATATCTAGTTATATTGAGTCCTAAATCATCTCTCAATTTCATCAATATACCAATTTCAAACACAATTAGAAATAATTTTTATAAACCAAATACACATACTATTATTCATACACCCTATTATAGAGTCAGAATCCCACCCTCACCTTGGATTAAGAGCATCTCTAAGAGACTTCAACCGTATTTTTGGGGAATTTGGCACTAGAAGCAATTTTCCTCTTTTTCTTCTTCTCCTCTCACAAACCCTATTTTTCTTCTTGTTCTTCTTCCTGATAACAAAACTCCCTCCTATTCTTCTAATTCTAATTCTAATATAATAGTCATATTTTATTATTTAATCTTAAAAAACTCAAATGGGCCTAAATGACATACCCCTCTATTACTACACAACACCACCAATTAAGCCCAATATCATATTTAAGCTTAATAATAAAATAACACTTTAACTTAATTCCACCAAATTAAATCCGATTAATTATTATTCTAACTTAATGAAATAATTCCGAATTCGACGATAAAAATTTGAATTAATAAAAAAAAATATTCAAAAATATTTTATTAAATAAATAATTAAATACTGGGGCGTTACAAGAGTCGTGTTGTAGAGACAATGGAGAGGAAAGAGGATTTATTTTCCTCTAAGCCTCAGTTAGACCTTAGTGGCTCACTTCCCGACTATGATGTTTGGAAGGAGGTCGCCACCAGGTATGCGAAAGAAAACCAGAGATTGAAGGCTCAGATTGCCAGACTCACAAGAAAGCGTCAGCGTATAGAGTGATCTCCATCAGCTTTGCTTTTATAGGGTTTTAGACTTTATTTTTATCTTGTACTTGGGATTATTGGAACTTGTACTAAAAGTTGTAACCCGTTTTAAAGTTATTATAATGATATTTTTCAGCATTTTAAATGTGTTAGTACTTTGATATTTGCAAATTATCTATAAATCTTTGAGTTCCTTGAAATATTAATAATAAAATAAATCATGTGAATTGTATATCATGCATCATATTGTACATACTTCTTGCATTTTTTGTACATATCCAGGTGTCTTACTGAGCTTCTTTACTTTGTTTAGCAAGTTGTCTCATCAGTACAGTGCTCGAGCTAATTTCAGAAGGAAGATGGATAATCTAGAACAAGAGAATCGCTAGCTGTGCGGGGAAGTTTTTGCTTTGAAGGACGGTATGGCCAATTTCACTGCTCTGATGGAACCTTTGGTGGCTTCTCAGAATCAACCACCATTTGCTCAGACTCAACAGACAATAGTTACTACTGAAGCTCCGACCATTCCTATTTCTACTGCTCCACCTGCTGTTGTTCATAATCATATGCCTCCGGTATACCCTTGGGGAATGCCAGAGAACTTTATGCCAAAAGGTTACAATCAGGATGCTCAAGTTGCTCCACTTGCTCAGACTGTCACTACTCCCGCACCTCTTGTGGTGCATGTTACCCCTACTTCTAGAAATGAGATTCACTATGATGCACCTCCCTCGGTGAATGTAGTCCCGTTTTCTAATGATGAAGTTTATAACCATATTCCTCCTCCAAGTGAAAGCTTGGGTTCCTATGATCGAATGGACGATTTTCAAGACCAGTTTGATAAGATGCAGAAAGGGTTAAAGGCCCTCAGAGGAAAAGAGATGTTTGGGAAGAATGTGAATAATATGTGTTTGGTTCCAAATGTGAAGATACATGTAAAGTTCAAAGTGTCGGAGTTCAAAATCTACAAGGGCAACACTTCCCCTCGTGCCCACTTAGTAATGTATGTAAGGAGAATGTCTACCGATACAGATGATCAAGGCCTGTTAATTTATTTATTTCAAGACAGTTTAACCGGTGCAACTTTGAAATGGTACATGAGCTTGGACAGTGCCAATATTCATTCTTTCAACAACTTGGGTGAAGCATTTATTAGACAGTACAAATACAATATGGACATGGCACCTGACTGTGATCAACTCAGGGCCATGGTCCAGAAGGACAATGGGTCATTTAAGGAATATGCACAAAGATGGTGTGAAGTAGTCGCCCAGGTGATTCATCCAATGGAAGAAAAAGAGATGACAAAGATTTTTCTGAAAACACTAGGTACGATCTATTATGAAAGAATGATGGCTAGTGCACCCGATGATTTTACCGAAATGGTAGGAATGGGCGTCCATTTGGAAGAAGCTGTAAGAGAAAGTCGTCTAATAAAGAGTGAAAATTATGGAAATACGAAAAAACCATCATTTAGATTTGTTAAGAAGAAAGAAGGAGAGACAAATGCTCTTATTCAAGAGAGAAGGGTTAATCATCCTAGAATAAATCATCAGCGCCATCAACAGGTTGCCTCGGTAACTCCGATTGTAAATTCAACTCCGACTACAGTCACTTATCAAAGACCAGCCCCTCAAGGAAGTCAAGTCAAGATTCAGAGGAGGGAGCCTTTTTACTCTATCCCTATAAGTTATGCAGAGTTACTTTCAGCATTGATCCAGAAAAAGTTGCTCCAGACTAGGCCACCTCCTGCTATACCATCCCCTTTTCCTTGGTACTATAAGGCACATCAGACGTGCGCTTTCCATCAGGATGGACCAGGGCATAATGTGGAAAATTGTTACCCTCTAAAGTCTGAGGTACAAAAAATGGTTAAATCTGGCCTTTTATCCTTCAAAGATGTCAGTTCTAATGTAAAAGATAATCCTCTGCCAAACATGGAGGAACGAATATTGTCAACATGGTTGCTGGTTGTCTAGGGGAATTTCGCATTTATGATATTAATTTGGTCAGAGGAGACTTGGTAAATATGCATGAAGACCTTTGTGAGTTTAGTTATTATACTCATGACCATGTTGGTTGTGGTATCTGTAGTACTAATATACAAGGTTGTGACAAGATAAAGGCTGATTTCGAGGAGATGATGGATGAAGGCCTCATCCATATAATCAGGCCTAGGGAAGAATATGAGGAGGAGGTGAACATGGTATTTGGGTGTCCTAGAGAGTTCAGGATCTTTGATGTGGACCATATGAATGATGATCTCGTGCAATTTCATGCTACTTTCTGCCACATGGCTGGTCAGGTAGAGAACCACTATGGATCTTGTCGGGTTTGCTGCAGGGATTCCTGAGGATGTTCCATTGTAAGAATAGGTATTCAGTTATTATTGGATAATGGAACAATAAAGGTGTCAGACCAAAGAGATGATTACCACAAGGTTAATATGATCGAGGTTTGCTTGGCTGGGGATGAATCAGATGATAAATATGCTTCCGCGGATGAATTATTTTCCTCAGATGAGGATATGTTCTCCAGAGTTGATTCTTTGATGTCCAATTTTTCGGAAGAAGTTGTGAACATAATTGTGCCTTGTTTCAATGATTATGCCCCTGCTGAAATTGAATATTGTAGTAATCCAGTTGTTGCCCATGTGATGATTTGCTTTCCAGGGCTTGTTCCTTACAAGACAGATAAAGTTGTACTGTACAAGTACAATGCCACTATTTTAGAGGATGGTGTGGAAGTTCCCGTCCAGCCTTTATCTAGTATTGAGAATATTGATGAGACTGGTAGAGTGACCCGCAGTGGTCGTGTATTTGCATCGGTTGTTCGGGGAAATGATAATGATGTTAAGAAAGTTGTGGAAAGTGTTGAAAATAAGAAAGATGTGGGAGAGTCCGGTGGTGGTACCCTGGAAAAAGATGTGGATGATATTTTGAATATTATCAAAATGAGCGATTATAGAATTGTAGATCAACTATTGCAGACTCCTTCAAAGATATTTATCCTAGCATTGTTGATGAATTTTGCTTCCCATAGAGAATATTTAATGCGTGTGTTGGATTAAGCCTTCGTGGAGTGTGATATGTCGTTAGATCAATTCAGCAGTGTGGTAGGTAATATTACATCTTGTAATAACCTAAGCTTTTGCGATGATGAATTTATTGACGAAGGGGGGAATCACAACTTAGCTCTCCACATATCCATGAACTGTAAAAATGATTCATTATCAAATGTGTCGATCGATAATGGGTCTGCCTTAAATATTATACCAAGGAGTACACTGATGAAGATGAAACATCAAGGGGCTCCCATGCGCCTAAGTGGTATTATTGTCAAAGTTTTTGATGGATCAAGGAAGTCAGTTATTGGGGAAGTCGATCTGCCTATTCACATAGGCCCGCACTTGTTCCATATCACTTTCTAAGTCATGGATATTGTGCCCGCATACAGTTGACTACTGGGAAGGCCATGGATACATGAAGAGGGGGCTGTCACTTCCACTCTACACCAAAAGCTGAAGTTTGTGCGCGAAGGCAAAGTGGTTATTTTAAATGGAGAGCAAGCATTGCTGATATCTCATCTATCGTCTTTCAGTGTTGTAGAGGAAGATGAAGCTGATGTGGGGATGCAGTTCCAAGATCTATCTATTGATAATGTAAAAGAGAATGAGAATTCTATGGCTTCGTTCAAAGATGCTCAACAGGTTGTACGCAATGGTCCAAGTGAAGTATGGGGGAAGATTGTTGATCCTCCAGTAAACAAGAATAGGGATGGTTTGGGATTCTCTACAAAGAATGGCAAAGTTGAGAGTTTGAAGTCAAAATCTAGAACTGGGTCACTTATGATGTTCCCTCTTGCATCCATGTCTCAAAGTAATTTGTTTTGCTTGTCTTTTCAAAAAGCTTTCACCCTGCCCAAGGTGAAAGTTAATATTGTATGGGCTTATCTGTTTTATTTTCTCATTAAAATCATTAATAAAAGATGTCTTTGATTCTTAAATTGTGTTTTTATTTTCTGTTTTTTTTCTTGGAAAATGGTAATTAGAAAAAACCTTTTTTGGAATAAATAATAACTGTAAATAAATTTGCATGATCACTTGGTATGTGTCAGTTTCTAAAAAGCAATCATAAATCACATGTGCAGATTAATTAATAAACCTGTTGAATACAATGACCCTGCACCCTCTCCCAACTTTGAATACCATGTGTTTGGGACGAAAGAAGAAGAATATGATGAGATTCTATAAGAGGTTTCACGGTTGCTCGAGTGAGAGGAAAATGCCATTCATCCGTATAAAGAGTCATTGGTGACCATCAATTTGGGTTCAGAGGAGGAGCCAAAGGAAGTCAAAATTGGAGCATTGTTGCATCCTAATGTGAAGAGCAGGTTGACTGAACTATTGAAAGAGTATGTGGACATATTTGCTTGGTCATACCCAGATATGCCTGGTCTAGATACTGATATTGTGGAGCATCATTTGCCTTTGAAGCCAGAGTGCCCATCGGTCAAGCAGAAGTTGAGAAGAACTCACCCTGATGTGGCAGTAATAATTAAAGAAGAAGTGTTAAAGTAGATAAATTTCGGTTTTCTTGTGACACCAGTGTATCCTCAGTAGATTTCCAATATTGTCCTTGTACCAAAGAAAGACAGAAAAGTTTGCATGTGCGTAGATTACAGAGATATAAATAAAGCTAGTCCAAAAGATGATTTCCCATTGCCATGTATTGATATGTTGGTTGATAGCACAACAAAATTTAAAGTATTCTCATTCATGGACAGATTTTCCAAATATAATCAAATAAAAGTGGCTTTTGGGGACATGGAAAAAACAACGTTTATCACACCCTAGGGAACATTCTATTATAGAGTGACGCCCTTCAAGATGAAGAACGCTGGTGCAATGTACCAGAGGGCTATGACAACCCTATTCCATGATCTGATGCAAAAAGAAATTTTGGTATATGCTGATGACATGATTTCCAAATCACAGATCGAAGCAGGGCATATGGAAGATTTGTTGAAGTTGTTTCAGCGTTTATGAAAGTATCGTCTCTGCTTGAATCCAAACAAATGCACCTTCGGTGTCCAATCACAGAAGTTGTTGGGTTTTATTATCAGTCAGAAAGTGATTGAAGTTGACCCAGATAAAGTCAAAGCAATTCAAGAAATTCTTGCGCCAAGGACTGAAAATCAAGTTAGAGTTTTCCTTGGGCGTTTGAATTACATTTCCATATTCATTTCCCACATGACTGCAACGTGTGAACTAATCTTTAAGTTGTTAAAAAATGATCAAGGTTGTGTATGGACAGGTGACAGCCAAAGGGAATTTGAAAGTATTAAAGAGTATTTGCTTGAACCTCTTATCTTGCTCCTTCCCATTGAAGGAAAACCATTGATCATGTATCTGACTGTGTTGGATAGTTCTATGGGATGTATTTTGGGACAGCATGATGAAACAGGAAAGAAAGAATATGCCATCTATTATCTCAGTAAGAAATTTACTAACTGTGAGTCGTGATATTCTATGTTGGAAAAGACATGTTGTGCTCTGGCCTGGGCGGCAAAGCGGTTGCGGAAATATGTGCTAAATTATACTACTTGGTTGATTTCCAAAATGGATCCTATTAAGTATATTTTTGAAAAGCCTGCTCTTACCGGAAGAATTGCCTGTTGGCAGATGTTATTGTCCTAATATGACATTGAATACCACACTCAAAAGGCCATAAAAAGCGGTGTGCTGGCGGATTATCTCGCTTACCAACTGGTAGATGACTATCAATTTGTCAAGTTTGATTTCCCTGATGAGTATGTGATGTTCTTAAAAGCGAAAGATTGCAATGAACCTTTGCCTGGGGAAGGACCAGATCCTGAATCTCGTTGGGGCATGATTTTTGATGGAGCTATGAATGCTTACGGAAAAGGAATTGGTGTTGTGATTATCAATCCTCATGGATCACACATCCCTTTTACAACAAGTCTAACATTTGATTATATCAATAATATGGTGGAGTATGAGGCTTGTATCATGGGGCTCGAGGAAGCCATTGATCTCAGAATCAAAGTTATGGATGTTTATGGTGATTCAGTGTTGGTAGTGAATCAAATTAAAGGATAATGGGATACTCGTCACCCTGCCTTGATCCATTACAAATATTATGCTAGAAGACTTTTACCCTTCTTTAACAAAGTTGAATTCCATAATATTCCGAGATATGAGAATAAGATGGCAGATGCTTTGGCAAATTTGGCATCTATGTATAAAGTGAATACTTGGAATGGTGTGCCTCGCATCACAATGCGGCGTTTAGATAGACTGGCTCATGTGTTTGTGATAGAGGAAATAGCAGATGAAAAACCTTGGTATTTTGATATCAAGTATTTTCTCCAAACTCAGGAATATTCGATTGGTACATCAAATAAAGATAGAAAGACATTGAGAAGGTTGGCAGGCAGCTTTTTCCTCAATGAAGATGGGCTATATAAAATAAATTATGACATGGTCTTGCTCAGATGTTTGGATAGACACGAAGCAAACATGTTGATGCATGAAGTCCATGAAGGTTCCTTTGGTACCCATGCCAATGGACATTTGATGGAAAATAATATGCTTAGGGAGGGTTATTATTGGCTGACAATGGAATTTGACTGCTACAAATTTGAAAAGAAGTGCCATAAATGTCATATTTATGCTGACAAAATTCATGTGCCTCCTACACCTCTCAATGTTATTTCTTCCCCATGGCCTTTCTCTATGTGGGGAATTCACATGATTGGAATGATTGAACCAAAGGCGTCTAATGGACATATTTTCATTCTGGTGGCAATTGACTACTTCACCAAATGGGTGGAAGCAGCTTCATATGCTAATGTCACTAAGCAGGTGGTGGTGCACTTTATCAAAAATAATTTAATCTGTCGGTATGGTGTGCCCAGCAGGATTATCACCGATAATGGCTCAAACCTGAATAACAAGGTGATGATGGGACTTTGTGAAGAATTCAAGATTATTCATCACAATTCATCTCCCTACAGGCCAAAGATGAATGGGGTTGTTGAAGTTGCTAATAAGAACATCAAAAAGATCATCCAGAAAATGGTTGTCACTTATAAAGACTGGCATGAGATGCTCCATTACGCTTTGCATGGGTATCGAACATTTGTACGCACTTCAACAGGGTCAACCCCGTTCTCTCTTGTGTATGGCATGGAAGCATTGCTCCCCATCGAGGTTGAGATTCCCTCTTTACGCGTGATAATGGAAGCTAAGTATTCAGAGGCTGAATGGGTCTAGAACATGTTCGACCAGCTAAATCTAATTTAAGAGAAAAAGAATGACGGCCTTGTGTCATGGTCAATTATACCAGAAGAGAATGAATAAAGCTTTTGATAAGAAGGCCAAACCTCGTGATTCAAGAGAAGGATATCTCGTGCTCAGGAAGATCATGTCCTTTAACGCTGATTCTAGGGGCAAGTGGACTCCCAATTTTGAAGGCCCATATGTTGTCAAGAAAGCCTTCTCTGGCGGTGCATTGATTCTTGAAACAATGGATGGCGAGGAGTTCCCATGTCTTATGAATTCTGATGTATTCAAGAAATACTTCACCTAGAAGAATAAAAGAATAGCTCGGTAAGACGAAAACCCAAAAGGGCGGCTTAGGCAAGAAGGAGCGTCTCGGTAGGCCGAAAACCCGAAAGGGCGGTCTAGGAAAAAATTAGAGATATAAAACAGAATAAATTTTTCCAGGTAGTTTGAAAACCCGCAAGGGCAACCTAGGCATAAGTTAGGGATTTTCTGGCAAGTAACTGCATCATTCAAGACTTGACCATTGAAGTAACAATCTTCTTGGATTTTCATTACTCTTCAACTGAAGTCTCTGCTCAGGAATTCAAAGTTGTTAGAGAGAATAGTGGTCATTGTAACTCAATGTATCTTTTCCAATGTATATTACCATTTTCCAAACTTTGTAATACCATCCTATTAATAATGTTTGAGCTTTTATCCAATTCCTTGCTATTATTATTTTACTCAGCTTACAAAGACTTTATTCATTATTTATAGTAATGATCAAAGAAAACAGATTAAATAACAAAATTATGTTTTGAAAAGAATCTACAAATTACTTATTGCTTTAGATTTTGTGGCTCAAGGAGAACAAAAATAGTGACTCCAGTGACGGACAAATTCAGCAAATTTTGAAAGTTTGATTTCCCCAAGAAAATTCTCCCAAGGCACTTTTGCTGGAATGAGTTTGATCTTCATGTGTTTCTCAGTTAGTGGAAAACGGGATCAATTGGTGTATGTTGCGGTGTTGGGTTTGTAATCCCATCTTCACCAGTCAAATCTTGGTACATTGTGATATCGGGTTTGCCTAATATGAAGTATTTATTTCCGATTTCCCGGTAAGGTCTTCACTCATGTAATGAAAGTCTCTTCTCCTCATGCATGCTGAGTTGGAATCATTTGAAACATCACCCTTTTGCAGTGCTAGCATTTTTGTTGTTTTCCCGATAACCAGGAAAGGGTAATGCCTTTATTAAGAAGTGATGAAATAGTTGTCGACCTTTTGGGTTTTCTCCCGCCATGTGCTGGGTTTGATTTAAAATTCCCACAAGTTTAAATTCATGATGTAATGTTCGACCTCTTGAATCCCCAAGTAAAGCTAAGGCGATATCTTTCCATGGAATTTGTTTTTCCCTTAAGGTTTTATATTCTCTCCCCAGAGGTTGGTTCAGTCATCATTCTCAGTTTTGGAAGGATGTATTTTGGTTTCCCCTCAACGAGGTGGTTTTGATTTCCCCAATGAAGTCAATATGTCATCCCCAGCAGAAATACAGGCCTTGAAACTTTTGTTTTCCCCATTGAAGTCTATGTGATATTCCCTGGTGGAGCCTGGGGGAAGATGTTATATCTTTATGTTGGTGTTGATTTACTATTATGATTTTGTTCCTTCCCAATAAAGTTAAGCTATGAAATAGGAATTTGTTTCCTCAGTTGGTGTTTACTTTCTTATGGAATTTCTGTCTTGGATATGATTTAGCTGAGTATTGACTGTACCCACTTGTTTTTGCCCGTTTGTCCCCAGTGTTATATGTTTGTTTTGTCATCATATACATGATAACATTTATGCATATATCATGCCTATCTTAATTAGCAAATCATGGCTCATTCACATTCATTAATATTTTGTTGGCATATTACCCTGTTTTGCAGAGTTGTGTTATCCTCTCTCTAATAGAGTGTCAACCTTAAGCAGAAAGTGTATATTATTTCATTTTCCCCATTGAGTTTGGCTCTCATGGAAGAATTCTGCTTTAGCCTTCCCGTTCAGCTCTTTGTCTGGATAAAACGTGGTTCCCTCCTAAGTTTATTTCTCATTAGGATTTATTTTGGTTGACTGTTTCACTCCGGTTTATTTATGATTTGAATGGGTGGCCCTGCAATATTATTATTTTAATTCCTGCAAGCTTTAAGCCCTAGTTTGAGAATGTGCATTTATTTTGCATAATAAGATTTTACTTCCTCGACAGGAATATATTGGCATTTTCCTAGGAGGTCCTACCTCTTTCCCCAGGAAGCCATTTTCTTTCTCCAGGGAATCATTATTGCAATTCCTACTCATAGCAGCAAATATCAGGTCTCTTTATTTGAGCAACCTGTATTTCCCTAGTGAATCTGATAGTTCCAAGAGAAGATTCATATGTGTTACTCTAATGAATGGTAGCCTTGTCATTATGTAAGGTAGTTCGGTGTTGAAATCTTTCTCCAATGAATGGTAGCCTTGTCATTATGGAAGGTAGTTCATTGCTGAGATTTGTTACTCCAATGAATGGTAGCCTTGTCATTATGGAAGGTAGTTTGTTGATGAGATTTGTTACTCCAATGAATGGTAGCCTTGTCATTATGGAAGGTAGTTCGTTGTTGAAATCTTTCTCCAATGAATGGTAGCCTTGTCATTATAAAAGGTAGTTTGTTGTTGAGATTTGTTACTCCAATGAATGGTAGCCTTGTCATTATGGAAGGTAGTTTGTTGCTGAGATTTTTTACTCCAATGAACGGTAGCCTTGTCATTATGGAAGGTAGTTCGTTGTTGAGATCTTTTTCCGATGAATGGTAGCCTTGTCATTATGGAAGGTAGTTCATCGTTGAGATTATATTGCTCTGAAGAAGTTCATTTGCTTTCAGTTATGAGTATTGACCGCTTATTGAAATTTACTGGTACTATCTTACCATTTCCTTCCATGATGGGTTGACGTTACTTTTTTTTCTATCTCCTCAGTGAGTGGATGGTTTGTAGTCATCTGTTGGTCACTATTATCCTTCATTTTCTCACCCCTATTTGGGCTCCACCCCAACAGAGTTTTTTCTTTTGTTCACCAGTGATTTATTTTCGTGGTCATGTTTCTCTTTTGATCCATGTTTTATGTGCTACATCCTCAGTGGAGTTTTGCGTCCTTTTTAGATTTGTTCATCTGCATTCATAATCATAAGCTTTGCATGACATCTTAGGGCCAAAAATATGGCTTGTTTTATATTTAAGTATTTTTAATCGCGTCGACACGAAGATCTTTTACCTTCGCATCTTCGGATAGAAGACACTTAAATAAGGGCAGATGTTGTACCCTAATTTTTGACCCTAAGATCCCTCTATCACATCATATCAATTTAATCACAACAAGATCACACACTAGGGTTTGGTTATTCTCCATATGTTTAGCTTTTCTCTAAGAGGAATCACCAAGCACCTTGAATTGTATTTTGTGATCATCTAAATTTTGATTATCCTTTAACTAATGAATACAATAAGTGTTTACTCCAATTGATTATGATTGTAGGAGAAAGCACAACACGTTCCATCAAGATTGATCTATAGATTCATGAGCTTATTTCTATAATTTCCTCAACAAAGCTTCATTGAGACTCAAGCCTCAACATTGAAGATACTTTGACGCAATATAATTACAAAGTCTATTATGATTCATCATACTTAAAGTTGTCAAAGATGGTTTAAAGGTATAAAGATTGATTAAAGAAGTTTGACTCAACTGGGTAAATCCTTGATTCATTGATCACAAGTGCACATCTCCTTCAATTATCAAGATTTGAAAGTGTTTTTGGTTTCTATGGTTTCTCCTTATCATCCTCAACAACTCATGTTCACATGACAAAAGTATTTGTCTAAGGAGGTAAGTCAAAATTGCAAAGGTTTCCCAAGGAATTTTCTTGCTCTAGGAGCTAGGGTTTTGAAATTCAAAGCGGTATATCTTACTCATCTTTTGGTATTTTTGAGTGATTCCAAAAACATGATTCTCTCTAAAGGGTTATTGAAAAATCACTTCAAAAGTTTCAAGGAAATTTTGTGTGGAAGAAACTTGATGATGAAGAAAGATTACAAGTCCTCCAGATGAACCCTTAAATTCCACTAGGTGATTTCAGATGATCATAACTTGGTCAATTTTTATCACCTAGAGCCCATTATATTTCCACAATAATCTTAAATATGTGAGCTTCAAACCATCTTTTGAGTGCAAAGTGTGAAAATGGATGGAAGATGCCCTAAGGATGCAAAGATTGTAGGTCATTTCATGAATTTTTGTCAACTTCAACAAGTCATAACTTTCTCAATTTTTGGAGATTTTTAATGGTTCAAGTCCCAAAGTGTCACTCAATAGATCTACTTCATGCCACCTTTTTGGTTCAAGAGAAAATTTCAAGTGGAAGGCCATGTTTGGATGCAAGATATTATAAATCATTTTTGAAGAAAAACATAGAAACTTTCTAAGTATAGAAAGTCAACCTCTTTTTCTCAACTTTGACTCATTACAACTTTCAGCTCAAGCATCCATTTGATCCCATTCTATTAACATTATAAAGCTTGTAACCTCATATTTCTAAAGCTTCAAGAATCATGTCCTAAGACCCATTTAGTTAAGAATGCCATTAATTTGAATTTGGTAACTTGAAACTAAAGTTTCTCCAAAAGTCAGAATTTGATATTATTGTTTTGGCTTCTAATCACAAAATTCCCATGCATTTTTGCTTCTAATCGTGTTTAGAAACTTTACAAAAGCATTTAGCATCATAAAACACAAGGATTGGATGAGTTTTGATCAAAAATGAGTCACACTTTTCCCATGATGCAGATTCACACAAATTCCCTCCAAACTTCATCATTTCACACGCTTAAACATTCCATTCACTTCCCTATAAATAGAGGATCATCCCTCATTCATTTCCTCAAGCTTGAAGAGCCAAAATCACTCTGTCAAACTCTCTCCATAACACACTTTTTTGATATTTCGAGTTCTTATTTCTACCACTTTCAATTCAAATTCTTCCTTGATCCTTCATCCTTGAACTTCCCTGAAGCTAACAGAATAAGAATCAAGCTTTGAGGTTCCCGGAATCGTGCTAGCCATGTCCATTTGTAGAGCAACTTCATCTGACTTCGCTCAGGTAGTTTAAGGCACCAAATCTTCTAAATCAAATTACTAGAATGGTCTATGATGTTCACTGATGCTTGATATTAACTCAATTTTGGAGAAACAATGCATTTGATACTTCTGATTTTCGATTTTGACATTTTTAAACATTCCTGGTTTTTTCCAAATCGACTATGTTGTGTTTCATATAAATATGGCACGAGGATATGGTTGTGATCATCTTGAAGAGATGCGTCTATTGGTACCACTATGAGCGCCTACATTTCTAGATTCAATGACTTGAGGTTTTCCCCATTTGCGGGAGGCTGGAGGTTGAAAACGACCTACGTGTCGTTCTTCAACCAATGATATCAGCCCAATTGTTTTAATTCTATTGGCTGGATTTTATTGTGATTCATGTGCGCGCTCAGCCTTAAGTCTATGATGCTCTCTCACCTCTGATCCGTTGGATGTGCCAACGTGTATTAGTGAGGAAAGATCCAACGCGCGTGGTTTTTATGATTTGTTTATTTTTATAAATTTATTTGTTAATTTCTTTTTAATTTCAAAAATTCATAACTCTTTCATTTTTTATCCAAAAATTTAAAAAAAAAAAATATATACAAAAACACCTTGAATTATTTCTGACTTGGTGAATATTTTTCATATTTTTATTTTGATGTTTGATATTTTTTATAATTTTTGCTTTCATTGCTTTATTTTAATTGTTTTAAAAATACTTTATGACATTATTAAATTCTGAAATTTTTTTATAAAATTAATATTCATCATTTCTGACCTTTTGAATTTTTTTTGGTATTTTATTTTAATTTTTACTATTTTTTTATCTTTTTTCCTTTATTTGAGCAATTTAAATTAGTTTAAAAATAGTTTCTGACCTTAAAAAAATTACGAAAAATTTTATAAAAATATTTGAGTTCATTTTTTATTTTTCCTATGGTCTCACTTAATTTTTCTTGAGTGTTTTGAATTTAGTTGCTATTTTTCCCCTCTTTGCAAATTTAAAAATCATTTAAAACCTTTTTTCTTTTATTTCAAATATTATTTTATTTTTTGTACATATTCTGGCTGATCTTGGACTATGAAATTTTGATCATGAACTTTATTCATATCATTGGATCTATGGTATTGAGTCTAACTCCATAAAAATGGATAAATGATTTTAATAATAGTTCCATTAAATTTTTGGTTCAAATGTTGTTTACTTTTTACCCTATTTCTTCTTCATCTCATCTCTTTCTCAATTGTACTAAATATTATTGGAGCATGATTTCCATATCATGTCTCGAAGCATATGGTACATAGATTTCTATTGACCGACCTCAAAATAGGTGCGACTTCTATATAAGTCCACTTACGATAGCTTAATATAGCGCTAAATTTTGTCCCGATTTGAGAAATGATCATTCGTGGCCCAAACCATGTTTGCAAGCCCAAGTATGTTGATTTGAACCCTTTGATCCAATAACCTTGAGATTCATTGTCAGGAGGCTTTGGTTCTATGAATCCTCTAATGATTCTTCATCAATTTTGGTCAAAGTGGATCACTTGAACATCATTGATCATTTAATGTTGCCCTGAGAGTTCTTAAATGGATTATATACTTGACAAAAATAAAATGCAACTTGTTGACCAGAGGCTTTGGTTCTACTAATCCTCTAATGAGTTCCAAATGCAAGTTTCAAGATGGTCGTTCAACTAACCACTAATTTCTAACAATTGACTTTATTTTTTATGTCTTTTACCTTATACTTTTTATTTTATGTACCATTTACTTTAGCATTTACATTTCATGCTATTTTCATCTTTGCTCATTTGAGCATTTATCTTTTATGTCTTTCTTATTTTGCTCACTTGAGCTTTTCATTTTTTTTGAAGATACTCAATAATCAACTTGAACCCTAAAAAACTTTAATGTTACTTGGACTATTTGGTTACTATCCTTGGCATTTTAAAGACATAGACCTCTTGGACTTAGGATTAGAAGCCTTGACCTATTCTGGAGACTTTGTGACTTAACTGTTATTTTTTCTAGAGTTCTTGGGGTTTACCCTTAGACATTGGTGATCGTGGGATTTGTACTTATGTATCCAATGATTCGGACTGCAAGTGCACAGTCTTAGCGAGTAGTTTTAAAAGATATCGAACCACAGAGACTGATGAATCGATCTACCGTCTTCTATTGTTACTTTGCAAATCTAAAGCTAACGAATATTTGATTTGGGTTGTAGGGAAAACTAAATACTAAATTAAGTTGGATTTTAATAATCAATGAGCTTAATTACCAGTATGCAACAGTCGTATCTCGGGAACTAGCGACCTGTCGGGCGTCTTTATATTTTCAAAACAACTTTCAGTAAAACCAATCTAGTTTAAAAACCCTCGTCTCACACTGTCGTTTTGTTGATCTAGGCTATGCAGTTAAGTCCTAATGTATGCTTCCGCCATCCCGCATGAGTTAAAAATACTATTTGGAAACTAAACAAAATCTTAATTAACTTTAAAGTGCTTCCGCTGTATTTTAAGCCAATGCCTAATTACTACTGTCCAGTTAAAAGATCTCAAACTTCCGCTTTGTTGACCCTAACCTCTATCTGTTTTTTAGTTCCGTAACAAAACAATTTAATGATTTGAAAAATAGTAACTTAGGCCAGAAAAGAAAGTTTCGTAGTAAAAATAATCCCGACTAAGTTACTCGTTCCCTCGATTGATTGACTTTACATACCGGTATAGGATTTCTAGCCTGACTTAATATTAAACCAAATCGCAGAATAATTTAAAGGACAAACACAAATAAACATAATTATATCGATTAATAAGCAATAAGAATTTGTAGACATAAACCTGGCAATAACTCTGAAGACAGAAGCACTCCTGCACAAATTGTAGGCTTTGCTTCGATCGGAGGATATATTTAACCGTACAGAAGAAAATAAAACTGAAAAGAATAATGCTGGAAAGAAATAACTGGGAAATAAAATAATGTTGAAAAGAATGTTGCTGGAAAAAATATTCGCTCAATAAAATCTCTAAACTTTCTTGCCAAAAAAGAAGAACCTTTTCTACTGTGGTCTAAGGCTCTATTTATAGGTCTTGCTTGATCAGTTTCTCTCGAAAATGTAGGAACAGTTTACTTCCTTCTTTGAGAAATAATAGGGCCATTCAATTGTCACGTTCGTTGGTCCTTTGACTGAGTGGGTGAGAAAATGTAGGAAGTCATTGGATTAACCCTTGAACGCATTTTTTTCCGTTGGATGAGAAGAAAGTGGAGCAAGGGCTTGTGACGTTCGTCACATTCAAGTGACGGTAGTCACTTGGTCTTCATGGCGCGTGACGTTCGTCACGTCTCCTTGACGGTCGTCAAGGCTTTTCTAATTATGGGCCACGTGCTTACATGTGTAATGGGGTTTGGCTTCCTTTCTTCTCCTTAGGCCTTTTTGCTAGTTTTTGCACCATTTTTTCTTCATTTCTTCAAAAGTGTTCGGCTTAATGCATATCTGCAAAAATAGAAAAATACCTGCATAATACTTATAAAATAATTTAATTTAAACTAAAGTATGAGAAATATTTGGTGTATATCAAGTCAGAAATATCACGTATTTGTGTGTCATCAAACTCCCCCATACTTAAACTTTGCTTGTCCTCAAGCAAATGCTAAGTACGATGTTTTTCTAAACATGGTTATGACTCGGATCAACTAATATATAGCTGCGTTGTGTTTTTGTCAGAAAATTGGTGGCTCGATTCGTGCACCATTACTACGTCGACGACGCTAGACAGTCCCATTTTACGTAAACTAGTTACAGGTCCTATCATAGCCTACCTCGAGTATTTGTCTTGTTTTTCCCTTTTCATTCTAGCGCAATCACATTAAGCCCTTTATCTTCTCACGCACATAGCAGAACAGTCGGTTAGTGGTTATGATCCTTTTAAACTTTAGAGGTTTCTGGCACAGTAATGTGGCAACCTTTAATTCAATGGTTGGATGTGGGGGATCATACCGTAATCTGCCCTACCGAGTTAAGTATCAGATGCTCCTGAACCATCCATCAAATGAATTTTCATGTTACTTTGTAAGGTTTACATCCTTTAGATTAGGCGATCGGGTGAGGATCGTCCAATTTAATCGGTGTGTTTCCTTGCAACATTTTGCTGAAATATTATATCATCCACTTATATTCATCGACTTCCTGCGTAGTTTGTGTTTAAGACGGTGCTGAATGCTAATATAAACTACTCAAGGTTACTATAAAGACTAAACTCAGGGTGTTGGAAACGACAGGTACTTGAACTGATCTATCATACTCTGGGGTTGTAGAGTGTCTAGACGGTAGAAATTTCGCATAATCTCGCCCTAATTCCTGATGATTAAAGATTTTGCAGTCTATTTACTTTGTCGAGTGAGAAAAAAAAAATTTATATGCTCAAAAAGAAAGGGGAGTCTAAAAGAACAACAAAAATTGCTTCAATAGATAACTTGATAATTTTTTTATTGAATTAGAGATAACGGAAGGGAAATTACAAAGAAAATAAAAATTACTTAGGAAAAGGGAAATACTTCCTCCCCTATACTTGAATCATACATTGTCCTCAATGTATTGATAGAAGCGGGAAAGGGGAAATGGAAACTGGATAATCATTCTTCCTCCTCTTGTCTTTGGTATCGGACACGTGTCCTCGCTCTTCAACGTGCTTTCCCGCCATGTCTGGAAGATTCGCCGCCATCTCTCTGGGATATGATATTATGCAAGTTGTCAACACGGAGTGTTAAGGCTCGCATATCTTCCGTTATTCCTATGGTGAATTCCAGCATACTTTGATCGTGCCTGCGAGCGTAGTCGTTTTGGTCTCTCTACATTTGTTGCATGAGAGTCATCATCTCGATTTGGCGCGTCTCGAGGCTCTGGTGGCGTTGAGTAGACAGCTGGTTTTGCTACATTATTGCGGCATATATTGCGTCTATGGTGGCGGGATTGTTGGCTTGCTGAGGTTGGGGCTCTTACTGCTCTAATTCTTCTTCGATTTTGTCAGCAGCAGCGTTGTTGGCCTGACCTTGATTTCCTTGCACATTTTCTCTGGGTTCTGGGGCGTTCAGGTTGTAAAGCCAGTTATCCGGATTACCCAAGTAAGTACGATTATGATTTGGCATGATCACACTACGAACTCTTGCATTCTTAACCATTAGATAGTACCCTCCAACTTCTCGTACTTTGATCAGGCGGCCAGCTCTACAGTTATCAATGTCCATAAAAACTGCTGGCAGTGGAGGTAGGTGTTGGATCCTTTCCCCCCAGTTCAGGTGAACTGGGATGGTGGTGACGATGCCTCCGATGCAAAAAGGTGTGGTCTCGTATCTTGTAACAAGGTTTTGAATGTGGGCCATCATTAAAGTAACGGGATTAAGACGGAGGTTTTTCGAAAAGGTACAGTGAAGAGCATACAATTCTTTAGTGTTTACCTTGTTGTTGTTTTCCCTTCCGAATATTGTGTTTGCCATAACACTGTGTAAGAAGCAGATGTTCGGGTTGTGGATGTGAGAGGCGTACCGTGCTTCGGGTGTGACATTTGGTTCGCCGGTTATTCTCTCCCATAGTGCGTATGCACTTCCATTCCAATCAAATTCTGGAGGAATGCGATATTGCACATTATTCCCTCGGGGAAAATGAAATATGTCGCTCAAAATTTCATGGTTGAGTGTGTACTCTCGGTTGAACATCCGAAATTGAGCGGCTCCCGTTAGGTGTGCGTCTACATCGTCTCGAGTGTGATATGCGTAGGAACTCAAGAATTCCAACGTGAGATCTTTGTAAGTTGGTGTGTTTATCGTGCTAATAAAGCTTAGGCCAACTTTATTCAGCAAGCCTTCCATATGAGGTTGCAAGCCTAATTCTTGCAAGCAATTATTGTCGACGAACCATGTGGATGTTATCCCTCGATGATGGAACTTTATGTACCTCTCTTTTTGAAGCACACCAGCTTCTCCTTGTCGGAGCATGAGATGTCACATGTCAGGTTCAGGTTGGTTGGCCATGATTTTTGAACTTGATAGAAAAAATGTATTTGTGGTAAAGAGATGGAAAGGGAGTGGTAGTGATGAAACTAAGGATGGAAGGGGAGGGAT
Organism: Vicia faba; assembly: GCA_948472305.1. NCBI lineage: Eukaryota > Viridiplantae > Streptophyta > Magnoliopsida > Fabales > Fabaceae > Vicia > Vicia faba. The sequence continues at coordinate 747,973,148 of OX451739.1, forward strand.
TATATAGATGGTTTTGTTGAGTAAGGAATTTAATGGTGTTTATGGGAGAATTTTGAAATTGGGAGGTTATGGAAGTTATGGGTGAGTGGAGTAAATGGGGTGGTGGGGTTTTAAAACACATTTTTGTGCATTAATGATGTTCAACGGTCACGGAAATGAAAAGCGTGGGGGACAATGCCTGCCGCCCGTCACGTTCTCTCTGACGTTCATCAGAGTCAAAGACAGTCTCTGACGTTCGTCACATGCATCCTGACGTTCGTCAGGGTGAGGTGATGTTGGTCTCTTTGACCGCGTGCTCCACTAATTTAATTCATTAATCTCTAATTTTGAGAAGTATATTACAAGGGATATAGTAGCTCATTGTATAGTTGGAAGAATGATATGGTAAGCAAGTGAAAATAGTAACAGAAATACGAATGAAATGAAAATAATAATAGAAATTGCACAGTATAAAAACTGAATACATACTGTGTATGAAAATAAATAAATAAATAATTTAAAATAAATAAAATGGATATGAAATGAATAGATGAATAAATAAACGAAATTTTAGAACCGAAAAGTGATAAATTATTCGAAAATAATAAAACCATAATGAGTTTTGAGAATAATAATAACCCCCCCCCCCCCCCCCCAACTAAGAACAAATAGTGTCTTCACTGGGGCGGTACAGAAAAACTATCAAGCATGAGGGCCTCCGGGAGGTGGTGCAGAAGCGTGCAGATGTTGATAAATGTGATCAAACTGCTCCGTGATGACGTCCATGAAATGAAAGAAGTCACGCCGAAGTGTGCTGACATTATCTTTAACAGTGTCGAGCTTGCCTCGGAGTGTGGTAACATCTGTCTGCAGAGTCTTGATCGCATATGCATGATCAGGCATGGGTATGTCATCAGCTGTGGTAACAAGGGGTAGTGTAGGGTAATCCAAGGGTTTATAATCGTGGTAACCTGTGGGTGTCGATGGGTCGCTCTCCTCCCTCTCAGGGTCGTGTTCGTCTGTCTTCTCTAGGGGATATAGCCAATTTATCTTGGTATAGACATTGGTATGCTCGGGGCTAGGCAATTTGAAGTAATAGACATGGTTATTTTGGACAAGCAGCTGAAAGTGAGGTGGGTTGAGGTTACCAATCAAAGAAATGTTAAAGCAAAAAGGGATGTCCATGGTATAATATCTGGCGTACAGTGTAAGGCACGACATAGATGACCGTAGGGATAGGGCCTCGGCTATCATAGTGACTAGCCCACCGACACAGATGGGGCCATGGGTACACTGAGCTATAGCTGACATGTTGGCGATCATAAATGATGCGCCAATGACTGGTCTGGACTGAAAAGCAGAGTAAATGATGAACAACTCATCCCTAGAAACCGAGAGTCGATTAATAGGTTTTCCAAAAAAAGTGAAAGCTAGAATGTGATGGAAATACCTAATCGCAGGGTTATGAATCTCGGTGGCATCAAGGTGGTTGGGGTCCTCAGGATATTGGCCCGCTATGTCTCTCCAAAAGTGATTAAGCTCAAAGTTGAGGTAGTCATCCGCCTGGGTTTCCATGTGGGCGTCTAAAGAACTAGGGAATCCTAGCAGCTTAGCTAGACTGCAAACTGTAAACTGGTGGGTGAAATCGAACAATCTAAAGGACATCTGACCTCTACTACGCCCTAAGCCTTGTGTGGGTTTATAGATGAGGGAGCTCAAGAACTCCAAGGTGAGGCGTTGGTGTGTAGGGTGTTTATGGGCTAGGAACCCCTCCCATCCTATCTGGTTAAACATGAAGTAGACACTTTCCCTGATTCCTAAGGCTGTCAAGGTGGGATCATGCACATACGTGGTCATATTCATCTGGCGCTGAGCCAGAATCTCATATCGTCTCTGCTGAGTCTCTGAGGCAAAAATGATAGTATCCATGAATTTTAGCTCGTAGGTTCCTGTGAGTCGGTACTAAAATTTGTAAAAGAAAAATGCAAATAAGTAAAATATGATGTGGGAGAAAGAAAGAAAAGGAAAAAAAATCGGAAAGTAAAAATCAAAATGCAGAACTAAAATTAAAAAAAACAAAAATAAAAGATAAAGATATTTGAGAGATAATAAATAAAAATAAATAAAAAATTGTGGGTTGCCTCCCACACAGCGCTTGTTTAATGTCGTTAGCTTGACAATGTTGTTAGACGTGAATTAGTTTCCAAATTCGTGCGGTAGCTCTAACAACGTTAAGCTCGCGGTGTAGTCTTTATTCTCGACGCTGTAATAATGCTTTAGGCGTTGGCCATTTACTAAGAATGGATTCATGGATTTTCCTTTAATCTCTATGGCACCACTGGGGAAAACTTTGGTTACTTTGAATGGTCCAGACCATCGTAAACGGAGTTTTCCAGGGAAAAGTTTCAGACAAGAGTTGAATAGGAGAACTATATCTCCTTCATTGAATTCTTTCCTTGAGATTCGTTTGTCATGCCATTTTTTCTTCCTTTCTTTGTAGATCCTTGCATTTTCATATGCGTCTAATCTTAGTTCTTCTAATTCATTTATGTCAAGGAACCTTTTCTCTCCTGCCGCAGTGTAGCGTAGGTTTAAATTTTTAATTGCCCATTAGGCTTTGTGTTCAATTTCCACCGGCAGGTGGCATGATTTTCCATAGATGAGTTTAAAGGGTGTTGTACCTATTGGTGTCTTGAATGCCGTCCTGTAGGCCCATAATGCGTCAGGTAACTTAGCCGACCAATCCTTTCGTGATGTGGCAACAGTTTTTTCTAGTATTTGTTTGATTTCTCGATTTGAGACTTCCACCTGTCCGCTTGTTTGGGGGTGGTATGGTGTTGCGACGCGGTGCCTCACCCCATATTTGGTTAGGAGTTTATCAAAGATTCGTGATATGAAGTGGGAGCCACCGTCGCTTATAACTTTTTTGGGTACACCAAACCTTGGGAATATAATGGTTTTGAAGAGTTTAATCACGACTCTAGTATTGTTTGTTGGGGAAGCTATTGCTTCAATCCATTTCGAAACGTAATCTACAGCCACGAGTATATATTTGTTCCCGAATGAGGGTGGAAATGGTCCCATGAAATCTATTCCCCATACATCAAAGATTTCAACTTGTAGAATTCCAGTCTGAGGCATCTCATTGCGTCTGGATATATTTCCGGTGCGTTGGCATCGGTCGCAGTTTAGGATGGCTATGTGCACATCTTTCCACAAATTTGGCCAGTAGAATCCAGACTGCAAAATTTTGGCACATGTCTTTGATGTTTTGCATGGCCTCCGTAAGGGGCATCATGACAATGAGAAATAATACTTTCTATTTCGTTTTCCGGGACGCATCTTTGGAAAATACTGTCGGCACTTCTCTTGAATAGTAAAGGTTCATCCTAAAAGTAATGTTTCAAATCGTGAAAGAATTTTTTCTTCTGTTGATAAGTCATATTAGGGGGTAGGATTTTGGCAGCCAAGTAATTTGCTATGTCCGCGTACCATGGTAAGGTTTGGTTAGTTCGGACAGAGACCATGGCTTCTTTTATATCATTATTTATTTCGTCTTGGCTCTCTCGTGAATCATTGTTAGCAGCTTGTGTGTCAAGTCCTAAAAGCAGTTTATTTGGATTTGATTCAGATGGTTCTTTGCTGGCATCTCCTAAGTCCATCTGAGCTAACAGACGTTCATACGGGAAGTCATCGTTAATAGGTACTTCTTCTGGTGTCAGCTGTTCCATTCGAGATAAATGGTCGGCTACTACGTTCTCGGTAACTTTTTTGTCTTTAATTTCTAAATTGAACTCTTGTAGAAGCAGAATCCATCTCAAAAGTCTCGGCTTTGAGTCTTGCTTGGTTAAGAGATATCTAATAGCTGCGTGGTCTGTATAGATGATTATCTTTGCGCCTACTAGGTAGGAGCGAAATTTGTCTTGTGCAAAGACTATGGCTAAAAGTTCTTTTTCCGTTGTTGCGTAATTCATCTGTGCAGGGTCCAAGGTTCTACTAGCATAATATATCGCATGAAGCTTCTTATCTCTTTGTTGTTCCAGGACTGCACCTACGGCGTAATCACTCGCGTCGCACATGATTTCAAATGGAAGTCTCCAATCAGGTGGTTGCATGATTGGTGCGAATACAAGAGCTGTTTTTAGTTGGTTAAATGCTTTTAGGCATTTGTCATCAAAATCAAATTCAACGTCTTTCATAAGGAGGGTGGTTAGAGGTTTTGATATTTGCGAGAAATCTTTTATGAATCGTTGGTAGAAACCGGCGTGTCCTAAGAAACTGCGTATTTCTCTTACTGTTTTAGGGGGTTGCAAGTTTTCTATGACTTCGATCTTAGCTTTATCGACTTCAATCCCCTTTTCAGACACAACGTGTCCCAGTACGATTCCTTGTTTGACCATAAAGTGGCACTTTTCCCAATTCAGAACGAGGTTAACTTTTACGCATCTCTCCAAAACTTTCTCCAAAGTTACCAGACAATCTTCAAAAATCTCTCCACATACAGAGAAGTCGTCCATAAAGACCTCCATAATGTTGTCTATGAAATCAGCAAAGATTGCCATCATGCATCTCTGAAACGTGGCAGGAGCATTGCATAATCCAAACGGCATTCGTCGGTAGGCGAAAGTTCCATAAGGACATGTGAATTTTGTTTTCTCTTGGTCATCAGGGTGAATAGGGATTTGAAAGAATCCGGAGTAACCGTCTAGATAACAGTAATGTGAGTGCTTAGCTAATCGTTCAAGCATTTGATCAATGAATGGTAGCGGGAAATGGTCCTTCCGAGTGGCCTTATTTAGCTTCCTATAGTCAATATACATTCTATCTCCGCTTATAGTTCGTTCGGCTACAGTTTCGCCTCCTTTGTTTGTTGTTACCGTTATACCACCTTTCTTTGGTACACAGTGGACTGGGCTTACCCATTGACTATCGAAGATTGGGTATATGATTCCTGCGTTCAAAAGTTTTTTAACTTCATCTTTAACTACGGTGCTCATTATTGGGTTAATTCTTCGTTGATGTTCTCTAGAAGATTTGCAGTCGTTTTCCAGCATAATACGATGCATGCATATGGAAGGACTTATTCCTTTGAGATTTGTAATGTTGTATCCTAAGGCGGAGGGATATTTTCTTAAGACTTGTAATAATTTGTCTGTTTCATGTTGTCCTAAGTCCGCGTTGACAATTACAGGTCGTTTTAACTCGGTGTCAAGGAATTCATATCTGAGGGTCTTAGGTAATGGCTTAATATCCAATGTCGGTTTTCTTGTGCACGACATGTGATCGGGTGTCAGAGCTAAGCATTCACTCAGATTGTCGTCTCGGTATTCAGGACACCATTCGTTATCTTCGAATATAAGAGGTGTGGGAATCTTCATGGTTTCGGAACAAGGTATTGGTTCTCATTCAATTTCTCTTACGCATTCGTCCACGATGTCCACCAGATAACATGTGTCATCTATGGCCGACACTTGTAAGAATTGTGTTAGAATAAATTTGACTTTCTCTTCACCTACTTCAAAGGTTAATTTGCCCTTTTTTACATCTATGATAGCTCCAACTGTGGCTAAGAATGGTATTCCTAAGATGATAGGTGTGCTTTCGTCTTCTCTAATGTCCATGATTATGAAATCTGTAGGGATGTAGAATTGGCCTATTCGTACAGGAACATTTTCTAAGATTCCTACTGGGTATTTGACGGAGCGATCCGCTAATTGAACGGACATCTTTGTCGGTCTTAGTTCACCCATTTCCAGTTTGTTGCATATGGATAAAGGCATAACGCTAATACTAGCTCCTAAATCACATAGGGCTTTGTCTATGACGAACTTACCTATATGGCATGGTATAGAGAAACTTCCGGGGTCTTTCAGCTTAGGAGGCATTTTGTTTTGGATAATCGCGCTACATTCTACTGTAAGCGTAACTGTTTCGTCGTCTTCTAGATTTTTCTTGTTAGATAAGATTTCCTTGAGGAATTTGGAATAGGAGGGCATTTGAGTTATAGCTTCTGTGAAAGGGATTGTTATATTAAGTTGTTTCAGAAGTTCTACGAATTTTTTAAATTGCCCTACATTCTTAGGTTTGGCTAATCTACCAGGAAAAGGGATTTGGGGTTTATAAGGCGGTGGAGGCACATAAGGTTTTTCTTTTTCTTTAGCCTCTCCTCCTTTATCTTCTTCGACTCCCTCTGGTTTCTCTGGTTGATTCTCCTTCTCAGTTGATGTTTCAGCCTTTTGATGCATACTTTGATTTGATAGTCTTGGGTCGGGCGGTCCATCTAACTCGGTTCCACTCCTTAATATGATGGCATGAGCATGCCCCTTCGGGTTAGGTTGTGGTTGACCGGGAAATGTATCAGTCGGTGCAGCTGTAGGTGCTTGTTGTTGAGCCACTTGAGAGATTTGGGTTTCTAACATTTTATTGTGGGTGGCCAAAGCATCTATTTTGTTTGCTAATTGTTTTATCTACTCATTAGTATGTATGTTCTGATTTTGGACGTCTTTATTTGTTTGTGCTTGAGTAGCTATGAAGTTCTCCATCATCAGTTCTAAGTTTGATTTTCTAGGTGCACTAGGAGCATTTGCAGGGGTTTTCTGATATCCAGGTGGTACGGCAGGTGCTTGGTTCGGAGCATACAACACATTGGGGTTTTTATATGAGAAATTTGGGTGATTTTTCAATCCAGGGTTGTACGTGTTTGAGTAAGGGTTTCCTTGGGCATAATTCACTTGGCCGGTTTGAGTTCCTGCCAAGATCTTACATTCAATAACTAGATGTCCAGGCACTCTGCATATTTCGCAATTGGGAGTTATAGCAGCCACGGTGGCTGGTGGTATTGCGGTCAAATTATCAATCTTTAGGGTAAGGGCATCTACCTTAGCATGGACACTGTCTAGGTCGCTTATCTCATACGTTCCTCCTTTTGTTGGTGCTTTCTCTGTAGTACCTTTGTCTGCGTGTCCTCTTTCACTTCCCCATTGATAGTGGTTTTGGGCCATACTTTTAATTAGAGCATAGGCAGCTGTTGTACCCCAAAATTTGCCCTCCCATATTCTTCAAAGTTTTGACAAGCATCATCTCAATTTGCTCAAGTCTACTCAAGGAGTTGCACAGTCAACCACTCTCCTAAGCCAGTCAAATTAGGGTTTTGGTTCTTGCAAGGAAGTTAAGGTTTTCAGGGGCTCAATAAAGTCCCATATGCTCATATACATTGTCAAGCACCTACATGTCAAGTTTCAAGGCTCACAAGGTCAAGTTGCACAGTCAAAAACCCTAATTGCTTCACAATCAACTGCAGGGGCAAAATGGTCATTTGGCAGTCAAAAGTCAAAATTTTTGGTCAACATCTCATTTTGAAGCCACAATCATCATTTGGTCAAATCTTGACCATGATTTCACAAGAATAGCTCAAAAATCATCAAGATGCAAAAGTTTCCATTTTTGGACAGCTGAAAAGTCAACTGTAACTTGACCAAAGCATAACTTTTTCATGGTTCGTCAGAAAAATCCCATCCAGTGCTCATTTTGAAGGGGAGGACATTTCCTACAACTCATCTTCACATTCCAAATCCAAGAAATGCTCTCACAAAAAGTTATCAATTTCAACATTATAGGTCATTTTTAAAAGTCAACAAAAAGGCATTTTAAGTCAAAGACCATAACTTGAGATTGGTAAATCAAAATGACATGGGACCAAAGACATTGGTTAGAGGACTTCAAGAACTTTCCAAAATGTCCAAGAACATGTTCATATGATCAAAATTGAGCAAGATATGCATTGGAGAAGTTTGGAAATTTTTGTGAAATGGCAAAAGTCAACTATCCTTGAAACTTCAATTTTTGACAAAAGGGCCCACTTTCTTCCACTTGATTCAGCCTTGCCATACCACCCACGTGTCCCATGATTAATTTCAAGACCATATCTTTATTTTTTCATTTTTATTTAATTTTTGTGGATTTAATTCATTTTAATCCATAATAATTTAAATAAAATCAAAAAAATTAAAAGAATGGTATCTTGTGGTTTGAATGACCTTTATATGCCATTTACTAGCTGCCAAATTCGTGCAAGCTATTTTTGTACACCAAAATTTTGAATTTGAACCAAATATGGAATGTCCTTTTAATGGTGGTCAAACAAAATCCAAAAGCTTAATGGCACAAGGTTAAGGCTCTTAATGTTGACTTAATTCCCTTCATATGTACATATGCAAGCCTTCCCACCCTCATGGACGAAAAAAGGCATCCCTAAAACGGCAGAGCAAAAACTGAAAATTGTCCAAAAAAGTGTGAGATCTAAAGCAGTATTGCAGGCACTTTCAAACCAAAAAGAGAACATAGCCTTCTTCTTGGACATCTAGTGGTGCTACAGCAATAAAAACCAAGCTTTTTCATCAACCACATTGCACTGTAAGTTGTCTCAAACTTTGCTCTGAACACGAAATCGTAACTTCCAGTCCTTGCACCTTTTCTTCAAAACATTGGTATATTCGTGTTTATCATTTGATTTCTAACATAATTGCATTATTCAATTTTGTCATTGGCCCCTATATCATGATATTCGAACCTAGGGTTCATATGCTTGTGTTTTAGGTGTTTTCCATATAGGCAAAATCAAGATGAATGATGGTTACAGGGATAATGAGGAGATAGAGGCGATCACGCCCATGTGATTGGATGGAATTTTTATGGCCTAGGGACGTTTTTTGAGATAAGCTACGAAACTACCTGCGGATAAAAATCCGCAGGTAAATAACCAGCAAAGTGTTGGAGAAGACGATGAGGTGTCGTCCTGTCGTTGGCCATCTTCAAATATCACGCGTTTTTTTATTTATTTTCAGGCATATGTTTGTTTACCAATATAATAATCATGCTTTGTTTTAATAATGACTAACACGCGCAGCTCAGTTGGTGGCCGTGCTATTGGAAAAGGTTACAGGACCTGGGTTCGAATCCCAGGTCCCCCATAATTTCCATAATATTTTTCTTCATGTAATTGTGTGCAGGCTTGCTAGTGCGTTCCACCATATGCCCTCAAGCATTGAGTTGCCATGTGTCCTTGAGTCTAGATCTGATGACAAAAGATGAAGTACCACAATAGTCCCCAGTCAACGCTGGCACACCTGATCAGGAAGTCAAACATGGCTTTGTGCAAATGGGCCTCAAATTCCAATTTTCACCTCCATATTGGGCCCAGACCCCCTCCCTTGGTTTATTCTTTTTCTTTTCCTTTTTATATTTTCTAATTTAGTTATTAACTTTTTTAATTATTATTATTACCACCAAAATTAACCAATTAATATTTTTCACAATAAAACCAAAAAAAAACATTTTATTATTTATTAACTTATTTTGTAAATAAATTTTAATATTAATTAATTAGTTGTGTAATTAGAACAATTTCAACATTTTTTTTAATAAGTAAAATTAATTTAGAATTAGGACTTTCAACTTTTAATTTCTTTTTTTATTTTATTAAAAACATAAAAAACACAAAAATATTTTCTTTTAATTAAATTAATTAATTAGTTATTAGTTTTAATTTCATTAATAAAAAAAAAGGATAAAAATTCAATTCTTTCTTAAAAAAGGGTCAAAACCCTTAGGACGTTCCCGATTTAATTCTTTCGCGCGTGTTTATTTATTCTGATTATATTCATGTATCTCTACAGAGGATGTAATAGTAATTAGGATTTTATTGCTTTCCTTAATTTTCTGCATTTACTTTTCAAAAACGGGTTTTTGTTTTTGGCGATGTATAGACCCGCGCCTTGTAATAGTTAGAATTTACATTTCTGCAATTTACTTTCCGCACCCCTAACTGCTAATATGCCTGCAAGAATGTATGTAAATAAAATCAATCTGTAGCTCACAAATAACATGTACAAAACATTAACTGAAAAAAACAACACACAAAGCACATGTCACTCCTAGGGTACGCCTCACTGGTTGCCTCGAACGTGGTCATCAAGTATAGGACGTCTTAGAGGTCGCCCTTTGTCTAAAGATCCAGTTGCCTCGAAACGGTTGCCTCGGATACAAAGGATCTAGGACATTAGGGTTACTTCTAAGGTGTCCTACCATTGCTTCGGTGACCACATTGTCCCTAATCATCGAATTGACCCGAACACCTCCAACGATGGTGCTACCTACCTCTCAATGGTGGGATAGCACTATCTAAAGGACTCTTACTCAGCTTAATTCCTTAGGGTAGGTAGATTCTCATGGGTACTTGCTCTTTCTCAAAACAAACAAAAATACTTTTCACACCTCCCACTTTCTAAAAGTTTTCAAACAAATTTTTCATACACTCTTGAGGACTGATACAAGAGTTACTTAGAAATTTTTCAAACGAAACTTTTTCAAAACCCACACACACTTGAAAAGAAAACAAATTTTGAAAACATAAGAGCAAGTACCTAAGAGCCCGTGGATAACCACGGATAGAAAGGGTGCTAACACCTTCCCTTTCTATAAATCTACCTCCCGAACCGAGAAACATTCTCGAATAAGGAATTTTGTTGTGCTTTTGTCCTTTCCATGTTGGAGAACATAAAAGACGGTGGCGACTCTTGCTTACCGCGACATTTCGCGAAACCAGCTAAAAAACAGTCAGTTCTATTTCCACCGATCACAGAACTGGCGACTCTGCTGGGGAATTAATAAAGTGAGGTGTACCTTAGGAATAGTTCATCATCATGTTTTCAATTGCTTGATCTGTTTGCTTTAATATTGCGGGCCTGTTTTGGGAGTTTCATAAATCCTAACTCGGATCTGGGGGATACCTCTTAGAAAGTAGCAACAAACTGTGAGGGAACTGTGCGGGGTATACCGACACGGTTGAAGCAGTTTGCTACATTGATGTGGCACTTTGGTGAGTACCGATAATCCTTGAGTCAAGTTAAGGAGAGTACAGGGCCGCCGCGTGGTGTCGTGAAGCATCAACTGACCTTAGGAACCTTACTTGACCATCCTGGCCTCTTTAGGGGTAGTGAGATGACTGACTTTGGTGCAGTCCGAAGTTGGTTGATACTCGATACTACACTCATTGAGGGTTGCTTTCTTGGAATATTTTGATCGCCAGTTCTGTGGCTAAATGAAAACAATAAACACAGAAAACAACACAATGATATTGAGCTCCTTAGAACCCGGTTACTTTTGATAAGACAGGTTTTTAAGCCCACCAACCTCAAGAGGGTAGTACCCCAAACTTCATGCTGGCCTAAACTCTAAGGGATGTCTTGTGTGACTTGTGTGCCTTCAAACTTGACTACTTGCATGCTTGTTATCTGACACTTGAGTTTCTTGCAGGTTTTGTGTACAGTCCTTTAATCTGGACTCATAACAGGGTTTACCTACATTACTCCATGCATAGCATAACATCATGCCATCATACCATTGCATACATCCTACATAAGGGCTAATCCATTTTAAGGATCTCAAGGGTTTGTGATACAGGTCATGATGAATCAAATGTCCAGCAAGGGGCAAAGGGGATTTATTTTCCTCCAGCCAAGGTTGATAACTTGAGTCAGGGGCTATGACCCACTCGATATGGTGAGCCTTGACTCTTGAAAAAGGACTCTCAGCAACACGAAGTTCCTTCAATCAAGATACCAGATTCCAATTCTAACAAATTTTCTTGTTTACCCCACGAGATCCTTGAAAACATTGCATACATACACATCATTTCATTACAGGTACCCTTTTACAGGTATCTTACTGTTGTACCCCAAAATTTGCCCTCCCATTTCCTCAACATTTTCTCATCACAAGACCTTTGAAGATCAAGATCCAATTAGGGTTTCCTCTGCTCAAGACTTCTCCTTGCACTGTGGACTCAAATTAGGGTTTGTGTTTGCCTAAAGATGTTTTGACCTAAAATGCCTAAGATGACTTTCATGCTTCATGTTGGACTCCCAAGTTTACCTATACCAAGTTTCAAGTCTTGATTCCAAGTTTTACCCAGTCAATTGGACAGTTGACCTAGAAATCAGCTGTATTGGGAAAAAAGTCAACTGTGGCCAATTGACAGTCAAACCTCATGAAGTTTGATCCACATCAACATTATGAACTCATATGAACCATTTGATCAAGTTTGGATCACAATTCCATAAGAAATTTTATCAGATCATCAAAAGGGCAAAATGGTCATTTTTAGGGTTTTGACTGCACAAGGGCAATTTTTGACTGTTTGACCTAGCCAATGGCAAACCAAGCTCACATATGGCCTCAAGGACTCAATGGAATTATCTTGACATGTTCATCAAGCTCAAAAGATCCCAAGTACACAAGATTGACAGTTGAATTTTCCAGTCAATTGATCCATTTTGACTGTATACTGAAAAGTCAAACTTTGACTTTTTGGTCAAAATCAAGAGTCAAGATTCATTTTTCATCAAAACATGCCAAATTATGAAACTTGTTCACCAAGAAATCACAAAATGCAAATTAGGGTTTGAAAATGGAATTTTTCATAACTTAGAATTTTTCTAAGTTATGGAAAACCCTAATTTTTTCCCAACTTTGCCCCATTCTTTTCACCATGATCCATTTGGATTCAAACAAAAGTCAAAACATGAAAGTTGTAGCTTGTTGCAAAATCTACAACTTTGATTCACAAAGTTTTCTCATTTGAAGCTTGTATCTCAAGTTATGATTTTTTGAATAAGGGCACTAAACCATCTTTTAACTTAGTGAAATTTGACCTATTTTGACAAGGTTTTCTACCCTACTTCAAGGCCACTTTTCATACCCTTCCACTTGGAATTTCAAATTGCATTTCAAAGATGGATTGTAGTACACATTACAAGCTTTCCAAAATGTCCAAGAACTCATCAAACAACCTCATAACTTGAGAGATTCGAATTTCACAAGTTGGCAAAAATTCACTTTTGTTCTTCACCAAGACATGTTCACAAGTTTGCAAATTTGAATTCAGTTTGCTTTATGCTTAATTACAGGTCCTTGAACCAATCCATACTCAATAATTTAATGCATATTCAATGTGTTAAGGTCATGTTCTTTGTGTTCTAACATTGCATAATGGTTTAATCCTAAACTAGATAAAGTGGAATTTCCATTTTTGAAAAGTTTAGCTTTATGTCAAGTTTGTAATCCAACAAGTACAAAGAAGATCTGGTTAACACAAGATTATGGGCATAACACACTGATCAAGAGGAGTTGATGCAGCACATTAGGGGGTCCTATACTGACCTAGAACACCAATTTTGCTTTTGGTAGCTTAAGTGTGAAGAAAGGTCCATAACATATGCTATCTCTCATATCAGCAAAGAAACACAGCACAAAAGATATCAAACACATTCCATAGACCACATTGAAGCTTTTGCTCGAGCCATTTGCCTTTCAAACACTCTCCATCTCAGAATCATCCTCAAACTGCACAAACAGGGGTGCCCCTGCAGTTTGAGTGCAATCTCTCAATCCCTTCAAGCATTTCTGTCCAAACCTGTTCCTCTACCTTCCTTACAACATATGCAAGCTATCCAGAAGCTAAGGCACGATCTGTAGTTGCTCTAACCACTTCCACCATTTTCACATCTTTGACTTGCAGGTGAAGTTCTATAGCTTGATACAAGAAGTTTCAAGACAAAGTGAGCATTGAAAAAGCATCCCTGGACCTCAAGGAAGCTTTTCCAATCATTACATTGCACTGAAAGTCTCTCATTCTCCACCTAGAAGTTCAACTGCACAGGTAAAAGTTTGAATTCGTATCTCTCTTATTAGGCATATTTAGTCTTAAGTTTGTGAAGAAACAAAGTCCTACTCATAGCCCTGAACATGTACATAGCTTTACTTTTCATTTCTTTTGTCTGAGTGAAGAGAATTTTAGCTCTGAAAATGGTAGAAAAATTAGGTCAGAAAAGAGGGGGAGAGAAATTCTCCCTCATCTTGGAGAGATAGGTCATGTTCTTTATATGGTTAGAACCGTCTCTTCATGCTGAACATTTCTTGTGTTATGAGTTTTTGCTAAAAAGCCAGGAATCAAGAGTTAGAAGGGACTGAACATTGGCGCGCGTTTTTCAAATAACATGTGCTGGAGGTTGAAGAAGGAGTGAAGTGGGCTGGGCTTGGATTTGTGTTGCTTTTCACACCCCATTTTTTGGTTTACACCCCCCTGAGCCCATTTGTTTATTTTTCAACATTTTTGACTTTTTCTTTTTGGGTTGACTTTGTTTATTTTTTCTCATGCCATTAAAATTTTTAAAATATTTTTTCCATCATTTTTTGTATTTATGGCATATTTGTTTGTTCATTTCTTTTATTTTATATATATACACTATTATTAAAATAAATAGAAAACAATGTAAATACATTTTTATTTTTATTTTTACTTTCTGAAAATATTCACACAAAAAAATACTTTTATTTATTTTATTAAAATATTAAATATTTATTTTGTATAATACTCATTTAGGGTTTAATATATGTATATATACATGTTTATTAATATATTTAAGATAAAAATATAAAATACTTGATTTTCTTCATTTTTATTAATATTTGATACAAAAATACTTTTTTTTCACAAAATACTTCATTTTATTTTATTTTTGTACATAATAAATAAATAGTAGAATTAAATTAAATAATAATACTTCATATAAAAATTAGGGTTTTTCACCTTAAGTCCAAAATACTAAAAATAAATACATTTTTATTTTCTTTTTCCTTTTACATAAATAATATTTTTCTCATACACATAGAAATTTTCTTTCTACATTTTACATATTTGTTTAAATTTATATTTAATTATGCATTGCAAAATATCCAATTGTTGTAATAATCTAGATTTAAATTCTTGTCTATATCCCCATTTGAACATTTGTACCCCCCTTCCCATATTTGGTTGTGTAATAGCTTAGTAATTTTAATTTCGCACTTTATTGCTTTTTAATAATGACATGCTAGAATTAGGGTTTGTATGCGAAAAAACGATAAAAAATAGTTTGACCTAATACAAGATAAACAAGCATGAAAATGGACACACAAATCACACTTGCACCCCCTAGGGTATTCCACTTGTTGCCTTCAAATAAATGGGCCATATTGTATGTTGAACATCTTTGGGCAAAGCAAACAGTTTGAATGATCATAGTCCCTCGATAAAAACTTTTCAAAACAAACAAAAACAAATGATCAAGTCCCTTAGAGAAATTGCCCAAAGACATTTAACGTCGTTACAATTATGGTCTAAACGATGACCCGCGCCTGTCCCTTTCACATCCTAACACAAGGTTGCCCACCCAATACAATGGTGGTGCAAACTTGTTAAAAGGGTTAAAGTATAGCAATAATCTTTTTGAGAAATTTAGGAGTAGATAACCTCTTAGTTACTTGAATCAACTTGCAAAACAAAACACTTGCCTGATTTCAAAATCACACATCACTACACTTTCAAAACAACTTTCAAAAACAAATGAAAACCTTTTCAAAAGACATACATCTTTGTATACATCCCCACATGGATCATTACAAAGGTTGCCACCACATTGGCCTCTTTTCAAAATATTTTCAAACCCACTCACACTCAAGCACCATTTAAAACAATTGAAAACAAAAGGCAAGTGATCTAAGCAAGTAACTAAGAGCCCATGGATAACCATGGATAGAAAGGGTGCTAATACCTTCCCTTTCTATAATCTACTCCCCGAACCCAAGAAAACATCTCAAAAGGTTTTTGCTGTGCTTTTTAACCTTTCCTTAGGATAAAATAAAAAGTCGGTGGCGACTCTTGCTAACCGCAACATTTGCGAATACAAACGCAAACCTCAAGTCAGTTCTCCCACCGTATCACAGAACTGGCGACTCTGCTGGGGACATTTTAAAGTGGAGTAACCTTAGGGTTTAGATCACCTTTGTTTTCAATTGCTTGCTTTGTTTGCTTTTACATATTGTGGGCTTTGTATTGGAGTTTTATAGATCCTAACCCGGATCTGGGGAAAACCTTTTTTAGGTAGCAACAAGGCTGTGAGGGAACTGTGCGGGGTATACCGACATGGTTGAAGCAGTCTGCTACGTTGATGTGGCACTTTGGTGTGTACCGGTAACCCTTGAGTTCAGTCAAGGAGAGTACGGGGCCTCCATGTGGTGTCATGAAGCATCAACAGACCTTAGGAACCTTAATTGAACCATCTTGGCCTTTTTAGGATAGTGAGATAACTGACTTTGGTGCAGTCCGAGGTTGGTTGATACTCGATACTACACTCGATTGAGGGTTGCTTTCCTGGAATATTTCGGTCGCCAGTTCAGTGGCTAAATCGAAACGATGAACAATGAAAGCAATCCAGTGATATTGGGATCTTTAGAACCCGGTTACTTTTGATAAGACAGGTTGAGCCCACAAAACTTCAAGAGGGTAACACCCAAACTTCATGCAGGCCTAAACTCTAAGGGTTTGTGTGACTTGTGTGCCTTACCATGTTTGCTTTTGTGAATGTTTATAGTGCATCATTACATCATACAAACACCATGAGCATTGACTAACCATTTCAAGGGTTTCGAATCTTCATCTTTGTCCTTATTTTACAGGACATGGAAACTGTTCGCAGAAAGACAATTCCGATTAGCCTTGTAAAGATCCCTCCTCAGCTTAAGGAGCTTCTGTCCAGAATTCCCGAGAGTTCTTCATTCAGTGAGAGACATGGAAAACTCATCAACTTGGTTAACACCAACATTGAGGAGGACTTGATTAAGGTCTTGTTCCAATTCTTTGACCCTCTGCATCACTGTTTCACCTTCTTGGACTATCAGTTGGTACCTACATTGGAGGAGTTCTCCCGGCTCCTGAAGATTCCTATCCTTGATCAGCTACCCTTCAACGGTACAGAAAAAGAACCTAGACTTGAAGAGATTGCTAAAGCCTTGCACCTACCGACATCCGACCTCAAAGGACATTGGGAAGCGAGAAGTGGTATCAAAGGGTTCTTAGCTAGGTTTCTGTTTGATAAAGCCCAAGAATGTTGGAACTCTCTTGACCTACGAGCTTTTGAAGAAGTTGTAGCCCTCCTTGTCTATGGTTTGGTATTGTTCCCTAACCCAGATCAGCTTATCGATATCAGTGCTGTCCAGATCTTTATGACCAGGAATCCTATACCTACACTGCTGGGGGACATCCTTCACTCATGTTACACTCGAACCATGAGAAGAAGGGGTGTCCTTTTGTGTTGCACTCCTCTCTTGGGAAGGTGGTTTATTTCGCATCTTCCACAAACAGTTTTGAAGAACGAGCGGGGTTTGAGGTGGTCACAACGGTTAATGACTCTCACGCATGCAGATATACATTGGTGTCCTAGGTCCCGGGAAGACGTCACTATCATTGATCGTTGTGGGGAATACCCTAATGTTCCTTTATTTGGAATCAAAGGAGGTATAACCTATAACCCATGCCTGGCTTGGAGACAGTTTGGTTATGCTCGGAAGGATGGCCCTCATGACATGTTAATTCCTGACATAGTCTTCGACTTCGACAACGATACTCAAGGGCTTCGTCAGAGATTTATCAGAGCTTGGAGGATGCCAAGCAGGATAGACAGCAAAACACTGGGGCACCGGAGCTCCATCCCGTTGGAGCCTTACCTCAAGTGGGTACGAGCCCGCTCTCAGAAGTTGGTAATGCCTTACCCTCACATGCTACCTGTAATCAAAGAGCCAGTCTTGGAAGGAGAAGCATCCTATACCATTCAACATCCCGACATGCCCACCTCCTGGGAAGAGATGCAGAAGAGCTGGATCCAACTTAAGGAAGAGCGGAATTCTCTTGAGACCAGTCTACATGCTAGTGAAAAGAAGGTCCTGGAACTCACCCGCCTGCTGCACGAGGAAAGGAATCTCAACACTTACATCGCGCCAAAAAGGATGCGCAATGTCTTTTTAACTTAAGGAGTTTATTTTGTAATATTTGGCCCATGAGGCATTTATGTACTAACGAATTTCTCTTTATTAATATGATGTGCGTTCCTTTTTGTCTACAACAAAGTTTGAATGTTCTAAATCCTTGAATGCATTGCATACATACGCATTCCATTGCACCATATGCATAGCAGGTACCCTAATTCACAGGTTGCTTAATTTTCTTCGCTGTTTGTATGCACAGTCATCATGAATTCGGAGTCATCCAGTGAGCAAGCGATCAAGGCCCTTCAGGCCCAAAGTGCACAGTTTCAAGAGATGGTCTTAAGCCTAGCCCAGGGACAGCAAGAGTTGAAGACTCTACTCTTGAAGAAGAAGAAGAAAAAGAGGACGGCAATGTTCAACACCGGACGCAGATTTGGGAACACACTCCACAATGAAGCTGATCCGACCACTTCTTCTGCAGAGAAAAACAGTCCCCAAGGGGGAGAAGCACCTAGTCCCGCAGTCTCCGACAACGAGACGGATTATAACGAGGAACAATACCCACCTGCTGCCGACAGATACAAACAATTGGAGGACCGCTTGAGCGCTATGGAGATTCAGAACGTGCCGGGACTGGATTTCGGGGATTTGGGATTATCTTCTGGAGTAGTAATTCCACACAAGTTTAAGGCGCCTGCCTTCGCCAAGTATGATGGGGTCTCCTGCCCAAAGCTACATCTGAGGTCGTATGTAAGGAAAATCCAACCTTACACGGCGGATAAAAACCTCTGGATTCACTTCTTCCAAGACAGCCTCTCGGGGTCTCAGCTTGAATGGTTCTACCAATTAGACGGAGCTAGCATCCGGCACTGGGAGGATTTGGCGACTGCTTTCTACAGACAATACCAATATAATTCTGATCTCGCTCCTACGCGTACCCAACTTCAGGGTATGTCTCTAGGGACGGGTGAAGGGTTCAAAGAGTACGCTCAAAAATGGAGAGATTTGGCTGGCAGGGTGCAGCCTCCATTAACTGATCGAGAGCTGGTGGATATGTTTCTGGGAACGTTGTCTGGACCGTTTTTTAATCATTTGGTTGGTAACTCCTCCGCTGGGTTCACAGATTTGATATTAACGGGAGAGAGAATTGAAGCTGGCATCAGGTCAGGCAAGATACAGAAGGCTGCCTCTACAAGTGCTGAGAAGAGGCCATTTAAGAAAGAAGCAAGCGCCGTCTATGGCCCTAGAAGACAAGTCAAGCCCGAAAGTCGCCAAGCCGTTAATGCTTTGGTCATCTCTAAACCTATTGCTGCTCCTCAGCAGTACAATCAGCAAAGAAGTGAAAGGCCCAAGAGGCAGTATACCCGATTGAGTATATGACATTATCTCAAATTTTACCCCAACTGTTATCCACCAACCTGGTGACCCTCAAAGAAGCTCCTAAGGTCGTCAACACTGCGTCCCCTAAATACAACCCAAATGCCCGGTGTGCTTATCATTCTGATAGTCCCGGGCACACTACTGATGATTGTTGGGCCTTGAGAAACAAAGTGCAAGATCTGATTGACGCAAAAGAAATTCAGTTTGAAGCGCCGGAAAGACCGAATGTTGTAACGGCTCCTATGCCCCAGCATAGGGTAAATGCCATTGAGGAAGAAGTGTATGCTGTTTCGTTAGATGAAGTTGTTACCCCTTTGAAGACTGTTAAGAAGAACCTACTGCGGGCCGGTTTATTTCCGGGTTGCGGCGAAGGTTGCCCATTCTGTGCTATTTCCCTATCCGATTGTCCCTTGCTAAGGTTAGGCATCCAAGGCCTAATGGATAGCAAGGAGATTTTATTCAAAAAGACTGCTGTTCAATTGGTTCCAATGAAAGAAGTTTCCGTGATTACCATCTTCAAAAATCCAACCAAGGCTCCCCCAAAGAAGCCTATTCAAATCTTGACAGTTGCGCCTGTGATCATTACTGTTCCAGGACCCCTCTCCTACGTGTCTGATAAGGCTGTCCCCTGGCATTATGGGGCAGACGTATATGTAAATGGAATCAAGCAAGAATTTGATGCTAGTGCCAGTATCTGCGATATCACCGGTCCAGCTAAAGTCACCCGCAGTGGCAGGCTCTTCTCGCCTGACATTGCGCCACCCGCCATTCGAAAACCCCTCCTCATAAAACCTGCAAGTTTACCAAGTCCTGTTGCTGATCAAATTGTGTCCCCTGCTGCCGAGTCATCAAATGCTCGGGGCAAAGGGATTGAAGAAGAGCCTGCCCAGATGGAGGCACCAATACCCGTGAATGCTGAGGCCTCCCGACAAGAAATGGAGGAGATTCTGAAAATAATAAAGAAAAGTGATTTTAATGTTGTCGAACAGTTAGGGCATACACCCTCCAAGATCTCCCTGCTTTCCTTATTACTATGTTCCGAGGCCCATGCAAAAGCCTTGATCTCATTTCTCAAAACGGCCCATGTGCCGCAGGAGACGTCTGCAGTTCAGTTCACTGACTGCATAGCAAAATTGACGGCGGACAACGGCTTGGGCTTTTCAGATGCTGACCTAACCGCAAAAGGGAGAAACCACAATGATGCCCTGCATGTCTCTATTGAATGCAGGGGCACTACTCTGGCACATGTATTGGTGGACACTGGTTCTTCTTTGAATGTTCTTCCGAAAAAGGCTTTGGATCGTCTGGATTATGAAGGCCTGGAGTTGAAACCCAGCAATATCATCGTCAGAGCCTTTGACGGTTCCAAGAGGATGGTTCATGGAGAGGTTAACATCCCTATTCGTGTGGGCTCTCAAGTGTTTGACTCTACCTTTTACGTAATGGATATACGTCCATCGTACTCCTGTCTGTTGGGTAGACCTTGGATCCACAAAGCCGGGGCAGTGACCTCCACCTTGCACCAAAAACTGAAGTATCCTGTCAGGGGGAAAATTGTCACTGTGCAAGGAGAAGAGGAGTATATGGTGAGCCATTTGAATTCCTTCAGGTACATCGAGATGGACGGAGAATTTATTGAAACTCCCTTCCAACATTTCGAGGAGGTACATCCAATTTCAGCAGCTGCGGAGACAATGGCCGAAGAGAATGATTCCTTGAAGATGGTTTCCCTAAGGGATGCCCGGGCTGTGGTTCAGAAAGGCAATGGTGCACACTGGGGTCAGCTTCCTGACTTCACTCAGAAGAACGACAAGTTTGGGCTAGGCTTTACTACAGAGGCTCAGAAGGCGGTGCGCAAAGAGAAGATTGGAAAGGCTCCGGTGTTTATTTCCAGCTCAAGGGTGAACGCTATCGAGGAGGATGTGGAGGAAGCTGAGTTTGATAATTGGATCTACCCGACTGCCAGCGACGGACCAAGCAACTGGACAGCAAAGGATTTTACCCCTATCACATTTGTCACGCAGTAATTGATTTCTTTTGATTTCCAAATTTGTAACAAACGATATGTTAAAACTCTATTGGCTCGGTGCCCTACCCGGGGCATCGTAGCTCCATTTGTGAGGGTTTTTGTATGACATTTTCATATATCATCAATCAAAACATTGGACGTTTGTTGCATTTCAAATCTTGTGCTCTTTTTTTCTTTCTGTGTTATACATATTGCAAAACAGCTATATTTACACACACTCACTTATACAGGTTTCAATCCACTCTGGATCTCACTGGCAACAGCTCTGCTACCGCCAGTTATGACTTCGAAAGTCCGATCAACTTGGCCGAAGACGAAGGTGAAGATGATTGCGAAGTGCCTGGTGAACTCGCAAGACTGCTACTACAGGAAGAGAGGGCTATTCAACCACATGAAGAGCCTGTGGAGACAATTAACCTGGGTACTGAGACAGATAGGAAAGAGGTCAAAATTGGTGCCAATCTAGAGCTCAGCGTGAAGCAACGGTTGATCCAGATGCTACAAGACTACATGGAGATCTTTGCCTGGTCCTATGAAGATATGCCTGGTTTGGATGCCGACATTGTAGTTCACCATTTGCCAACCAAGGAAGATTGCCCTCCAGTAAAGCAAAAAGTTCGACGAATGCGTCCAGAGATGTCTGAGAAGATTAAAGCTGAGGTGATGAAACAGTTTGATGCAGGTTTCCTTGCAGTAACTTCTTACCCTCAGTGGGTTGCCAACGTTGTGCCAGTGCCGAAGAAGGACGGTAAGGTCAGAATGTGTGTCGACTACAGGGATCTGAACAGGGCCAGCCCCAAGGATGACTTCCCCCTACCTCACATCGATGTCCTTGTTGATAATACAGCTCAACACAAGGTGTTCTCCTTCATGGATGGCTTCTCAGGGTATAATCAGATCAAGATGGCTCCTGAAGATATGGAGAAGACTACATTTGTAACTCAGTGGGGGACCTTCTGTTATAAGGTCATGCCATTCGGATTGAAAAATGCTGGGGCAACCTATCAGCGTGCCATGGTTGCTTTATTTCATGATATGATCCATCATGAGATTGAAGTATACGTTGATGACATGATCGCAAGGTCTCAAACTGAGGAGGAGCACCTTGACCACCTGAGGAAGTTGTTTGACCGACTCAAGTTGTACAAGCTGAGATTGAATCCCAACAAATGCACCTTCGGGGTGAGGTCCGGAAAATTGCTAGGTTTCATTGTAAGTGATAAAGGTATCCAGGTGGACCCTGCCAAGGTTAAAGCTATTCAAGAGATGCCGACCCCAAAAACAGAGAAAGAAGTCAGAGGTTTCCTAGGACGACTGAATTACATTGCCCGATTCATATCACATCTAACTGCTACTTGTGAGCCAATCTTCAAATTACTGAAGAAAGATCAAGTAGTACGCTGGAATGATGAATGTCAGGCCGCCTTTGAAAGAATAAAGGAATACCTCCAAGAGCCACCCATTCTTATGCCACCAGTGGAAGGAAGACCTCTGATACTATACTTGACAGTGCTTGATAATTCAATGGGGTGTGTGCTGGGGCAGCATGACGAGTCTGGCCGAAAAGAGCACGCTATTTATTACTTGAGCAAAAAGTTTACCGACTGTGAGTCTCGTTACTCACTGCTTGAGAAAACTTGCTGCGCTCTTGTATGGGCTGCTCGCCGGCTGAGACAGTATATGCTGACTCACACTACTTTATTGATTTCAAAGATGGATCCCATCAAGTACATATTTGAAAAGCCCGCTCTGTCTGGGAGGATAGCGAGATGGCAAATGATCTTGACAGAATATGACATCCAGTATACAACTCAGAAAGCAATTAAGGGGAGTGTACTGGCTGATCATTTGGCACACCAACCTGTGGACGATTATCAATCATTGAACTTTGATTTTCCGGACGAAGACATCATGGTGGTAACTGACTGTGAAGTACCTGGACCGGATGAAGGACCTGAGGAAGGATCCCGATGGTCTATGCATTTTGACGGAGCCTCCAATGCTTTGGGTAACGGCGTCGGTGCTGTAATCATATCTCCCAAGGGGACCCATACTCCACTCACCGCCCGATTATGTTTCAGCTGCACCAACAACATGGCAGAATATGAGGCATGCATCATGGGTTTACAAGCTGCAATCGACCTGAGGATCAAGTTTCTAAGTGTCTTCGGAGATTCCGCTCTCGTGATCAATCAGATCAAAGGCGAGTGGGATACGAAACACCCGAATCTCATTCCTTACAAGGAGTATGTATCGACCCTGCTCCCCCACTTTGAAGAGATAACTTTTGAACATTTCCCCAGAGAGGAAAATCAGCTAGCGGACGCACTAGCCACGATGTCTTCAATGTTTAAAGTTAAATGGGACAATGAGGCTCCCCAAATCCTAATCTGGAAGTTGGATGAACCGGCATACTGCTGCGAGCTCGAGGCTGAGAAGGTGACTGAAAAGCCCTGGTATCACGAGGTGAGGAGATACTTGGAAACCCAGGAATACCCTGAAGGTGCATCTGTCAATGATAAGAAGTTCATGAGGAGATTTGCTGCAAAATTCTTCCTCAGCAACGGCATTCTCTACAAACGGAATCATGATTCAACTTTGTTACGTTGTGTGGATAAGGCTGAAGCAGAGAAAATCATGATGGAACTGCACGAAGGTACGTTTGGGACCCACTCCAGTGGACACACCATGGCTAAGAAAATCCTCCGGGCAGGATATTTCTGGTCCACGATGGAAGCCGATTGTTACCAACACTCCCGGACTTGTCATAAATGCCAGATCTATGCTGACAAGGTGCATATCCCTCCGGTTCCTTTGAATGTCCTAACGGCACCTTGGCCTTTCGCAATGTGGGGCATCGATATGATCGGTGAGATCCGACCGACGGCATCCAATGGGCATCGTTTCATCTTGGTGGCGATCGATTACTTCACGAAATGGGTTGAGGCGGCCTCATATGCCACGGTAACCAAGAGCGTCGTGGCGCGTTTCATCCGGCATAATCTGATATGTCGGTACGGTGTCCCGGAAAGAATCATTACGGACAACGGTACCAATCTCAATAACAAAATGATCACTGAACTCTGTGAACAATTCAAGATACAGCACCACAATTCTTCCCCCTATCGGCCGAAGATGAATGGGGCTGTAGAGGCAGCCAATAAAAATATCAAGAAAATTGTGCAGAAGATGACAGTGACCTATAAAGATTGGCACGAGATGTTACCGTTCGCTCTTCATGGGTACCGCACCTCAGCAAGGACGTCAACCGGGGCAACTCCCTTCTCCCTAGTCTATGGCATGGAGGCAGTCTTGCCAATCGAAATCCAGATACCCTCTCTCCGGATAATGAAGGATGCAGACTTGAATGAAGATGATTGGATCCAGACTCGACTTGATCAACTAAATCTGATTGACGAAAAGAGGCTCACTGCTATCTGTCACGGTCAAACGTATCAGAAACGGATGATCAGGGCATTTAACAAGAAAGTCAGACCGCAAGAGTATCAAGTTGGGGACCTGGTAATCAAACGCATCATCCTTCCTCAAAGTGATCCCCGGGGCAAATGGACCCCTACTTATGAAGGGCCATTTGTGGTTAAACGTGTGTTCTCAGGAGGAGCCATGGTCCTAGCCACCATGGATGGTGACGACCTTCCTCACCCCGCCAATGCAGACATAGTGAAAAAATACTACGCATAAATAAAAGACCCGCTAGGTTGACATACCTAGGCAAAAATAAGGGCTTCCCGGCGAACCAAAAGGGTTCGGGCAAAATAAGGGATGAAATAAATAAAAATCTGTACACCCGGCAAGTCGAAAACCTGAAAGGGCGGCTTGGGCAAAAAAGGGTATCCCGTTGGACTGAAAACCCGAAAGGGCGGTCCAGGCAAAAGTTAGGGATAAGAGCGTAACACTATGTCTCATTGGATCACTTCGCACCCGGAATTCGGCATCAACTATCTGGCCCAAATTTCGGCATTGACCAATCAGCTTCATTTTCAGATTAGGCAGTAAGGCGATGAGGCGTTCGAAAACATAAAGGCGATAGCAGAGTTGGAACCCAGCGGGATTGTTCACGTAGCTGTTTTGTTTTCTTTTTCAAAATGTAAACTCTATACTATTTGGCGATGTCCTCTTACTAGGATGTCAGTCTCTTGTACAAGAAACGCCTATTTACAGGCAAAGTTTAAATCAATGAAAATTCGCTTGTCCATACAAATTGCCATTGTTTTTCTTTTGTTGTTTTGTCTTGCGAAGAACGTCCAATGTTCATTTTTGATATATGCATTTGACATTAAATTGCCGATTCATAAATGTTTGCATATGAAAAGAGATTAATTACAAATGACATCAAAGACAGGGGCAATGTGGAGTTGTCTAATGCGGTCTAGTTGTTTTGTCCGCCAAGGCACCAAGGCAGGTTCAACTGAAAATGTGACCAAATCATCTCAACTCCCCGCAGAGTAAAGCAAAATTCAGCAGCACTTTCCCCAAGCAGGAGTCGATTCCCCGTCGATCCTGAAAAAGGCACAACATCCCTCGGCAGGTCTTAAAAGCTCATTCCCAGTAGATTCTGCGAGCTTATCCCTGGCGAAGTACGAACGTCTCGCCCGAGTTTTATTTAGAGTTATTTCCTCACAAGGACTTATAACTGGGTTATCCTCAGCTAAAGGCCACGGAAGACCGTTCCCGGCAAAAGTTCCTTCAATCCCCAGCGAAGTTTATCTTTGGTTTTCCCAAGCAGAGTCTATCTTTGGGGTTCTCCAGCGGAGTTTATCATCATTATCCTCAGCGGAATCCATTGTTAAAATCCTCAGCAGGCCTCTCATCAGAGCTTTGGTCAAGCATCTCTTCCGCAGAACAGCTTCCCGGTCATTCATCAAGGATTTATTTTCCTAAAATGAAATTACACCCATAAACATTTCACATTTTCATACATCTTGCTTACATACATGATGAGACACATACAACATCAAATGTTGAACATCATGACATCATGCATATCATACATCATGACATTGCATACAGCTTACGTCTTTGCCTTTTCAGGAAAAAGACAATCTCAAAAACGACTACCTTCAACTGTCACAATTCCAGATTCGATACCTGTATCTAGCCAGGGCACATCTGAGAGTGATCAGTTTCCAGACTCGATTCCTGTATCTAGCCAGGGCACATCTGAAGAGTTCAAAGATTCGACTCCTGTATCCAGCCAGGGCACATCTATCAACTACAACATTTCCAGATTCGATTCCTGTATCCAGCCAGGGCATATCTGTTGACCACATTTCCAGACTCGATTCCTGTATCTAGCCAGGACACGTCTGCAGAATTCAAAGATTCGACTCCTGTATCCAGCCAGGGCACATCTATCAACTACAACATTTCCAGATTCGACTCCTGTATCCAGCCAGGGCACATCTATCAACTACAACATTTCCAGATTCGATTCCTGTATCCAGCCAGGGCATATCTGTTGACCACATTTCCAGACTCGATTCCTGTATCTAGCCAGGACACGTCTGCAGAATTCAAAGATTCGACTCCCGTATCCAGCCAGGGCATATCTATTGACGACTATTTCCAGATTCGACTCCTGTATCCAGCCAGGGCACATCTGTGAGCAACCGATTGAAGATTCGATACCTGTATCCAGCCAGGGCATATCTGCATAAGGAGACTGAAGATCAAACACCTGTAACAAGCCAGGAAAACATCTGTCTTTCTTAAACACACAAGTTCTCGCTAAGGAACCTCTTATGCGATCAACACTTCCAAATGGCATCTGTAAGCCCATTCCCGACAAAGTTCTGTCACTTTTCCAGATGGCATCTACAAAGCCCATCTCCCTATCCACCATCTCTCCAAATGGCATCTATAAGCCCATTCCCGACACCACGTTGTTGAGACTCCAGCATGCGAGTGCAAATTTCCGGGCACTCTAGTGTCCAATCTCCTTTTACCCTCGAGTCACGAAAGGCAAACTTGCCAATCTAACTCTTCAGGTCCAAGAAGATTGAACAGGGGCAACTGTTGTACCCCAAAATTTGCCCTCCCATTTCCTCAACATTTTCTCATCACAAGACCTTTGAAGATCAAGATCCAATTAGGGTTTCCTCTGCTCAAGACTTCTCCTTGCACTGTGGACTCAAATTAGGGTTTGTGTTTGCCTAAAGATGTTTTGACCTAAAATGCCTAAGATGACTTTCATGCTTCATGTTGGACTCCCAAGTTTACCTATACCAAGTTTCAAGTCTTGATTCCAAGTTTTACCCAGTCAATTGGACAGTTGACCTAGAAATCAGCTGTATTGGGAAAAAAGTCAACTGTGGCCAATTGACAGTCAAACCTCATGAAGTTTGATCCACATCAACATTATGAACTCATATGAACCATTTGATCAAGTTTGGATCACAATTCCATAAGAAATTTGATCAGATCATCAAAAGGGCAAAATGGTCATTTTTAGGGTTTTGACTGCACAAGGGCAATTTTTGACTGTTTGACCTAGCCAATGGCAAACCAAGCTCACATATGGCCTCAAGGACTCAATGGAATTATCTTGACATGTTCATCAAGCTCAAAAGATCCCAAGTACACAAGATTGACAGTTGAATTTCCCAGTCAATTGATCCATTTTGACTGTATACTGAAAAGTCAAACTTTGACTTTTTGGTCAAAATCAAGAGTCAAGATTCATTTTTCATCAAAACATGCCAAATTATGAAACTTGTTCACCAAGAAATCACAAAATGCAAATTAGGGTTTGAAAATGGAATTTTTCATAACTTAGAATTTTTCTAAGTTATGGAAAACCCTAATTTTTTCCCAACTTTGCCCCATTCTTTTCACCATGATCCATTTGGATTCAAACAAAAGTCAAAACATGAAAGTTGTAGCTTGTTGCAAAATCTACAACTTTGATTCACAAAGTTTTCTCATTTGAAGCTTGTATCTCAAGTTATGATTTTTTGAATAAGGGCACTAAACCATCTTTTAACTTAGTGAAATTTGACCTATTTTGACAAGGTTTTCTACCCTACTTCAAGGCCACTTTTCATACCCTTCCACTTGGAATTTCAAATTGCATTTCAAAGATGGATTGTAGTACACATTACAAGCTTTCCAAAATGTCCAAGAACTCATCAAACAACCTCATAACTTGAGAGATTCGAATTTCACAAGTTGGCAAAAATTCACTTTTGTTCTTCACCAAGACATGTTCACAAGTTTGCAAATTTGAATTCAGTTTGCTTTATGCTTAATTACAGGTCCTTGAACCAATCCATACTCAATAATTTAATGCATATTCAATGTGTTAAGGTCATGTTCTTTGTGTTCTAACATTGCATAATGGTTTAATCCTAAACTAGATAAAGTGGAATTTCCATTTTTGAAAAGTTTAGCTTTATGTCAAGTTTGTAATCCAACAAGTACAAAGAAGATCTGGTTAACACAAGATTATGGGCATAACACACTGATCAAGAGGAGTTGATGCAGCACATTAGGGGGTCCTATACTGACCTAGAACACCAATTTTGCTTTTGGTAGCTTAAGTGTGAAGAAAGGTCCATAACATATGCTATCTCTCATATCAGCAAAGAAACACAGCACAAAAGATATCAAACACATTCCATAGACCACATTGAAGCTTTTGCTCGAGCCATTTGCCTTTCAAACACTCTCCATCTCAGAATCATCCTCAAACTGCACAAACAGGGGTGCCCCTGCAGTTTGAGTGCAATCTCTCAATCCCTTCAAGCATTTCTGTCCAAACCTGTTCCTCTACCTTCCTTACAACATATGCAAGCTATCCAGAAGCTAAGGCACGATCTGTAGTTGCTCTAACCACTTCCACCATTTTCACATCTTTGACTTGCAGGTGAAGTTCTATAGCTTGATACAAGAAGTTTCAAGACAAAGTGAGCATTGAAAAAGCATCCCTGGACCTCAAGGAAGCTTTTCCAATCATTACATTGCACTGAAAGTCTCTCATTCTCCACCTAGAAGTTCAACTGCACAGGTAAAAGTTTGAATTCGTATCTCTCTTATTAGGCATATTTAGTCTTAAGTTTGTGAAGAAACAAAGTCCTACTCATAGCCCTGAACATGTACATAGGTTTACTTTTCATTTCTTTTGTCTGAGTGAAGAGAATTTTAGCTCTGAAAATGGTAGAAAAATTAGGTCAGAAAAGAGGGGGAGAGAAATTCTCCCTCATCTTGGAGAGATAGGTCATGTTCTTTATATGGTTAGAACCGTCTCTTCATGCTGAACATTTCTTGTGTTATGAGTTTTTGCTAAAAAGCCAGGAATCAAGAGTTAGAAGGGACTGAACATTGGCGCGCGTTTTTCAAATAACATGTGCTGGAGGTTGAAGAAGGAGTGAAGTGGGCTGGGCTTGGATTTGTGTTGCTTTTCACACCCCATTTTTTGGTTTACACCCCCCTGAGCCCATTTGTTTATTTTTCAACATTTTTGACTTTTTCTTTTTGGGTTGACTTTGTTTATTTTTTCTCATGCCATTAAAATTTTTAAAATATTTTTTCCATCATTTTTTGTATTTATGGCATATTTGTTTGTTCATTTCTTTTATTTTATATATATACACTATTATTAAAATAAATAGAAAACAATGTAAATACATTTTTATTTTTATTTTTACTTTCTGAAAATATTCACACAAAAAAATACTTTTATTTATTTTATTAAAATATTAAATATTTATTTTGTATAATACTCATTTAGGGTTTAATATATGTATATATACATGTTTATTAATATATTTAAGATAAAAATATAAAATACTTGATTTTCTTCATTTTTATTAATATTTGATACAAAAATACTTTTTTTTCACAAAATACTTCATTTTATTTTATTTTTGTACATAATAAATAAATAGTAGAATTAAATTAAATAATAATACTTCATATAAAAATTAGGGTTTTTCACCTTAAGTCCAAAATACTAAAAATAAATACATTTTTATTTTCTTTTTCCTTTTACATAAATAATATTTTTCTCATACACATAGAAATTTTCTTTCTACATTTTACATATTTGTTTAAATTTATATTTAATTATGCATTGCAAAATATCCAATTGTTGTAATAATCTAGATTTAAATTCTTGTCTATATCCCCATTTGAACATTTGTACCCCCCTTCCCATATTTGGTTGTGTAATAGCTTAGTAATTTTAATTTCGCACTTTATTGCTTTTTAATAATGACATGCTAGAATTAGGGTTTGTATGCGAAAAAACGATAAAAAATAGTTTGACCTAATACAAGATAAACAAGCATGAAAATGGACACACAAATCACACTTGCACCCCCTAGGGTATTCCACTTGTTGCCTTCAAATAAATGGGCCATATTGTATGTTGAACATCTTTGGGCAAAGCAAACAGTTTGAATGATCATAGTCCCTCGATAAAAACTTTTCAAAACAAACAAAAACAAATGATCAAGTCCCTTAGAGAAATTGCCCAAAGACATTTAACGTCGTTACAATTATGGTCTAAACGATGACCCGCGCCTGTCCCTTTCACATCCTAACACAAGGTTGCCCACCCAATACAATGGTGGTGCAAACTTGTTAAAAGGGTTAAAGTATAGCAATAATCTTTTTGAGAAATTTAGGAGTAGATAACCTCTTAGTTACTTGAATCAACTTGCAAAACAAAACACTTGCCTGATTTCAAAATCACACATCACTACACTTTCAAAACAACTTTCAAAAACAAATGAAAACCTTTTCAAAAGACATACATCTTTGTATACATCCCCACATGGATCATTACAAAGGTTGCCACCACATTGGCCTCTTTTCAAAATATTTTCAAACCCACTCACACTCAAGCACCATTTAAAACAATTGAAAACAAAAGGCAAGTGATCTAAGCAAGTAACTAAGAGCCCATGGATAACCATGGATAGAAAGGGTGCTAATACCTTCCCTTTCTATAATCTACTCCCCGAACCCAAGAAAACATCTCAAAAGGTTTTTGCTGTGCTTTTTAACCTTTCCTTAGGATAAAATAAAAAGTCGGTGGCGACTCTTGCTAACCGCAACATTTGCGAATACAAACGCAAACCTCAAGTCAGTTCTCCCACCGTATCACACTTACCATCTTCGCTGTTTATCTCAGCCATGGCCTCCCAACAAGACAACCAGGATCTTCATGCTCAAGAGACTCGGTTCGGGGAGATCCTCCTAAATCTATCCAAGGGGCAGGAAGAGCTGAGAACACTCCTCACGGGTACTTTGGTCAGGAACAGTCCAGAAGACGATAAAGACGAACGGCTGAAGCGTCTACAAGCTGAGGTGGATACAATGAGAACCCAGATGCTGGGGCAAATGGCTCTTGTCCAAGACTTATCTCAAAAACAAGGAGAGCTCAGGGTTCTCGTCAACCATCTGCTTCGGGATAACCAACTGGGGCAAACATCTAAGGTTGAAGAGAAAGCCATCATTCAACCACCTGTGGGGCAAGAAGACAAGGGAAAAGCTCCTCAGTTTGCTTCGGGGTCACAAGCCCAGCATCAACCTCACCAGCGTCAACAGGGTAATCAGCGTAAGCGAAATACGTCTGGAAGACATTTCTCGGAGACTGGTGTGCCATCCTCACTAATACTGAAACGCTTGTTGGAGGTCAAACTGATTGCTTTAAAGGATCCTCCTAAGAAGCTCAACATAACCTCCCTAAAGTACAATCCTGATGAAAGGTGTGCTTACCATTCTGACAGTCCTGGACATGACACTGACGATTGTTGGAGCCTAAGGAACAAGATCCAAGACTTGATCGACGGAAGGGTGCTGAAGTTCATGCCGGGTGAAAAAATGAAAATCTTCTGCTGAGAATCTTCCATCTGAGATGACTAGTGCAAACTAAGAAGCTTTTGTTCATTCGAATGTTCAAGTTGTATTTTTCTATGCTTATTCAAACAATTATCATGTCAAACTCTATTATTTCATTAATGCATTACACGTGTCTGTTTTGAAGTAATTGTGTTCTCTATATTCAAAATTGCTTTTATTTTTCTTGATGTTCAAACTCTCGATTAATAACTCTAAGTCTCTTGAGGGAGGATGACGAAAACGATACTACGATCTTTACAGTATGCTTTTGAACATACCCCGCTGATGAGGTACAGGCATTGTTTCAATCCCTAAACACTGGAGTTATAAGGAAGATAATCCCTCGTCAACCCCTTGGAGCCAAAGAAGTAGGAGTTTTTTTCTTTTCGAAAATTAAAACCCTTAATCATAACTTGGGGCAGGGTAGTCTTCTCAGTTGATCCAAGTGCACAACGAATGGCACCAAAGGAGTCCTGTCAAAATCAAAGACAGTGATGGTTCCGAATAATCATAAAGACAGGCAGTCATTATCTCCCAAAAATAAAAGCCCATTAAGTCAAAACCTATGAAGGAAACTTACAAAATTGGGGCATCCCGCTGACTGTGATCACGAAAAGGAACAGTTCAGGCAAAAAACAGGGATAACAAAATCAAAAAAGAAAGAGGTCCTACAAACCCTCAACCAAAAAGGAATGACTGCCTATTCCAAATAAACTGTCAATATCCGAACCATCATTGGAATATCAGGACAAAGACTCAAACAAGGTCTAACGCACGATCAACTGAGTTTAGGTTTGAAGAACATCACGAAGAGCGGGTGGGTACAAATATAATTTGAGCCTTTATCCTTTGTTTCTTAAACCGTGAACCATGCCACGTTACAACCCTAAAAAGTCCTAGCTGAAGCATGGGTTAGTTCGAAAGCATACCGATACGAAAGGTATCCTGACTCCTTAAGGCTTGCGTTAAAATAACGAGTTGACATCACATTTTACAAAACTTGCTTGTTTTACTAAAAAATAAATTTTCAAAAAACTTCAAGACAGACATAAGCTTTGCATTTTTAAATAACATTGTTTGCATATGACTATTTGTTTGAACATCATAGGAATTCGCACGACGAATGTCTAATAAACAAAAGCACATCCAATCAAGGGGCATGGCATGATCATTATCTACCATTTGGGGCAGTTAGGTCAAGATTCGGAGAATCTCTCAAAAGGCCAACCAACTTGGAGCAAATCTCCATCCGGATCACTTGGGGTATTGGACGATCAAACGAAGGTCTTCTGGTAGTATGGCAACGCAACACTACTGACAGGAGCACCTCCCTACATCCTGAGAGCACGGACATAGTCGAAAAATACTACGCATAATCAAAGACCCGCTAAGTTGACACACCTAGGCAAAAATAAGGGCTTCCCGGTGAACCAAAAGGGTTCGGGCAAAAATAAGGGACGAAAATGAAAAATCTGTACACCCGGCAAGTCGAAAACCTGAAAAGGCGGCTTGGGCAAAAATGGGTATCCCGGTGGCCTGAAAACCCGAAAGGGAGGTCCAGGAAAAAATTAGGGATCACAGCGTACGACTATGTCCCGGCATCTCGTCACTTGCCTACCAGAAGAAAATTTGTCAATCGGCAGTCATCAAGCACCTCACAGGCACTTTCTCCCGCAGAAACAGGGGCAATAAGAATTGTCTGAATGATCTAGTTGCTCTGTCCACCAAGGTACCAAGGTAAGTTCAGCTGAAGAACATGACCAAGTTACCTCCATTCCCCGCAGAGTAAGACAGGTTTCAGCAATACTCTCCCCAAGAAGAGTTGGTCTCCAACCAGCCCCAAAAGGCACAATATCTCCAGCAAGTCAGCAACATTCTCCCCAGGCAGAGTTAATCTACTATCAGTCTTAAGGAAGTTGGGTACCCCCAGAAAATCTCAACACTCCCCAGCGGAGTATCTGCCGAATCAATCTCCCCAGCAAATTCTAGAAGCTTATCCCCAATAGATTCTGGAAGCTTATCCACCGGCAGAGCACGAACGCATCTCCCCGGCTTTATTCAAAAGTTATTCTCCACCAGAGCTTATAACTGGGTTATCCTCAGCTAATTACCACGGAAAGATCGTCCTCGGCAAAGTTCTTCCTATCCCCCAGCGGAGTTCATCAATT
Organism: Vicia faba; assembly: GCA_948472305.1. Lineage (NCBI taxonomy): Eukaryota > Viridiplantae > Streptophyta > Magnoliopsida > Fabales > Fabaceae > Vicia > Vicia faba. The sequence goes on from OX451739.1 coordinate 748,007,429, forward strand.
CCCCAACATAACATATCAACGGTATCCCCAGCGGAGTTATCATCAAACCTCAGCGAAGTATCTCTTCCCACAGAGTAATTCCCCGCAGAGTAATCTCTCCCACAAGTTTATTCCCCAACGGAGTCATCTTCTCCCACCGGTTTATTCTTGCAACCATCATCCCCAGC